>CM036191.1:14228142-14314618 GCA_020631735.1 Saccharum officinarum | reverse complement strand
TTTAGGAACAAGACGAGCGAGCGAGCGAGGAATTAAGAAGAAAGGCCAACGCATCAGAGTAGCTCGGTGAGAATAATAACCGCTCCACTTGCTTCTTACTCTTTGTTTGTTCCCCGAAAGTAAACAAATGTTGCTTCTACTTCTACTCATCCTGCTCCCTGCATACGCCATTGTCGCAACCCCAAGCTACCTAGTTATGGTCAGTACACATGCATACGACTACTACTCGATCATAGTAATTCATTAAGCCATATGGCTGAGCCACGGCAGGACGAAGCAAACTAGCTAAGCAAGCCGGCCTTGCGTCCCACTCGTCCTGCCTTCTACGGATATATACAGGGCCGGCCACACGTTCCCATTGCGTGCACGCATCTACCACACTGCCGCAGACCGTAGATCCTTAATACTGTACTACTACAGTACAAATTATTTGTTATAAGCTATGATACAGTATTTTTCTCTCACGACAAATTAGCGAACAATATTTTTCAGTCTGGCTTATCAGCGAAACGAACAGGCAATTGTTCAAACAGTGCAGTGCAATTAAAGCAGTATAACATTCAAACAGGTACTCTAGAATTAGAGCTAAACTTTAGCCCATCCCTAAAAGTACATTAGAGCATGAGACCAAAACTTTGAGCTAAAGTACGTGCTCTAAACTTTCGTTCTCCCTCGCTAAAAGACACCGATACCCCTCTCTTTCGTGCACACGAGCGACGGTTCCATCCCTATTCACGTGAAAAAAAACCTCGACGCCACCTCCCTCCGACGCCGCAACCCCGCGCATTAGTGCCATGGAATATTGTTTGAACACTTTTCAGCTCAAAGTCTGTATGGTGCCATGGAATATTGTTTGAACCCTTTTCAGCACAAAGTCTGTACGGTGCCATGGCTAATGGCTATATAGGGGCAGACATGTCCTTGAGTTCAGTTAGCTTTAAAGTTTAACTTCAAATCCAAACAGCTTTATGGTCTAAAGTTTAGTGGCTAAACTTTAAAGGTCTAAAATTTAGTCCTGAGAGCTCTAAAGTTTGGAGCTGAGAATCCAAACAGGCCCTAAGTAACACGTGGTATTGCTAGATTAAGACCACGCTGTGGAACTGTACAAAGCAAGCCACACTTTAGTAGCGACATTGTGCAACTGTATTAATTCCTCAAGTGGAAGTATATGTACCTGGAGACTATATGATAGAGGGAAGTCCATTTATTTTACAACATCAATATATAGCTCGAGTTCAGTTTTCATCTCTTATCTATGATAATTACAACATGATTGACCTTTCAGCCTTTGACTGTATAAACAGTTCACTTTCCAAACCTTCACTCAGATTTATAGTTATTTTGGGTGACATGGTATTGATGACGTGGTAACAGCTAACATAGCAAAAAAATTATTTATATACAGAATTGCTATGTGACAACCGAGTGTTTTGCCTTCGCTGGCAACCAATTTTTTGTTCCAAAATAGAAAAAATATTTTTAAATTCAAATATATAAATAATACATTTTAGTCGTAGGATGCTGCATATAGTGTGTGTCCAAAAGGTTACATGTTTTTGGTACCCCTAACTTAGAAAAAAAACAAAAAGTGTTATAAACTCGATCTCTCGCACATCAACGAGGCCATGTCAACCAACACCAACCTAATATAAGATTTTAGCCATAGTTCAAAAGGGAATGGCTTTGATAGTTAAGAGTTGACAAGTAAATGGTTTCATGGCTAATAGTTGAAAAATGAACTCAGTCATCGTTGGTGATTGTAACTTGTAAAATCAACCTTTCTCTATATATTATCAGTATATCACACACGAGGTACATTTGTCGAAAATGCCTCGCTCCCAGCAGCAGAAAGATATAGCAGAGACCAAAATCCTCTCAAAGTCCCAACTGATCGAACGTACAGTGATTTTGCAAACAGAGAATGTAGTACACCCTTTTTGTTTTTGAAAGATATGGCATGAGCTTTGTCCGACAATTAAGGTAGGAAAGAGAGTTTATGTACGGCAAACCAAGTGCCTTACAGAGACATGGCAAAAAAATAAATAAAAGACTCCAGGAGGAACACGTAGATCCTCCCCCAAGCGCGAAAGGAGAAAAACACACCCAAAAGGCACTATCTGTTGATGCTAGAGCCCTCTTTCTTCTTGAGGCAACTTGTTGCACTGTTTGGTAAGTACTTACTGTAAAAAATTCCTACAATTCCTTTTCTTCCAAAGGTTCCACATTATATATATATATATATATATATATATATATATATATATATATATATATATATATATATATATATATATATATATATATATATATATATATATATATATATATATATATTTGAAGCTCCATAAGAAGAGGCTACATATCTGTTTCTGTATCTGTGTAACAGAAGCCAAAATACTTCTATATTAAAAATACATCTGCATACACGAATCGTTTTCAGTCAGTTATATATGTACCATTGTGCGTATGTTAAATGTACCACTACCAGCCCAGAAACTGTATAAATACAAAAAGTCCTGAACGTTAGAGTTTAGTGTTGGTCCAGCCCATCGACTGCAACAGTAATACAGTGCCGTGCAATTGAAGTAGCACCTTATAACTCTCGCCACGTACCATAGTTTCCTCGTCAGTAAGACAGTAATCGAAAACACCCCGCTAGCAGCTGACCTGCAGAAATATATATGCAAGAGAAAGACAATTAGCTGTATGGGTGTCTTTTTTCGACTTGTCTTTTTAGCTGTAACAGTATTTTTCTCTTAAAAAAAATCAGCCAGAACAGTATTCCAACTTGTTTTTTCAGCGAAGCGAACGGGGCCGATAAATCCTCTCGACCGATCGATCTGTACAAAAAAAATTGCAAACAAGGACGGCTGCGTCATCGTCTAGTCCTATAGCTCGTAACAATAAAATACATATGCAAGAAACAGAATCAGTTTGTATGGATTGGCGTCTAACCGTGTGTTTGCTTTACAGTTGAACAACCGCAGCCAGACTCACATATATCTATGTGCTGCATGCAACTACTGAGTCTCTGAATGTTAGATTGTTATTACACTTGTTTTGGCATGTACGGACATCGTCAGTGTCCCTATCTGAATGTTGACAACTACTGTAAACAAAAATTAGCATCAATTTCTCACGGTTATCATGAAACCAAACGCTGATTGAATATGGTACCGAATAACGACTAGCTACGGCAGCACTGCGTCAGCACGTCGTTCACAATATTTTGCTGTACGGTTTCAAATTTTAGCTGTATGGGTGTACTTTCTCCATGGGTTTCGTGCTGCATCAGAATCAATTCATGTAGAGTGGGTATGCGCTGCTGCCAAATTTTCCAAGAAAAGTAAGCTTACACTGGTTTGCAATATATATATTATATAAAAGGAATATGCATTGCCTTCGTCCACACGGATTTGTATTCAATTCGTTTTTTAAAAACTTTGGTTTAAAGTTATCATTTCAGAAATGGGCGCGTACCTTCGTGACACAAACCGTCACACAATAAATTAGGACTCGTTTGGGAAAAAGAAAGTTGCACAAAAGGCCTTCAGAAATAGGAAAATCTTCAAAACTTCCTTTAAAGGCAAGGAAATTCATCTAGAATAATCTTAATACAACTCATTTTACTGGGACGACTGCACATTGCGTAGATTTCGATGTGACTTATGGTAACACAAGTATATCAGTCACTTTTGGCATCATTGGGTGGGTGTGTTAGACCAATCTCAATGGGTTTCATGTCACTGTTTTCAAGGCTCAAACAAGTTTTATCATTACGAAACTCATTTCTCTCATAAAACTTTTATCATATCTCTTTATTTATACTATGTCATATCAGCTTATATAATGATGTTCACGAAACTCTCATGAATTTTCATTAAGTCTAGCCTTAGAAACGTCAATGGCAAGTTGGAACAGTCAAAATTTTGTTTTATTTTTTTGAAACAAACACATGGATTCAAGGGTGCTTTCTACGAAATCTTAATTACCCTGTATGTCGAACATCTTCATTTGATAGACACTGGATATAGAGTTCGAGTAGAAAACAAGAAATACCCAATAATAGCTACATGCTTAGTATATTAGAGAAGTCTCTGTTATGTCAAAAAACTTATGATTTCTTAAGAAAAATTGCAACTTGCAGCAAACTCTAAAAACAAAAGAAATTACCAGAGGGTAACAAAGAGAAACCCAGCTAAGTCTTCAGATTTAGGAAAAAAACAGGGACTGAAACACAAATCCGGCCACCGTATAATTTATGTACCCTTGCCTGTCCCCGCCTTCCCCACACGGCCACACCTCGACTTCACCCACCGCCACCCAGCCATCACCGCAAGCGCGCGCTCGTCTCCCACCCATGCCGACCGGCGAGACGCTAGCGGCAGGGACTCAATCTGAATCACCAGTGCCGCCGCCGCCGCCTACACCGACGGCGACAGCCTCGTCCTCCCCAGCGTCGGCTCGCCACCGTCGCCACCGCACCTTCTCCTCCTCTTCCTCGTCCTCGTCCTCGTCGTCCCTCTCCACGGTATCCTCGGCGGCATCCTCGCCGTCGCCGCGCGTCCGCGGCACCACCACCACCACCACCTCCGTGCCCTTCTCCTGGGAGCACCACCCGGGCATCCCCAAGACGCGCCTTATCCCCGCCGGCACGCCATCCTCCGCGCCCACGCCGCTCCCGCTCCCGCCGCCGCTGCGGGCGCCGACGACGACGTCAAGGCCGCGCCACCACCCTCACGCCCGGCGCCGGCGCGCCAGCGGCAAGCCGCGGCCGCCAGCCGACGACGCGGCGGACCCCTTCGCCGCGGCGCTCGCGGAGTGCACCAGGGAGCGCGGCGCCGGCGCGGGATCGGACGACGCCGGCCTCATGAACGCGCTCTTCCCTGCGCGGGCGCCACCAGCGCCCACCAGCCGGCGGTGGTCGTCCATCGCGTCCGCCGGCGGGGTCGTCGGGCTCCTGGACCTGTACGGGTGCAAGAGCGCCTTGGGCGGCGGCGTCGCGGAGGGCGCCTTCGTCGTGCGCCGCTCGGTGGCGGTGGTCCGCGCCGTGCCAGCTGGCGCGCGGGCCTGGGCCGGGCCGGGCGCAGGTGAGGGCCGTGGTGATGGGTCGCATCGATCGCATCATCGAGGGGCTCGGTTATTAGGTACATAATAATAAATAAATAATCGATCATTGTGCAAAAATGTTGGGATCGAAAATGAGGTTCAACCTTTTCCTTTTTCAGTTTTATATTTTTGTGTTTATTTTTATTGGTGCTTTTTTGAGTGGATGTGATGGTTACCAATATATGAATGTTTGGCGTAACCATCTTATATATTCATTGTGTAGATCTACTCATATGGAGTCGATGTGATATCATGATTGATTACTGTTGTACTGTAGCAACCTGCCGTCCAAAATATAGGATAAAGTAGATAGTTTAGGAGGTAAATTAGACCGTTTTATAGTTTGGGGTTAAATACCACCCCATAGTTGGGGATGATCTAGACTTTTTGCTCCAAACGATGTTGCGATGTAGATAGCTATATGATGGTACTATATATATTATAAGGATAGTATAAGTACAATAATAATGCAGCATATTATATTGGCATCTACTTGTACTATTCTAGTTTAATTGCAAAAAATATATATATAATTTTTCTTATTGTAGGCTACTGCCCCTCATCCTTTTTTCTTTAAACATGGAGCATTGAGAGAAAGGTAACTAATTTAAAATATATAAGTTGATTAGCTTCTTTCTAAAGATCATATATTTTTAAACAAGATATTAAACAATACTCACTCCATGCATCCAAAAAGACTTGCAATTCTAGATTTGAATGAACTAAGTCAATTTGTTTAAGTTTATAGAACAGTTAGCATTTGTATCTCTAAATAGGTTTATTATGAAAATATATTCCAAAGTTGATCTAATGATTATTTATTTTCTTTTATAAATATTAGTACCTTTTGTATTGATTAAGATCAAACTATGACTACTCGTACAGCGAGCGTTACGTGAGACGGAGAGAATTCGAGCCTAGTGAAGTAGTGAGAGTGATTTCTACTACGACCATGGCCAAGTGTGAAGCTAGTACAGTAGTACCTATTCAAATACGACCAATATGGGCCGTCCAATTGACGCTTGTTTTCAAAATGCGTACGGTATTCTGAATTTAAAACTTGTGAAGCCTATACCTTTTCAAATACGACCAATATGCACCGTCCAATTGACGCTTTTTTAAAAACGCGTACGGTATTACGAATTTAAAATTGCGGCCGATGGATGGATGGATCGGAAGGAGGGGTTTGTTAATTGGTGGGGACGTACGTAGGTGTATGTCGAGTAGTAGTTGTGGGCTGCTCGCTCGGCACCATATATATTGTATTGTATGTATTGTAAGGTGAGAGTGGGCAGACAAGCCTATAATTTTAGCAATAAACCCCATCGAGATCGATGGATGGATGGATGGATCGGCGCACGCACAGAAGATCACTGTCATGGTATGGTACCTCATTGCTGGCGCCCGATCGATGGAGTGGGAGACTGGGGTAGGTTCACTTCGCCAAAAGTAGCTGAAAAGTTATTGTAACATCTTTCGTTGTTATTTGGCAAAAATTTGTCCAATTATAGACTAACTAGGCTCAAAGATTCGTCCCGACATTTACAGACAAACTATGCAATTAGTTATCTTTTTTACCTACATTTAATGCTCCATGCATGCGTCGAAAGATTTGATGTGATGGGTGGAAGAGGAAATATTTTGGATTGGTGGGGAAGTGAACAAGGCTGGGAGTAGATGCATCTCTGACGTCGTCCCCACTCTACTTGAACTGCTACAAAATTTGATTCGATTCTTCACATGGCCAAGATGTCAGCAATTTCAGGTGTTTTGGATTTTGGGCTCAGCTCGTATAAACTGTCAGTGGCACCCGTTTTGGCTCCTACTATCCTGTACATTGACTAGGTTGGAATGTCTTTTTACTCTTGTGCAGAGGTCGAACTGCATGCAACTTTTTTTTTTGAGACGAGAACTGCATGCAACTATGCGAGTTTAATACTACTACTCTGCAGACGGATGGCCACCTAACAGACAATTACAGTACTATGCATATAACCTTTCAGAAGACCATTAATCACGGCCTTCATTTGTACTGCCATGCTGTGTTGGACAAAATCTTTTGCACTGTGGCAGGCACTCGATCAGAACAGCTTCAACAGTTTTACTGACGAGTGAGGCCCTGCTAGCTGCTTCAGAGTGACTGACGAAAGGAGATGCATGCATGGGATGGGGCCTGCAGGAATCAAAGTGCCAGCAGTGGAGGTAGGTGAGAGTGGATATAGTATATGTTGATCTGGGAGCAGAGATGACTGACGAGGGGATCCATCCATCGATATTTATGTACTGATACCATCATGGCATCATGCATGAACGGAGCTGGCTGGTTCGCACAGTGCGGTGGAGTGTGCAGTGATGCTCTGATTTGCTTCACTAAGCCAAAGCCTCGCTACTTCGCTAGCGTGCTCAACGCAACAGACAGGTAGATCATTATTATCAAGAGATGGAAAAGGGTCAGCCTGATGGATGATGGATCCCCCCTGAGCTGTCCTCGTCGATTGTTACGTGTGCCTCAAGCCTGTTCATCAGCTCATCTCGCATTAGATAGTTTCTTCGATGATGACACAATCGAGCACCTTTCATGCATCGGGCTCACCTGTTCCATCACATCTGCTAGTCATTAGTCAACAAGCTGTCTGAAATATCTGGAGGATATCAGCACTTCAGCAGCAACCTCTTGATGATTGCCTGCTGAGAGTAGAGTGTGCAATGCCTGATCGGTGCTCCACTGCTCCTAATTCGGTGGCCCAAGGGAACAAATCAAGGCCCCCAAGAGCATGCATGTCAACTAGGCTTTAGAAAGTAGTAAAAATATAGAGGTGGATGGAAGAAAGAGCATCAGCCTCTAGAAATATCATCTATTTTTAGAAGCGGCTAGAAATCCTAGCCATATAATTGATTTCTGAGATACGGCTGGAAAGGCCAACCGCCTCTAAAAATGTCATTTCTAGAGGCAGCCTAGCCGTCTCCAAAAAAAATGGATTTATAGAGGTGGTTGACAATTTAGCATGTCTATAAAAAAATAGGTACAACACAACAAAATTTATAAATTTTAGAAATGACTTCGGACGGAGAAAAACAACCTAGCCTAATCAAAGTTATAGTGTTCGAAGAGATCTCCAACTTTGTAGTTAAATCCTTTTTCATTTGAAATCAATGAGGTCCTAGAAATTACGTTTTGAATTTTCAAAATTTTGAGATTTGTTTTTTTGAATTTTATAACCTGGTGTGGAGAAAGACAACCTAAACCAAAGTTGGTGTCCTCAGAGAGATCTAACATTTTCAATTCAAAATTTTGTCATTTAAAATCATTTATGGCCTAGAAATTCTATTTCAGTTTTTTCAGGTTTTGATTTTTTTTTGAATTTTTCAAATAACCTTAGATGGAGAAATGACCTAAAACTTTTTCAGTTTAATTTTTTATGAACAAGGGTGTGTTTATATACAAATAACCCATGAGTGATGAGGTTTAGCTTTCCACTTTTACAAACAGAGGGTGTGTTTATATATACAAATCAAAGATACAAAGTTTGAGATAAGCCACTCCTTTGAAAGAAACAAATAATTAATATAACTGCGACACACACAAGAAGGTACCTTTGTGACCTAGAGAAAAGAGGTCGAGTTTTGACAACATGATTACATGATGATGGGTGCACTCATGATTGTGGTCCAAATCAAATTGCATTGTCAAAGAGCAGAAGCATCTACCAGTTCTGTCCAAATAAAGTAACTAAAAAATATTCTCTCCTTTTTATGAATTGTGATGTGCATGGTTATGTGAACCCATTCCCCGTTCGTTGCAGGACCAGCTGAGAAAGATTTATACTAGCAGGGGATTGGAGCCAAATTAAAAATTGCTTACCGTGCACTGAGGCTCAAAAGGTTAGACACTGGTTTACTGCATTTAGCTTTTATTCATCATTTGCTTAGCAATTGAGTAGCATCAAGATAACCAAATTCCCTTTATAAACCAATGATCAATTGTAATAAGAATAATGAAATAGCAATTAACAATAGAATATTAATATCAACAATAATAAAGCATGATATTAAGAATCCCCAAGGCCGCTCGTGTCCGTGAGCACGGCTAGTATACCAGTTTATTAAACTCTGCGCAGAGGTGTACACTTTCACTGTGAGTCATAATTTCCAAATACATGGGTTTGCAAGGCCCAAAACATCAGAAACCATATAAAGCCATTCAAAAGTTTATCTAACAAGTTAGGGCCGCTAAGGATTCCCAATTGGAAAGCATGAACCTCCCTCCAAGGGGCGACTTACAAAAGACTGCACCCACCTTGGTAGGCCAAGACCATACTAGACATGACCCCTCTTGCGCCTTTCGGTAACCACTAACAAGCTAGAAAAGGTCTCTTAAACAACTAGAGCCAGAGCCATATAGCCCTCACAGCTGTACTGTCAATCCCGGTTATCACTTATAGATAAGTCCTTACGGAGAGAAACTAGAGCAACATAAAAACAACATAATGCTCTAGCACCCTTTAACAATAATTAAATCATCTTAATGGTTGGTTGCACAATTCATTAGTCATATTACAAGATCATTGTTCATAGATCAAGCACTAGCAATCGCTACCCAATGCAAAACCCATAGGTAATAAGGAATCAGGATATCAAAGCCTACTTTATAATCTATAGGTCATCAAGGAGGACACGTGCATATGTATTATGATTATAGTGAATAGGATAACAAGGATGGTCACATACTATACTTGCCTTAAACTCTGATGCTTCTTCTAGTCCAAAACTTCAACTGTATTCCTTCTCGATCAACACGTAAAGCTCACCGACTGGACATTATCATAGAACACCACACAAGCATCCATATGCAATCATACATGAGGCAACCAAGAGATACAATTAGAACAGTACACCAACAGTAGAAAAACAGTTTGAAAAGCTTATAAAACTATTCTACATGTTACTACGATCACACAGACGTAAAGATCACGATATTCGGATTTAAAACGTGAAAGTTATGAATTTTCTAAGATTTCCTATAGATAAATAATTACTTTAATATAACTCAAAAATTAAATTTCTCAAACCTAATGTACAGCTATACTAACATGTAGAGCTCGCAAATACGAATCTAACGCAACTTGAACGGTTCAAATCGGAGTTAAAACGGAGAAGTTATGGCTAAAACAAAATCAGTGGCAATTCTGTAGATATCTGAAAACGTATTTTGTATTTACCGAGAGGAAATACGTTTTTAAAACAAAGAAACGTAATTTCTGGATTACGCCAAGGACCGCGGGTTCTATTTCATAAAAACGCAGGGGCTCTTTAAGAAAACTCACGGCCGAAAGGGTATCGGCCTCTCCTGGCCGTAGATCTGACGATGGAGGGTCAGGATTAAAAAGAAGAAAAGGATGGGGCGGCGCCAGCCACCAACAGTAGCTCCACGGTGGCTCTTTCACCGGCGGTGAGCAATCCGCGGCGGCGCACACTCAATCCGGCGTCTTAGTCCACAATTTAGCAAATCAAAGGTACCGGAGGGAAGAGGGGATTAAGGCGAACTCACCAGTGAAGAAAACCAAGGGTGTGTTGGCTCGGAGATGAGGCACGGCTGACAATGGCGGGCGGTGGTTCCCTGCCCACGACGGCGAGGTGCTATGAACAAGCCAGCAAGAAAACGGAGTGGAGAAAAGGTTCAATAAGTTCATGAGAGCATGACGAAGCTCAGTGCAGCGCTTACGATCACGATGCGGCGGCGAATTCGTCGATTCCACGAACTCGGCGGAACTCGAGTTTTGTCGCCTGCGACCTCCAGCTAGGGCAAACAGAGGCTCGGAGATAGGGAAAAGGGATGGGAGACGACTGCGGTTCTCTTTTGAAGAGACCCGACGTGGTCAATTAGGATACGTTCCCAAGATTCCCGGATTGCTCGGTGGAATCGGTTGGAGAAGAGCTCGACTCCGGCTCGGTCACGAACATGAAGAAGGAGGTGCGACTGCCACATGGGTCCACTCGTCAACGAAACGGGAGAGGAGGGCGCACAGCTGCAGCGGCTTTGGTCTGGCCCACGTGACGCGGGAGGAAATTTGGGGCTCGGCTCAGTTCGGCCCATCTGCGAGAGAAAGAGGGAGCAGGCCTGCTCGGACGGGCCTCCAGGCTACTAGCAGTAGGTAAGGTTTCTTTTTTTTCTTTTCTATATTTTCCAAAGCATATTTCCATTAAAGTTTTTGAATCAGTTTTGTAACCCAGTCAAAACCACACATTACAATAAAGCTTATGCTCCAGCATAAATGCAAAACATGTTGCTAACCATATATTGGGTTTTAGTTTCAAATAGAACATTATTTCTCTATAATAAATATGCACAAACAATTACTCAATGAATCCATTTTCTCAGTTTTGATAAAAATCACTCACTCAAACAAAACCAATGCAATGGCATGTATGCACATACAATGTTTCTAAACCCTATGATAATTTTTTAAATTTATTGAAAATTTTATTTTCCTATGTTTCATGAGCACAAAATACATAATTATCTCAATTTATCTCTATTTCAAAAAGAAACAAATTTTAGGGTATTACAATTCTACCCCCCTTAAGATGAATCTCGTCCCCGAGATTCGGAAAATGATGATAAAAGAGATAGTAAGAGATAGTGACATTCTGTCTTCATTCGATCCTCATTCTCCCATGTTACATCTTTCGATGAGAATCATGGGATAGTTCCTAAGATCCTCGCTAGCTAATCTGCGTAAGCATGATCATCTCTCCTATTGAGCTCCTCCAAAGTCGTTTGTTCCTCTGCCATGACTTCTGTAAGCTCATGGTCCACTTTACTATCCTTAGTGTAACCATCTTCTAATTGGTCATTCTCGTCTTCCTCAGGTGCCGATTGAACACCTACATACTCAATTCTTTCTCCTGACCGTGTAGTTAGAAACACCGAACGTTGGGCAGAATTAATCACTCCTTTACAAGCAAGTAACCAACCTTTTCCAAGGATAACATCTATTTCCATTAACTCAAGAACAATAAGATTTGCCTCAAACTTCACCCCGTTTATGTCAAGACTAACTCTTGGGCATATATGGTTTACCTTCTTTTCTCCTTCTGGAGAGTTAACTACCACCCGTTTCCTCATTGGAAGCATAGTTATCTTATGATCTTCTACATATTTTCGAGAGATGAATGAATGTGTAGCCCTAGGGTCAAACAAAACCATAGCAGTGTCTGAGCCTGCACCAATATAACCGAGAACAACCTCTTTAACTTCGTAAATAGTAACCACATCCACATTGTTCAACCTTCCTTGGATATATTTTTGATTCAATTTATTTCTTTGCACCTCCTAATTATGGACACTTTGTTCTGGCTCTTGATGTTGTTGATTCTAGCTACAATTACTCTTAGTAAACTTCTCCAAACAATCGTTCTCATAGTGCTCAATCTCACCACAACCATGACCTTCCTCACTGGTATTAATAATCGGAGGTGACAGACATGGTTCTTGAGACTTAAAGTAATGCACGTCATTATTGGGTTGCTGAAATTGGTACGGATCCCGATCTATACTACCAAGTAGATGCATAGAGCGTGACTGATACTCTGGTTGTGCAGCAAAACCGAGACAAGTGTTGCTACCTGCATATTGATGTTGCATCTTCCTTCTCTTCCTATCATGCTCCTTGCGCATATCGTCAAGCACAATAGCACGATCCACCAAAGCTTGGAAATTTGGATAGTTGTGGCCCTTCAGTTGTAACCTGAGATCATAATAAATTCCCTTAAGAAAAAGACGTTGCTTATTTGCATCTTCTCTCACCTCATTAGGAGCATAACAAGACAACTGAGTGAACTGATCACGATACTCACACACTGACATAGATCCTTGCTTTAGAGCTCGAAACTCATCTTGCTTAAGTTCTATCAACCCTTTGGGAATGTGGTGAGCTTTGAATTTATCTTTGAACTCCTGCCAGGTTATCTAAGAAGCATGATCAGTACGTCCATCCTGGAAAGATTCCCACCAATTTAGAGTAGCACCATAAAGTTGTCCGGAAGCATAAAACACTTTTTGATGGTCATCACACTGAGCTATGTCAAGATGTCGCTCCACAGCTCTAAGCCAATCATCTGCCTCTAGTGGATCACTCGCATGAGAGAATGTTGGCGGGTGTCCCATCATAAATTCACCACGCTTACTAATAGGCAGTGCTTGATGCTGGTTATTCACCACATGTTGAATGAGAGTCTGCAACAATTGATTCTGTGTCATCAAAGCTTGCTCTATAGTTGGAGAATTTGTTGCCGGTGAAGGATTAGATGAATTGGTAGAGTCCCTTCGGTCACCATGTGAAGAACTTCTCCTAGTATTAACCATCTATTTGTAACATGAATACATTAGGATTCAGTCATTCTTAACATTCCTAAGTGCAACTTCATGAGATGACAAGATAAGACTTGGTAGCATGAGAGGTAAGAGAAAACCCAACCACATAGACAACCGAACTCTTCATCTTGGCTACCCCCCTTAAGAAAATATCAACTAGGGAAACAAAAGAGTAGCCTGAACCTTCTTCTCAATGATATACTATCACGATGACCTTCAGATATCCAATAAAAACTCGTGTGTATAAACAAGAACAAGTAATCTGAAATTCCTTGCGAGCAGAAAAACAGCAGCACAGTAAAACATCCATATCTCCAGTTCTGTTAATCCAATTAGGTTGCACCTTATACCGTTAGAAAGCTTATCAAAATCTCTGCAATTTACTTATAGAACACTTTCCTAGATTCTGTCATTAACTAAGTCAAAACAAAGCTTAACCGAAACTGTTCCAGAACTCCAGACTGTGCGGTAACCTCAACTTTGAACGGGTATATCTCATAACTCAAAATTGATAAAAAGGTGATTCCAATGGAATTGGGAAGATGTAAGGGACTAGTTTCTCCCACGAAAATTTCATGTATTCCTCACGTCTAGATCTTAAGATATAATAGAAACACTTAATGCTGCTCCAGAAATCAGCAAGCAGATAATTACATAAAACGACCCCAACTATTTATTCATTAATCCTTATGCCTTAAGACTACCTATAAATGAAATTGTGTGCTACACAACTTCATTACAATCATTACAAAACTCCAAATCAAGTATAAACATAATGACAATCCAACTAACACATTGGTTCACCCTTCACGCATTGACTCAACTTACGATTGCTATCGTTATCTTCATATAGGGCAAAGATCCTAATGTTTCTCTTTCGATGTCGCAAGAAGATGATAAGATGAGGTTCTAAAAGCATATCAAAGCAAGGAATAGGATGAGCACAAGATTTTTTTTAAAAAATAAGCAACAAGGTAGAGGTGAACAGTAAGATAAGAAGAAAATATCAAGGTCTTATGGAACAAGGATTTTTGTGGCAATGTTTAGACATTATAACGATTAGTTTCAACTAGGCTTGCGTCCTATAGTCAGCATTGCTCTGATACCACTCTGTCACACCCAGTTTTAAGGACAAAACCAGAAATATACTATATGTGAAATAAAAGAGTCAAATCTCACATATAGCCACAGATAAGTGTAATATCAAGAGATAAATGCTTAATATACATAACACAATAGTATAAAATATACATTAGAGAGCAACACAGCGGAAAAACAACTCTGAACACCAGGTGTAGACTTCACTCCAGGAACAAACTAACTGGTTGATCACAAGCCTAAAAACTCTAGAGACTATCCTGAGGTGTGGGAAATAGCAAGAGTGAGTCCATGTCGAACTCCGCAAATATAACATGGGGTTCATGAGGCTCAAAAGGTTAGACACTAGTTTACTACATTTAGCTTTTATTCACCATTTGCTTAGCAATTGAGTAGCATCAAGATAACCAAATTCCCTTTATAAACCAATGATCAATTGTAATAAGAATAATGAAATAGCAATTAACAATAGCATATTAACATCAACAATAATAAGCATGATATTAAGAATCCCTAAGGCCGCTCGTGTCCGTGAGCACAGCTAGTATACCAGTTTATTAAACTCTGCGCAGAGGTGTACACTTTCACTGTGAGTTATAATTTCCAAATGCATGGGTTTGCAAGGCCCAAAACATCAGAAACCATATAAAGCCATTCAAAAGTTCGTCTAACAAGTTAGGGCCGCTAAGGATTCCCAATTGGAAAGCATGAACCTCCCTCTAAGGGGCGACTTACAAAAGACTGCACCCACCTTGGTAGGCCAAGGCCATACTAGACATGACCCCTCTTGCGCCTTTCAGTAACCACTAACAAGCTAGAAAATATCTCTTAAACAACTAGAGCCAGAGCCATATAGCCCTCGTAGCTGTACTGTCAATCCCGGTTATCACTTACAGATAAGTCCTTACGGAGAGAAACTAGAGCAACATAAAAACAACATAATGCTCTAGCACCCTTTAACAATAATTAAATAATCTTAATGGTTGGTTGCACAATTCATTAGTCATATTACAAGATCATTGTTCATAGATCAAGCACTAGCAATAGCTACCCAATGCAAAACCCATAGGTAACAAGGAATCAGGATATCAAAGCCTACTTTATAATCTATAGGTCATCAAGGAGGACACATGCATATGTATTATGATTATAGTGAATAGGATAATAAGGATGGTCCCATACGATACTTGCCTTAAACTCTGATGCTTCTTCTAGTCCAAAACTTCAACTGTATTCCTTCTCGATCAACACGTAAAGCTCACCGACTGGACATTATCATAGAACACCACACAAGCATCCATATGCAATCATACATGAGGCAACCAAGAGATACAATTAGAATAGTACACCAACAGTATAAAAACAGTTTGAAAAGCTTATAAAACTATTCTACACGTTACTACGATCACACAAACGTAAAGATCACGATATTCGGATTTAAAACGTGAAAGTTATGAATTTTCTAAGATTTCCTATAGATAAATAATTACTTTAATATAACTCAAAAATTAAATTTCTCAAACCTAATGTACAGCTATACTAACATGTAGAGCTCGCAAATACGAATCTAATGCAACTTGAACGGTTCAAATCGGAGTTAAAACGGAGAAGTTATGGCTAAAACAAAATCAGTGGCAATTCTGTAGATATCTGAAAACGTATTTTGTATTTACCGAGAGGAAATACGTTTTTAAAACAAAGAAACGTAATTTCTGGATTACGCCAAGGACCGCGGGTTCTATTTCATAAAAACGCAGGGGCTCTTTAAGAAAACTCACGGCCGAAAGGGTATCGGCCTCTCCTGGCCGTAGATCTGACGATGGAGGGTCAGGATTAAAAAGAAGAAAAGGATGGGGCGGCGCCGACCACCAACAGTAGCTCCACGTGGCTCTTTCATCGGCGGTGAGCAATCTGCGGCGGCGCACACTCAATCCGGCGTCTCAGTCCACAATTTAGCAAATCAAAGGTACCGAAGGGAAGAGGGGATGAAGGCGAACTCACCAGTGAAGAAAACCAAAGGAGTGTCGGCTCGGAGATAAGGCACGGCTGACAATGGCGGGCGGTGGTTCCCTGCCCACGACGACGAGGTGCTGTGAACAAGCTAGCAAGAAAATGGAGTGGAGAAAAGGTTCAATAAGTTCATGAGAGCATGACGAAGCTCAGTGCAGCGCTTACGATCAAGATGCGGCGGCGAATTCGTCGATTCCACGAACTCGGCGGAACTCGAGTTTTGTCACCTGCGACCTCCAGCTAGGGCAAACAGAGGCTCGGAGATAGGGAAAAGAGATGGGAGACGGTTGCGGTTCCCTTTTAAAGCGACCCGACGTGGTCAATTAGGATATGTTCCCAGGATTCCCGGATTGCTCGGTGGAATCGGTTGGAGAAGAGCTCGACTCCGGCTCGGTCACGAACATGAAGAAGGAGGCGCGGCTGCCACATGGGTCCACTCGTCAGCGAAACGAGAGAGGAGGGCGCGAGGCTACAGCGGCTTTGGGCCGGCCCACGTGACGCGGGAGGAAATTCGGGGCTCGGCTCAGTTCGGCCCATCTGCGAGAGAAAGGGGGAGCAGGCCTGCTCGGACGGGCCTCCAGGCTACCAGCAGCAGGTAAGGTTTCTTTTTTTTTCTTTTCTATATTTTCCAAAGCATATTTCCATTAAAGTTTTTGAATCAGTTTTGTAACCCAGTCAAAACCACACATTACAATAAAGCTTATGCTCCAGCATAAATGCAAAACATGTTGCTAACCATATATTGGGTTTTAGTTTCAAATAAAACATTATTTCTCTATAATAAATATGCACAAACAATTGCTCAATGAATCCATTTTTTTCAGTTTTGATAAAAATCACTCACTCAAACAAAACCAATGGAATGGCTTGTATGCACATACAATGTTTCTAAACCCTATGATAATTTTTTAAATTTATTGAAAATTTTATTTTCCTATGTTTCATGATCACAAAATACATAATTATATTAATTTATCTCTATTTCAAAAAGAAGCAAATTTTAGGGTATTGCACAGGAGCAAAAATCTGCAACAAACAGAAATTAAAGCTCTAAGGAACAAAAAAATCTGCAATAAGCAACAAAAAAAACTCTAAACAGCAAAAGAATTGCAAATCTGCAACAAGTAACCTAAGGGGCTGCTCAACCACTATACACCTACGAACATCCAAAGTCTTCACCATTCTTTACATCTAAGGTCGAATCCTGATGGGAACAAGATTTTTGCGAAAATCATACAAAATTCATT
The DNA here is from genome assembly GCA_020631735.1 of Saccharum officinarum. NCBI lineage: Eukaryota > Viridiplantae > Streptophyta > Magnoliopsida > Poales > Poaceae > Saccharum > Saccharum officinarum. The sequence goes on along the minus strand of CM036191.1, from coordinate 14,296,780 downwards.
AGAAAACACTCTGAAGTTGGAAAGCAAAAATCTAGGGTCAGTTCAGCTGGCTGTTTTATCACCTTGTTCGTATGGCTGAAAAGGCCATTACTAAACTACTGTTCGCTGATTTATTGTAAAAAAACATTGATAAGCTCAAGTTAACATAGCCTTAGACATCGGGCATTCATGAAAACTCAAAATAAAATAAAAACAAAAAACAGATTTGATAAAACCTCAAACTCACCCAAACCGTACATAGAGAGAAAAACTTGAGTTAATACCAAACACAAATAATTCCTTCGTTGCCTCAAGCTCAGCGGAATCTTTAATAACACTTAGGGGCTTCATCTAGACAAAGGATTCTTTATCAAATCAACAAAACAAATCCTTCTTCCTTCTCTTAAAAATACCACAAGAAAGTCTTTAGAACTTCTCCGAGGGGCTCAGACAAATGACACGCACAAATTTATAATGGATTTCCAAGCAATCAGATTGTTTTTAATTCGGTAGAAATTTTTTGCATAATGAACAATCAGCAAAGCAGCCTTCATTATAAATTCTCATCAAAGTATAAATGAGAAAGCTAGTTCCCCTAAAAAAATCTTATCAACGGCCGAAGAGTATACTTTAAATATACTCATGTATCGGCAAAACACACAAAGTAGGTAGCATCATTATTCGAACAAGCAAAAAACGATGCTAACCTATCAAAAGAATCATAAAATATATTCACTAAGGTGAATTTTGACTTCAAAAAAGAAGTCTGCATGTTATCTTCGCCATAAAGAGCGAATAATATTTCAAATTCACTAAGGTGAATTTTGACTTCAAAAAAGAAGTCTGCATGTTATCTTAGCCAAAAAGAACGAATAATATTTCTTATTCACTAAGTTGAATTTTTACTTCAAAAATGAAGTCTGCATGTTATCTTCGCCAAAAAGAGCGAATAATATTTCAAATTCACTAAGGTGAATTTCGACTTTAAAAAAAGAAGTCTGCATGTTATCTTCGCCAAAAAGAGCGAATAATATTTCAAATTCACTAATGTGCATTTTGACTTCAAAAAAAAGTCTGCATGTTATCTTCGCCAAAAAGAGCGAATAATATTTCATATTCACTGAGTTGAATTTTGAATTCAAAAATGAAGTCTGCATGTTATCTTCGCCAAAAAGAGCGAACAATATTTCATATTTACTAAGGTGAATTTTGACTTCAAAAAAGAAGTCTGCATGTTATCTTCGCTAGAAAGAGCGAAAAATATTTCATATTCACTAAATTGAATTTTGACTTCAAAAATGAAGTTTGCATTTATCTTCGCCAAAAAGAGCGAACAATATTTCATATTCACTAAGGTGAATTTTGACTTTAAAAAAGAAGTCTGCATGTTATCTTCGCTAGAAAGAGCGAATAATATTTCATATTCACTAAGTTGAATTTTGACTTTAAAAATGAAGTCAGGTAAATTTTGACTTCATCACTAAGGTAAAAATTTGACTTAACAAAATACGAAGTCAATTCATCGCCTTCGCTTAAAAAGTAAGAGGACGGTGTTTTCAAATTTACCTAAGTAAAATTTGATTTCAAAAAAATACGAAGTCAATTCATCGCCTTCGCTTAAAAAGTAAGGGGACGGTGTTTTCAAATTTACCTAAGTGAAATTTGATTTCAGAAAATACGAAGTCAATTCATCGCCTTCGCTTAAAAAGTAAGGGGACGGTGTTTTCAAATTTACCTAAGTAAAATTTGATTTAAAAAAAATACGAAGTCAATTTATCGTCTTCGCTTAAAAAGTAAGGGGATGGTGTTTTCAAATTTACCTAAGTAAAATTTGATTTCAAAAAAATACGAAGTCAATTCATCGCCTTCGCTTAAAAAGTAAGGGGACGGTGTTTTCAAATTTACCTAAGTAAAATTTGATTTCAGAAAATACGAAGTCCATTCATTGCCTTCGCTAAAAAGTAAGGGGAAGGCGTTTTCAAATTCACCAAGATGAAATTTGACTATAGAAAACAAAGTCTACGCGTAAAAGTAAGGGGACGGCGTTTTCAAATTCACCAAGATGAAATTTCACTATAGAAAACAAAGTCTACGCATCACCTTCGCTAAAAAGTAAGGGGACGGCGTTTTCAAATTCACCAAGATCAAATTTGACTTTAAAAAACGAAGTCTATGTGTCACCTTCGCTAAAAAGTAAGGGGACGGCGTTTTCAAATTCATCAAGATGAAATTTGACTTTAAAAAACGAAGTCTACGCGTCGCCTTCGCTAAAAAGTAAGGGGATGACGTTTTCAAATTCACAAAGATGAAATTTGACTACGCGTCGCCTACGCTAAAAAGTTAAGGGAACGTCGTTTTCAAATTCATTAAGAAGAATTATAATTTCTAAGCAGAATCTACTAGACAATTATGAGACATTCTTATTTCCACCATGAAAGCAAAATAATTTATTACATAAAAAAGATCACAACAAAAGTTACAATCACTCGCTTTCCGAAGCAACAAAAAATGCAGCTTCGCTAATCAACTCTTCAACAACCCTATCTAACACTTCATCAACTTTGAACCGTAGAAATTCTTCAGAGACACAACTTGGCGAAGCACTCGAACATGATGACTGGAAAATACAGAATGCCGCAATTACTTCACATATTATTACTAAAAAAAACTAGTGCCACAATAACCATCCTAAGAAACTCCGCTGAAGTCAAGAATTCGTGGCAAACAATATTTCTTGTTCCTAGTAATAAAATTTTTACATTCAAAATCTAAAAGCAACACTTCATCAGCAAATAAACTACAACGACCAAAAGGCAAAATTTCAGAACATAATTATCACATCAGCTTACGTTTAACAAAAGTATCAAACGTAGGATCCACCTCATTAGTTGCATACTCCAACCATAGCGAAGGATCAACGACAAAGTTATCCTTATACATTAGCAACGGCAAAACACCCACTCCATCCTGCTAAGTTTAAATATTTACAGATATCAAATAGCATAGCAAGTCTCACCCCTCAATAAAAAAACTAACTAACTTCAAGACTAACTAAAATGGGTGGTCACCAACATCATCATCTCTTGCATTTTCTTCTTCATATTTGTCTTGTTCCCTTTGCAACTTTTCATCAGCAGCAATCTCTTTTTCAAGCTGCAGCAAAAAACAAAACAGAATATTAGTACAATATATATATATATGAATGTAATAAAAAAATCAATAATATTTTCAATCGAACCTTCTCCATCTTCTTCTTCGCCTTCAGAAAAGCATTCTCCCTCCCATCCATGTTCCAATACTGATTAAAATATTTCTTGCAGAGCAATTGAGTCCGAGAAGTAACCTGACTCAATTGCTCCACAGAAAGAAACTTATAGTCTTTATTCAATATTTGTTCATACAAAAGATCCTTTGTCTCTTTCATCAGATGAAAAAGCGCATGAGTTGCATAAATACAACTCAAATCTGCGCTAGTCTGGATAACCGTCGGTAAATCTTCATACTGACGACACAACCAAGCAAAAAATGGATCAAATTCTCTAAGCTCCCAACAAGGATCCTCAGGCTTCGCTCCAAATTTGTCATAACAATTTTTGCAAAGCTCCCACAAGCGATTACACTTATTATGAAAATTTTGATCCTTTTTAGAAGATTTTTTCTCAACATAATTTTTCTCCCTCACAATTTTCTCAAGTTCCTTTTTCAAATTATCATAATCCTCGATCTTCGCTTCAAGCTTGGCTCCAACAGAAATACACCTGGACTCCATATTATGAAGAGCTTCAACTGTCTCTACCCTTTCTTTCTCTTTAGCAGCAAGTTGAGATTTCAAAGATTTAATCTCTTCAACAAAACTTTTTCTCGCGAAGTACTGCATTCTTCGCATCATCTTCAATTGATTTACGCAAGCTCCTTTGCAAAAGAACATTCTACAAAAACAAAATTTTTTCATACGCGAAGTCAAATATATATCACAAATCAACATAAAAAGTTTAACCAAATTTAAACAACAAAATCAAAGAAAACTTTTTTGAACCTTATAAATCATAGAAACACTGGCGTCTGCCAACTCAAGCGAAGATTTACCAATAAGTTTAGCCTCCGCATCTGGAACTGCGAAGGCATCATCAATGCACTTTGACAACTTTAATTCTGGCTTCTTCGGCATAATATGAAGTTTATCCAAACCAATCCCAATAAATTTGAAAGTGTCTAAATTCACACCTTAAGCCTAGCAGTATTCCATACAACGTTTGTAAGCAGCAGGATCAACTCCATCAGGAATGGTTTCTAAAATTTCAGCTGGGGTAGAAGGTTCCTGGGCAACTTCCTTCATCTTCCCAACGTCCACAGTTGTCTCTCTATGAGACGAAGAATCTGGAAAAAATTTCTCTGTACAAAATCAAACCACAAGTCATTTAAATATCCAAAAAAAACTACAAAAAGTATATATACATATATGTACAAAACAATTACCTATAGTAACTCCCTTTTCAAGATGACATGCAACTTTTTCACCAGTGTTTACATCGATAATGGATTCAGAAAGACGAGAAGAACGAGCATTCTCGGCTGTGACACCCTAAATTTTTGTATTATTTAAAAATAGATAAATTGATTTAAATATGAATTTGTTGTGCATTCAAATTTAGGGAATAATAAATTTTTGGGAAATTAAAATCAATCATAAGGTTAGAAAATGTTCATGCATGCATGCTGTTGCACAAGTATTTTTGTGATGAGTGGTTTTGATAAATTTTTGAAAGGATTTGAAAATCATTTGGAAATGTGATTTGAAAATTAAATTGAAAAAGGAAAACAAATTTTTTTTTCCTGCCTTCACTTTTCCTCGGATTCGGCCTGCTAGCCCAATTCCCGGCCGGCCCATCCCTTCCTCCCCGCGCTCCTTCTCTGGGCCGCGGCCCAGCCCAGCCGGCGGCCGTTGCCGCGCCGCGCTCCTCTCCCGCGGTCGCTGACCGTCCGGGCCCAGCTGTCGGCGCCTTCCTCTACCTTCAGCCGCCACCCCGCTCCTCTCGGTCACGATGGCAACCGCCATGACCGCCCGCGCCCACAACCGCAGAACGTGGAGCGTCTTTCCCCCCCCCCCGCGCCCGGCCTTAAAAGGGAGCCGCAACCCCCTTCGCCCCTCCCCCTGCTGCCTTCCCGCTCCAATCCCCCATCCCTTCGAGCTCGCGAAGTCCCGCAGTGGCGTGCCACCGGAGCACGCTCGGCCACCTCGTCGGTCTTCGCCCCGAGCCGTCCCCGTCCCGTTTGAAGCCGTGGTGAGATTCCCCGCGCTCCCCTCTTTCTCCCCATCCCTCTCCCGTGTCGGGTGGTGGCCTCTAGGGCCGCTCCCGCGAGCTCCGGCGAGCCCTTCCACCGCCGGCCATGGCGGGTGCCCCTCGGGCCTATCTCCGGCCGTGTTTTGCCCCGTGACAAATTCGCCATCTCCCCCACTCTCTTCCGGTGCTCTCGGCTTGGCGAGATGAGAACCGTAGTGCCCTAGCCGCCTTCTCCGACGAGCTGCACACCGCCGGCCATGGAGCACCGCCGTGGGCTCATCTTCTCCGGCGGGCTGCGCCGCCCTCCTCTCCTACATTCGATCAGAGCCGCTCATCGCAAGATCAACGGCTCAGAGAGCTCAATACCCCTTCGGGTCCATTTTTGTTAAAGAGACCCCCCGCTTTCATCTATTTGAACCCGCCGTCCTTGGCGTACTCCCGGAGTGCGCGTTCTTTTTTCGGAAAGCGTAGTTTCTTCGGTATATATGAAAAATACGCTTTCAGATTAATTACAGAATTGCCACTGTAGTAAAACGTTTATAAAATCGTCGTCTTAGCTCCGATTTGACCCGTTCAACTTGCGTTAGTTTCATAATTTCATAATCTATGCAATAGTGCTTCTGTTAGACCTGTTAAGAGCTTTTGAATTTCTCAAATAAATCTAGTTAATAGCTAGCTTTTGGAACAGTAAATATCTCGTAACTTGTGCGTCGTAACTCCGTTTTTCGTGCTTTTCGCGTCATTGTGATCGTAGCGAGGTGTAGATGATTTTGATAAACATTTTATTCAGATTTATTTATTGTTGGTGTACTGTTCTAATAGTAGCTATGTTTTGCTTGTATGTCTGCTCCGAATTGCGTGTTGTACTTTGTGTCGTTCGAGTTCAGACGGTGAGGAGTACGTCGGAAATCCGGGCGCGTGCGAGGAGCAGCAGGACCAGCAGCAGTTCGTGAACCAAGGCAAGTATAGCATGGGCCTACCTTGTTGTCCTATTCATTATATAACATACTCATTATGCATGTGTCTAATATTGCTCGACTATAAGGATTTCCTAGCAAATCGATGACTTGTACCTTGATTCCTATGCGGATTATTTGCATATGGGTAGAATGCTAGTGCTCTAATTAAACATGATCTACACTATGACTAATGGAACCAACGGATAAACATGATGATAATGGTGGAACTATAGGGTGATGGTGCAAATGATGTTGATCATGTTGCCCTAAACTCTCCGTAAGGACTTATCTGTAGGGCAAAAGCTGGGACTTACAGTGCAACCGTGGGAGTTAAATGGCTCTGACTTTAGCTCAGTAGTAGGATCTTTTCTAACTTGTTAGAGGTTACCCGAAAGGGCGCAAGAGGGGCTTGCCACGTTGGGTATAGAACTGCCTCTGTTCAGATGTGTATAGCCTGCGGGAATTGTGCCATCGAAAGGGGGGTTCTCTATATCTGCCTGCCGAGGAAACCTAGCGGCCCTAACTTGTTAGAAGAGGCCTATGGAAGGCTTCATAGTGTACCCTGCCTGCTCACCTTGGAAGTGTTAGGGGGTCGACGGGCCCCGGGCATACGGGTAACACGACTCACGGGTAAAGATGCACAACCTCTGCAGAGTGTCAAAACTGTTATAACAACCGTGCTCACGGACAAGAGCGGCCCGGAAAACTCACAGAATAAATGGTTACTAGATATGTGGATGAACTATGATGATGATGATGAGATCACACTGTTGCTTTCTCTTCTTAATTCTAGTAGTGGATCATGTGGGTTAAATGGGAGCTTGAGCATAACTTAATAATGATTAATAATGAAATGTTGATCTACTAAAAGTGCTAACTGTAGTCAACCGTGTCTATCCTTTTTGAGCCTCATGAATCCTCATACTATACTTGCAGAGTACAAATGTACACACACTTGTTGCTATATTGTTTTTGGATAAAAATCCCGGATGGGTAACAGATGATAGTTTCTACGAGGACTTCCCGGAAGATTTCTAGGTTTGGGTCAACCAGTCGTCCTTCCCTGTGGATCAGACACTACGCCTGAGAGTTGCTATTTACTTTTTCGCTTGTTATGTAAGAACTACGTGATGTAATAACGTTATGTATGTACATGGTGATGATACTTTTGTTAATTTGTCAGCTTATGTGTGTGACTATTCCTGGGGCGCACATAAGATGTATGCACTCTATATTGTCCTTTAATTGGAGTGTGACAAATTGGTATCGGAGCCAGGTTGACTGTAGGACGCAAACCTAGATTGAAATGGTCGTTTCTAGGAGTTTGACTTTATTTATTTACGTGCTACTATCTCCATCTTGATATTTTATTAAAATTTGATGCTCTATTTCTTATTCTATTGCATAAAATATTGACTATGATAATATTTTATATCAAAACTATAGATGCCTCGCCTCAGTGCCGCTGCCTACGTCGTCCAGTTCGTTCAAGCAGCACCTGCTCCACCAGCACCACCAGCGGTACCACCAGTGGAGCCAGAGGTCGCCCACATCACTGACGAGGAAGAGGAGGAACCCATGGAGGAGGCATTTTCAGTTGCTGCATCTGACGGACCTGTTTTGACCCCCGTGGCTGCACCCATCCCACCTGTGGATGCGCCAGCCCCCACTGCTACACCTCCACCAGCTTCCCAGGCCGCTTCTGCACCAACACCAGTGCCCTCCCCAGCTGCATCAGAGGAGCCAGAAGAGATAGGCTGGACCACCAGAAACAAGTTTAAGGAAGCTCCCGAAGATGCCCATTACCACAACCTCCTCACCACCATGCTAGCTGAGTACTATCCAGAGTTTGCTGCTTCTGTGAAGTACTACTGTGCGGAGCACACACATCCAGTGGAGGCGACGTACTGGAAGGCCAATGTGATCATCACCGCCTGGAACAACACCGACCAATCTCAGGATGTTGTGACCACCCATAGCCCCTGAGCCAGGCGTGCCAGTGCCTATGACAGCATGGAAGATGCTGCGCAGGCGGCGTACCTGCACTACCATGGTCGACGTTTTGAGGACATGCAGAATGATCGCTACCGGTATCTTCCACGCTACGACTCAAGGGAGAAGACATGGGCGGTGTTGGCTCCTCCAGCTTCTGATCCCACCTTGGACACCACAGTGAGGCACCTCAGCGCCATGCAGGAGGTCAACGAAGCACTCAGGGAAGAGCTTCGTGCAGCGCAAAAATCTGAAAAGCGCCTTCAGAACCAGATAGATGAGATGGCCGTTCAGCTAGGACAGCCTACCATTTACAAGAAGAAGGCCAGGGTGTTCACCATGATGGATCACGCTCCTTAGATACTTGCAGCCCCGTCATAATGAATGCGTTCTAGATCGAAAGTCGTGTCAAGTTTATGTGTGTGTTGTGAACTTTTAATTGTCTTGTTGGTTGTGATGATGAACTTGAATGATTTGGAGTTTGTGTGATTGCAGGAACAGTGTGGGCTTGTCCACATGTTCTTTTTATCAAAACCTTAAGTTAGTGTTTGTTTAACTTAGTTGGGGTTTAAAATTCTGCTTTACTGCTGTGCTGTTTCTCAGAGCAGTCTGCAATGTTTGTCTCATATCTCTAAATCTCTACGTCCAAAAATTATGAAATTTTTGTGGAAAGAACTAGACTTGTGTACCTTTCATTTCCCACTGGAATCACCTCATTATCAATTCTGGTTTGAGAGATATGCCTGCTACAACCTGGCAAGTCTGTGCAGTCTGTAACCTAGAACAGAAATTGTTTAGCTCAGTTTTTGATGATGTTGCCGTCCGTATCAGTGAAAAAGTTCTATACAAAAGTTGTAACAGACTCTTTAAGCTTTCCAATGATGTAAGCCACGCCTATTTTGGATTTCTGGAACTTGAGTTACACTCCAGTTTTCGGTCTGCTGTTGTAGACACTCGTCCAGAAATTTTTAGTTATGTTATTTACCTTTTGTAAATAATTTGTAATTTTTTTTTGAAAGATCTCTAAAAGTATGCACATTTGATTGGAAACAGATGGCCGCCAGAGGAGGACGTGGCAGAGGCCGTGGCCGTGGTCGTGGATACGGAGCTTTGGTGGATCCACCTCCGCCACCGCCGGTGACCATTGAGCAGTTGATGGCCATGCAAGCGCAGCTCATGCAGACAGTGATGGACCGTCTCGGTGAGCAACCAGCAGGAGCACCCCCACCTGTGCAGGTCCGTGACAAACGTTGTGAGTTTCTGAAAGGACGCCCACCTGTGTTAACACATGCCTCTGAACCTATGGAGGCGGATGACTGGCTGAGAGCTGTGGAAAAGCAGCTAAACATTGCACAGTGCAACGACTTGGAGAAAGTCTTGTACGCCTCAGGCCAACTCCAAGGAGCTGCTCAGGATTGGTGGGAGTCATTCCAGTATGGACGTCCAGAGAATGCTCCAGAGGTCACATGGAAAGAGTTCACGGAAAGCTTTAGGTCCTATCACATCCCTGAGGGACTTATTGAACTGAAGCAAGAGGAGTTCCGGGCTCTCAAGCAAGGGTCCATGTCTGTGGCGGAATACCGCGACAAGTTTGCACAATTGTCGCGATATGCCCCGGCTGAAGTGGCTAGGGATTCTGACAAACAGCGCCGTTTTCTGAAGGGGCTGTATGATGGACTCCAGCTGCAACTGATGTCCAACAAATATGCCAGTTTCCAAGAGTTGGTGGACCGTGCCATTGTAATTGATAACAAGCGTAAGGAAATGGACCTCAAGAAGAGGAAGCTCCAGGGACAGGCGTCGGGTAGCAACACTCGCCCGCGAGCTTTCCCGCAGCAGGGTTTTCAGCAGAGGAACCAAGGGCCACCCAACCAATGGAACAAAGGCCAGTACCCCCAGAGGAACCAGTACCAGCAGCGCCCCCAGTACCCACCGCAGTTGGGTAATCAGAGTCAGCAGCGCCCCCAGCAACAGCAAGCTAGCAACCAAGCACCACGTCAGGGAGTGCCCAACAATGCCCCAATCAAGAGTGGCACCCCAGGCAACCCCAATGCCTGTTACAACTGTGGAGAGGTGGGACACTATTCGTACCAGTGCCCAAAGAAGCAGAACCGGCAGGCCCCGCAGAACCAGCAGAACAACCAGAGACTCAACGCTCGACCTCCGTTCACTGGCAAGGTGAATCATGTGTCGTCGGAATCAGCTCAGGAGGCGCCTGAGGTTATGCTGGGTACGTTTAGCGTCAACTCCATCTCCGCTACCGTACTTTTTGATTCCGGTGCCTCGCATTCTTTCATATCCCAAGCTTTTGTTAGAATGCATAGCATACCCCTGTGTGCCATGAAGGATCCCATGCTAGTAAATTCACCGGGGGTAGCATGCCCGCAAATTATTGGAGCCCTTCTACTAGTATATTCTTAAGGGGGGTAGCTTTCAAGGTAAATCCAATTATTCTGAGAACCGCTGGAATTGACCTCATCCTGGGAATGGATTGGATGAAGCAACATAGGGCAGTGATACAATGTCAGGAGAAATCTGTGGTTGTGACATCTCCAAGTGGTGATAGAATTTGTGTCGAAGTGGAAGTGCAAGCTCAACCTACCGCCACCGTCAATCAGCTGAGCGATGTTGCTAACCAGGAGAACCAGGTGGTGGATGATTTCCCAGACGTGTTCCCCGATGAACTGCCAGGTATGCCACCCGATCGCGACATCGAATTCCTTATCGAGCTTTTACCTGGAACTGCACCCATAGCTAAGAGACCATATAGAATGGGGGTAAATGAATTAGAAGAACTAAAGAAACAAATTAAAGAATTACAAGAGAAAGGTTTTATTCGTCCTAGTTCTTCACCTTGGGGAGCACCTGTTATATTTGTGGATAAGAAAGATGGCACACGAAGGATGTGTGTCGACTATAGGTCCCTTAATGAAGTCACAATCAAAAACAAGTACCCACTCCCTAGAATTGATGATTTATTTGATCAGCTGAAAGGTGCTAGTGTGTTCTCAAAAATTGACCTCCGTTCTGGATATCATCAACTAAAAATTCGTGCATCTGACATACCCAAGACAGCATTTACTACCAGATATGGCCTTTATGAGTACACAGTGATGTCTTTTGGACTGACAAATGCACCTGCATACTTTATGTATCTAATGAACAAAGTATTCATGGAGTACTTGGATAAGTTTGTAGTGGTATTCATAGATGATATCCTAATATTCTCCAAAAATGAAGAGGAACATGCTGACCACTTAAGGTTAGTCTTACAAAAACTCAGGGAACATAAATTGTATGCAAAAAGGAGCAAATGTGAGTTCTGGCTGAAAGAAGTATCTTTTCTGGGACATGTGGTCTCTAACGGTGGAATAGCCGTAGATCCCAGTAAAGTGCAAGATGTGTTGAATTGGAAAGCCCCAGTCAATGCTAGTGAAATCTGTAGCTTTTTGGGTTTGGCTGGATACTATAGAAGGTTTATTGAAGGGTTCTCTAAGCTAGCCAAGCCTATGACAACCCTATTAGAGAAGAATGCCAAATTTGTTTGGTCAGACAAATGTCAGGCTAACTTTGAGGAGCTAAAGAAAAGGTTGACAACAGCCCCAGTGTTGACCCTACCTGATTTAAGTAAGAGCTTCTCTATTTATTGTGATGCATCTCGCCTAGGCCTTGGGTGTGTGCTTATGCAAGAAGGAAAGGTTGTGGCCTATGCATCCAGGCAGTTGAGAAAGCATGAATTGAATTACCCAACCCATGACTTGGAATTAGCCGCAGTTGTCCATGCTCTGAAAATTTGGAGGCATTATTTGATCGGACATAAGTGTGACATCTACACTGACCACAAGAGTTTATAATACATTTTTACTCAGTCCGAGTTGAATTTAAGGCAACGTCGTTGGCTGGAATTGATTAAAGATTATGATCTGGAAGTGCATTATCATCCTGGAAAGGCAAATGTTGTTGCCGATGCACTTAGCCGGAAGAGCTATGCCAACGGACTTCAGTTGACATTTATACCAGCAGAGTTGCGAGCTGAAATAGAACATCTCAACTTGGGTTTTGTCAATAATGTAGTAGAATTGGCTATAGAACCTACATTGGAGCAAGAGATACGTACAGGTCAGTTGGAGGATGAGAAATTAAAGGAGATTGCTGAGCAGGTAGTGGTTGGAAAGGCACCAGGTTTCCGGCTGGATGAGAATGGTACTCTATGGTTTGGAAAAAGAATATGTGTACCTGAAGTGAAAGCTATCCGTGATATGATTCTGCGAGAGGCACATGATTCTGCTTATTCTATACACCCTGGAAGCACCAAGATGTACTTGGACCTCAAAGAGAAGTATTGGTGGTATGGTTTGAAACGGGATGTGGCTGAGTATGTGGCCATATGTGATACTTGTCAAAGGGTGAAGGCTGAGCACCAAAGGCCTGCAGGATTGTTGCAACCAATGAAAATACCAGAGTGGAAATGGGAAGAAGTTGGTATGGACTTCATTACTGGATTGCCCCGCACTCAACAAGGATATGATTCGATCTGGGTAACAGTGGATCGACTTACTAAGGTAGCCCACTTCTTGCCAGTCAAAACCACTTATAGTGGTGCAAAACTAGCGGAGTTGTATATGGAGAAAATAATATGTCTACATGGGGTTCCAAAGAAGATCGTATCTGACCGAGGAACTCAGTTTACGTCACATTTTTGGCGTAAGGTACACAGTGCTTTGGGAACCAAGTTAAATTTCAGTTCGGCATATCATCCCCAAACTGATGGGCAGACCGAAAGGACCAACCAAATATTGGAAGACATGTTGAGAGCTTGTGCTTTACAGTATGGTACTAGTTGGGATAGGAGTTTGTCATATGCTGAGTTTTCATATAACAACAGTCACCAGAAAAGTCTCAAGATGGCGCCATTCGAAGCTTTATATGGACGAAAGTGTAGAACACCTCTATTCTGGAATCAGACAGGTGAAACCCAAGTGTTTGGACCTGATGTCCTACGCAGTGCAGAGGAACAAGTGAGGATGATCAGGGATAATTTGAGAGTAGCACAGTCTAGACAGAAGAGCTATGCTGATAACCGAAGGAGAGAGTTGAGTTTCAAAGAAGGTGACTATATGTATTTGAAAGTGTCACCAATGAGAAATGTGAGAAGATTCAATATGAAGGGCAAGTTAGCACCAAGATATGTGGGACCTTTCAAGATTCTAGAGAGACGTGGAGAAGTGGCTTATCAATTGGAATTGCCAGAAAGTTTATCAGGTGTGCATGATGTGTTTCATGTTTCACAGTTGAAAAAGTGTTTGCGGGTACCAGAGGAGCAGATTCCCTTGGAGGAGCTTACTGTTAAAGAATATCTCACGTATGAGGAGTATCCAGTAAAGATTCTTGAAACTGCAGAAAGAGTTACCAGGAGCCGCACTATAAAGATGTGCAGAGTGCAATGGAATCGTTATTCAGAAGATGAGTCTACGTGGGAAAGAGAAGAAGATCTGAGAAAGTCTTATCCACAGCTTTTTGAGTAAGCATCATCCAATCTCGAGGACGAGATTCTCTTAAGGGGGTAGAATTGTGACACCCTAAATTTTTGTATTATTTAAAAATAGATAAATTGATTTAAATATGAATTTGTTGTGCATTCAAATTTAGGGAATAATAAATTTTTGGGAAATTAAAATCAATCATAAGGTTAGAAAATGTTCATGCATGCATGCTGTTGCACAAGTATTTTTGTGATGAGTGGTTTTGATAAATTTTTGAAAGGATTTGAAAATCATTTGGAAATGTGATTTGAAAATTAAATTGAAAAAGGAAAACAAATTTTTTTTTCCTGCCTTCACTTTTCCTCGGATTCGGCCTGCTAGCCCAATTCCTGGCCGGCCCATCCCTTCCTCCCCGCGCTCCTTCTCTGGGCCGCGGCCCAGCCCAGCCGGCGGCCGTTGCCGCGCCGCGCTCCTCTCCCGCGGTCGCTGACCGTCCGGGCCCAGCTGTCGGCGCCTTCCTCTACCTTCAGCCGCCACCCCCGCTCCTCTCGGTCACGATGGCAACCGCCATGACCGCCCGCGCCCACAACCGCAGAACGTGGGAGTGTCTTTTCCCCCCCCCCCCCGCGCCCGGCCTTAAAAGGGAGCCGCAACCCCCTTCGCCCCTCCCCCTGCTGCATTCCCGCTCCAATCCCCCATTCCTTCGAGCTCGCGAAGTCCCGCAGCGGCGTGCCACCGGAGCACGCTCGGCCACCTCGTCGGTCTTCGCCCCGAGCCGTCCCCGTCCCGTTTGAAGCCGTGGTGAGATTCCCCGCGCTCCCCTCTTTCTCCCCATCCCTCTCCCGTGTCGGGTGGTGGCCTCTAGGGCCGCTCCCGCGAGCTCCGGCGAGCCCTTCCACCGCCGGCCATGGCGGGTGCCCTCGGGCCTATCTCCGGCCGTGTTTTGCCCCGTGACAAATTCGCCATCTCCCCCACTCTCTTCCGGTGCTCTCGGCTTGGCGAGATGAGAACCGTAGCGCCCTAGCCGCCTTCTCCGACGAGCTGCACACCGCCGGCCATGGAGCACCGCCGTGGGCTCATCTTCTCCGGCGGGCTGCGCCGCCCTCCTCTCCTACATTCGATCAGAGCCGCTCATCGCAAGATCAACGGCTCAGAGAGCTCAATACCCCTTTGGGTCCATTTTTGTTAAAGAGACCCCCCGCTTTCATCTATTTGAACCCGCCGTCCTTGGTGTACTCCCGGAGTGCGCGTTCTTTTTTCGGAAAGCGTAGTTTCTTCGGTATATATGAAAAATACGCTTTCAGATTAATTACAGAATTGCCACTGTAGTAAAACGTTTATAAAATCGTCGTCTTAGCTCCGATTTGACCCGTTCAACTTGCGTTAGTTTCATAATTTCATAATCTATGCAATAGTGCTTCTGTTAGACCTGTTAAGAGCTTTTGAATTTCTCAAATAAATCTAGTTAATAGCTAGCTTTTGGAACAGTAAATATCTCGTAACTTGTGCGTCGTAACTCCGTTTTTCGTGCTTTTCGCGTCATTGTGATCGTAGCGAGGTGTAGATGATTTTGATAAACATTTTATTCAGATTTATTTATTGTTGGTGTACTGTTCTAATAGTAGCTATGTTTTGCTTGTATGTCTGCTCCGAATTGCGTGTTGTACTTTGTGTCGTTCGAGTTCAGACGGTGAGGAGTACGTCGGAAATCCGGACGCGTGCGAGGAGCAGCAGGACCAGCAGCAGTTCGTGAACCAAGGCAAGTATAGCATGGGCCTACCTTGTTGTCCTATTCATTATATAACATACTCATTATGCATGTGTCTAATATTGCTCGACTATAAGGATTTCCTAGCAAATCGATGACTTGTACCTTGATTCCTATGAGGATTATTTGCATATGGGTAGAATGCTAGTGCTCTAATTAAACATGATCTACACTATGACTAATGGAACCAACGGATAAACATGATGATAATGGTGGAACTATAGGGTGATGGTGCAAATGATGTTGATCATGTTGCCCTAAACTCTCCGTAAGGACTTATCTGTAGGACAAAAGCTGGGACTTACAGTGCAACCGTGGGAGTTAAATGGCTCTAACTTTAGCTCAGTAGTAGGATCTTTTCTAACTTGTTAGAGGTTACCCGAAAGGGCGCAAGAGGGGCTTGCCACGTTGGGTATAGAACTGCCTCTGTTCAGATGTGTATAGCCTGCGGGAATTGTGCCATCGAAAGGGGGGTTCTCTATATCTGCCTGCCGAGGAAACCTAGCGGCCCTAACTTGTTAGAAGAGGCCTATGGAAGGCTTCATAGTGTACCCTGCCTGCTCACCTTGGAAGTGTTAGGGGGTCGACGGGCCCCGGGCATACGGGTAACACGACTCACGGGTAAAGCTGCACAACCTCTGCAGAGTGTCAAAACTGTTATAACAGCCGTGCTCACGGACAAGAGCGGCCCGGAAAACTCACAGAATAAATGGTTACTAGATATGTGGATGAACTATGATGATGATGAGATCACACTGTTGCTTTCTCTTCTTAATTCTAGTAGTGGATCATGTGGGTTAAATGGGAGCTTGAGCATAACTTAATAATGATTAATAATGAAATGTTGATCTACTAAAAGTGCTAACTGTAGTCAACCGTGTCTATCCTTTTTGAGCCTCATGAATCCTCATACTATACTTGCGGAGTACAAATGTACTCACACTTGTTGCTATATTGTTTTTGGATAAAAATCCCGGATGGGTAACAGATGACAGTTTCTACGAGGACTTCCCGGAAGATTTCTAGGTTTGGGTCAACCATTCGTCCTTCCCTATGGATCAGACACTACGCCTGAGAGTTGCTATTTACTTTTTCGCTTGTTATGTAAGAACTACGTGATGTAATAACGTTATGTATGTACATGGTGATGATACTTTTGTTAATTTGTCAGCTTATGTGTGCGACTATTCCTGGGGCGCACATAAGATGTATGCACTCTATATTGTCCTTTAATTGGAGTGTGACATCGGCTTCTTCATCAAAAACATCATCATCAGATTCATCAAAATCAAAATTAACAGTAGTGGTACCTTAGCCTTGAGAACCCTAACTTTTGGAGCTACAGTCTCCACAGGTTCACCTCCCAAAGCAATATCTTCTTCTGCCACAACTTTGGGAGGTGACACAACTCCTAAAATCCTTGAGGGTGTTTCAACTGCAAACCTCTGAGAAGATGGCCCGGCAGTCTCCTGCGAAGTCAAAATAGCAATCTCACCTTCCTCTTGTTAATCTAAAATAACATCTTCAGCAGCGGCAGCACCAATAGGAACTTGAACGCCAGCAACCGGGGAGGATAAAACATCTTCGCCAAAATTAATATGAGACGAAGATAAAATAGCTTTGTCCAAATTAACATCAGAATGAACATTGGCCTCCAAATTCTGAAAACAATCACCAAGCGGAGTCAACATTAACGGAGTCAACCCACTAGAATTTAAAACTAAACTAATCATCCTCACCTCTTTATCACGAGCTAACTGGCTAAGAGTTTCTGGACCCATTTCTTCACCATCTCCTCCATGTTTTTCAAAACCAGAAGACGTAGCAATCTTCTTCTTCTTGGCAATTTTCTTGCTAAGTTGACCACCAGCTCTTTTCTTCTTCATCACATTTTCAATACTCGGTTTTAACGTACGAGTATAAGCAGGTAGAGGTCTTTCACCATACTTAATCTGTGCAATATCAAAAACTCTGTTTAACCGTTTATAATCTTTTTCTAAGATCTTGTCCATCAAATCTTTCTCATTCTTTAGAAATTTACCAAGAATCTCAACTGCTTTAATTTCTACAGCAGACATGAATTGTGCATCTTTAGAATATTTCTTCGGGCGAAATGATTCGTTATCTGGGAAAATATAACTTTTTCCTCTCACCGTTCTTTCATGAAAACAAATAAAATTCCAACCTTTCTTTAACGGCCAAATCCAAGCTGTGATGTATTCTTCGCAGAGATCACGAGCACTTTGCATACTAGCAGCAATTTTCTAAACTTTCTCGCAAGTTCTTGAACTCTTCGAGCTAGGAAACTCTGGTTTACAAACAAAGCCATTCTTACTCATCTTCGTTGCTAAGGGATATCTTTTCATAATCCTTCTAGAGTCATCTCTTTCTTCGACAAGAGGAACTGAATGATAAAACCAATAACGATACCAATTTTCAGCCCACTTGTTCTTTGAAGCTGGAGAAATCTGTTTGGCACCTCGAGCAGGCTTGAAACTGTAGCAACCAAAATACTTCATAATACTTCTGCCATCAACATTCTTGTTCTTAAATTGTGTATGCATTTCATGAAGAGAGCAAAAAGCACCAATATCCAAGTCCCCTCTCTGAGACTTCACTGCCCAAATAAAAAGTGCAATCTTCGCTATTCCATTTGGAGTTAGATGATGAATTTCAATATTATATGCCTTTAGAATCTCTTCAATGAAATCTTGACATGGCATACGAAGATCAGCTGTAAACTGATCTCGAAAAACAACACATTCATAATCTTTAGGCCTAGGAATCATTTCATCATCAGAGGGCAACCTGGCATCAGCTTTCTCTAGCATCCGATTTTTAACCAACCAATCCAACTCAGCTTCATCCATCAAAGTCTTACTAAAATTTAAAGATTTTATGTCATCACCAATCAGTTCAGACTCTGATGCAGAAATATCAGACAAATCTTCTCCAGAGTCAGATTGATTAGAACCCAACGGAGAATTTTCAGAGGCAATTTTCTCTAGATCAGACATCTATGACAAAATAATAATAATATACATAAAATAAATGATAACAATAAACAAAAAGTCAAATAGCAAGAAATCAAAAATAAGTAAAAACACTTACCTTCAAAACAACCTTCACAAAAGCAAATCTGACTTCGCAACAAATCCGACTTCGCAGCAAAGATCGACTTCGCGTCAAAAAATCAAACAACAGTACCTCCCCGTCTTCGATAACACAGGAAAAACAGGAGGAGTCACCGCAGTATATATAGGCGGCTTCGAGTCAAATGAAACAGCTTTGGTCAAACTTGACCGTTACAAATTTAGAAAATAAAATATCCTTCAAACTTACGGACATTAACGGCCAACTCCAAGACGGCGTTTTGTGTCTTCGTTTGAAATTCAAACTTCGCGGAATTCAGACCTTTGGAGCAGGCCTTCGTCCGCAAGGGGCTGCTGTTGGGGATTCAACTTCGCCACAAAAACACAGCCCCAAACTCTGGAGTAGAAAAGACTATGAAACTTTATAACAATATTTTGTTGCAGGAAATAAAGAAGGCGAAGACATCTTTCACACCATAAGGTTGAATCTAACTTCGCCAAGAAGTAAAAAACCAAAAAGCAAGATTCAAGCGAAGGTGAAGATTTGACTTCACGGTTATGAAAACTAACTTCGCTGACCGGCGAAGTCAAAAGCAGAGCAGAAATCAGAAGACCAAAATCAGAGCAAAGACAAAGTTTGGCTTCGCAATATTAAAGATCAACTTCGTCAGCCAGAGATGTCGAAAGAAAATAAAGCCAAGAGGAGCGAAGGCGGAAGTTCGACTTCGTCTTAAATTCTGAAGAGTTGAAGAATCAACTAAAGTTTGAATGAAGATCAGAAAAACTGGAGACTGAAAATAGAAGAACAACTGCTTAGAAAGGGGAAATTACCACTTCGCCCTCATAATCAAGAAGGGATGTAAATATTTAGGTTAAGGGCATAATAGTCATTTTTATGTAAAATACGAAGACTTGGGCCCTATAAATACCCCCTCTGACATGTACAGTGGGAGGAGGAAAAAAGGCAACTTTGCATGCAATTTTGTCTTGGATGAAATTTTTCTGATGATTGTGTGAATTATGTCGTATACCTGAACTTTTCACCCAACTGTACATATCCCGTTAGAGTTGCACTGTAGATGTCCGCTGGGACAGTAGGTGCCGGTAGCGGTAGGCAGGCGGTGGACATGTTTGTATTGTGTTGATCCGATTCGGATATTCGGATTAGCAGGCACGCAAGCGAAATAAAACCCGACCGGGACTAAGGATGAAAACGGTCGGAAACGGTCGAAAACGGACTTACGATATAGAAAAACGAAAGCGGTCGGTTCGGGATATTTCTACATTTAGCAATTAAAGAGTACAAAAAATGGTTGAAAATGGTTGTGAAACCAATTGAAACTGATAATTTTTCATGTTAAAAAACGGTTTCATAATATAGAAAACGAAAACGGTTAATTCGGAATATTTCTGTTCCGTTTTCATCCCTAACCGGGACAAATCGAGTGAGCACAGAAAGCGACCAATAGTGTGTCGTTACTGCTATGAGAGCCTTTTTTTTCGAAAATAATTACTGGTATGAGAGTTTGGATGAAAATGAAGCTGAGCATTGGAAGCATGCATGGTTGGCATGCACTAGATAATCTAATAGGCCTGACCCGCCTGAGCAGGGCACTTAATTCCACTCTGGTAGCAAATCATGTGCTGAATAAACTATTGTGAGATATACAATTTAACACCCAGACGATCGATTGGCTACAAATCGAGATGCAATAACCCATGTGCATCGGTTGTACTAGCTCGGTAGTGAAGTCCGAACTTGAATATTTGTAACTGTCGCAGCCCCACACCCTGCACACCTCTTTTGATTATGGCCTAGCACATGATGGGTCCTACCATTTTTTATCCCCCATCATCTTCCTCCTTTCATTCCCCATCCATTTCTCCTCTCTTGTTCTTCTTCCCTAACTCCGGCGGGCTTAGAAGGAACTCGGGGGAGGCAGGCTGTCTAGGCGGTGCGGACGACGGTTAGGGCACCGGCGGCGTAGGAGGTGAGCAAGTTGGGGCGGGAGGGGGAGGGGAAGAAGGAGCAGATCGTCGTGGGCGGTAGGGTATCGCTAGAGCTCTGCGGCGGGGCATAGGCTGTGGGCGTCCAAACCTTTACGCGGGTGGCACTACTGCAGACTGTGGCTTTGCTGAGTGTAAGGTTAGATCTCACTCGGCAAAGTCTTTGCCGAGTGTGGCACTCGGCAAAGGGCCTTCGGTGAATTTTTCCATGGTAAAGGCCCTTTGCCGAGTGCCTTTTATCGGGGCACTAGGCACTCGGCAAAGAAAAGTGGGCCGTGACGGCGCCGGCCCGTTAACGGTCGGTTTGCCGAGTGCCGGCCCGTAGGCACTCGGCAAAAAAAAATATTTTTTTTAAAAACTTGCTGCGGAGCCAGGCACTCGGCAAATTTTTTTAAATTTTTTTTAAATCTTTGCCGACTGCCCGTGCTCAGGCACTCGGCAAAGAAATGTTTTGTTTTTTAAAAAAACTTTGCCGAGTCCCATGGTCAAGGCACTCGGCAAAGAATTTTTTTTATTCTTTTTAAAAAAATCTTTGTCGAGTGCTATTGCCTTGGCACTCGGCAAAGATCCTGAAAATTGTAATTTTTTTTTGTTTTTTACATTTCATTTAAACAGCCAATATATATATATAGCAACATCAATTATATTTCACAAACAAGCCATTTACTAACAATATATCACAATCACAAACATAATTCAAAAGTCCATCACATGTCTATCACAAGTTCAACATCACAAGTTTATTATTACAAGTCCATCCCTACTGTGGAGATTGCCACTGTGGAAACCCGAACTGTGGTGAAGGATTGGCGGGATCAACCGTCGGTGACACATTAACGGGATTGTTTGAACCCGCCGATAGAGGCTGCACAAAAGAGAAGAGATTGCATGTGTTAGACTCAATTGAAAATTTTGGCAGCACCTCCCCTGTATGGGGAGGTTTTCAAAACCTACAAGAAACAACGACATAAAGGCTGACATTCACAACGGCACGAAGGCATTAAACTTTCATACTTACAGGAGTGTAGTGAAGAGCCGGAGGTATAGCTAACAACTGCACTGGTACGCTCGATGCTTGCCCAAGACTTTGCATGATCTGCATCATCTTTGCCATCTGCTTCTGCGTGGCCTCCAGCTGAGTGATCAGGTGCGCGGTCGTCTCTTGACTTTGCCTATGTGTTTCTACCAGCTCGGCCTGCAGTGTTTCACTCCAATGTTTCAGTATTGCAAATCTGATGTAAACATCAATGTACGACCAGTGAAACAGAAATTACCTCAAGCGCGTCGACTCGCGACAGTGTTGGAATAGGCCGTGGACATATGGGAAGGCTGGAGCTCGTGCTCTGTGCCCTGACCTCAGAGAGAGAGGGTGCAGAGGTCAAGGACACGGCGTCGTCTACAATCCACAACCGCCCGTGCTTCTTGCCTTGTCCTAGCCTCACGATGACCTCTGTATGAAGGGACTCACTGCTCAGATCGTAATCTGAGCCATGGAGCGTCCTAACCGCCTCCGTGTAGTCTCTGACTTTAGCGTGGACGGTCGGGTCGGTGTAAGCCTCGGGCGGGGCATCTGGGTTGAAGGAGACGTCGGACGACACCCGGTCCATGTGGGACATAGCCCATGCCCCGAACTCCGACATCAGCCGGTCCGGGTGTTTCGCCTCCTGCGAGAAAGACGACAAGATGATTAGAAATCAGGCAGAATTGAGCGTCAGAATAGATAAATGAAATGACGTACGAGTGCTCACTTGAATGTGGGGAGGCTGCGGCTGCCTTGGTGGTAAGTTGGACCGGTCCTCAGGTTCCGCTTCTCCCAGCCTTTATCGTGTTTTTGGATCTGCGCCGGGTCAAGCCACGTGTCCACGATCTAAGCCCAGCACTCGGCATACGACATGGGCCTCACCTACACGTCATCGAGTATTTGACATATAAGAAGATCAAATTGAACCTACTTAATCTCAAAATGAATCAATGTTATTCACCTACCTGAAGGTACTGTCCCTGCTTAGCGTCACCAGTCTTAAGTGCGTCTTGTTGAGGGGCTGTTTTAGTACCGACCTGTAGTAGTCAATGTGGGCCTGGACTCGCGCCTCGTGAATCATGTCGCCGACGCATTTATGACATGCTGTGGAAGCAGTCCGATCCACCACGTTCTCTGCACCATCTTCGGCCTTGAAAAACTTTTGCATACAAACACGATGTATCCATTCATTATGTCAAGAAAAGATTTACCAAATAAAGGCGATGTATTGAGCTATGTTGTGAGAGACTTACCCAAAACTCCGCCAAAACCCGCTCCTGCTTGTTGCGGTTCTGGTCATCCGGGGCGAGCTGGTACCTATCCCACGAGTAGGCCGGCTCCCACTTGTCGTCTCCCAAGTCCACGAGGCCGGGGAAATATTTCCTGCACAGAACACCTAGGACGCTAGCGGGGGTGCGTGGGGGATCAAGAGCACCTGACAAAACTATCCAGCTCCTGCATAAGTAATTAAGAAAAATTATCAGTTTCTCTTTTGATTTTAAACGTATTATATGAAGTACCAGTGATAACATCGATAGTTACTTTCTTCCTACAGGACGAAACACTGGGTGTCGGTCAGGAAGCGGAACTGAAGGGAGGCTTGCGGGACCTCGCTGGTAGGAAGTCGATCTAGCGGTACTGTCGCCCGTCTGCTGAGTCGCCTCGTCCATCTGCCTAGCCGCCTTGTCCCTCGACGACGAGTCTGTGGTCGTGGCCGTGGCCACCACGTGGTCCTCCGGCTGCTCCTCACGAGTCAGGGGAGGAGACGACTGCCTCCTGCGGTGACCCCTACCCGTCCTACTGTCACCTGCTGCAGCCGCTGCCCCTGAAGACATGTGGAGATGTTTGAGTTTTAGGCATTCGATGTCACAATTTACTCGAAATCTTCTCAATTTTTTACCATAGCCTCTACATGCGATAACACTGACACCTTGACAAGTTTCATCATTTTGGACTTCGTTTGGATTTTATATAATTTAAATACACTTTTGCCGCAAGTTCCTCGTCCTGTTCCGGGACCATGATGCTCGAAATTTCATGTGAGTTCCTGGATACGGCCTTAACATACACTAAATATCATGAATATCATTTTTTGGGTAACTAAATACCATTATTCCATGCACCTGCAGTTCAAATTTGAAACATTCAGAAAATTTCAACGAAACGAAAAAAATAACGAAATATATCAAAAAAAAAGTCAAAAATACCCCAAACTTGAACATGGGCTTTCAGGTACTGTACAAGGGCCCCATAAAAAATTGGGATACAAAAAACAAAAAAAAATTTGCCGAGTGACCAGGGCACTCGGCAAAGAATTTTTTTTAAAAAAATTTAAAAAACTTTGCCGAGTGCCTAATAGCTGGCACTCGGCAAAGGCTGATGGTAGGTGGCCGTCGTCACCCCACGGCCACCTTTGCCGACGGGGAGATTTGCTGAGTGCCGCAGCGCTCGGCAAAAAGTGGCTTTGCCGAGTGACCCGATATTTGGCACTCGGCAAACTCTGGGGCACTCGGCAAAGCCAGGATTTCCAGTTGTGTGGTGGGGAGGTGGACGGCACGGCCGGCGGCGAGGCAGCCATTGGCCGAGGGCAGCGTGCGAGGAAGGCGGGGGTGTCCGAGTTTAGACAATGATCTCTTGCTACATAAAATGTTACCTGGATCTCTTGTTTATGAATCTACATCTCAGGCTAGATTTATTGCAAAAGTCTCTAATCGAGGGGATATGTTGATCTTACCTTTTTTTTTGTCTTGGGAGGACTTATGAATCTGCAGTGGCACTTACAGTCATTTGCTTTGTCTTCTCACATACATATTTCATCTGGCTGGGACTTCAGGCAAGCCTGTGGGCTGTGGGCTATTGGAAGCCGCTTCTGGTATGTGTTCCCTATGTCAATGATAATGCAACTATTTTTGCTATCTCAGAAATTAATTCTTGTTGTGTTTTTGAATGGGCATCTTATTGTTTTCAAGCACAGCATGGAAGAAGAAACTATTTAGCGTTTTTTCTTTGCTTGTGTCGTAGCTAAACAAATGTAGATGCTAGACATTTTGATGTATGTGTGCTATATCTCCTTGCTGCGACAAACAGACCAGCTTAATATTTCAAATCGTTCCTATTTTCCTCGGAGGTATATGATTGGTCCCTATATGATTTTGTCATCTGTAGAGTTTGGCTCTTCTCATGTGCTGTTTCTGAAAAGCTATAACTTTCAGAAATGTTCTACTGCGTTTTTATTCAGAGCATCCTTTTCAGATCAGGTACAGAGATTCTTCTCTTCAGTGCTAGCTGATGCAACTTGTGCTTGCCTAAATATCTTGTCTAATTTATTCTCTTCATATGTTGTAGTTCTTAAGTTTAGCAGCTGTGTAACTTTTCTGTTCAGCAGCACATTAGTCCATTTGCAGCATGTTCTGGTCATCTCGGCCGGGAGCAATGATGGGAGATAGGAGCAGCATCTCAACCATCAGGTAAGCAGGTAAGTTGTACCACCTTTTCACCAAAAGTTTAGACTTTCTTGCTACTGTGACCATTCTTACTTGCCTGCATAGTTTAATTTGCATTAGCTTATTAATTTAGTGATCCTATGCTAGACTTGAAACTTGCATTGATTAACTTTCTCTTTTGTCACCATTCAGAAGTCTGTTTATCATTACACTTTTGGCACCACACAGAAGTCAGATTGTCCTTTTTACTCTCCACACAAGATCGTTTCTGCATGAATCAATTTAAGCCCTGAAAGCAGCCTTATCTAATTTCTCATTACATTTGGACACTATACTAAGAACTTTATTGCGAACTTTATTGCTCCAGGATCATGCTGAAATCGACAATGCCTTATTCCATCTTAACTAATCCGAGCTCCTAATCTTCCGATACATCAACCAGTACAAAGAATAAGAGTTTATATACTCCCAGTTTTGGCTACTAAGTGACTGACTCTACAGCAGACCTCATACAGGACATGCTGTGCCAAATGTCATTGCAGCACTTTTAGAAAGTTAATCCATTAATTTGTCTTCAGCTTTTGACTCTGCTCCTTTGAGATACAGTAGGAAGAGCCCTACCAAGTTGATTCTGCATTTTCAATGTGCTGATCTAGGTATGGTGGGACTTAGTAGTTCACTACTGCAGTTAGTAGTTTTTTGCTTTCATTTCATTGTGAAATGAAGTTTATGAGCTGCTTGGTGGTTTAAGCGCCACCATAGGTCTTTGCATTTGTGTTGAATCATATTGCTTGAGCACTTAAAACTTCGAAGACAAATATTGCTTTCCACTTGCATCTCAGGTGGCTACATTGCTAGAAGTTCTACCAAATCGATTGACAGCTGATGTGGTGGAGCAGCTTCGTCTAAGTAAACAAGCATTGGTATAAAAACTACATTCTGGAAGCAATTTCAGTGGCCACTTCTCAAACTTTATTTAGATTTTTTTATGTATGTACTCATGTGTTAAGGTTGAGCTGGGTTCACGAGCAGGTGACCTCAAACAGATGCTTATTGATAGATTGACTGATAACATGCCTGTTATGCCTTGCTATGCATGAGTTTTTTTTCGGATTAAAATATGAAAAAAAAATGTTGTTTGGCTGTTTTCGTGTGCATACCTGAGATGAACCCGTGGCGTTAGCACGGGCATTATACTAGTATAAATAAAGGAGTTGGCCTTATCCTAGTAGAAAACTTATTTCACATGTAATTTACATGTTTGTCATAGGACCAGGATCAATTTCCAAACAAAAATCATGTGGCTTCGAACTTGCCAAGATCGGTTCAGGATGGTTTCCAAAACCGGCATGGACTGGGATTCAGCCGGTTTCCGGAAACCGACCTAAGCCGATTTTTTAGAAAGTTTACAAATTTTCATGAACTGATAAAAAATTAGATCCTTTTTCTTGCACGTGATTTTTCAATCCATCTTCAATTGATCTGGTCATATTTTGGTCGTCAACACTTGACTTGCTCATGCTGCCGCACCCTGACATCCTTCGCTGCTATGGCTGTCGACACCCATATCACACGTCCGGTCGCTGCCTTCCGAAAAAGAGTGTGATTTTAGTTTTGAACTAAGTCAGTTTAATTTTTTTAAAAAATTTGACTAATTTTATAGAGAAACACCTATGCCTTCAATTAAGTTTACCGTGAGCACATATAATACGATTAATACACTAGTAATTATTTGGTATCATAGATATTAGTTCTGTATATGTTTGCCTAAATTTGAGATTGGGTTGGCTTAGCAAAAAACTGGATTTGAACTCCTTTTGGGATTGGGGGAGTATGTACCCAGGGGCGGAGACAAGGGGGGCGTGCAGGGGCCTGGCCCCCCTAATGCTCCACCGGGTCCATTAACAGGAGTCCTTAATCACCAGTAATTAGGTCCAATGAAATTAGGAGTCACGTTTACTAATTACTCCGTTCCGTGAATGCGAATCGACTCAAGGACTCCTCCGCGGCTCCACGCGGCTGCTGACGTGCTGCACTCGTCTCCCATCTCGCCATGTAAACAGGAGAGCTCAGCAGAGCTACAGAGCAGCGGAGGGCATCGCGACGGTCCTGCAGGCAAAGCGCAAGGCAAGCAAACTGCAGAAGCAAGGCTGCAACTCTGCAAGCGGAAGGTACAATAATGTATAGTAGTTTATTTGTTTATTCCTTAATACCTTTCACTGTTTGTTTTTTTCAGTAATCACAAACCCCTGTCAATTCTATGGTTGATTTTCGTCTCAATAAAAATTCTATGGTTGATTTTCTTTTTAATTTTATCTTCAATTTAGGCATTAGCATTTGATCTAACAAAGGGATTACCGAGACTAGGTAAAAATTCTATTTATCCCATGGTCGATAGATTGCTAAGATTAGTCATAACTTTTCTTGTATCAACAACAAGTACTGAGAGAGGCTTTTTAGCGGTGAAACTTACGAAGGCACGTATGCTACATTATCTTGTCATATGCATTATGATTTAATTTATATGACAATATATATGAGATGTATGATTATACATGTGTATACTTAATTTTGCCGACACATGGCGTCCACGGCCCATGAGGCCATGATGGTGCCTTGGTGGGTCGGCCCCCTTTATGTTTGAATCCTGGCTCCGCCCCTGTATGTACCATAACTATTGGGGAATCTTTACCATGATGTAGTGGTCTCTTTACCGAGAATGAATTAAGGTGGGGTTTATCCTCAAGCGACAGATAGCTAAAAAAACAAAAAGAAAAAGAATATATGATCCATCTAGGATAAACTTGCTAATGTTGCATTAACCTGACATCGCAATTGTTTGCAGCTCTGCGTCCGCAATTGTTTGCAGCAACTGCAGCAACCTGACATCCTTCCCTGCTGTGACTGTCAGCGCCCATACCACTCGTCCAGCCACTTCCTTCAGACGCCATTGCCACCAGCGACCGAGAGTGATAGGATTCCTGATCCTACCAACAACGTTGCGTAGCTTGTATGAGTGTGAGGGAGGAGGAGCAGGCTTGGGGCCTCGCTGCCGGCGGCTGGGCGCCGTCGCGAGGTTGCAGGCGTGGAGAGGAGGAACAAGCGGTGGCTAGGGCAAATCCCAGCTCCCAAAGGAAGCCGGAAACCATTAAGATAGTTTCTGCTTAATTTCCAATAATCCCGATTACAAGAATTTATACTTCTAAGAATAACCTTTTTGCTAAATAACCCTCACAATAATAATAATTATAAATTGACTAAAAATAGCTAATTGGGCTGACTTAGCCACTATTGGACCGGTTGAGCCTCTGGTACAGTATATCGGTCACAACATCTCTCCCCGCCTCTTCAAACAGCTCGTCCTCGAGCTGGACTTCTGGAAACTGCTCATTGAACTCGGCGAGGGGCTCCCGAGTTGCTTCATCCGCGGAAAGATCCTACCACTGCACCAGGACACGCCACTCGCCACGGCGGAGTTGAGCCCGCAGCACCCACTCGGGACTGGGCAGCAGGCGGCCATCCTGGACCGGCGGTGGAGGTGCAGGGGCAGCCGGCGGCGTCCCTTCGTAGGCCTTGAGCTGGCTGACGTGGAAGACGTCGTGAAGACGCGCGCCAGCCGGGAGTTGAAGACGATAGGCCACGGCGCCGATGCGCTCCAGCACCTGGAAGGGCCCGGCGTAGCGAGGACGGAGCTTGCCCTTAGGCTGGGTGACGAGGGCCTGCATGGGACGGTGGAGTAGCCGCAGGAGCACCCAATCGCCCACCGCGAAGGACACGTCGCGGTGATGATCGTCGTAGTACTTTTTGGTGTACTGTTGGGCTTGAAGTAGATGCTCCCGGACCTCCTCCAGGAACGGGTCGCTGTCGTGGAGCAGCGACTCAGCCGCCTCGGTCTGCGCCGCCCCATGCTGGAGAGGAAGGAGGGGAGGTGGGGGGCGGCCGTAAACCACCTCAAATGGGGTCGCCCGCAGCGTCGTCTGAAAGGACGTGTTGTAGCAGTACTCGGCCCAGGATAGCCAATCGACCGAGGCGCGAGGGCGGTCATCGGTGAAGCACCGCAAATACATCACGATGATCCAGTTGACCACCTCGGACTGGCCATTGGTCTGAGGATGGAAGGCCGTGCTCAAGCGCTGCTTGACACCTGCAAGGTTAAAAAGATCATGCCATAAATGGCTGGTGAAGACCGGGTCGCAGTCGCTGACGATGGAGACGGGGAAGCCGTGGAGCCGCACAATGCCGTCGAAGAAGGCACGCGCCACGGAGGCCGCTGTATATGGGTGGCTGAGGGCGATAAAGTGCGCATACTTGGAAAACCAGTCAACCATCGTGAGGATGACCGATTTGCCGTGCACCTTTGGGAGGCCATCGACGAAGTCCATAGATATGTCCACCCACACCTGCGAGGGAACATCGAGGGGCTGCAGCAGCCCCGCTGGATGTGTGGTCGGCGTCTTGTTCTGCTAGCAAGTGTCGCAGGAGCGGACGAAGTCCTGCACCAGCGCGCGGTCACCTGGGAGGTAGAAGTCCTATCGGAGGCGAACGAGGGTCTTCTGAATGCCCTCGTGGCCGGCTGTGTGTGCCAGCGCCACCACTTGATGACGCAGATCGCCGTGGCTCAGGACGAAGACCCGCTTGCCGTGGAGCAGCAGGCCCTCGGCCACGCTCCAGGGGCCCTCCAACGCCCCTCGGCCAAGCTGCTGGAGGAGCTCACCGGCCTCGTGGTCCAGCGCCATGGCGGCGCGAATGTCGTCGTAGAGGCGGAAGGAGGGGCCAAAAACGACCAGCACCGCCGGGGCCTCCTCGTCACGGCGAGAAAGCGCGTCGGTGGAGGTGTTGAGGCGGCCCGGGCGGTATTCGACAGCGAAGTCAAACCCGAACAGCTTGCTGAGCCACTAGTGCTGAGGCACGGTAGACAGGCGTTGATCTAGGAGGAACTTCAAACTGTAGTGGTCGGTGCGGACGAGGAAGCGGCGGCCCCAGAGGTACGACCGCCAATGCCGCACTGCCTAGACCAACCCGATGAGCTCCCACTCGTAGGCCGCCAGCTTGCCATGGCGGGCAGCAAACGGCCGGCTGAAGAAGGCCAGGGGACCGGCCCCCTGGTGCAGCACCGTGCCAAAACCGGTGCCCGACGCATCGCAGTCGACGATGAATTGGCGCTCGAAGTCCGGCATCTGCAAGACCGGTGCGGACGACAGGGCGCGCTTGAGGCGTGCGAACGCCTCGGCTGCCTCCTCATCCCACACAAATGCCTCATTGCGCAAGAGGCGGGTCAGGGGGGCAGCGATGGAGCTGAAGTCCTTGATGAATTTCCTGTAGTAGCCGGCCAGCCCCAAGAAGCCCCAAACGCCACAGGGAGAGCGGGGGACTGGCCAGGCGGCCACCGCCGCCACCTTGTCGCTGTCCATGGCGACACCTACCACGGAAATGATATGCCCCAGGTACGCCATGGAGGAGGCGCCGAAGGAGCACTTCGATCTCTTGAGAAAGAGACTGTGTGCTCGCAAAGCGCTGAGGACGAGGCCGACACGCTGGAGGTGCGCTACCCACGATGTGCTGTAGATGAGGATATCATCAAAGAAAACCAGCACAAACATGTGGAGGTATGGTCGGAGGACGTCGTTCATCAGCGCTTGAAAGTTTGCCGAGGCGTTGCACAGGCCAAAGGGCATGACCAGGAACTCGAAGTGCCCATGGTGTGTGCGGAACGCAGTCTTGGTGATGTCCTCCGGGTGCATGTGCACCTAGTGATAGCCCGAGCGGAGGTCGAGCTTGGTGAAGTACTTGGCGCCGTGGAGTTCATCGAGGAGCTCGTCGACCACCGGGATCAGGAATTTGTCCTTGGACGTCTTGTCGTTGAGAGCCCTATAGTCGATGCAGAAGCGCCAGGAGCCGTCCGCCTTCTCGACGAGGAGGACAGGGGCGGAGAATGGCGACGTCGAGGGCCGGATGATGCCCTGCTCCAGCATATCGGCACACTGGCGCTCCAGCTCATCCTTCTGGAGCTGTAGGTACCGGTACGGGCGGACCGCCACAGGCGCCGTACCGGGAAGGAGGTGGATCTGATGGTCATATGGCCGCACTGGCGACAAGCTGCGCGGCTCCTCGAAGATGGCCCCATGCTGCTGGAGGCGGCAGTCCAGCAGGGGGCGAGGCTGGGCGTCCGCGGTCGCGGCTAGGAGCTGCTGTGCTGCTAGGGCCGGTGGTGCCCCCCTCGCACTGCCAGGTGATGCATCAGGCGCCCCTCTGAAAGGCCACCATGTGGGCGTCGAAGTCCCAGGTGAGGGGGCCCAAGGTGCGCAGGAAGTTGACGCCGAGGATGAAGTCGAAGCAACGCAGGTGACGGGGTACGGCACGCCGTTGACGAAGATGGGGACGTCGTGTGCAATGCCCTCGCATGATAGGCGCTCCCCGCTGGCGACTGTGATGTGGGGGTGCTCGGCGCTGGCGGGGGAGAGACCAAGGTGACACATCACGTGGCCTTGGAGGAACGAGTGCGTCGACCCAGTGTCCAATAGGGCAAGGAGCCGCTCGCCCTTCAACTGCACGAGCAGCAGCATGGTGTTCTCAGTGCGTATCCCTGCAAGAGCATACATGGAGACAACTAGGGCATTAGTGGTGGGCTCCTCCGCTGCGGTGGTCGAGTCCTCGGGTGGCGCAGTACCGTCGTTGTCCACCGTCGGGTGCTCGGGATCGTCGACATAGTCGACGGTCTCAAGGTAGAAGAGGCGCTTGCACACGTGCCCCCGCACGAAGGGCTCGTCGCAGTTTAAACAGAGGCCCTGGTGTCATCGCTCCAATTGTTCGGCCGGCGTCAATAGGCGGAAACACGGCTGTCCCCCACCGGCTGGGGAGGACGACAGCTGCGGCATGGTAACCGCACCGCAGTTACAATAATCCCGGCTCCCAAAGGAAGCCGGAAAAAAATTAAGATTGTTTCTGCTTAATTTCCAATAATCCCGATTACAAGAATTTATACTTCTAAGAATAACCTTTTTGCTAAATAACCCTCACAATAATAATAATTATAAATCGACTAAAAATAGCTAATTGGGCTGATTTAGCCACTATTGGACCGGTTGCGCCTCTGGTACGGTATACCGGTCATAACAGAGAGTGAGATAATATGCACACTCATGGTCCTAAAAAGAGTGTCATTTTAGTTTTGGACTGAGTCAGTTTAATTTTTTCAGTATTATTATCCAGCAGAAAGGTTTGTGGTGCTGGTGGAGCTTTCTAGTAGACCGTAGGCCCAATATTTGTATTGGCCCATATGGCATCTGGCCAGAACAACAAGCAGCAATGGTCACCGCATCAGGAGGTGTGTCCACATCCATACCAACCAAACTGATGGGGAGACAAAGGCAGATGGGCCGCGATGACGAACACGCACATGCCGGGCCCAACTACACAGTGTTGACCTGGTGTATCTAAACACTAACGTTGCCGTATCAAACATTCTTCTGATGCCCGTCCATTGCTTGATCCCTATCGCTCTGTATCTTCTGAATCCTTCCTCTGCTGCTAACATTGTACTAGCCTACCAGGGGAGAGTCGGAGAGAAGAGATGACTCGCTGTTTCGTTTTTCAGGTTCTTGACAGGGTCACATGGTTTGGGGTGGGCGGAGAAGGGCTTGCCACGGGCGGCCATTGTGGAGGTCCTGAACCTTGGTCAGGAACGCCGACCATATGCATATGGTTTTCCAGTGGATCACATCTAGTAAGCCTAAGCGGGGCATTGCTTCCCCGTTAGCAGATTCTGTTCTAATTGCTGAATTTTAACACATCTGATTGGAAACCAAATGAAGACTCATGTGCATCAGCTATAATAGTAGTGAATCGAAATATATTTATTACTGTCGCAATAGTCAAAAGTACAAAATATCACTAGGTATCAAGCTACTAAAATATGATGTATACATGACAGTTCACAAGTAAATGGATCCAGTAGTTTAAGTGGTAACCTCAAATGAATGATTAAATTTCGAATGGTACCTCCTGATAACCTAGTACGTTTTTGGTAAATCTTCAAGGATGATAGAAAAAAAATCTCTAGAAAATATGGCGAGGTGGCAGCAGGATACAACATTCTAAACTTTGGAGCAAAACTCAGGCAACAACAATGCCAAATTTCTAAAGAACCTTGCATCATGTTGGATGTCTGTTCACGATTTTCTAGAATTTTTGGATGTTAGAATGTCCTACGGCAAATGCCGCTAAATTGAAATGTGCTTAAGCAAAGACATAGTTTTGGAGTCCTGCATGAATAAAATACAGTTGTAGCTCAATCTTAACTGAGAACTTAGAAACTGAAAGTTTGTGCTTATAATTGACTCATCAAACACTGCGCTTTGATATATAGAGGGAATCGTCACTGATTGATACATTGGTGCCGTCGTACACATAAGTAGTACATATGGAGGGAATCATCCGCTGGTGCTTCATACAAAAACTACAAGTATGCACGCCACCACTAGTTAAAAAACATTGAGAACTATTACCTTCTCACCAAGGAGTTCCAAGTGACAATCATATGCACGCACATCTTGTGGCACAAGTAATCAATGAAGAGGAAATAGGAGTACCTTAGTCCCTTATGCAGCAACATAATGAAGAAGACCACCCAGAGACCAAACATGAAGCCAAAAATCATGCTCAGTTTGATGGAGTTCATCGCCGCATCGTCCTGATGCTGCTTAGGCTCAGCTGGAGAATTATTTGTTCCATTTCCAGGGCAACCATTTGGGAGTGGAGGCCCACATAAACCAATGTTTCCAACATACATTGATGCAGGGTCATCAATTGCCAGCGTCTGAAGTAGATTCCCAGTTGGAATTCTTCCACTTAGATTGTTGTACGAGAGGTTGAAGCTGCTCAAAGAAGTTAGAGCAGATATGCTTGAAGGGATCTGTCCAGATATCTCATTGTGTGATAAGTCTAGGGACTCCAATGCCCTGATGCCACCGATATTACTGGGAATTCTCCCGCTCAAATGATTGTAAGAAAAATTCAAGCTTTTCAAAGCAACCAGAGCACTAATGCCTTGCGGAATTTCTCCGGTCAAATTGTTACATGATAAATCAATATTTACCATGTACATGATTCCTTGAGAAAATTCTAGTTGTTGCCCTTTGGTTAGGACTGATATGGTCTCTTTAAAGTAAAACACGTAATACGTGTGAAATACAGAAGTCATAGGAATTTCGTAGACCATTCCATTTGATTGGAGTCCATCAAGGGAATAACTATATCCAGAAGAGTTAGCCATTGCACTTAAGTTTACAATGGACTCAGGTATTTGACCAGAAATGCTGTTACATGCAAGGTCCATATACTGAAGCCCTTGAATCTTTGTAAATTGAAAAGGAATGTTGCCAGAAAATTTATTGGACCGCAATCGTAAAAGTGCAAGGGATGGCAACTTATCTGCTAACCATGCTGGCAAATTTCCAGAGAATTGATTATATGCAAGATCAAGGAATACTAGTTCATGGGACATTCCAAAAGCTGATGGGAAAACTCCTGATAAGTTATTGCTATTTAAATTAAGTGCAACCATATATCTGAATGGGCCAAAATCTCCATTGCAAGTGGGCACCTCTCCCGATAACAGGTTTCCTGACAGGTCTAGTATATGAAAGTATGGCACTTGGCACAATGAAGATGGTATGCTTCCAGAAATTGAATTATCGTAAATAGCAAACATATCTAACCTCCGATTTCTGAAATCTGGTAGCGTCCCTGATAAATTGTTTCTTGAGAGGTCAAGATACTTTATGTTCCTAGGAAAACGTGGAACTGGACCTGTAATTTTGTTACTACTAAGGTCAATCATGTCTGCTGCCGGCATCACTTCATCAAGATTTGTTGGTAACGTGCCATGTAGTCGATTTTTGGACATGTCCAAAAAGATAGTTGTTGAAATTATGGACCAAAACCAATTGTGTATATTGTCATCTATGGATGTATTTGAAATGTCAAGAAAACGGATACTCCTTTGCCATCTAATCCATGCAGGAAAAGCAGGTCCAAGCTTGCAGGAACTGAGATGGACCTCATCTAATTTGAATGAAGGAATCCAATTTGAGTGCACGACAAAGGAAAGATAATTACCAGACATATACAACACTTGTAAATTTGTCAGTCCTTCCAAGTGTTTTTCATATATCTCACCAACCAGGCAGTTAGAGCCAAGATCTAATTGAGTCAAGTTGTGAAGCCCTCCTATCCACAATGGTAAAGTGCCTGTGATATGGTTACCATACAAATTTAAAGAATTCAGATTATTTAGAGGCTCTAACCAAGCAGGCAGGTCCCCACCAATGTTTTTTTCAGAAAAATCCAACCTGTACAACTTGTCCCATGAACATTTTGGCAACCTCTCCATCAGACCACCTATATCACCAGTAATATTACTAAATGTAAAATCTAGAATCTTCAAGTTACATAGGTTCTTCAGAATTGGTGGTAGCATACTCATAATATTGTTGAAAGCTATATAAACCTGCTCAAGTGAGGTCATATTTCCCATCTCATAAGGAATTGAGCCTTGGAAGCCAGAAAATGAGAGGTCAAGATAAGTCAATGTCTTTATATGCCAAAACCAATTAGGAGATATCGCAGTGTTAAAGGAGTTGCCTCCAATGTCCAACACCTTAAGTGTGGTTAGATTAGAATGACCCAGATTGGCAACTGTGTTTCTTAGATCTGTGCTACGTAGATGGAGAACTTCCAGTGAACTAAGGCTGCTAACTGCACGAATCCAGTCTACTGCTGTGCTAAGATTCGTCGAGCTCATGTCAAGGTACTTCAGAGAGGAAAGACGTGCCAACCATAAAATGTTCTCCGAGTATGTCATAGAGCCCCGTCTGAGATCAAGATAGACGAGCCTGGATAGGTTACCAATCTGTGGAGGTATTCTCCCCCCAAATTCCGCATAGGAAAGGTTAAGAGACTCAAGACTTCTAAGGGAGCCAATAAACTTTGGGATGCTTGAGCTACTGAAGTTGTTGCAGCTCAAGTCTAAATGCTTCAGATGCTGTAATCCAAGTAAAGAGGAGCTCATCTCACCTCCGAGTGCGTAGGCTGAATCAGTAGTAGGGCTGCAGTAAGAATTTTCACCGTGGAGATCTAGCTTGACGACATGGCTGGTTGTGTTGCTGCAGTGGACACCCTTCCATTGGCAGCAATCTTCTCCTTGCCATGACAAGAGTCGGCCCATAGGATCTGATAAGCTGGCTTTCAGTGAGAGCAGTGCATCCCTCTCACTCGGGAATCGGGATGCATCTCGCATTGGATCTCTTAGCTTGAAGGGAGGAAGTGGATGGCATGCTGTGCAGGATCAGAAGCAGCCAGATTATGGCTGTTGCTTTGAGAAGCAGGATCCTGAGTGCAGCCATTTTCAGCAGCCGCACACCTTTTGTTGCTTCTACCTCTTCTATTGGCAAATATATGAGGAAGTGGAATGTATGTGAATGAGTGCAGTACTGGCATAGCATTCACCATTCAGTGCATCTCATTCGGTGGCATCCGTTTCTGCAGTCAATGTCTTGGTCGTTTTGGTTGAATGGTATCGTCCACAATTTCTCGACCAGTCGTCGTCATATGCCGCCAGATTGGAAAAACAGGTCTCATGTATTTGCGTTTCATTAATGGTATGAAAAGACATGACACGAAATTTCTTATTTGCGTAATACTAATCTGATTCAATGCGTGGGGACAAGCGTGTTGACTGTTGACAATTCCCTACCAGTCCACCATTCACCATCATCCACGTGGGGATTTATTAGGCTTTTCTGGATTATTTTATCACTTGAACGTTTATCTATCAATATTTATTACCGGACGTAACCATGGTCTGCTTAGGAGTGGTGTAGGTAAAGAAGTTGTTATCTATAGTTCAGAAAAAACTCAGATGGACTGTTGCCGATCTGGAGCTGCCCATTTTTCCAACTAAGAAAAAGAAAATATACCAGCCACAAGCAGGCACTCCAACAAAGTCATGTCAATATGTTATCTCATCCAAAACCCATATCCACTCTTCTCGTAAAGGGAGGAAGGAAGGAAGGAAGAAAACTGGTAAAATGGGCCCAACCGAAGCCTACTAATAAGACGAAAAGCCCAACACGAAACAGAACAAACATGTTTGCCTGATAGAAAACAGCTTATGTTTCTAAAAAAACAGCTTATGAATGGCCTCATTTGGTACGGCGTCTCCACCGGCTCTTAAAGCTGTTTGGAGCCGTTTTGTGCCTAGTGGAGTAAAACCAAATGGCTTCACCCAAGGAGCCTTTGGCCTCATTTGACACGGCTTCTCCACCGGTTCTTAAAGCTGTTTGGAGCCGTTTCGTGGCAAACAAGATAAAACAAAACAGTTTTACCTAAGGAGCCCCTTGAATCATGCTCTCACAGAGGACTTGTGGAGGGTGGAGTGAAAAATAGTGGTTTCATACGGCTTCACCTCGCCTTAGTGGGCCATGCATGGAGTTCTGTGAGAACATGTTTTAAGGAGTTCTACATGTTTTGCCAAATGGTTTAACAAAATGGCTCTAGCTCCACCAATAGAATCGTTCATGAAGCTGAAGTAAAAAATAATGGCTTCACCGGTGAAGTGGAGCCATGGCAAATCGGAATCGTGTTCTCACAAAGGATGTGTGGAGGGTGGAGAAGAAAATAGTGGCTTCACCCAAGTTCACCTCGCCCTGGTGGGCCATGCATGGTGTTTTGTGAGAGCATGTTTTAAGAAGTTTTGTATATGAAGTTATTTTGCCAAATTTATCAAAACAACTCCAGCTTCACCGATGGAGCTGTTCGTGCAACCGAAGCCAAAATAAACGGCTTCACTGGTGAAGTGGAGCCGTGCCAAACGGGGCTTAAATGAATGATGCATTTGTGACAGCAAAATATAGATGGAGAAGTGGAAACTGAAAATTAGCATATCATTCTTTAACGATTTGGTGGCCCAGCAAGCACAACTAGAACTTAAAACTTCTGCTAGTGTGGTGGAGTTCTTCTAGTGTTTTAGCATTTAAAATTTAGTAGAAATTTTCCATACTAAATGTCTCTTAGTAAGATTCCTTTGTGCTATGACTAGTAGTAGTGTTTTAATACTACTTAAAAACTTTAGGAGAAGTCCACCATTTTGATAGGGAAGATACCATGGCGTAGAAAATTTTTCAAATCCTTTTTTTCAAAGAAATTTAAAAAAAATCCCAACAAGATACCGATCGATGGCATGTTGTGCTGGATCAGAAGCAGCCAGATTATGGCTGTTGCTGAGTACAGCCACCTTTTGTTTCTTCTTCCTCTTCTATCGGCAAACATATATGGAAATAGAATGTACGTGATAGATATAAGTGCAGTACTGGGGTACCGGCAATACGGGCATACGGCATAGCATTCAGTTCACGTCATGGTTTGCGCCCAGACGTTCGGACAGACGCCGTGTCCTGACACCCGCGCCTGTTGCCCATCCACGCGTATGGATGCAGCTCCTGCCCGCCTGCCTGCCTGCTGCTGGTGCACCTAGCCACGCGCTGTAGCTGCCGCACCTGCCGGCCCGGCCCCGCCTGTTGCTTGGATATGCATGCGCCTGTTGCTGTGCATGCACATGGGGGCCGCCGCTCCCACTTCGCTTCCCACACGCACGCGGGACCGCTGCGCCCGTGGTGACCACTCCACCTGCACCCACTTCCGGCGCTTGCTCATGGAACACTTGCAACATGAAGCATTTATTGCAACGTACGTCTGAAAAAGATGAAACATTTAGAACATACGCTTGCAATATATGTGTATGCTCACTACAACATATGCAACATCCAGACAAAACACTTACAACATAAGTTTGAAACAATTGAAATATTTGAAACATACACTTGCAACATAGTAGGTGTATAGCCAGTGCAATATATGCAACATCCAGGTAAAACACTTGCAATATACGTTTGAAACAGCTGAAACATTTGAAACATACACTTGCAACATAGTACGTGTATAGCCAGTGCAACATATGCAACATCCAGGTAAACACACTTGCAACATACGTTTAAAACAGCTGAAACATTTGAAACTTTTACACTCGTAACATACATGTATAGCCATTGCAACATATGCAATAATAAATCTACTTTTACATCATACAGATAAAACATATGCAACATACATCTAAAACGCATGAAACATACGGTTGCAACATGTGCTCATCTCCTTGCTGCTGCCTAAGACTATCCGCAGTGGGTACTCTAAAACGATACTCTAAAGCTTTAGAGTATGAATATAGAGTAAAAACTGCTGCACTGGGTACTCTAAAACGATATTCTATCCTCTCTCACTCTATATTTACTGTACTTTATACTCTATAGTGGCACTCTCTAAACTATAACTCAAAAAATCAAATGATTTTACCATTAAATCCATCTCAATAAATCCTTCAAAACTAGATTACACATGGATATATTTAGATAAAGTGACAAGTGGGTCCCATAGTGGATAGAGTGGATAGAGGATGATATAGAGGATAGATGGGTGCGGAAGAATTGAGTATAGAGGAGAGAATCTTGCTGACTAGGATGTATAGAGGATGAATATAGAGGTCCATGAGTGCGGGTAGTCTAATGGAGGCTCGTTGACGCAGAACTCGACGTCGGCGCGAATCGGAGCTCAATGGCACGGAGTGGATTGCGGCCACGGCGGGAGGTGTGAGAGAGCGCACAGTGCGAGGCGTGAGAGCAGGCGGGCTGGTCCCGTCCGGATGGACGGGCGCCCTGAGGTATCATTTCCCTTGGATATTTCGATCCTGAGGGTTTCATTACCCTTCAATATTTTGATGGCATCCATTCTGCGGTCAATGTCTTGGTCGTTTTGTCTGAACGGTGTCGTCCAGAATTTTTCGCACAGTTGTTATATGCCGCCATCGGATAGGAAAAAGTAGCTCTCATCTATTTGAGATTATTTTTTTAGCCTACACTACTAAGGTACAGCTATAGTATTTGAACGCACGCTCAAACACACTCACACACACCCTCACACGCACACAGACACACACCCTAGAGGGCACGCTAGACCTACAAACTATACACACTCCACGCGTCCTTCTGGATATCGACGAAGTCCCACGGGCTCCGCAAGCGACGGGCACGTCGCATTACTATTGTGGCTCCACGCGTACATCCAGAACCTGGAAATATATATTTGGGGGAAAACCCCAGTACCACACCCGGCCAATCCACAGCTAGGATTCGAACGCGGGTGGGTGGCCTCCACGACGGGAGCACTCACCACTGCGCTACGAGCGCGTTGGCTTATTTGTGATTAATTAGTGCTATGGAAAGACATGGAACGAAATTTCTT
This sequence comes from Saccharum officinarum, assembly GCA_020631735.1. Taxonomy (NCBI): domain Eukaryota; kingdom Viridiplantae; phylum Streptophyta; class Magnoliopsida; order Poales; family Poaceae; genus Saccharum; species Saccharum officinarum. The sequence continues at coordinate 14,256,403 of CM036191.1, read as the reverse complement.
ATTCTCATGAAGTACTATTCTAAATGAACGCGCGTGGACCCACTACTCACTTGCAAAGCCACATATCTGGCTATGGCTAGGACGAGAACGACTTGTGTTGCGTGACTCCAGTCTTGTAACTTTTTTTTTCTCAAGTACGCAATAACTATGTATATCATTGTATTAAGAAAATTAGAAAGTATATTACAAGAGTTCGGCCTGAGGCCGGAAGTGAACTGAAAACTATTCCCCTGACCCTAAACTTTCTAAGGCTTTGGCGCCTGCCTTAGCCCACTGCTCAGCTTCCATCAATATTTTCCGGACGTGTCCATGGTCGGCATAGCAGTGGTGTGCAGGGAAAGATTTAAGTTCTTATGTAACGAAGTTCAGACAGTTTTCAGATGGACTGTAGCCAATCTGGAGCCGCCCATTTTTTATAAGAGAGATTCTACAGTGCTTGAAAAAAAACTAGAGCCATCCATCTAAACAAATCTAATGGTTATAAAATAAGAAGAACCAATACAGAAGAACTTATGTTGTGGACCGGAACCTACAATACGTGGGCAGGAACTAGTTTCAAATTTAATACCATAGTACTTTCACAATCTGAGCAGCTCCTTATCATCTCCCGTGTGCGTTATCTGTCTCTGGTCTTATCGTAGTCGCCCACCTGGCCCGCTCGTCCGCCGCCACCGTGGCTGCCCACCGCCAGGCTGCTGCCACGGTCGCCCGACGACACCCCAACGCCGCACCGCCGCCAGCCAATGCCAGCCCAGGTAGGTGTGCCAGTCATGGCCGAGTAGACATCAACCCCCAGCTCGAGCCGTCCAATTGTGGACCTCCAGTGCAGGAGCACCGGCTGCGTGCTGGTGTTGGGGGCGGCGCCACGGGCTCGGCTCAGTAATTGTCTCGAGCTACCTCGGTAAGCCCATGAGCTAGAGAGAAAAAGTTTCACTCAGCAGAAATCAACGTTCAGTGATGGGCCATCATAATCACCCAGCTCGGCCTAGGGTAAATGACGTGCAATGATAACCCAGCCCAGTCGCAAGTACCTAGGCTGTTATGCATGCAGAGGCAGAGCTGAAGAATAAGTATTAGCCATGTCCGGAAGCTAACTAAACTACTGTAAGAAGGACTTTACCACCTCAGTCCTCAGCTGCAATCTTTCCGGAAGGTGATCAGCACACATGTATGTCGTCAGCTCAGTACTGCACTACCTCCATCTCACCGCCAGTTTCCAATGCATGCATCAATCAAGTTTTCACATGGTTTTTGTTGCCAATCCAAGCAGAGCAACAACTAATTCGATTCCTCTGTCAAAAGTACGGTTGACGACGAAGATCGCTCCAAGCCAACACACCAGCGAGGGCCTTGATGCCCAAGAGGTCTCACAAGACCAGCAACACAACAAGAGACGAAGTGTAACCGACCTAACCAATCTAGAGATCAATAGGGCCAATGTAGAGCTCGTTCTCGGCCGAAACGGCTCCCAAACCACTCCCGGAAGGATTCAATGGGGAGAAACACGTGGAGGATCTCCTAGGACCAGCAAGGATGCCTAGGATGCCAACAAATCTCGTGAAGAGGCTTGCCAAACAGCAGGGTAGAGGGTTGAGAGGAGAAAACTAGGGTAAGATAGGAGTTTTGGTTGTTGTTTTGTCAATTGAATAGATGGGAACTCAATCGGCCATGATCATCGCATATATATAGAGGGGTGATCTTATCCCAGTAGGAAACCTCTCCAAGCCTTATTTTTTAAGTTTTCCACGAGTTTAGAACAGTTTGGATCGAAATCCAGAATGTCAGATCTGAACAACCTTTTTTATTAGGTCTGTCGGAAGTCCCGACTCGGGTCAGCAGTCCCGACATGGGTCAGAAGTCACGACTCGGATCAGCAGTCCCGACCGTCAGAAGTCCCGACATATGTCGGAAGTCCCGACAACGGAGCATCTTTCCAGAGGCATAACTCCTTCATTCGGATTCCGAATTAGACATTCCATATATGTTTTTTGATCGTCTCGATGAGAGGAACACAATGATTAAGTCCGTTCTATATTTTGACAACTTCACAAAATGAATATTTTTGAGTGTCAACCTATGCCCCCTGTTTTCAGGTGAATGATGTATGAACCTGAAAACACTTAATCAAACCAAACACAATAAAACTGAACAACGATGATACCCATCTCATCGGCTGCTCAGCGACTAAGGGCGATGTATACATCGACCATTTTTGTTCTAAGGGTGATACATGTATTGGCCATTGTTTGGAGAGCACTTAGGCTTCTTGCCAAACACTTGAAAAATATTTTTTCAAGTACCTCCCATTGAATGCTCTATTGAGACGTTCACCTTGCAATGTCTCTAGCAAATAGGAATTATCGTATATGACTTTGATCACTTTGTAAGGACCCTCCCAATTAGGTGACCATTTGCCAAACTGATTGCTCTTCGATCCAATAGGTAGTATGGTTTTTCAGACTAATTCTCCTACTTGGAAGGATTTACTCTTAACTTTCTTGTTGTATGCCCCGGCAACTCGAGCTTTATCTTTCTCTATCTCCTGGAGAGCCTTTAATCTTACATCAGTTACCTCATCGATGTTATCTATAATCAAATCATGATACACAATGGCTGATAGATCATTCTGTTTAGCAAGCCTGTATGCATCTAAATTTACCTTGATAGGCAACACGGCCTCTTGACCATATGCCAACTCAAAAGGAGTAACTTTTGTAGCACCATGCCTTGAAATGCAATGTGCCCATAGAGCTTTAAATAAAACTTCATGCCACCTCCTTGGATTCTCCTCAATCTTTTTCTTGATGAGCTTGATCAAAGTCTTATTACTAGACTCAGCCTGGCCATTAGCTTGAGCATAGTATAAAGATAAATTGAGCAACTTGATCTTATATAATTCGGCATATTCCCTCACCTCTTTAGACACAAATGATGTCCCTTGATCTGTAGTTAATGTCTGAGGGATGCCGAATCTATGTATGATATGCTCAGTAATAAACTCAATCACCTCCTTGTGTATCATATCCTTCAAAGGAACTACCTCGATCCACTTAGTGAAGTAATCTGTAGCAACCAACACAAACCGGTGTCCTTTGGAAGATGGGGGATGAATTTAGCCAATAAAGTCTATCCCCCAACCACGAAAAGGCCATGGCTTGATGATAGGATGAAGCATAGCAGCAGGCACAAGCTAAACATTCCCAAACATTTGGCACTCTTCACAACCTTTGTAATATCGAAAACAATCGGCCATCATGGTAGGCCAATAGAAACCGGCTCTACGCAACAACCACTTCAACTTCGAGGCCGATTGATGCATACCACAAATACCTTCATGGACTGTCCCCATAGCCACTCTTGCTTGATCAGATTCTAAGCACTTTAGTAGCAAATCTTCGGTGGTTCTTTGGTAAAGTTCATCATTATGCAACATATACTTGAAATCACTCTAACGAACACTTTTGTCAACTTTAGTACTTGGATCACGTAGATATGCCAACAAGGGAATCCTCCAATCACATAAATCGGCCCCAACATCACTGGAAGTTCCGCTGGGCCGATTTGAAAGCTTCTCGGGTAGATTGGCCGGGTCGGCCACAGGTGAGTCGGCTAAGCCGACTGGGCTATTGCACAGGGGAAGTCGACTAAGCCGACTAGTCTAGTCGGTTTAGCCGACATGCTAGCATCCATCAGGGTGTCGGCTAAGCCGGTGTCGGCTAAGCCGACTAGAGCAGTCGGCTTAGCCGACTCGTCTGTACCTGCACGGGAAAATTCTAAATCTTCATGCATCGTCTTTTCTTGAATGTGAAAGTTATACCCACCGACGTCATAGCCAGATGCTTGTTGAGCTAACATGTTGGCCCTTTGATTTTCATGCCTTAGAACATGCCGAATTTAAAATTCAGCAAGAGAACCAATGATATCGAGGTAAGCATCAAGATAAACTCTTAGTGATCCTTCTAACCATTGAAATTCACCAGCAACCTGCTGTACCACCAGCAAGGAATCACCATAGGCCTCAACATATTTTACTCCCGTGGACCGTAACATAATCAACCCGAATAACAGAGCTTGATATTCGGTTTGATTATTAGTGCAATGAAAATTCAACCAGCTTGACATCTCAATTTCAGCACCACTAGGGAAAATAAGCACAATACCAACACCTTGGCCATCTTTGCAATCATATCCATCAAAATATAATTTCTAGGGAGTAAAAGTAAGGTAATTGATTTTATTATCCAATTCAATACCATGCTCAACAATAAAATCAGCAAGGACTTGACCTTTTAAAGCTCTTAATGGCTGATAAGTCAAAGTCATATTCAATTAGTGCGTATGCCCATTTGTCTATCCTTCCATGAAGAATTGGCCGCTATAACATGTGTTTTATCACATCGGCCTGGCAAGCAACAACACATGTACTAGACAAAAGATAATGTCTCATCTTGGAACAAGCATAGTACAGTGATAAACATAATTTTTCTATATGGGCATACCTTGTTTCGGGATCAAGAAGACGGCGACCAAGATAAGCAATTACATATTCTTTATCTTCATCTTCTTGAGTCAAAATAGCCCCGATTATCTTCTCTTCGGCAGCAATATATAATTTGAAAGAAACTCCTCTCCTTGGTGCACGAAGAATCGATGGCGTTGACAGATATTCCTTTATCTTTTCAAATGCCTCTTGTTGTTCTGCCCCACAAATAATTTCAGATTAATCATTCAGTTTCAATATGGGGGTAAAAGGAATAATCTTCCCGGACAAGTTAGCAATGAATCTCCTCAAGTAGTTCACTTTTCCCAAGAACTTTTGCAAGTCCTTCTTGCATGTAGGTGCCTAAACTCTCTAGATCTTTTCTATCCTCTTGGGATCAATCTCTACGCCTTTATCATGAATTATGAAGCCTAAGAACTTTCCAGCCGATACTCTAAAAGCACATTTAAGTGGGTTCATCTTCAATCCATAACAGCGCATCCTCTCAAAAACAAGACACAAATTAGCCAAATGAGATTAATGGGCAGCCAATTTAATCACAATATCATCAATATAAACCTCCATAATCACCCCAATTAGATCATGGAAAATCAAATTCATAACTCTTTAATAAGTAGCACCTGCATTCTTTAGCCCAAATATAATCACAACCCACTCAAAGAGACCAACAAACTTAGGACATATAAAGGTCATCTTTGACATATCTTCTTTGACCATGAAAATCTGATTATAACCGGTATTACCATCTAGAAAGCTAATAACCCGGTGTCCTGAAGCATCATTGATAAGCATATCGGCTATATGCATAGGATATTCATCTTTCAGAGTAGCTCTATTCAGATCTCTAAAATCAATGCAAACTTTGATCTTTCTAGAATCTTTCTTCTCAACAAATAGAATATTAGAGACCCACTCTGCATACCTGCATGGCTGAATGAACCCCGCTTGCAAGAGCTGATTAATCTCTTCTTCAACCCAATCATAAATTGTAGAATTAAATCGATCGGGGTGTTGCTTATATGGCTTGAATCCATCCTTGATGGGGAGCCAATGCTCAATAAGCTTTCAGCTTAGCCTAGGCATCTTTGTATAATTCCATGCAAAATAATCAACATATTCCTTGAGGAGTGTGATTAGCTCAAATTTATAATCGTCTTCCAAGTTTTGATTTATAAACATCGACCGGGGCATAGAGCCATCCCCAATATCAACCTACTCCAAAGGGTCGGCCGACGTAAATCGTTGGCCCAACTTATCGAGCTCATTAAAATCATCAATCGCTTCACAGGCATCGGTCTTATTAGCCCGATACTGATCAACACGATGTTTCAACCATTCAATATTTGTATCCATTAATAAACAATTACATAATAATATTGAGCCGATTATCAATCGGCTTCAAAGATACAGAAATAAAACCACCTTGCCTGGTAACACTAATAAATTCATAGCTAGAAAGATCTCTACCAGACAAGCAACCAATAGCATCATGCCCCCCAAGCTTAGAAGCATCGGCTGTAGCTACTTCAGCCGATGAATCTGAATACACAATCTCCACAGCATCATCCACCCATTGAATAAGAAACTGGTGCATACTAGATGGTATGCAACAGTTAGCATAGATCCAATAATGCCCAAGTATTAAACTGTAGCTACCTTGAACATCTGCAACAAAGAATGCCGTGGCTAGGGTCTTGCCTCCAATAGTGAGTTCCATATTAGCAATCCCTCTAACTGGAATAGGAGCACCTCCTCCAACTCCAATGATTGTCATATTAGTCTTCACCAGCTCCTCATCAGTGCCACCAAGCTTCTTGTAAATCGCATATGGCATCACATTCACAATTGCCCCATTATCCACCAACATGTTATGGACCAAAGTACCATTGATATGGCCCTTCACATGCAAAGGCTTGAGATGATTGACACGCTGTTCTGGTTTCTTGAATGTGGCATCTTGTATCAAGAAGTTGAACACTGCTGCGGTTGAATCGTCCTCAACGATGTAGTAATCAGCGGACAAAACAACCACATTGACCTCCCCTCTTTTCGAAGTAGCTTCATAGTCAACCATCTCCTTATCATGAACCTCAGGCACCTCCATGCCAACCATAAGAGCAACAGTGGAAGCAGAATCATCGGAGGACACCTCAGAGGCCATCGGGACAGTAGGAGTAGGCTCAGCTGACTCTGGAGTCGACCAGGTTGATTCTGGGGCCTCTGGAGCAGTATCAGCAGGGGGAGTCAGCTTAGCTAGCGATGAAAACGGACAGAAACGGACAGAAAAACCCTATTTCTACTTCCATTTCTATATTTTTTTGGCAGAAACGGAATCGGGTTCGGAAAATACGAGTTCGGAAACGGAATCGGAATATGCGGACATACGAAAACGAACAAATACGGACAGAGAGCCAGAAAATTAAATTAAGATCACATAATATAATATTCTCAAAGTATACATAATAAAGTCATGTAATAATATATACAAAGTTTAATATTCATTTACATGCTATGTACATGAACATAACATGCATATTTGGTGATTCGTAGTTATATTAACATAACATAAGGACATGTAATTGTTGAACATGTTGAGCATAAATTGAAAACGGGATAAAAACAGAATAAATACGGGTCTATTCCATATTAAAACGGGATTACTCGGAAACGGACGAAAAACACCATTTTCTACTTCCGCAAATACGAAAATGGGATCTCGCAAATACGGAAACGGACGGAAAAATATAGAAAATGGAACGGGACGGTACGAGAAAAATTCCGTCCATTTTCATCCCTAAGCTTAGCTGACTCTAGCACATCCAGGCTGACAGGAACAGGGGCAGTCGGCTTAGTTGACTGACTCAACACAGGAGTCGGCTTAGCCGACTCTGGAGTCGGCTTAGCCGACTCTGGAGTCGGCTTAGCCGACTCTGGAGTCAGCTTAGGCGACTGGCCAGTAGCAGCAACGTCATTTTGATCTTTCAGAGGGCTTTTGACGTGCTCGGGGTTTAGGACTTCACCCCTCATCTTGGCAAGCATCTCCCGCTTTTGTTGCTTATGCCGAGCGCGCTGCAACTTACGCCATTGGGTTTTATTCAACCCACAAGGACACCACACGGGTTGGTGATACTTGGAATCTCCTTCGATGAGCTCTCTCTTCTCATCTCTAGCAACTTCTTTAGGAACTTCATCTTGCTTTTGCGCTGGAGTTTCTTTAATTATAATCGGTCCATCATGGTTAATGATAGGAGCTTCCATAGAGTCGATTGTGATGACTGATTGAGGCCTAGCTCTTGACGGAGGAATAACAGGAGCCTCAACCTTCTTAGGCACGTAGACCTGTCGCATTGGTGCCCTTTCTGAACCTTGTGAAGCCGGAGTCTTGAATGTAATCATCTGACCTTGATTCACACCGCTAGAGCATGATTGACCATTGTTCAATCGGCTAAAGACAAAATGTTTTTGAACTGGACCAGTAGGCTCTTTCCTTCTTTGCTGGCCTTGTATAGGTGCAGCCGAGGGATACAACACCCAAACTCCATAAGGACTCCATTGTTGTGTGACTGAAGGTGGAATTGGGGGTCCCCAATGAGATATACGAGGAGCAACTCTCTCAACTAGAGCTGCTGGTTGCATCACCGCTAATTGCTTAACCTTGTCATCTTCTCGTTTAGGCGGAGTACATAGATTCTCTTTTTTTAACGACCGATTCTTGGAATCAGCCTTTTCTTGGTTATACCTGGCCATGAGTCTATCAAAAGTGCATGGTGGCCTCACCACAAGCTCCCCTTGGTTCTTCTTCTCATTCGTCTTCCAAGTACCAATCTCCGACCTATGTGGAACAAATGTGAGCAAAACTTAAACGCCAGAGGAGCCGAGGCTGCTGGAACTAGGGGAGTCGGCTAAGCTGACTGGGGTAGTCGACTCAGCCGACTTGGCCCTGCTGCTGGGTGGAATCAGCCTAGCTGACTGCTCTAGTCGGCCTAGCCAGCCTCTGCTGTACTGCCACCGTTTCGTACCACCCCTGCCTTCTTAAATACTGTGTTGATCCAGCGGTGATCTTTAATTTGTTCTTGCCTTCATCGTCCTTCTCTAACACCACCTTGCGCCCTGAATTTGTTTCGACATTTGGTGCTACACGTGGTTCGCCGATAAGCACATTCTTGCCTTGAGTTGTATCGGCTTGCTCAGGACGAATCAAAACAGTGGGTGGTCCTACTTCAATTGTATGCATTGAAAAAGGAATCTTATCAACTTGCATATCAGAAAGACTCAATCGTCCCTCATTAAGGGCCGATTGGACCTACCGACGGAAAACATTGCAATCATTAGTGACATGAGAAAAAGAATTATGATATTTACAATAAGCTCTTATTTTTAACTCATCAGCTAAAGGCAATGTATAATTAATTATAATATAACCGAATTTCAACAATTCATCAAAGATTCAGCCACATTTAGAGAAATCAAAAGTAAACTTCATCTCTTCACTCCGATTCTTATGAATCAGTTTGAGAGATGGACAAGTAACCATCTTATTTTTTGCCGGTCATTTAATTTCAGTAGGACAAACTTTTTTATTATCATCATCAGAACAATCAGAATGATCATCAACAACATGCACATTATGACGATTAGACTTATAAGTTTCACGAGATTCTTTAAGGCGCGATTCAGCTGAAACGACCCTTTGCAATAGTTGATTAACATTCACAAACTTATAATGTTTAAGTTTATCCCTAATACTAGGACGTAAACTAGCAAAGCATAAGTCAGTTAAATCTCTTTCTGAAATCATTAATTGAAAGCATCGATTCTTAATTTCTCTAAATCGCTTAGCAAAATCAAGAACATACTCATCACGACCTTGACAAACTAATGCAAGATGAGACAATCTAGTTTTATGGACGCCGGTATAAAAATAACTATGAAACTTTTCTTCTAGTTCAGCCCATGAACCAATAGAACAAGCTGGTAATGAAGTAAACCATGCAAAAGCTGTGCTAGTAAGGGACAATGGAAAATTGTGAACTTTCATAAAATCATAAGCACTAACTTCACCCAATTGTGCAAGAAACATGCTAATATGCTCTATAGTGGATTTACTATCATCACCACTAAAATTATTAAAATCAGGTACCTTCCACCCATCAGGTGCTTTCATGAAATCAAAGTGTGAAGGGTATGACTTACGGTAAGTAGTCCTACTAGGCTTGATTTGTACGCCTAAACTCTCTTCAAGTGATTTAGATAATTTCTCCCTAAACTGATTCAAAGTGTCATTGAAATCGGTAAAGGGAGCAACAGGTGCAGCAGGTGTATCATCAAGTATGGGGACTTGGCTTGGTGACTTTGATGGGTTGGGGAGAATGTTTTGCCCCCGCCAAAGCTTGACTTGTTGTTGGTCTTTGATCGGTTCGAGTGTTTTGAGCCAAATTTTGACCATGGACAACCACTTGATTAAATGGAGCACTTCCAGCTAAACCAGTCTTATCGATTTCAATTGCCGAAAAGACCGATTTGCCTTTATTTGCTACTGTATATAAACCTTGATTGTCATAAAAATTCAAAGGCATGCCAAATTTAGGATTTTTAGAAGAAGAATTAACACCCGATGGACTGCCATCGGTTGTTTTCCCTTCTAACTTATCAAAATGAGCCATGATCATGTTTACAACAGTGAGAAGATTATTATCTATTATTTTCTTATGATCACCCATCATAGTAGCATAATTGGCATGTGTAGGGTAAGGATCCACAATGTCATCATACCTAGGTTCAGAAGATCTTACCTCAGGTGTAGCTGGTGCAGAAGATATAAAAGTGATCAACTCGCTGAAATCTGGTTCCCTAAATTGAGTGACCTTTTTTCGCCGATCTTTAGTGCAACTCTGAAGAAAAGCCTTCAGAACGATGTTGAACTTGGCCTCCACTTGTTGCTTTAGTTCTTCAGGAAGCTCATCGATGTTCATAGAATGGTTGATGTTGCCCTCATGAGGGACTTGGGTCCTATCCCCAATATCTTCAATGTTACTTCTCATGTTGCTGGAGGAAAACTTGATCTTTCGTCTAGCGTTCCCCAGCGGAGTCGCCAAAAAGTATATTGACGTTGAAGATCGCTCCAAGCCAACACACCAGCGAGGGCCTTGGACGTTCAAGAGGTCTCACAAGACCTGCAACGCAGTAAGAGACGAAGTGTAACCGGCCTAACCGATTTAGAGATTGATAGGGCCGATGTAGATCTCGTTGTCGGCAGAAACGGCTCCTGAACCACTCCCGGAAGAATATGTCGGGGAGAAGCACATGGAGGCTCTCCTAGGACCAGCAAGGCCACCTAGGATGCTGACAAATCTCGTGTAGAGGCTTGCCGAACAACAGGGTAGAGGGTTGAGAGGAGAAAACTAGGGTAAGATAGGAGTTTTGGTTGTTGTTTTGTCGATTGGATAGATAGGAACTCAATTGGCCATGATCCTCTCATATATATAGTGGGGGTGGTCTTATCCCAGTAGGAAATCTCTCCAAGCCTTATTTTCTAAGTTTTCCACGAGTTTAGAACAGTTCGGATCGAAATCCAGAAGGTTAGATCCGAATAGTCCTTTTTATTAGGTCTGCCGGAAGTCCCGACTCGGGTCAGCAGTCCCGACCATCGGAAGTCCCGACATGGGTCAGAAGCCCCGACTCGAGTCAGCAGTCCCGATCGTCGAAAGTCCCAACATATGTCGGAAGTCCCGACATGGGTCAGAAGTCCCAACTCGGGTCAGCAGTCTCGGCCGTCGGAAGTCCCGACTTGGGTCGGAAGTCCTGATAGGAGAGCATCTTTCCAGGGACGTAACTCCTTCATCCGGACTCCGAATTAGATGTTTCATATATGTTTTTTTTTACCGTCTCGACGAGAGGAACGCAATGGTGAAGTCCGTTCCATATTTTGAAAAACTTCATAAAATGAATATTTTTTAATGTCAACAAGTACCTTGCAAGAATCCAGAGTGTGGCTACAACCCCGCAGCACATTTGGTCGGTGCATGGCATAGAACTTGAATCGGTCGCTGTCGATCTTGTAAATTGTAAACGTTATGCATGTACATTCACTTGAATTTTTAAACTTTAAAACGAACTCATTATGAATTCATCGTCGCCAGATCAAGAAGCCCAAATAAATCAGCTCTCACAGCTTACACTCGCTGATTGATCATCAATATATAAGACACTTGCAAACAAGGCGTCTCGATTCTCGATCGATGGCACATTGTTGACCACCAAACTTATAGGTAAGAGAGAAAGAAAAAAAAAACAAATCGCGGGAGAAGAAGACGACCTCCTCGTCGATCCCCGCGACGCCAACAACCACCGCGTCATTTGGTGAAGTCATCTCCTTCGACGCCCGCCTGGCCACCGGAGCCACGGATCCCGGTCGGTTTCGCCGCGCCCAGCGGCCGGAGCGCGCGTTCGATGTCACCGGCCGGCCAGCCGGAATAGTTAATGGACACGTCCCTAGCTAGCTACCTACAGCAGCTCACGCCGGGGGTCAGGTCAGGTCAGATCGATCCTCACTTCCTGACGCGGCGCAGCGCGAGGTACGCCAGCAGCCGGTAGCCGAAGAACATGGCGACGAGCGCGGCGACGCACGCCCCAGGCCCGGCCTCCCCATCGACGGCCTCGGGCGGGAGCAGGCGCTTGAGGTGGCCGCCGTACTGCACGGCGATGAGCAGGCGGTAGCAGTAGTAGGTGAACGACGTGTACTTGGCCCACACCATGAACCCCGGCACGTTGTGGACGTAGAACCCGCCGGTGAGGAGGTACGCCAGCATGACCACCGTGACCAGAGTCGACGCGCGCTTGGCGTCCATCATGACGGCGCCGACGGCGAGTCCCAGGCCCTCGGCGACGAGCACGTAGCCCAGGATCACGGCCAGCGTGAGCGCGAACGCGGCGGGGGAAGGGTTGAGAGCCGCCATGAGGTACACGACGACGGTGAACGCCGTGGGCAGGGCCAGCTCCATGGGCAGGTCCCCCGCCATGCGCGACATGAAGTAGGACGACAGCGCGTACATTCCGGACGCGCGCTCGCGGGCGAGGACGGGCCTCTCCTGCGGGAACGCGAACACGGCGTTGAAGGAGGCGAAGACGCCCCAGAAGATGGAGACGAAGAAGAGCAGGCCCAGCCGGTCCTGCACCGCCAGCGGCGTCGACCGCCACCACATGGCGCCGGCCACCAGCGCGGGGGCCATGATCTGGAAGATGCGCAGCGACGTGAACGTCTCGTGACGACGCTCCTTGAAGCTGCGACGGAGCAGGATCGTGAACTGGTTGCACCAGCTCGTCGACCCGCTGCAGCTCTCCACCGGCGGCAGCGGCTCGCCGGCGTGCTCCGTGGCGGCTCCGGCGTTGATGGAGGCCTTCACCCTTGGGGCCAGCACCTTGTTGTAGGACGAGATGAGCGACTGCTTCACGTTATTCCCGCCTTCTGCTGTGACATTGTAGTCAGCTTGAGCAAAGCCTGTTTAAATTTTTTTTTAAGAAAATGAAAACAGTTAGATATATAATGGGTAGGATCATTATCAATGAGATGATAGCCAATAATGCTCCTACAATATAAAATGAATCAAGAACAGGAACTAGCTAGTGCTCTCGAGAATTTGTGATGGTCGCTTTCTTGGAGTACTGAGATAATGTGATGTTACACATTCCCTTTAGTCTTTATTTACCCTTTTCTTTTCTTTTCTTTTCTTTTCTTTTGATATATGTGCATATACAATTGTACACGTAGCGCATCCTCTACCGTCCAATTTCTGGAAAAAAGAGACGGGGTATTTTTCACTGCTCCAATAATTGACACCAAAAATGTGATTTGAAATCCTAGAGGTGTTTTAGAGAGAGAGAAAAGGCAACCTCTGGTGCATGTCTATTGCTGACCGTTCGATTTTCGATAGAGCGGTCCATCAAGAAGCCGCGTGCGGATCCAAAAGTTGGCATCGTGCTAGCTTAGTGGTGACATGAAAGGCTAGGCCTTTGGATCTACACAGCTTTGGATTGATGTGCTGGTGCACGGAGGAAATGTATGAATTAAAAAGAGGTGAGGTGCCCCCAAGCTAAAAGGGGGAGAAGAGAAAGTGGCCTCATCAGCTCCAAAGAGGGCAATTTTGGACCAAGAAATGATTCCTCCTGTCTACTAAAGCAAGCCGGCATGAGCTAGCAGGCAGCATATATTTCCATGTCTAGTGAGACAGGGCACTAGCTAGCTACTCCCTCCGTCCCAAAATAGATGTCATTCTCGCTTTCCGAGAAGTCAACTTTTTTAAACTTTGACCGATTATATATTAAATAATATTAATATTTTTAATGCATGATTAGTGTCATTAGATAGATCGTTAAATATACTTTCATAATAAATTTATTTAGAGATACAAATGTTGCACGCATTTCCTACAAATCTAGTCAAAGTTTAGAAAGTTTGACCTGCACGCATCCTATAACGACATCTATAATGGGACAGAGGGAGTAGCTTGGAACCATGCATACATGATATCCATCGATCGCCTGCATATATATCTGAGATCATTACTCCCTAATGACCAAGCATATATCATTTGCTTGTTAATTAATTAATTAATTAATTAATGGTGCATCCACCATGCATTGTAAAATACTCCTAAAAAGAGGCAAAATAAATAAAGGAACCAGATCCAACTAAAAGCTGCCACGACTGTCGGAGATCCATCCACATCACCCCTGTGTGAATGTGTGTGTGCAGTGGTACAGAGTAAAAATTCCACTTCCTATAGCGGCCGTGGAGTTTATCCGACGGCCAAGATTCATCCAGGTACATTGAGATTCGGTCCAGGGTCCTCACTTTGCATGCGAAAGTACAATATATTTGGATATTTTATCTACACAGTCAGCTTTACATGTGAAAAAGTACAGCATCTTTCGAATCCCTAGACAACCAAAGGACGACTCAGATAAACTCCCCGGCCGCTACTAGAATCGGTGATGCATTTGTGTGCAGTGGTATCCTAGACCAGGTTACTGCCAAATAGGGAATGAAGAAAAAACCAAGGGCAAGCCAAAACAGCCCGTTCAATAAACCTGTGGACTGTGGTGCCTGTTGATGTTTATGAGTTGCCTATGCATGGTCCCTGGTGGTGGTAGTCCGTGTGCTAATCCACACACATATATATAGAAGCCACTACTACAAGACGCGTCCTTTGCCAATACAAGTCTCGCTATATATGGAACACGGGAGCTTTCAACTCTGGTGATAGTCCGTCCGCGTGATAACGCACAGAGAAGCCACACTACAAGCAGACGTCCCTAGATGATATGAGTCTTACATGTGGAACGCGGAAACTTTGTAGATCATGATGTTCAAGTCCTATCATGATTGTGAAACAGCATAACTCCCTTTTCCGCTCCAAATTATAAGTAGTTTTATCTTTTTAGATACATATACTCTGCTTTTAACATGTTATCAGACATAATGTATATCTAAAAAAGTAAGAAAAAAAATATCTAGCTAGAAAAGTCAGAACGACTTGCAATTTTGTAATAGGGAGAGGACATAGTAAGCATAGCCCGCAACCGCTGTCAGGTCGTTAGCGGGTGCAACACCGGGCTGAGATGTAGCTTTCTGTTGGATGATGATGATGTTGAGCCACAGTGGTAGTGCCCTAGCTAATTCCCACCTTCTGTAACAGGTGTCACTTAGGCCTTAGTGTGTGACTTTTCAACAAAAAAGTGCTTTGCAAAAAAAAAAGCGAGAGAACACTAGGGATGCATGGCAGGCACTACTCACCCTCTCCACTCTTTTTCCTTCTCAGTCATGCGCTTTCTCTCTCTCCTATCTCTTCTTTGTTGGGTGCACTCCACACTCACTCAACAGGTGTTTTGCTTGTCTCCGGTCTCATGATGAATCTAATCCTCATCATAATTGCACAAAAAGGGGACCAAGAACACAGCAACACATACCCTACTACTTCTGACTTCAACGCCACTTGCTCAATTTTAAGACCATAAATATCTCTTTCCATTAATTGGTCCCATCACTCAATTGCATGCCAGACTTTGCCTTGTTGTAGTGATGTGGTCAATCTAGTAGTAAATCCTCTCTCATGCAGTCATGTTAACTAGGCACTACCACAATTTAAGTATGCCTCCAAATGTGTTTTATTAACACGTAGTAATCTTTTTGTTAGTTACGATAACAACAGAGAGAGATATGTACTGTATGTGTGTGTGCCCACTTTTCTTGTTGTAGATCAGGATCAGGGATCGTGAATAGGTGGTTAGCTCTTTCACTTGTCTTTTTGGCAACATGTAAAAACTGAAACAACAGAGAGACACATGCAAGGCAAGGCAAAGTGGTTGCGGCCTACAAGGAAGCTAGGCGTACGTAAGCACGAGTCACGACTCACCATTCGCGAGGTCGAGCATGAAGTCGGCGGGGTTGACGTGGAACCCCGGCGCGAATCCAACAGACGCAAAGTAGTCCATGGCGTCCCGTCCAGCTCCAAAGTAGAGGCAGCTGCCTTCAGCCAGCAGCAGCACGGAGTCGAACATGCGGTACACCCGCGACGACGGCTGGTGCACGGACAGCACCACCGTCCGGCCCTTCCTCGCCAGCGCCGACAGCGTGGCGACGAGCCTCGCCGCGGCGGTGGAGTCGAGCCCGGACGTGGGCTCGTCGAGCACCAGCAGGCTCGGGTTCACCAGCAGCTCGTGCCCGATGCTGACGCGCTTGCGCTCCCCGCCGGACACCCCGCGCACGAAGGCGTTGCCCACGATGGTGTCGGCGCACGCGCCCAGCCCGAGCTCCGCGATCACGGCCTCGGCGGCGGCGGACTTGGCGGCGGCGGGGGCGGACCGGGGAGCCGCAGCATCGCGCAGAAGGTGAGCGTCTCGCGGACCGTCAGGTGCGGGTGCAGCACGTCGTCCTGCGCCACGAACCCCGTGCGGCGTTGCACGGCGCGGCAGGGAGCGCGGCCGCCGGCGAGGACGGTCCCGGAGTGGCGGCCGGTCAGGCGGCCGCCGAGGATGGACAGCAGCGTCGACTTGCCGCTCCCTGAGGGGCCTAGCACCGCTAGCAGCTCCCCGGGGCGCGCCTCGCCCGTGATCCCCTTGAGGATCGTCCGCTCCTCTGACGCGGGGACGGCGCCGGCGGTGGCGGCCGAGTGCGCTGATATCCGGCCGCCGGGTGGTGGCGCCTTAGAGGATGACGACGCTGACCGCTCCGTCTGCTTGACGCGGTACGACACGTCGACGAACTGCAGACAAGCGTCGACACGGATGTAAGGGTTCGGTTCAATTGAGTTCCTTGCCACGCGACGCAACGCCGCCGCGCGTCTGCACGTGTCGCAGGCAGGCAGGCAGGCACCTGTGTGCGTACCTGGATGTGGAGCGGCGTGCAGACGGTGGTCAAGAAGCAGTCCATCTTGGACGCCGCCGCCGCCGTGGCCGTGGCCGGAGGAGGGGACGTCATGGTCATGGCGAGGCCGCCGGCGCTGCTTCCGCGCACGTCCTGGTGGGCGTTAGGAGGCATTGCGTGGCAGCTAGGCTCGAACGAAGCACAAGACACGGCAGCAGGTAGCTAGAACACGGGGTGGGGACTGGCTGGGGATCGAGGTGGCATGCGCTGCTGCTGAGGGAGAGAGGGAGCTACCGTGAGGAGGAGGCCGGGGTAGCTAAGGTAGCAGAGAGGAGAGTGATGAGGTGGAAGGGGACGGGAGGCGGGGCGGGGTATATATGGAGGCTCGGGCAGAGGCGGGTGGTGGTGAGGTCCACGTCACGGCGAGTGGGGGAGAGGGGGCACGTGGCGGGAGCCCGGGCGGGCGCGGCGAGTGCGAGTGGAGTGGAGCGGCGGGCCCACACGCGGAGAGGACGGAACGGAACGGAGCCGCATTTGGACCCAGGTCCATCCATGTGTGAGACCGGTCGTCGTTCCGGCCGGGATGGCTGCAGTGCAACGGCGGCAGGTAGCTAAAGAGGTGTACACGTTTGCTATTGCTACACGTACCAGGGTTGGGGAAGGAAGGCCACACGAAACTGTGGCAGCGTAGTGGGGCGGCATGTGCACCAGCACCTGTAGCACCACCCGCTGGCTGCCTCGTGCTCTGCTGCTTCTTGCGGGCCCCCGGACTTGCCAGCAGCACCACTAAATCGCGAACGATCAGCCCATTCAAATTGAACAAACGATCCAACAGCTCCTGCATCTTTTCTTTTTAGAAAAAAATTGTTCACGCACACGCTCAGTTTCTGTTTTGATGTCCGCGTAATTTAAACGTATAACTTACTACGTGACAAAGTTAGATAACAACATACATGTAAAAAGTTAGATTTATAAGGTAGATAGACAAACTTATATGTACGAGTCAACATCGATAACTTATATTGTCATAACTTGTTTGTATAACTTATATAAGTTATAGATGAACAAACTTGTATGTACAATTCAACATTAAAAGCTTACGTTATAATAACTTGTTTGTATCACTTAGATATATATACTTGATGAATAGCTTAGATATAAAGTTGGATGTATAAGTTATATTCAAGAATTTAGACGTACAAATTAGCAGAAAAAAAACTATGTACGATAAATAACTATGTAGTATATAACATAAATTTGTAACAAAAAAGACAAAAAAATGGTAGAAAGAAAAAAAAACAAAAAAACGAAGAAAAACCAACGTTTGTGCAGGTGTAGCCATGCCACAGAATGAATCCGACCAGTGTGCACTAAATAAAAAAGGTAAAGGAAAAAAAGGAGGAAATAAAATAAAAGGAGAAAGTGGTAGCGTAGGCATGTAAGAGAAAGAGACAATGAGCAACGTGTGGCGTGGGCGTGTGGTGGAGAGTCTTCTCGTTTGGTCGGATCGTTCACTGGATTGAGAACCACTGAACGACTGTGGGAATGGAATTGGGACTTGCCAGCCCCGACCCATCTCGTATGCCTACTGTGTTCCTAACCTAGTGTTTTCTTTCTTTCTTTTTTTGAAAAACTAAATGTGTGTTTGGTACTGCTTTAGGAACCGTTTCTGCGTCTCATCAGCCTTCGGGTCCGGCGGCGGGGGGAGGGGGGAGGGGAGGGTCAGCTCTGAGCATGGAGCTCCTTAAACCGCGGTGACTAGAGCCACATGGAGGAGGTGGAACTGAATCTTGACACAGTGGCGGACCCAACAGGGTTTTGGGTAGTCCCATGACTACCCTAGATTCCGGTGACCAAGGCAATGGAGCACTGTAGTGAGACTGTAGCGTACTGTGGAGCACTATGTCCTATACTGTGTGCTTACCCAAAGAAATGATTCTAGGTCCGCCACTGCCTTGACACTAGCTCCAACCTCAATGCTTGCGGATCCACCCGAAAATGCCCCTGCTCCCCATGCACATCGGTGGTCGTCCATGGCTGCTCATGCAGATGGTGTACAAACGATATTGGTGGTCGGCGGAGTGGTGGTTGGGGCGAGGGGGAGATGTGCAACCCTAGTCCTCGGTGGATCCCGTGGTGTGGTGGAATGCATCCGGGATGTCGGTGGCGCATGCATGTGGTGGATGAGCCATGAGGGGGGGAGGTCGGGTGGAACTTTTTTCTTTAAGTCTCAAGCCAAGCGCCTTAGCTGTGCTGGGCAACAAAGAGAAAAAAAGGGAAAAAGAAGAAATTGTTTTATCAAACTTTTTCTATCAGCTAAGCTTGAGCAAAATAAAATTGCTTGTGGAACTGAAGAAAGAAAGAACGAAAAAACTGCAAACGTCCTAAACTGCAGTGTACAGTGTTCTTTGTCTCCATCTGAGGCTCTTTTTGGTTTGAAGGTATTTTTCTTGTTTCTTACTGTATGTTTTTCCTATAAAAATAAACTGATTGCTATAAAATTTCCCCTGAAATTGCTGGGTTCTAAAGGGCGCCTAGATCTGTTGGCTTGCTGCTGTATCCTGTAGTACACAGCACCTTTAAACACATGAATGAATATTTTCCGGTTTCTCGGCAGTTGCATGCATGACAGCTGCCGGTCAAAATCAAAGCTAGAGGTGCATCAGTGCATGCATGTCACTGCACTCTAGGTTTAGATCCATTAAAAAATATACTATGCAAAAAAAAAATCCCGTCACATTAAACTTGCGATACATATATAGAGTACTAAATGTGAATAAAATTAAAAATTAATTGCACAGTTTGGTTGTACTTTGCGAGACGAACGTTTTAAGCCTAATTAGTCAACGGTTGGACAATTATTATCAAATACAAACGAAATGCTACAGTAAATTTTTGTCACCCCAAATTCAGGAACTAAACACAGCAGCTGTGGTCCGTGGATCCAGTAGCTGACTGCTGACGATCGACGATTCGACGTAGGTTTCTGAATTGTGATGCAGGCTGTGTTTAGTTGTGTAAAAATATGTAAAAAAAATATTGTAGCACGTTTTGGTTTTATTTGGTAAATAGTGTTCAACCGTTGACTAATTAGGTTCAAAACGTTCGTCTCGCAAAGTATAACCAAGCTGTACAATTAGTTTTTTATTTCATCTACATTTAGTACTCCATGCATATATCGCAAGTTTGATATGACGGAGAATCTTTTGTTTGCACAGTATTTTTTTTTTTTGAGGAAGTAAACACAGCCGCGGTTGCAAACTAGGCGGACGTCACCGTCGCCGCTGTTGCAGTGCTGTTGACCGCTGATCCATCGATAAAAATTCACCGGCGGTCCCAGAACTTGGCAGCTGGTGTCACTTAGGTCCTCGAACTTTGAACAGTGTATTTCTAGGTTCCTGAACTTGCCTTCATGTGTCATCTAGGTCCCTGAACTTGCTTTGGTGTCACTTAGGTCCCCGAACTTTGAACAGTGTATTTCTGGGTCACTGAACTTGGCTTCGGGTGTCATCTGGGTCCCTGAACTTGGCTTCGGGTGTCATCTAGGTCCCAATGCTGAAGTGACACGGACCTACATGTGGAGCCCACATGTTAGTCGGTTATATTTCTATTTCGGGTTACTGTAGCTACAATTTCTAAAATATTCCAAAAATTGTATCTTTTTCATATGATCCCGGATGAAGATGATTTTTATATGAAAAATGTAGCTCTCGACGAGATCTATAACTGTCTAGTTTTGAGTTTTTTAATTTGAGATAAATAAAATGCTTAAAAAAATTAAACAAATTTTCAGCAGTATATTAATCGCGTACAAGCGCTTGTCGCCTTCGAAAAATCATATTTTTTATATGCTGTCAAATGGAGATGATTTCTATATAAAAGTTGTAGCTCTCGATGAGATCTGTGACTTTCTAGTTTTAAGTTTTTTAATTTGAGGTCGCTAAAATGCTCAAAAAAATTAAATAAATTTTTAGGAATTAATATACTGTTGAAAATTTGTTTAGTTTTTTGAGTATTTTAGCGACCTCAAATTAAAAAAACTGAAAACTAGAAAGTCGTAGATCTCATCGAGAGCTACAACTTTCATATAGAAATCATCTCTATTTGACAGCATATAAAAAAGATATGATTTTTCAAGACGACAAGCGTTTGTACGCGATTAATATACTGCTGAAAATTTGTTTAAATTTTTTAAGTATTTTAATGATCTCAAATTAAAAAACTCAAAACTAAAAAGTTGTAGATCTCGTCTAGAGCTACATTTTTTATATAAAAATCATCTTCATCCGAGATCATATGAAAAAGATATAATTTTTGGAATATTTTAGAAATTGTAGCTACAGTACCTCCGAAATAGAAATATAACCGACTGACATGTGAGCCCCACATGCAGGACCGCGCCACGTCAGCATTGTGACCTAGATGACACCCGAAGCCAAGTTCAGGGACCCAGATGACACCCGAAGCCAAGTTCAGGGACCCAAAAATACACTGTTCAAAGTTCGGGACCTAAGTGACACCTAAAGCCAAGTTCAGGGAGCTAGTTGACACATAAAGTCAAGTTCAGGGACGCAGAAATACACTGTTCAAAGGTCAGGGACCTAAGTGACATCAGCTGCCAAGTTCAGGGACCGCCGGTGAATTTTTCTCATGATCCATCCAACTGAAGCTCTCATAGTAGCCGTACATTGGCGCAGCGTAGCCTGTGTAGGTTTCCATGAGCTTGCACTCGCGTCTCGATCGCAGATGATGAGATGAGGCCGTCGCACAGTTGGGAACGCGTACGTGTGCTGGCTACCAGTGCAAGCTAGCGATGGATAGGCATGCCTACGTTGCAGACTCGGAGGCAGGAATGCAGGATGGCCATGCATGCAGTCAGCATCGTAGGCTAGCTAGCTCGTAGCGCTGCTATATTCCGTCGTCAGGTCAAGTCCCGGGCAACGAGGCGAATAAAAGCAGACTCGTCCAAGGCAAGGGCAAGGCGCCCCCGGCCCCCGCGTTTCCATCTGTCCTCGTCCACGATGCCCCGCCAGGAAACCTGCCGGCTACCCTGCGCCCGGCCGCGAGAGAGAGCTTCTTCTTTGGATCTGCTTGTGCGTGCATGCGACGACGTGTCCAGCCTAGCTAGCTTCCCTCTTGCGTGCATGCCGACGAGCTGTACCTACGTACGTACGTACGTACTGCGTATACGTATACGTGCCACCTCACGTCAGTTACTCTGTTTCCCTCAGCTCCTACCTCTACTGTATATGTACCGCGCGCGCGAGACGCGCCGTGTGCAACTTTAAAAAGAAGAGGCATACATATCCGTAGATGTACGTACATACGTCGTACATGTTGTTAGACAACTAGCATGGCTCCTAGGACTATTGTTCACCACACGATGTGTGGTCTAGATTGTATAGGAAAGAGTCAAGTCAGAGTTGTATCTCCACGTTGTTTGTATGGCCCGCAGGGAAGTGTTCCCTGCCATATTTAACACGTACTGAGAGACCCAGAAAGGGTTGTTCCCTCCAATTTCTACATGGTATCGAAGCTCCACAAATTTCTAACAGAATAGATAGGTCATGGCGCAAGATGGTTCTGCTGCGTTTTCATTCGGCTGCTTCCTTCCGCTGGTGCAAGACAAACTCACTCGGGGCAACTATGGCATGTGGCATGCCCAGGTGACTGCCACTTTGATGGGCGCCCACCTCATCGGCTTCATCAAGCCCACCGCCCACCCTCTAGCGGAGTTCCTGGAGGCTGATGCCGTCGCCGTCGTGGATGGCCAAAAGGCCCATCCGGTACCCAATCCGGATTACGAGAAGTGGATCGCTAAGGATAGTTACGTCCGCAGCTATCTCTTCTCAATTTCCAAGGAGATCTTCACCGAAGTGTCTTCCTCGACTACGTCGGCCAAGCTCTGGGCGGCGATCCAAGACCTCCAAGCGTCACAGTCTCGCGCGTGAGTCGTTGCCACGCGCATGGTCCTCGCTATGGCATCCAAGGGATCCTTGACCGTCGCGGAGTACTTCATGAAGATGAAGGGTCTTGCCGATGACATGGCGTCGGCGGGGCGGAAGCTGGATGATGAAGAGCTCGTCTCCTACATCCTCACAGGGCTCGGCGATGACTTCGACTCCGTCGTCTCTGCGGCTACTATGCGAGTTGAGCCCCTCACCGTTCTGGAGCTGTACGCTCACATGGTGAGTCACGAGCAGCAAAGGGAGATGTGCGATGGGGTTCCCACTCCTCCGTTGACTCAGCTCAAAAGGGTGGCCGCGATAGTGGCCGTCCTACCAACTCCCGTAGCGGCCGTGCTAGTGGTGGCCACGGCAACTTCGGACGTGGCCGCAATGGCGGTTGCAATGGTGGTCGTGGTGGCGGCCACAACAATTTCCTCTCCGTGTCATCTACCAGATATGTCACCGAGAAGGATATGCTGCAGACCGCTGCTACAAGTACATTGGCTATCCACAGAAGAGCGCATCTGCAGCAACAACATCGTCCTATGGCGCGGACACAAACTGGTATGTGGACTCTGGCGCCACAGATCACATAACCAGTGAACTCGAGAAGCTTACGGTGTGGGACATGTATCATGGAGGTGACCAAGTTCATACGGCTAGTGGATCAGGTATGAATATTAATCATGTTGGTCATAGTATTTTGCATACCCCAACTCGTAATATACACCTTAACAACATCCTTCATGTCCCTAGTACAAGCAAAATCTCCTTTTTGTCAATTGTCTTGCACGTAATAATAATGCTTTTCTTGAGTTTCACTCGGATCATTTTGCTATTAAGGAACATGCAACGAGGAAAACACTCCTTAGAGGGCCATGTGAAGGAGGCCTCTACCCTCTGAAGCCTCTTCAGAATAAAGAAGTGCTTGGCATTTTCAAACCCACTGCGTCTGTGTGGCATCATAGGCTAGGACATGCCTCTTCACATACAGTTGAAAAATTCTTAGCCGCCACAATTTACCTTTTGTTAAAGATTCTACAAATACTGTTATTTGTGATGCATGTCAAAAAGGCAAAAGCCATACATTGCCTTATCCCAAGTCAACTAGTGTTTCATCTAGTCCATGTGAACTTGTGTTCTCTGATGTTTGGGATCAGCTCCTACCTCTGTTGGCCGACATAATTATTATGTGAGTTTTATAGATGACTTTAGCAAGTTCACTTGGATCTATCTCTTAAAACACAAATATAAAGTTTTCCAGTGTTTCTGTGATTTTCAATGCATGGTCGAACGTAAATTTGACACTAAAATCCTTGCCCTACAATCTGATTGGGGAGGTGAATACCAAACTCTCAATTCATTTTTTAAACGCCTCAGCATTTCACATCACATTTCTTGTCCACACTCACATCAACAAAATGGCTCTGCCGAGCGTAAACATCGACACATTATCGAAGTGGGGTTATCTCTCCTAGCACATGCATCAATGCCCTTGAAATTTTAGGATGAATCCTTCATCACTGTTGTGTTCCTAATAAACTGTGTCCCTTCAAAAACCATCCATCATGACACCCCCTATGAATGTCTCTACGGGACTTCTCCTGACTACACCTTCCTCCGGTCTTTTGGCTGCGTTGTGTGGCCAAACCTCCGGCCATACAACTCGAAGAAGTTGGAATTTAGGTCCAAGAGATGTGTCTTTCTTGGATATAGTAACTTACACAAGGGATTCAAGTGCCTAGAACCATCAACAGGGCGTGTTTACATCTCACATGATGTCGTTTTTGATGAGCATGTTTTTCCCTTCGCTAATCTTCATCCCAACGCTGGTGCACGCCTTCAAGCCGAAATAGCCCTCTTACCGGATGTCCTAAAAAATCCTTCTACTTGTTTTGGGGATGCACTATTACATGACCAAACATTGATTAATTCCGTACCAACTAATGTTGTGCCAAGTTCTACTGCTGCT
The DNA here is from genome assembly GCA_020631735.1 of Saccharum officinarum. Taxonomy (NCBI): domain Eukaryota; kingdom Viridiplantae; phylum Streptophyta; class Magnoliopsida; order Poales; family Poaceae; genus Saccharum; species Saccharum officinarum. The sequence continues at coordinate 14,231,621 of CM036191.1, read as the reverse complement.
TAGGATTTTACAGGAACAAATTCTATTGAAAACGGAGGTGACAATGGTCACCACAGGCCATATTTCATGTGGCCAGGAAATGACGCGCGTCACGGCCCATGAGGTGGATCCACATGCACCTACGATAGGATCAGCGGCGCCATCGTCTTTGGCATCGGCGCCCTGCAACCCACAGCAGGCGCGGTCGCGTTGATCCACAGCAGGCGCTGTTGGAGGAGGACGCGGTCACCTGCTGTGAGCCAATCCCATCGCTGTCGGGGGAGGGTGTGGCTGCCCATCCGGTATCTTCTACACCTCCTCCAGCTTCATCACCACACGCCAGGGCCAGCGTTGCTCCACACATGAATCCGGGCGCAGGGAGGCATCCCCATAGGATCTTGTGCCAAGATCTCCTGTGGTCTGTGCGCCGATGGATCATGGTGTGGCATCGTCATCAACAACTACTTCGGTAGCTCCATCAACTAGTCTTCGTCCAACTACACTGCTCCAAAGAGGTATAACTAAGCCAAAAATATACTCTGATGGTACTGTTCATTGGGGAATGTCTGGTATTGTTGGTGCAGAAGAACCATCCACTGTTAAAGAGGCATTTGGTGATGAAAAGTGGATCACAACTATGAACAATGAGCATTCGGCTTTGGTCAAGAACAAAACATGGCGGCTAGTGCCACCTCCCAAAGGTAAAAATATAATTGAATGCAAGTGGGTGTACAAAATTAAATGGAAAGTAGATGGATCTATAGATAGATACAAGGCTCGGCTTGTTGCAAAAGGATACAAAGAACGCTACGGCATAGACTATGAAGACACATTTAGTCCAGTGGTAAAAGCTACAACAATTCGACTCATACTATCATTAGTTGTCTCCAAGGGTTGGTCTCTTCGACAGCTAGATGTGCAAAATGCTTTCCTACATGGGGTTACTTGAAGAGGAGGTGTTCATGTATCAACCTCCAGGGTACAAGGATAGCAAACATCCTAATTATGTGTGCAAATTGGAAAAGGCCATATATGGACTCAAACAAGCTCCATGTGCCTGGTACGCTCGCCTGTGCAACAAATTATAACACCCTAAAATTTACATCATTTTAAAATAGGAGAATTTGATTTATTTACGCAATTTTGTGAGCATTTTAACTTAGAGAAATAATAATTTTCAATAAATAAAATCAACTATAAGGTTAGACACATGCTTGTGCATACATGCCGCTGCATATTTTCCTCGGTGATGATTGGTTTTTATTTCAAGAAGAAAATGATTTCAAAAACTATTTGAAAATGCATTTGAAATATTAGAAAAGAAAAAGGAAATAGAAATCTTCTTTCTTCTCAGCTTTAGGCCCGAAGGCCCGCTGCTGCCCCTCCTTTGCTGGCCGCTCGGCCTCCTCAACCGGCCGCCTATCAATCCCAGCTGCCCTCTCTCGCCGCGAGCCACGTAACGGGCTAGCCCAGTTAACCAATCGGCCAAAGCCGCCTCGCCCTTATTCTCTCGTGTTTCGCTGCCACCCCGGGCTCGCTTGTCGGCGTCGTCGTCTTCTTCCTCCCGCTCGTAACCGAGCCGAACACACACCGGAGGAGTCCGCCTCCGCCCTGACCTCTTCTTGGCTTGATCCGCACACCTAGCCTCCTCATAAATAGCTGTCGCGCTCGCGCCGCCTCTCTACCCAACCCTAAACCCGAAGCCATCGCCCTCGAGATGAGCTAGCCGCCGCAATCCAAGCAGCCACCGCCGTTCAAGCTCGGTTGGACGGGTTCGTCAACTCCACCGCATCATCATCGCCGTAAGCTTGTTGACAAGCTTCGGGTCGCTATTTCGAAGTCGCCGAGTCTCTTTTCCCTTTAATTTTCGCTTCGGTTGGCTTACTTTGTCTCACTGTCGTGTACAGGAGCTCACCATCCGCCTTTGGGAGCCACACGCCATCCCTGTCCGATTTCCGTTGCCGAGAGCCGTCTTGGTGAGTCCGCGATGATCTCTTTCTTTTCGCGCTTTTCCCGTGCTCGTTAGTGGTCTCTAGAGCCGGATTCAAGAACGCCGGCGAGATTTCTCGCTGCCGGCCATGGCCTCCACCGTTGGGCTACAGTGCCGGCCAGAATCCCCTCTTCCCTCTTTTCCCCTTCGTCTAATCTCAGCCACCGGTTTTAAATCCAACGGCCAGGAAAGCCTGATACCCCTTCGGCTGTCCAAGTTTCTAAAGAGACCCCTAGTTTTCTTCTATTCTAACCCGCGGTCCCTGGCCAGATTTTAAAAACCCGAATTTCTATTTATTTTAATTCAAATTTAGATATGCTTAATTACAAGTTTGCCACTGACTTTAATTGCATATAAAATCTCCGTTTTAACTCCGATTTGACCCGTTCAAGTTGCGTTAGGTTCGTAATTTCATAATCTACATGTAAGTGCTACTGTTTAGTAGGTTCTCAACTTTTAAATTTTGAGATTAGATTTAATCTATTACTTTAATAAAGTAAAGCTTGTTTAAATCATAACTTTTCCATTTTAGCTCTGATTTACGTGCAATTCGCGTCTGTGTGATCCTAGTGAGATGTAGATTTTTTTACAAACTTTTCATCTTATTTTGCTACGGTTGGTGTACTGTTCTAATTGTAGCTTTGTTTGCTTTGCATGATTGCTCTTGGATGATTGCTGTTGATGTGTTAATCGAGAATAGATGGTGAGCTGTTCGTTGGTGATCAAGAGTACTATTACGAACCGGATCAACAGGATCAGCTAGATCAAGACAAGTATAGCATGTGATTATCCTTGTTACCTATTCACCTTAATTCACTTAATTTATTATGCACGTGTCTCCTTGTTAAGGATGCCTTAGTATTGATCTTGTTCCTTGAATCCTATGGTTATAGCATTGGGTAGTTTGCTAGTGCTCACATAAACAATGATCTTGTAACTTGACTAATGATATATGCAATAACACTAAAAGATGATTTTTAGCAACAAGGAACAAGAGGGCTAGAGCTTACTCTAGATTCCTCTCCGTAAGGACTTATATATAAGCGAACATCCGGGACTTACTGTACAGCTGTGAGGGCTACATGGATCTGGCTTTAGTCATATAAGAGGACCTTTTCTATCTTGTTAGTGGTTACCTTTATGGCGCAAGAGGGGTGTGTTCTGGGTCGGGTGTAGTGCGGCTTCTGTCCTTATGAGTATAGACTGCGTGTCATTGTGCCATATGGAAGGGGAGCTCTACATTTGTAGGGCACAGAAACCTAGCGTCCCAACTTGTTAGACGAACCTTGGAAAGACTTTATAGTGAAACTTAACTGTCCAATGAGGAGTCATGACCTCGGATTTTTGGGATCACGACTCACAGTGAAAGTGTACAACCTCTACAGAGTGTAAAACTGGTATATCAGCCGTGCTCATGGACACGAGTGGCCTTAGACCCTTATGGAATAGAGATCACTATTAATTTACTTGTTCTTGCTATTCATTATTCTCTTTACCATGATCATGTGTT
>CM036191.1:14199103-14228042 GCA_020631735.1 Saccharum officinarum | reverse complement strand
GAGAAAGCGACGAATCCTCATCGTCTTGGCTCTCGAGGCTACACCAAGAAAGATGCAGAATTCGTAGCAGAACTTGAAAAGATAGACCGCCTCGCTGAGCAAGGTGTTGAGGTTGAGACTGCCAAATGGGAGCCAAGATCGGTAATATACTGTATGGGGAGGAAGGTATGCCACGGCGAGGATGGGAGCTTCAGCTCCACAAATCAACCCATGAACGACCTCATCCAGAGGATAACCAGGTAACTGAGGAGGTGATACAGGGACTCACACTTCTAATAGGGAGAAAGACGTGCTCACTCAAGCACTCGAAACAAGGAGCACCTGGTCGACTAGAGGAACTGGTGTTGTTCCTTGGATGCTAGCATTCTAGGAAGAATCTCACACTTACCGAAGCCGCTCGAGGGGTAGAGCAGAATAGGAGGCAGAGTGTTTGAGGCGAATACAAGAGATGGAAGACACAATGGACGAACGGATTGAGACTGCCGTTGAAGCACGAGTCAAGCAAATTTTGGAGTCCAGGCAATCAGGGGTACCACAAGACCCTACTCCTACTACCTTTAGCCCATAGTTCAGGGGTCGCAGCAGCTGTGGATCGACCCGCTCAATGATGAAGAAGCAATGGGCCTCATCCATTGGACAACATCATTGAACCGGTCAATGTCAGGTTGTACATCCACCAACAAATGGACAAAAGACAAGGTGGCACTCAGCTAGGCCTAGCCTACGGGAGACGGGACAATTAATGGCTGCCCAATTTCACCGGGGTACACTCGGGTCACAATTGATAGAGTAATGGATAAGAAGTATAACAAGATACACATTGAGTACCCCATAGCTGAAGATAGGTCAAAACTTGGTCAAAACAAGGGCTCTCAAGTGGCATGGCGCAAGTGCTTCATTAAGCTTGACCACCAATTGTCCTCGGATGATGAGGACAACTACGAGTCTTCGCCCACCCGCGATGATCACTCACCATCTCCCAACATAGATCACTCCCCTCCTCATCCCATGCCATCACCCCTGAGAAGACAGAGGTCTCCTTCTATTCGTCGTAAGCATCCATCTTCATCAGCCCCGAGAAAAGAGTAGACTCTCCTCCTCCTCCTCCATCTTCATCAGCCCTAGGAAAACAGAATTCTCATAGTCGTGCTCCTCCTCCTCCTCCGGGAAAACAAGATCATAGTCGAATAAAAGGTCTTTGGATTCGGTCGCTAATGCTCCAATAGTGGACCAACAAAAAGAACAAAAGGCCATTCAGTGGCAACATTACAAACTTGATGGAAGCAAAATTTATAGCAAACATCAGCAAGGAAGATTGTGTTAGTTTCTTCAATCTATGTGCCTTACCTCCTCAAAAGTTGAGAAAACCGAATTCGAAAGGCAAACATAGAAAAAGTACGCTACAACAATAGCCGACGAAATACACAATGAAGATTTGAGAATATACAGAAGTACGTCGAAGACAACCCCAGATTAACCATGGAACAAGCCACTAACATCTATTATGATGTAAAAGGGACGGGAACACAGACAATGAAGTATAAAAGAGGCGATCCTTTGGTTCCCGATCACGAGGTTAATAAATTGACAACATTTATGCGTCAATTGCATGAATACTACATGGCTCAAGCAACAGAGACGGAGGAGTTTGGTTTTGAGGTTATTATCCATAATCCTTTGGTTTTTCATTATGCTAAAGAAGAGTAGTTCGATGTCGAGTGGGAGTGCTTGTTCCAGCTATACTAGAGACACTCTCTTGATTCACAGATATTGATGCCCTGGACTATGTAAGTACCCTACACGCACGCTATCATAATTAACAACTCTCTCGAGACATAAATTGTTAACTTTTGAGCACTTCTCATGATTTTATGTAGGTGTATAGCAAAATTTTGCGCACTAAAAAGCAGATGGGATCACATAGTCTTCTTGGACCCCAACCGAGCCAATGAGAAAACATGCAAAGGCCTCCATGGATGTGAAGTGGAAGACCTGAAACTAAGATTGATTGTTGTTTCGATGAATTCGTGATGCACAAGAAAACCCACATACTTCTAGCATACAATTGCGAGTATGTGTTCTTGGCTTTTATTTTTATGCTTCTTTTTTCATTAAGATTATTCGATAATTATGATTCTGTGATTGCAGCGACCATTTCGTCTTCATTGTGGTCAATCTTCTTCAAAATCAGATCGAGGTGTGGGACTCGAAGAAAAAACCATTTAAATGTCTAGATCCACTGGTTGAAGTGCTGAATTAGTAAGCGATCCTATTAACATATTATTTTCTAATCACACATAGCGCTTTCTAATGTTTCTCCTTTTAATGTGGCACAGTGTCCAGAGAAGACATTTCGGTGGGACGGACGTCCCATTCAAGGTTGTCGAAATGGTGGGGAAGTACCTAAAACTCCGGCAGGAAACAATGAATGCGGGTTCTATGTGATCTGGGCAATGCTTTGCTACATTGGTAGGAAATCGGATGATGCAGATAAATTGGTGTGTATAATCCCCATTTCTTTTATGTCTTTAATAATTCAACATAACGATTTACTGATTCCTCTTTGGATACCATCTTTTTTGAATGACAGCGCAAGAAATATGTACACGAAAGGCTGCTAGACATGGAGTTCATCGCACTGCAATCGGAGCTGGCAAAATTCATCTTAGCCGAGGTATTGGGAAAAAGGGAACTTTTTCCATTGCAAAATCCGTGAAATTCAAGGACCAGTATGGGCCAGAGCGAATCGCTAGACTATTGTAAGAAGTATGAGAAGCATGCTTCATGTTATCAAATATTTTTTTTTATTTTGAGGGATCAAGATCTTCATAAGAACATCTGAACTGTAATCGTAACATTTGTAATGTTTAATGTTGATGGACCTGTCGTCTACGTAGCATATATAAAGCGAAACCCGATTCAACAAAAAATATAAATTAAAATAAATTACAAAATAATAAAATGCAAACAAGCCATCACTATCGGTTGACACAAAGCCGACAGTAATTGCCAAGATGGCTTTGCCGGCTTGAACCTTAAACCAGCAGTGATGGTCAAGCCAACACTGCCGGCTTGCTGCTTAAACCGACAGTGTAGTTTGAGCCATCACTGTCGGCTTTGTGTTCAAACCGACAGTGTTGCTCGAGCCGTCACTGCCGGGTCGTGTCTCCAACCGACAGTGTTGCCTGAACCAACACTGTCGGGTTGTGTCCCAAACCGGCAGTGCTTGATACCATAACACCGCCACCTAAATATAAGAACCGACAGTGATGTTCGAGGTTACACTATCGGGTCGTGTCCCAATCCGGCCGTGAAATTGTAGAACACTGCCGGTTATAAGAACCGGCAGTGATAGCAAACCCCCAACACTACCAGTTCAGAATCCGGCAGTGAAGTGGGGTTTTGTACCGGCAGTATTATGTTGATCTGGGGTAGTGAATCTGCCTGCTGCTGCTGACACGTGTGTATGTTCTGCTCCATCCATATGAGTTCAGCTGTGTGCGTTCCTTCATTTGTTCGGTTGGTCTTGTGTGTCAGCCATGCTCCAAATATATTCCCTGCCACGCGTGCAATCAAATTTCTGCATCGCTGAATATATGCAGTTATGCACTGTGTAGATGATGGCACGCATGATGCGTGTGAATAGTGATCTCTAGCCGCCATGTATTGGCTCCATCTGGGTGCATAGAAAACAATGCCTTTTGTTGTCCTAGGATCAGGATGAATGACCCATGATGAGTACATTATTAGCTAGCACACGACTTCGTACAACACTGGAACATCCTTATTTCAGAGCAATGCAAATAATTACACACCCAATTAGCTTAGAGCACCTCCAATGACCACCTATAGCCTAGTAGTAGATATGCCACACGGTGACGTACACTCACTCCTGCGAAGGCACGCATACACTCCATATCCCTATGAGCACCTCTAAAGAACTAAGTTGGATCGGCAAATCTTAAGATTGACGAGGCACGCATAATGCGTGTGAATAGTAATCTCTAGCCGCCATGTATTGGCTCCATCTTGGTGCGTAGAAAACAATATGCCTTTTGTTGTACTAGGATCACGATGAATGACTCATGATGAGTACATTATTAGCTAGCGCACTACTTCGTACAACACTGGAACGCCCTTATTTCATAGCAATGCAAATAATTACACACCCAATTAGCCTAGAGCACCTCCAATGACCACCTATAGCCTAGTAGTAGATATGCCACACGGTGACGTACACTCACTCCTATAAAGACACGCATACACTTTGTACCCCTATGAGCACCTCCGAACAACTGAGTTGGATCGGCAAATCTCAAGATTGACGAAGTTAGCAAAGACACGCATGACTCGTGTGAATAGTAATCTCTAGCCGCCATGTATCGGCTCCATCTGGGTGCGTAGAAAACAATGCCTTTTGTTGTACTAGGATCAGGATGAATGACTCATGATGAGTACATTATTAGCTAGCGCACTACTTCGTACAACACTGGAACGCCCTTATTTTAGAGCAATGCAAATAATTACACACCCAATTAGCCTAGAGCACCTCCAATGACCACCTATAGCCTAGTAGTAGATATGCCACGCGGTGACGTACACTCACCCCTATGAGCACCTCCGAAGAACTGAGTTGGATCGGCAAATCTCAAGATAAGATTGACGAAGTCAGCAAAGGAGCCTCGCTGTAGATGGACACGTCGCCTATCACTGAAAGAATAGCGTCGTTAAATCCTAGAATAAATACAGGAAAATATAAGCACCCGTGTCAAGTCGGGAACTTGAACCTTGATGGGCAGGTTCCACCACAAGAAACCTAACCAGCTGAGCTACACTCAATTCTCTCTAAATCTAAGAAATCAATAAAAAAATAATTGGTGCAGTGTGTTATAGGAAATATCATAATGGTCCTGCGCAATATTTCAACGTTAGCGACGTGAATTGGCCGATTTTATTAGTATTTTCGTGAGTGTGTAAATATACGTTTAGTACGAAGCCTGCAACATGTACACCAAGAAAAAGAATAAGCTCGACTTGGAAAAAGAAAAATATTTTTGAAGGGAGTACTTTTTTTACCTGAAAAGGGCGTACACCTTGGGCACTAGATTGCTGGACGCTAGCTAGATATATACAAATATATATATCTTAATTATTACTATAAAGTTTTTCCTTATTGCAAAAAATGAGATTCGTTCTTATAGATTTGTAATATTTTTATTCAAAAAGCGCCATATAAATTTTGAAATACAATGTGGAAAGATCCTTCATCTCAAAGTCAAGAATTTTCCGCCTTCAACTGAAAGGAAAATTAATCATATCACCACTTTCACTTTCATTATAGATCGGACCGTTATCTTGGAGATAAGAGAAGTATATATAGAACTCTCCAGCAGTGGTCTTCCTTCTTCCCATCAAAAGTGGTAGTAATAAGATCCTAGCTAGCCAACTATTTTGGACGGCCAAATGTGCAGATGCCTCTGGCCTAACCTTATTCTAAATAATTCCATGCATGCATCATGCATGAGCATGATCGAGCCAGCTAAAAACTAGACGCTAGCTATAGATGTATGTGTGCCGTGAGTTATCGTTGTCAAGTGATTGACTCGTGCAAGCTTTGACAAGTAGCACTAAAAAGCCCATCATCGAGTATGTTAAGTAATGGCGGCGAAGACGACGCGCGTAGCATGGGAGATGTGACTAATCTGATCTCTCGCTCCCCTACAATAATTTAACAGTGGACCTATAAGTATCTTATGTTTTGACAAGTACCATTACCAACCACATCGGGTATCTTAAGTATTTGTAATATATATAAAGGCACATTTCAAACTGCAAAACTTCTTAAGAATCATATATGAATTTGTAATTTTACAACATTTATGCACTGCCACTTTGTTTTTGCAGAGGGGGTAATAAGATGAATATTGCTAAATAAATAACGAATTTTGGTGTGTTTAATTAATTAATGCCAATGTGAGGAACCTACAATACACCATCTTTTATTGGATTGGCACGACATAAATGCAGCCAACAAAATAGGACTACAATTATAGATTTTGGTTAGTCCAAATAATTGAATTTTGATTAACGTTTAATCATCCAAATAGATATATTGTCAAAATATATTTAATGACAACTATAATGATTTGGTTACTCAAATTTAATATAGTTTTATTGAGCACTAATCTAGAATCACATCCTTTTAGGACACCGATGATGGAATAGTAGCTTTTTTTTTTTTTGAACCGGGGAGCTTTGCTCCTCATTCCCATGCAATTGCACGGAAATACGGTGGGCGCCGGGTTTTGAACCCAGGGTGGCCGAGGTGACACGTGCTACACAAGTCATTAGCACCACCATCTTTGTGGTCACCGCGCTCTAGTTGATGTCTATCCTTATAACATGTAAAACTGACTCACGAGCATCTATCTAGAAGACAAAATATCCTCTCTTTTTTCTGTGTGACAAACAAAGCAAGATATTTTCACCACTATCTTGGACCAGGGATCACATCCATCCATCGTCTATGGTTGCATATATATACATAGTATACACCAATGAAAGCTTGGTAGCAATGCAAGTCCCTGCATATTCTATACGAAGCGCGCGCACACACACATTTATTAAATATATAGCTGCCACTGATGGCCCGTTCATGCATGACGAAGATTCGGCGAAAGATACGAGACATTGAGCTGGCGCCACAGCTTTAGTTTGGCTTCTTTAGCTTTTGTCAATCAAAGAGGTTAAAACGATGGCCATGCAATGCAAAAAGAAGCGAGTGGGACGTGTGTTGTTGCGCCCCTGCATGATATGCGGCTCAAAACAATGCAAGTCAATCATTCCAACGCAGCATATGTGTGGATGCCCACACCATGCTTTTGCTGGCCGTGTTTTGGAACTTGGCCTTTGCTAGCTAGCTAGATCCATGTAGAAGGACGTACAAAGTGGAGTGCACTGCAATTTTGCAGAAGCCAGATGTTGCACCGTTCGAAACCTTCGGAACTTGCATTTGGATAGTTTAAACCCTAAGACAAAGCCCATATATCCGCGCGTGAGATCAACCACATGTAATGATATAGAATTATTTGTGCTGTATATCGGATGTACAACCGTGTCCAGTGCATCAGACAAACTTTATCACTATCTTTAGAATAAAGGAATGCATGCAACAGCAGAAAACAGCTTCATCGATCAGCTCTCTTGCATTGCATGAAGAGAGAGGAAAATTCCCTCAAACGGCAAACTCCACGTGTATAAGTTCCACACACCTGGACTACTAGCAATATATATCTTCAGAAGCACGGTACCCATTATGCTTTACTTTTATAGAACAATCATGTTGAGCTACGATAGGCATGCTTTTTTTGTTCCTTTGGAATACTAAAATTGTGTTGTTATTCTCCCTTAGTGGCATTGGAGTGGCTTTTTCTATTTACAGAAACTAATTTAGACATCAACTCATGCCCCAGCACAAGTTAAGCATCTCCCAGAGATTAGCCAAATTATTTTCTAAAAGTAAATTTGACTATTATTAAAGAAAAAACATCTCCAACAGACTCTGTAAATGACTCTTCAAATTTATTGGCTCTCTATCCCACCTCATTCGCTCTCTAATTTTGGATAGCCTGCCTCATGCGTCTCAAATTAGATAGTCTGTTGGAGTAGTCTAGTTTTTTTTAAGTGAGATTCATTTTAGAGAATAGTTAAATCACTAAATTTGGATAATCACTTTGGCTAATCTCTTGGAGATGCTCATGAGATATAGTAAGTATTACAAGTTTGTGGATGAAATTTTAATTTTGTAAATAAACTAGTCAAAATTTCTTATCTCTGCCATCTCTGTATTTTCTCTATCAAGTACAATATCTGTATCGGTACTATATGATCTTTATCTGGCTGTGATAGATTAACTGGTAATTCTATATGTTTTTGTCCATGTTAGTGGTTCTTCTCCATTTACATTGCACCTCTATGTGTCTTCAATATAAGGTAGTACATGTATCATGGCGTCTTAAATCTAGATTTTGGATTTCAAGTTTTGATCTTACAAGTTGCCATAATTTTTTATCCACACATATTGTGTTATATGTTCAGTGTTTTTTGTATATCTATTGAAAGTTCTTACTCGGCCACTGCCAGTGAGTGCCACGGTCCACATCGCGTCGCCTCGCTTCAGCTTCACATTGTTGGCGTTGAACACGTGTCCCTGCCTCGTCGACCACATGGCGAGACGCTGCAAAAGCGAAGCGAGGGCTCTGCTCTCAACATTGACTTTTCCCACGCCACAGGCCCACACCACAGTCTATCTGCACTCTCAACAAGTGGAGAGGTCGCTTCAGTCCCCAGGCCCCAGGCGGCGGACCTGTTTGACTTTTCCTGGAGAGGAGATCGTCTGTGTCCTGTCCCCTGAACCGCTAGCTATAGTACGTAGCTTCTACTTGTTGCCGCGTCGAGCTCCTCCCTCTGTTTCAAATTATAGTTCGTTTGACTTTTTTAACCCCAAGTTTAATCACTCTTTTTATTTAAAAATTTGTGCAAAATATCACTTCGTTTGTTGTGACTTACTTTATTAACAAAAGTTCTTTGAAAATAACTTAAATTTGACTATGTTTACATAAATTTTTTGAATAAGACGAGTGATCAAACTTAGATAAAAAAAGTCAAATGAATTATAATTTGGGAATGGAGTTAGTACAATATATAACGAGCTATCAATCAATATACATGTACCTATAGAGAAGGAGCACTGTGGCCCTTGTCTCACGCCCGGCCTTGATCAAGCCTGCATGTACAGTGCACACAACTCGCGTCTTCTATATACCGTGCCGATCGACTGTCCGATCCACAAACATCAATATACGATCGATACTATGCACTTCCTCACACCTAGCCCCCGCGTCGCTCTCTCCTCGAGGGCGACTCGGACAATGACTTCTTCCTCCGCAGCCAGCGCCTCTATGCCGCCATCTCCTCCCAACCGCCGCCGGAGCTCAACGCCAGACTCCGGCAGAGAGCAAGGACGGCGGCGGCTGGGTATCCTCCCTCCCTCCCTTCCTCCCCCTCTCTCCCTCTCTCTCCGAGCTCCCGTGCAGCGGTGCGGGTTCCCAGATTCGGCGTGCATGGATCCGACGCTTCTTGACCAGATCTACGTCAGGGAGACGGTCCCAAGGCCGGATCAACCAGTACGTTGCTATGCCGCGGTGGCATGGCTGGCCTAGGCTTGGCTAGGTGTGCTCTAGTGGCGCCATGGTGGCACTGGCTAGTGGTGGCCTGGTGATGGCACGCCTGTGGTTCCATGGTGGCCTAGCTAGCGGTGCTAGGGCGAGGTGGAGGCTGCAGATCCGCCACCTCTAATGCAGGATCTGGCGGTCCTTGGGCCAGATCGGCTCTGGTGGAGCTCGCCGGTGGTGCGGAGTGGCTGGGCGCGGAGGCTCGTGGGACGGCGAGTGCCACATGGAGGCGGTGAGAACGTGAGGAGGCGGAAGCAGTGCAAGGATGCGAGCGGGCGGCGGCCAAGTCATGGATTCAAGGTGCAAGAGTCAACTACGGTGGAAGCCGGTAGAGAGCATTCGCATGGTGATTCAGGGCTTGACTTCTATGTGGCTGTTGTTGGGCGACAGTTTTGACCGTGTGCCGTGAGTGCCCACGAAGATGGCGAGGAGGCTGGCGCGGGAAGTTGGGCCAGTAGAAGTGCAATGTCTGATGATTTGTGTGGTGTCTGATGGCATCTAGAGGCCCTGCTTGACTTTTCTGCTATCTTGATGAAGCACATTGGTTGCTAAGGGCGGCAGGTGGCTTGGCAATGACTAGAGGCAGTTGTTCGTGCTTTCGTCCTGGCAGCTTGCAGTGGACTGCAGTGGCTAGCCTTGCACGGCAAGGGTTAGTCCGGTGCAGGATAGTGTCGACAGGCGGCGCAAGCGGAGCCGATGGTAGGACAACTACATGGCTTGCAGCGGATCATGGCGGTTAGCCCTGCATGGCAGCGGATGATTCAGTGTGGTACATCGTCGGTTAACGACGGTGCGGGCGGTGACGATGGTGTTTCATCATGTCGCTTTGTCGCCTTTGTTGATGTTGCATCGTGGCGGCCAATTATGGTTTTAGTGGTGCTGCTCAGCCCATGTTGAGGTCTCAATCCAACCGCCCATTGTCGATAGTTGAGCTAGTTGCTTGTTGTTGTTTTCTTAGGTTTCGTTGCTTTCAGTTGTTGTTATTGTAGCTCTGTTGTATTACCCGGTCTGGGCTCTTCTTCTTTTTAATATAGTCGGCAGCTCTTCTGCCTGATTCGTTTCAAAAAAAAAAATGCACTTCCACATGACCCTGCATTATTGGCCGGTGTATCCTTTTCATCTCCAGAAACCAATTTGGACACGTGCGTACACTCATGGTCCATATTGTTCACGTTGAGAGCACTTGGCGCCGAAGCCTCGACCGGCCCAGCCCAGGATGCGGATCTGTCCGTTGACGTCAGCTCTGGCATGTCGTCGTCACGTCGATCTTTATAAATTCTGAACCACACGCCATGCATATGCATTGCAACTTGACCTGTATGTCTCCATTGGGTACACGTACACCGCACTATATATATCTACTTGCATTGCCACATCAAGCTTTATTTTTGTTGTTGTTGTTGCGATAAAAAAAACAATCTTGAAAGTGTTTCAAGTGTTGTTCTAGAGTATTGTCAAAAAAAAGTGTGGTTATAGAGTACTGTAGCTTTTCGTCGGTATGTGTAGTACTGCTACTAGGTTGACCTCAAGTGCTGATACACTGGGCGTTCAAGTTTGAACTGCGGAGGCCTTCGCATTTCATTGCCACTAGCTTTCTTTCTCACAACTTTGAGGCCGGTTACCTCTTTATCTTTTGATTGATGATCCGGAGACACCGATCGATATATACGTTCCAAAAAGCAGGATCGAGTTTTTTTTTTTTAAATATATATATAAAAGGATACAACTATGCTATTTAATTGCGACGATTAACTAGCAGGACTAGGGCATGCATGTTTAGATAAATGAGCTAATTGTTATCTAGCTAAAAATTAGTTCTAGTGCATCTAAACGGAAGAGGTAACAGATGGACTATTTTTTTAGCTAAGTTTTCAACTGGTTGTTAGCTAAAAATGTAAAAGCTTGCACTTTTATTTTCATATCCTGGAAAGAGATATATGGAATCTTAAAAGAAAATGGTTTATCTCTCTCAACCTTCTAGGGGGTAAAACTGCAGCACTGGTCTTCTATATATCCATTTTCTTAAAATATATAAGGAAAAATGAATAAAGTCCGACCAATTAGAACAAGTATATATAGAAAGAGATAATGTTACAACTAAACAGAATATCTTGCAGCGGAATTGCATAGAGCTATTGAAGCCAAAAAAAAACCAATGCTTTTGGAAATGACCATAATAAACCATCGAACAAATTCTAATCCATGCCGCTCATGTCCCGCTCTATGCCTGATAATCTAAATCTAATCCCATATCCCTTGTCATATAGCCCTAATTAAACTTGCCGAGTCACTTCTTCTGTCCCTTGCTAGAAAGTAGAAAGGTCTGCATCACATATTTATGAATGGAACCAAATAGAACATGTTGATTCACGGTAGTGGCTCAAATCTAGTGGCTTTCATGGCGGTGGAACAAATTCCTGAGATCAAGATTATGACAAATCACAAATATGCATATTAGCTTTGTTTATCTTACGTGCAATTGGTCCATTGATTCTCCAATGCCTTCTTTTTCTTTTCTTTTTTTATGAAAACCACCAATACTACCTGTTGGAACAACCGGATTATCACTTCCTCTGTCCACTACCAGCTGGCATAACCAGCAGTGATCACCAATTATGCAGTAGTGATCGAATAAATGTTATGGTGATGATAGGGTTGGCTCACAGGCTTATGAAACCAAATTGTTACTCGGAGCATAAAGATTACACTACTGTAGAGATGGCCTTGAGTGTCTCAATAGGTGCAATATCTTTTGTTGTAAATTCAGCATTTTGTGATGAGGAAGCAAATTAAAGCGAACGTCACTTTAACAATGTAGCTTCTTTTTGCAAGCATTTGTGAGAAGATGAGGAAGAAAATCAAAGCGAGATTGATTTGCTGACGAGCGATGACACGACTTGATGCGGTGACACATATACACCGGTCTCCTTATCTTTTTTCCGATGAGATTGGATCACGCACGCCAAGGCATATGGACTATATGATCAACCACACATCTATTGAAGGACCAAAAACGGTGACCAGAGGAGGGTGAATGGAAACCTCAAATTCATCTTGAAACGATCAACCGCTGTTCCAAATTCACCACCAAGAACAAACCATGACAAACGTTACCGAATCTAAAATACTCAAGCCAACGGGTGACGAGAGTACTTAGATAGGTTTCTTGGAATTGTAGAAAACCAACGCAAAAGATGGAACACGAATCAGAGCTCAAACCGAACCACAGACAAAACAGCGGGGATGGAAATTGGGGCGGAAAATCCCTATGTTCGGACCAGAAAATCAACCGACAAAGAATCACAGAAGAGAGAGAGCGAACGCAGAAACTTCCGGGGCGGTGCACCGCTCGGTGGGAGGCGGTGTACACAGCACCGTCCGGTGCCGCCGAACAAAACCGAGAGGGAGAGGGGCGAGCGCAGAGAGGCTCCTTGCAGCTGGGAGAGCGCTCGGCTTCTGCTTGTTCGATCTCACAGAGCAGATCACGGGCAAAGAGAAGAACCGCGCGAGGGTCTGCACTCGCGGGAGAAAATAGAACCGTGGCAAGAAAAGACGAACGGCGGGCTCGAAATAGAAGAGCGAGCGAGGACTGGGCACTGCTGCTCCAAAAATCGATCACTGGAATTCACGGAAGAACAGCAACAAGTGCTCACGAACTGGCTCAGCCTCCATTGGTCCTAGCGACCTGTGCCTGACTTGCTGGGAGGACGAACAGGAAACAGAGCGTTTCCTAGCGCTAACAGTAGAAAAAGGATTATCACTAAAACGAAGAAAAACCGATCCAAAACGAAATGAATCGCAACCAAATTTTGCACAAAAGAAATTCAACGAGGCACGAACCTATTTCCAAGAAATCATCGCCTGGGATCAACCCAAACTCTGGGAAATTGAGTCATAGCTAAGAACGAAAAGGGAGAAAAACAAAGAACACAGTGAAATAAAAATCAATGACCCAAAGTGATGAATCCCGGAGGACAACTGGAGGATTCAGGCCTCCATTCCCAGATAATCTCAATGTGTTTTACACAAATGAATTTATTTCTGTGGACCTCAACAACAAACCCTAGGAGGGGGGACTAGAAGGAGAAAAATGAAAATGTCCAAGAGGTAGGACTGAGTGGAGGCAGACCCATCTTATTTACAGGTCTATTACATAATTCCACTAGTGCCCCTAGATATTTTAGGGCGAACCACCTAGCCTGAGGGCATTATGGTCCAATCAGATGTAGTCCTCATCCGACGGCCATCATGCCCTTCATGAGATAGTTTCGTCTCGACGTGACCTCCTCGATGCCGCCACGTGCCGTCCGTTCCTCCTCGGAACCTCTGCCCGGGTTTTGAGGCCCAAACCCGGAAACCATCCGCTCGATGGTTTTGAGGCCCAAACCATCAAACCATCCGCGGGTAGTGTACTCCATACGTGTCTCCCGCCACTCGACGTGTGTCACCTCCATCGTCGACCGTCCAGCCGCCAAGTCATCCAGAGCCTCCGCTCGACTTGCACATCGGCCGTCTTGACTCAATCAACACGATCACTCTCATGTACACTTGCGCTTGTAGATGTCTCCAGATGTAAGCCACCGTGGCTGGTCACCCGGCCTCCTGCTCCCTCAGTCCAAACCTCACTTCTGCCCTTCACCGCTCCCGGTCCATCGGCACGACACATCTCTACTTGACCTTTACCTCGCCGTCGATCACCGCCTCCGAGCTCCACACCTGCGCACCACAAGCCAAGAGACATGTTGCACAACCCAACTCACGTCATGGTTAGCTCACAAACTCAATCAAAGTTGTGGATCATGTTGACAATCACACATCACAAAACAAACTACAAGGGCACATATCAAACTTATGTTCACACCTATGTACGTTCTTTTGACACTTTGGAGAAAAGCATGTCATAGGACTGGATTGATCGATCAGGTGGCATGCTATCCACCCATGCTTGTATGATGGTGCAATTTACTATTATTGCTCTATATCTAGCTTAGTATTCATCTTAGCATCCTGCATGTTCGGCATCTGTCTTCTTACTGGATGGTGGTGATGAGTCGTGAAGGGGTAGCCAACAATGTGGGTGGGGAAAGTTGCTTAGGGTGTGGACCAGCTGAATTCCAGATTAAATTAGTAGAATCCTTAGCAACCATGCATATAGTTATAGGTTCAGGGTTCAGGGTTCAGAATTAGAGCAATCGAGCTATGTTATCTCGCTCAGCATATATAGACCCAAAGTAAATAAACAAGAGGAAGTAATCGTCCATCTCTCTCTCTCTCTCTCTCTCTCTCTCTCTCTCTCTCTCTCTCTCTCAAGAAATGGAAATACACACTGCATCTGTCCTCGCCATATATGTAAATGTAATCATTCTTCATGGATGGCTAACAAATTAAACACAGGACGAGTGCACCGGTCCCCTCTAAAAAAAGATGCAAAACAAAGAGATGCGGCATCAAGTAGTGCATGTAGATAAAAGTTTGCAAACGTATGGATGCTTATTGACTTATGGCTACATAGGTACAATCGAGCTT
Source organism: Saccharum officinarum (assembly GCA_020631735.1). Lineage (NCBI taxonomy): Eukaryota > Viridiplantae > Streptophyta > Magnoliopsida > Poales > Poaceae > Saccharum > Saccharum officinarum. The sequence continues at coordinate 14,213,283 of CM036191.1, read as the reverse complement.
TTAGTCGATTCCGATTGGCAGATCATAAATTTTGTGCTAATGGAATCATGTTCTTTGCTTGACCATCGGTCCAAGCAACATGCCTTTGCCTTTTTTTGCATGTATATGTCTATATTTATAAATAAGATGCTAATCATGCTTGAATATGTGTATCATTATGTGATTGCTATTAATTAGTCATTCCTTTCTCTAAACCATTTTTTGGGATTGAACGAATGCCTCAACTTTGTTCTATGTTTAACATTTCACAATGATGATAAGGATGTCATACTTTTGGCGCCATTCCTCTAGTTCTGTTTTTCCAAGAAAAAATCCTCCAAGAAAAAGTAGCAAAGGACAAGGATGCACATCTGCAGGTTTACAGTACAGAAAACATTATTCACCTTTTGAGATCAAAATGTTTATTCTTTACCAGAGAATGCATCTGAGTGCAGGTGGTTCAGTTAGTGTGTAGCTAGGTCCTAAATCTGTTTTACACATTCAAGCTTATTTATGTACCTTACATCATCAGCTCCTATGCTAGATCATAACATTGTCCCCTGATCATGTGGGAGTGTGGGCCTCTAGGGAAGAGATTTTCTAGGCAGCTAGCCTTACCCTTGCACGATGGCGAAGAGCCAAAGATGCACTGCTTCAGTCTCTCCTAGCCCCACATAATGAAGCTTTCAATAGTGTCATGATCTCGTTCTCAAGATACGAGACTGCTCGATCACTGGTTGGCTTCAAAATTTGATTGCTTCGCTGGTTTAAACATAACATAAGTACATAACCATTGAATTAACTAGAATACATCAGCTAGGAGACATTCTGACTCACAAGAAACCACACAAAAAAAAGTTCTCTGTCTACCCAGAGTTTCATTACTAACTCTAATATAATGAGAATATATAGGTGCATGCATGGTCCATATGCTTAAAGCAAGATACTTGATGCATTCTTACAAATAAAGCAAAGATTCCCCAGAAATGAAATCAAATGCATTCTTTTCATTGGGCGTTGATTGATCGACACCTTTTGCTTTCCCATGAAGAAAACAACAGAAAGAAGGGTGGCTAAAACAAATGAACTAGTGAATGGGACAGTTGACCAATTTACCAACGTGTACAACCTTTTTTTCGCTAAACACTTCGAGGCCATGATTGTTCTTGTCTATTGATCTATTGATATGGTGCCACTGATCCTATGAAGTTTCATTGTCCTTTCTCGGGAGCTCTTTGTACCTGTTTGGAAATCTATATTTAACAAGCTTCAAAACTCAAGCCACTAATATAAATATTCTTTATAAAATTTGTCACATGAAAATGCATATCGGTAGCCCTAAGACTATCTCTAACATCACAGACTCAAACCGGAGACCCATTCCATAGTTTAGGTCGCGCACAGTAAAAAGGTCACGCCGCTCGTTCCTGTCCCTCTCTCCTCACTCTCTCTCTCCTCACACCGCTCGTTCCTGTCCCTCTCTACACCGGCGCCGCCTGTACTTCTCTACCTCTCTACCCCGGCGCCGCCCCTCCCTCTCTCCCCTCCCTCGTTGAGCACGGCAACCCTCCCTCCCGGATCCGGCCGGCGGCGGCACCCCTCCCTCCCCTCCCTCCGGATCCGGCGGTCACGGGCGAGGAGGACCCCGGATCCAGCGGCCGTAGGCGAGGAGGAGCCTCGCTCCCCGACGGCCGCACCCCACTACCCACCGACAAGTAGCCTGGCCACGCCCCAAGGCGGACCTCACCACGCTGTCTCCCCACCGTGGTCCACCTGGCTGTGCCTCGCCGCACCCTGCTCCTACGGGCCCATCACTACAACGTCAGAGATTTGCATCGATCTCTCTCGACTACGCAAATTTGCGTTTCGGCAAGGCTGGTATGCAAAATGGGTGAGGTGTCTGGGTCTTCTGTTGGAGCGTTGTTTTTGGTAGGCAAAACACTGTGAATGACCTATTTTGCGTTTGGGTCACGTTTGCATGCTCTGTTAGAGACAGTCTAAGTAGCAATTATTACTCGTCACTGCTCTTGGGCACCTGATTGAGATACAACCAGAGCCATTCATGCCTCTACATGATACGATATATATATATATATATATATATATATATATATATATAGTACACTAACCAAGTCTTCAAAAATTTATTTTTTTGAATTATCCAAAGTGTTGAGTTTATTTAACCATCCATCCTGATGCCAACCCCATTGTTTGTACTTTTCTAAATGTGAATAATGAACAAGAAAGATATTTGGCTTGATATGATATTTCAAAATGGTTAGTGAGAGAATTTTGTTTTGCGTTGACTCAATCAAACAATGCAACTAAACTACTCCTCCTGTCCCTTTTAGTAGAAGGCTGAGAAGCAAAAGCTACAGTCCAAGACTTTTGCATTCGGCCATGTAGATGAGCGCAATGGACGCCCCTGCTGCAAAACAGAAGTGCAGCACCGGGAAACACTAGTGCACAAAAGATTTTTTGTTAATGTCTAGATTTTTTTCACTGCACAAATAATGGGTGCTAGTAGAAACAGACATATAGGCCCAAGGCTATGACCCACAAGTGGATATACATCTATACTAGCGATGGACTTAAAACACTGCCAGTAGATTTGCACAGTATGTTTTCTTAAGCCCACCGCCAGTGTAAATTGGATCTACACTAGCATCTGGCTTAAGAGACCCCAAGTATAATCCAAGTATAATAAATCTAGGATTTATACTGGAGTTTTCTTAAGTCCATTGCTAGTATAGAAATGTTTACACGGGTGGTTTTCTTAACCCGATCTGACTACTCGATCAATAGAAGAAAAGGATCAGGTATCTCTACCTGATGAGAATAAACGATAACGAGCACATTTCGAGGATTGGACTGGGTCACGAAACTCTTCGGGGCAAGACAGATGAGGACATTGATGGAAAAATGAAATGCGAAAAAAATTCATCCTTGAAGTGGTTACCTACATAGGAAATGCAATGCTTCAATTTTCAAGACCGACAATGTGTAACGGCCTCCTATAACTTATTGTATGTCTAGCTTTACCTATTATTTATTAATAAGTTTTAGTAACATACTTCTGGCCTCAACACATGCAGCGACCACTGAATTTGTATAATGATTTGGACCAAGGATGAAAACAGTCCTTGACCCTACCGATTACCCAGTGGAGAAGTATACAAAATTCATGAAGCTTATACAAACGTAAGGTGAGATATGCATGCATACAAAAAAATTCTATATTTGCGATGATAGTTGGGAATTGACTTCGGGGTATTGTTCAAACTCAGTAGTGCGTACATGTGGCACAAGTTCATAAACGAACAAGGAAGTCAATGGATATAAAGACACATTCGCTAGTAATTTTTAAATAAATGTCGTATGTGAGCAGTATATTAAAGAGGTCCTCTCCTTTGTATATGTAGCATGCAACTAACCCGGATCCATCCTCTATGTGTTAACCATATAGGATGTTTTCTACGAGTATGTGAATAAATTTCTATGTATTCTACGCATGCGAGTATCTCAGAGATAATGAGAGATATGCCACAAACCCTAGCGATGTAAGTAATAGTACTATATCAAGTTTTTGTTTCTGTTGAAAATGTGTTAACCAATAATAAATATATGATGAAGTACAATTTTTCTTTGTGGTTTTGTCGTTGCAACTCAAATGTCAAGACTCTTACCGATGTGGACATCAGAAATGTATGCATTGTATTCATTGTGAAGAGACCTATTTTTGATGATCCTCTAAGTTTGCACAACCAGAATACAGAGACCTTCATAGTTTTCTTGTATAGTATGCAACACAATATGGGCTCTTTCAAGCAGTTCATACTATGCAACACAATATGGGTTCTTTCATGTATAGTATAGTAGCCCTAAATGTAACGACATACTACTAAAGTGGGTCTCTCATGTTGGAAATGTGTACAATTCACGCCGCCTTCCTTGGGTTTCTTTTTAACCAATAGATGTTTCAGGAGTCACAAAAGTAGATGCCAGGAGGAGGGGAGATGTGGCCATCGACCTCACCCATGCCTACCACAAGAAACTAGGGGGCATTAATTCCAACAATGAGCCAGGACATACGTACGCACACAAAATAAGGAGGAAGATCGCAGAAAAATATAAATTAACATGATAAATCTATGACGTTAAGACCCAAACAAGCTATGGCCGAAGGTAGCTTCTTCAAAGTTGCATCTCGCGAACGTGCCTCCAGTGCGATGGCAGCGACTCTCGGTGAGGACTGCGCCAGCCCGGGTTCGAATGCTGTCTGGATCGCCCAGGTGTCGCACCATGGATATTTCCCCTGAGGGACCGAGTGTGTGTGGGTGTGTTTAGTAGGATAGGTGTGTGTGTTGCTCAGTAGACGCGTCCTGAGATATCTCAGGTAGTCTCATATGTGCTTGCGTGCGGATTAGCGTGGGTGCCCATATACAAGTCTTATATGACAGCCAGAGTTCATGGCATGTTTCTTAAAGAAAAAAAGTTGCATCTCAAAATCATGGTTTCCTGGGTACACCACAAACTGGTCCAAACATCTTGCCACTGTCCAGCTACAACAGACAGAGGATAAAAAAATTAAAAACAAAAAAAACACCTAAATCAATGACACAAAATCGAAATAGAGAGCAAAATGGACCATATAGCGCGTAGTTGCTGAAATCACCAAAATCAATGTTGTTCTGTCACCGGCGCCTTGGTCGTGCCCGCCCGTGCGGGGGGTTTGTTTTCCCTTGCTTGACACAGATCTCTCCATCAGCAGCCAGCAAGACGTGGACCGCATGACAGCGGCTGCTGAGCCAGAGGACGCCGACGAGCCCACCACCATGGCGGCTGCCACCGGTGACGCGGTGATCGGGTGTGTGGCAGCGATGGACTTCGGTGGGCTCGTCAGCGCCATGCGATGTAAGTGAATGTCATATGTGAACAATGGTCTCTGTATTCTACGCGAGTGAGTACCTCAAAGATAATAAGAGATACACCACCAACCCTAACAATGTAAGTGATAGTGCTATATCAAGTTTTCCGTTTCTGTTCAAAATGTGTTAACCAATTAAAAATGTATTATGAAGTACAATTTTTCTCTGCAGTTTTTTCGTTGCAACTCAAATGCCAAGACTCTCACCGATGTGGACATCATAAATGTATGCATTGTATTCATTTTGAACGGACCGATTTTTGATGATCCTCTAAGTTAGCACAACCAAAATACATAGACCTTCATGGTTTTCCTAAGCTAGATTTAAGTAAAAATGATTATTAGTGGATTTCAAGACTTGATGTAACATATTTTTTCAAACATTTCTATGTATCTGTTTGATCTATACTTGATCGATGACTATGGTACAATAATGAACATATATTTGTGTTTGTGGATACATGAAAATATAATTGCATGTTATTGGGATGGTAGTTTAGAATATGTTTAGAAAGGGAGAGTACAGAGGAGAGGTTCGGCGGCTAAGGTTTGCATTGCAAAATGAGTAAGAGAGAGCCTCTTGCCCTTATGCTTTTGGCATTATATATAAGCAATGACAATTTACAAACAACCCCTTAGTGCGGGAGGATTTCACGAGCTACTACATTGACTCCTATTGCCTCTTAAAGGGGGAGTTGGCCCATATTCCATATGGGCTCCCCCAACACATGTGATGATATTAGTTATTATTTGGTTATAATTGGTTGTGATGACTATTTGGAGATCTAAGTGCCGACATCCCGAATATAAAGACAAACTCCAAATGAGTTATAAAGAGATCATCTAAGAGTAACTCCAATAGTCTCTTTATATCTTTCCTAATTAATAGGGAAAAGAGATTTTAGAGAAAAAAAGAATCCTCTAACTGCTTCTTTAATTAGATCTGCAAATATTGTTTTCCCCTATTCCAGATTTCTCACTAGCCAAAGTTCGAGAGTGTTGCTAATCTCTAAAATGCGCACAAGATATAGAAAAACTGTTTGGGGGTGGAATGATATAAAGAGTGGCTTTTACTCAAATAGCTCTCCAGATGATGATTTGAGAGTGAGTTTAAGAAAGACTCTTGAGATGATGCTCTAAGTGAAGAAGCTATGTTGGAGATTTTTTTTAACGTAATGTTGGAGAGTTTTTCTTTACCAAAATCTTTATTTCTATTAAACATAAGGATATAAAGATGCTCTTGGAGTTTTGCTTAGTATTGTAGCTTTTGCTACTCCACATTCTAAAAGGGGCTGATGGGAATAGAATACAGATCTTTTTTTTTTTGTCAGCACCTAAACTTACCAACCACAGACCACACATGCATGCTGAAAAGCACCGTATTCATACATGTGAATGAATGATAAAAACACGTAAAAAGTTGGTAGTTACAAACGTGAAGGATCCATCAGTCACATGCATGGACCTGCAGATCGTGGGGAGGATCACCGGCAACGCTTTCTGACGCAGCCGGATCGATCTCGAATCATGTGTTGGGTGCAGGTCGGTGGCTATTGCGACATGCATATCTATCCAAACAAATGGAAACATTGTTTGTAAGTTGTTACGTACAAGCAAGTACGTACTACAAGGCACACTCCAATCGTGTTAGCCACTACGCCAGATTCTTACTGCAGGAACGGGGCATTTTTACTGTAGGGGCGGCTGGGGTTGGGGGCGCCCCTACAGTGGGCGTCCTCGGCCCCAGCAGCCCAGCCGCCCCTACAGATGGCACTGTAGGGGCGGCTGGTAACCTGAGCCGCCCCTACAGTTAGGGTCTGTAGGGGCGGCTCAATCAACAGCCGCCCCTGCAGTGTCCATTTGCCTTTTTTAAATTTTAAAATTTGAAAGGTTCAAATTTAGTTAAATAACAAGATGACCAAAATAAAAGTTGTAGATCTTGATGAGTTGAACAACTTTTGTATTCATTACTTTTACATCTAAAATCATTTAGAGTTTTAAATTTTGGTTTGAACTTATCAAATTTCAAATTTTAAATTTTAAAATGTGTAAAACATTGTCACATCCAAGTTTGATCAAACTTAAATGCTGAAACATGATTTTAGAAATTTTTAGGAAAAAAACCATCACATTTGGAGTTAGTATGAAGGAGAACAACTAGTTACAAAGTTTACCCACAAATTAAAAAGAGAAATCACACTGTTCTACATGATCCTTACATGATCATAGTGAACAGTATGATTTCTCTTTTTAATCTGTGGGTCAACTTTGTAACTAGTTTTTCTTCCTCATACTAACTCCAAATCTGATGATTTTTTTTCCTAAAATTTTCTAAAATTATTCTCTATCAATTTATTTTGTTGGTTTTGTCAATATATACATATGAAAAGTTTGAACAATTTAAATTTTGAATTTCAAAAAAATGCAACTTCAGACAAGATTTTGGTACCCAAATGATTTCAGCTGAAAAAGTGATAAATACCAAAGTTGAATAACTCATCAAGATCTACAACTTTTGTATTGGTCATTTATTCATATGACAAAGTGGTAATGATATTGTTCACAAATGTGACACATCTCTCATAAGGTTTTATAAACTATATGAGACATGTGTAAGATTAGTGAACAATGTGTGCTAAAAATTTATCAAATAAAGAAATAACAAAAATAAAAGTTGTATATATTCATGAGTTGAACAACTTTGGTACTTATCACTTTTTATGTTGAAATTAATTTGGGTCTCAAATTTTGGTTCGAACTTGTCGTTTTTCAAAATTTCAAATTTGAAAGGTTCAAATTTTATCAAATGACAAGATGACTAATATAAAAGTTGTAGATATTAATGAGTTGAACAACTTTGGTATTCATCACTTTTTATGTTGAAATCATTTTGGGTCTCAAATTTTGGTTCGAACTTGTCATTTTTTAAAATTTCAAATTTGAAAGGTTCAAATTTTGTCAAATGACAAGATGACCAAAATAAAAGTTGTAGATCTTGGTCAGTTGGACAACTTTTGTATTCATCACTTTTACATATTCATCACTTTTTATGTTGAAATCATTTTGGGTCTCAAATTTTGGTTCGAACTTGTCATTTTTTAAAATTTCAAAATTTGAAAGATTCAAATTTAGTCAAATGACAAGATGACCAAAATAAAAGTTGTAGATCTTGATGAGTTGAACAACTTTTGTATTCATCACTTTTACATCTGAAATCATTTAGAGTTTTAAATTTTGGTTTGAACTTGTCAAATTTTAAATTTCAAATTTTAAAATGTGTAAAACATTGTCACATCCAAGTTTGATCAAACTTAAATGCTGAAGCATGATTTTAGAAATTTTTAGAAAAAAAACCATCACATTTGGAGTTAGTATGAGGGAGAACAACTAGTTACAAAGTTTATCCACAGACTAAAAAGAGAAAGCACACTGTTCTACATTATCCTTACATGATCATAGTGAACAGTATGATTTCTCTTTTTAATCTGTGGGTCAACTTTGTAACTAGTTTTTCTTCCTCATACTAACTCCAAATCTGATGATTTTTTTCCTAAAATTTTCTAAAATTATTCTCTATCAATTTATTTTGTTGGTTTTGTCAATATATACATATGAAAAGTTTGAACAATTTAAATTTTGAATTTCAAAAAAATGCAACTTCAGACAAGATTTTGGTACCCCAAATGATTTCAGCTGAAAAAGTGATAAATACCAAAGTTGAATAACTCATCAAGATCTACAACTTTTGTATTGGTCATTTATTCATATGACAAAGTGGTAATGATATTGTTCACAAATGTGACACATCTCTCATAAGGTTTTATAAACTATATGAGACATGTGTAAGATTAGTGAACAATGTGTGCTAAAAATTTATCAAATAAAGAAATAACAAAAATAAAAGTTGTATATATTCATGAGTTGAACAACTTTGGTACTTATCACTTTTTATGTTGAAATCAATTTGGGTCTCAAATTTTGGTTAGAACTTGTCGTTTGTCAAAATTTTAAATTTGAATGGTCCAAATTTTATCAAATGACAAGATGACTAATATAAAAGTTGTAGATATTAATGAGTTGAACAACTTTGGTATTCATCACTTTTTATGTTGAAATCATTTTGGGTCTCAAATTTTGGTTCGAACTTGTCATTTTTTAAAATTTCAAATTTGAAAGGTTCAAATTTTGTCAAATGATAAGATGACCAAAATAAAAGTTGTAGATCTTGATGAGTTGAACAACTTTTGTATTCATCACTTTTACATATTCATCACTTTTTATGTTCAAATCATTTTGGGTCTCAAATTTTGATTCGAACTTGTCATTTTTTAAATATATCTATAAAAAAATAATTATAAATTTTGTACTGTATTATTTATTATTTACATGTGACATGGACAGGGGCTCTTTCCACATCGACACGGGTGGGTTCAATAACTGGAGTCTGGAGGGAACCATAGACTCCCAATCTCTTCCTTCCCCCAACCCGCTCAAAACCCTAGCCCAACACCACAGGCCGCCGACGCTCGCCCGGCCGCCGCCACTGCCGCCGCCGGGGATGATGGCGAAGCCTCGGCGCGGCCGCTCCGCTTCTCGCTCCTCCTCGGGCTCTTCCTCCCGCTCGCCGTCCCACTCCGTCTCCTCCGGCTCTGTCTCGTCCCGCTCCCGGTCGCGCTCCCGCTCCTTCTCGTCGTCGTCCTCGCAGGCCCGGAGCCGCTCCCCTCCTCCGGCTAAGCGCAGGTCCAATTAGAATTAGAAAATAGAAGAAAATAGAATATATATACATGTACAAAGTTGCTAAAAAAAACTAACGAGGGATTTAAAATTATGAAAGTAAAAAAAGAAATAGAACTCATCAAAACAAAAATAAATTGGATACAAATACAAATGCTTCAAAAAAATCTCATATATTGAAATGAAAAATCAAAAAAACAAATGAATTTATATACAACAAAAAATTCAGATACAAGCATAAAAAATGTTGGTTTCAAATAAATAGAGAAATACCAGGATAAGATGATAAGAACAAGCAAGATAGAAAATAGCAAAAAAAATACAAATGTCTTGTTATAACTAGTAAAAGAAAAAGATAAGTTGAATCCAACTACTTCTGGAACAAGCCACCAAGCCGGCTCCGATTTCTAAAAAAAAGGTCCAAAAGAAGAGTCCTCATCTGGCCGTCCGTTTAAACTTGGGACGACATCGATCGGCAGCCGAACAACAAAACCACCAAAACCCAACCCCAACCCTTCTCCGCTTCCCCTCCTCGCTTCTTTCCTCCCCGCGCCGCCGCCCCCTCGAACCCGAAAGGAACCCTAACCCTAGCCGCCTCCGGGAGACCGGGAGGCAGCTAGGAGAGAGCTCGGAGCACCAGCCATGGCGGAGCACGACCTCACGGCGCTGATGGCAGCGCAGCTGGACCGGCACCTGGTGTTCCCGCTGCTGGAGTTCCTCCAGGAGCGGCAACTCTACTCGGAGCCCGAGTTCCTGGAGGCCAAGATCCGCCTCCTCAGCGGCACCAACATGGTCGACTATGCCATGGACATCCACAAGTCCCTCCACGGCACCGACGACGTCCCCGAGGACATGGTCAAGCGCCGCGCCGAGGTCGTCTCCAGGCTCAGGTCGCTCGAGGAGGCCGCCGCCCCGCTCGTCGCCTTCCTCCAGAACCCGCAGCTCGTGTAGGAGCTCAGGCCCGACAAACAGTACAACATCCACATGCTCCAGGAGCGGTACCAGGTCCGTTTTTCTCCCCCTCTGCTTCTGCCTCGTTTTCATTTAGTTGTATTGGTGTAATTCCGTGTTTTGGAGCGTCGTCAGATGTGGTTGTGAAATTAGGAGTTTGTGTGTCATTAAACAGCCTGAAACTGGTTTGCTCATACAGTGAAGCAATCTTCCGGGCTACGTGATTTACTGCTGCTACATGTGGTTACATATAATTAGCATATGATGATTTAGTTCTAGTTCTGCGCTATTTTGTGAGGAATCTTGAATTATTGGAATGCTGACTTTTGCTCCTGTATTATGGATCAGATAAGTAGATTGTGAGATGTGTTTTATTTTGTAGTATGCATAATTCAGTATGTTATATGTATAGGTGTCCTAAAATCTAGACGTGTAGTTCTTCCTAGTATTATAGTTGGTTCCCTTGTATCTTTTAGTCAAAGTGCTTGATAATTGATGCTAGTTCAGGTCTATGTTCTTTCAACTCTTCAGTAAGGGACAATTCAGAGTCGAGTTTTCTCTTCAGGATAAAAAGGCACTGTAGAGAAAGCACATGGCATAATAACTAAGATCAAGTCTATGTTCTTTTCAATCCATATTTCAAACACGTGCAGTTTGGACTGAAGGGTCCAACATTGACTGCAATGTATTCACGATAACATTTGATAGTTGACCATATTTTAGTCATTTACATGATTTGTTATATGATGCTAATGGTTTGTGGCAATGTTTCTCGGAAGGATTTCTGTTTTTGCTTATGTCTAATTTTTTATGACGACCAGTGGCTGGAGATGCGATCAATATAGTTTTGGATCCAATATTTATCTTTGTGTTCCAATATGGTGTCAGTGGTGCCGCCATTGCTCATGTTATATCACAGTACGTACATACCTTTTTCTTTTTCCCTGTCAAGACGGAAGGCACATACATCTAAAAGTTTATGATTCTTGTGCTCTATTTTTTGTGATAGTGTATGGTGGAACATTCTGCAGATATTTGATTGCATCCATACTCTTATGGAGATTAAGGCTGCATGTTGATTTGTTCCCACCTAGCTTTAAACACCTGCAGTTTGGCCGGTTTCTTAAAAATGGTAATTTATTTCTAATACACTTGACTCCAACTAAGATATGATACTCTTTTCCCCTATAGAAGATTGTACCATATGCCTTGTTACTATACTGATTACTGTACTGTGTACTGAAAATTTGCTCATCACATGATTATTAATACAAGTGAACCATTTATCTGTCCATTTTTACAGTTGACATTGTCATTACAAATCTTTTTTCCTTATTTACATCTGAGCTATAAATCTATGATATCTCTTTCCACAATATTGCTACATCATTTTATTCATACTGAAGAAGGAATTCACAGTAGTTTCAGCTGTTTAAACCGCGTACTGATTGTAATATTGTATTAAGATATTCTCTTTTTACACTTCAGGTTTTCTGTTATTTGCACGAGTTATTGCCTCAACTTTTTGTGTGACACTATCTGCGTCAATGGCTGCACGACTAGGTTCAACTCCAATGGCTGCATTCCAGATCTGCTTGCAAACCTGGTTGGCTTGCTCACTTCTTGCTGATGGATTGGCTTTTGCTGGACAGGTAAGGGAACTCTTTCTTTCCCTTGGTCATTCCTTCTTTATTGGAATTTGTATGACATTTAAGCTCCAGTTAATATGGTTGGCAAAGGGTTTTCTGGATGCATCTTATCTTTTAGTTTATTTTCTTATAAATCCGGATCACATTTCAACAGGCTATACTTGCAAGTGCATTTGCTCGTAAGGACTATCCAAAGCCTACTGCCACAACTTCTCGTATCTTGCAGGTATGTTATTTATCTTGATTTTCTATTTGACACATTTTCCATGGCCTTAGAGAAGCACTTCTTGTTTTGAAGCTGGCTTTGGTCTTGGGACTTATCCTAAGTATACTTCTTGTATTGGTCTGCGCATAGGATCTAGATTATTCACGGATGATCAAGGTGTACTGCATCATATCTACATAGGAATACCGGTATGGTTTCTATGCTAAGAGTGGCAAGTCTCTGCCTTCATATCCTATTGTTAGGCTCACATTATCTCTTTTACCCGTTCAAAAAAACATTATCTCTTTTATTCTTTCATATTATTGTGTTGGTATAGTTTGTAGCTTGAAACGGATACTACATTACTTCCTTTTTCGACATATTAAACGAAAGATCCAATAAACACGTACAATATAATAAGGATCTTCAATTTCTTGTGTCTCTTAGTTTGACCCAGCAAAACTGAAGAAACTTCGCCCAAGTTTCAAGGAGAATGGTGGTACCGTTACAGCTGGAAATGCTTCTAGTATAAGTTCTTTTTAGTTTATCTTCAGTTGTATTATAATTCTTGTGATTAGCTATGATGATAGTTAACTTCTTTCTTTACATTATGCTTGCATTTTGTAATTTTTGTTGCTGTCCTGTGCATACCATATTTGACTTGTGTTTGTTCTTATGAATTGGCACTCCTATTATGTTTTAGGGGCTTGGTATGCTCTAATTTGTTAAATAGATTGTAACTTTTCTTCTTGTAAATGATTTATTATCACATAAGAAAGTAAAGAAGTGTTTGTAATGTCTTATGCCCATTCAAAGCAAAATCAGTCTATGTGTATAATTTCTTCTTGGTTGTCTTCAAAATTTTTTGATCTCACTTTGCACTTGCTATTTTTTCCATTGACTGGTACTGTCCATTGTGTACTGCCTACTATCCGCTTGTGTAGCTACAATTGATCATATCTAATTTGCTTTTATATGGATCAGTGATGGGGCTGCTGCATTAGTTTTGGTAAGTGGGCAGAAGGCTCAAGAGCTTGGCCTGCAAGTCCTTGCAAGGATCAGAGGATATGCAGATGCAGCTCAAGTAAGCTACAGTAACAGTTATCATAGCGTTTGCCGGGAAGGGTAAAAGATCTTTACTAGTATATTGCTAGTGTTCTGTTAGTGAATTTTCAGTGTGTAAATAGGAACTTAGGTAACCCTGCAAATCCAAGCTTTGACATTGATACTTGACTCACAGATTATGAAAACTGTATCCATAAGTTCATATTTGAAAAGAATCCATATGAAAAGTTGCAGTCTATGTTATAATGGACTATGTTGTAATGATGGACTTTTGTGAATTATGACTTGTGATGATGTTCTAAATAATGGTCTTGTGTTTGTGGATGTATATATGTATATTTGTAGCGGTCAGATTCGAATTTTGAATTATATATATATATATATATATATATATATATATATATATATATATATATATATATAATATATATATTATATATAATAATATATATATATATATATATATATATATAGTCAGATTTGAATTTGAAAATATTTATTTTTTTTTGCGGAAAATCTACTGTAGGGGCGGTCTTGATTGAAACGCGCCCTTACAAATACACACAGCAGGGGCGGCTGGTGATAACAGCCGCCCTTACAGAAGTCCACTGCAGGGGGCGGCTGATATTACCAGCCGCCCCTACAGAGGTCACTGTAGGGGTGGCTGAAA
>CM036191.1:14155724-14199003 GCA_020631735.1 Saccharum officinarum | reverse complement strand
GGATGCGGATCTGTCGTTGACGTCAGCTCTGGCATGTCGTCGTCACGTCGATCTTTATAAATTCTGAACCACACGCCATGCATATGCATTGCAACTTGACCTGTATGTCTCCATTGGGTACACGTACACGCACTATATATATCTACTTGCATTGCCACATCAAGCTTTATTTTTGTTGTTGTTGTTGCGATAAAAAAAACAATCTTGAAAGTGTTTCAAGTGTTGTTCTAGAGTATTGTCAAAAAAAAGTGTGTTATAGAGTACTGTAGCTTTTCGTCGGTATGTGTAGTACTGCTACTAGGTTGACCTCAAGTGCTGATACACTGGGCGTTCAAGTTTGAACTGCGGAGGCCTTCGCATTTCATTGCCACTAGCTTTCTTTCTCACAACTTTGAGGCCGGTTACCTCTTTATCTTTTGATTGATGATCCGGAGACACCGATCGATATATACGTTCCAAAAAGCAGGATCGATTTTTTTTTTAAAATATATATAAAAGGATACAACTATGCTATTTAATTGCGACGATTAACTAGCAGGACTAGGGCATGCATGTTTAGATAAATGAGCTAATTGTTATCTAGCTAAAAATTAGTTCTAGTGCATCTAAACGGAAGAGGTAACAGATGGACTATTTTTTTAGCTAAGTTTTCAACTGGTTGTTAGCTAAAAATGTAAAAGCTTGCACTTTTATTTTCATATCCTGGAAAGAGATATATGGAATCTTAAAAGAAAATGGTTTATCTCTCTCAACCTTCTAGGGGGTAAAACTGCAGCACTGGTCTTCTATATATCCATTTTCTTAAAATATATAAGGAAAAATGAATAAAGTCCGACCAATTAGAACAAGTATATATAGAAAGAGATAATGTTACAACTAAACAGAATATCTTGCAGCGGAATTGCATAGAGCTATTGAAGCCAAAAAAAAACCAATGCTTTTGGAAATGACCATAATAAACCATCGAACAAATTCTAATCCATGCCGCTCATGTCCCGCTCTATGCCTGATAATCTAAATCTAATCCCATATCCCTTGTCATATAGCCCTAATTAACTTGCCGAGTCACTTCTTCTGTCCCTTGCTAGAAAGTAGAAAGTTCTGCATCACATATTTATGAATGGAACCAAATAGAACATGTTGATTCACGGTAGTGGCTCAAATCTAGTGGCTTTCATGGCGGTGGAACAAATTCCTGAGATCAAGATTATGACAAATCACAAATATGCATATTAGCTTTGTTTATCTTATGTGCAATTGGTCCATTGATTCTCCAATGCCTTCTTTTTCTTTTCTTTTTTTTTAAAACCACCAATACTACCTGTTGGAACAACCGGATTATCACTTCCTCTGTCCACTACCAGCTGGCATAACCAGCAGTGATCACCAATTATGCAGTAGTGATCGAATAAATGTTACGGTGATGATAGGGTTGGCTCACAGGCTTATGAAACCAAATTGTTACTCGGAGCATAAAGATTACACTACTGTAGAGATGGCCTTGAGTGTCTCAATAGGTGCAATATCTTTTGTTGTAAATTCAGCATTTTGTGATGAGGAAGCAAATTAAAGCGAACGTCACTTTAACAATGTAGCTTCTTTTTGCATGCATTTGTGAGAAGATGAGGAAGAAAATCAAAGCGAGATTGATTTGCTGATGAGTGATGACACGACTTGATGCGGTGACACATATACACCGGTCTCCTTATCTTTTTTCCGATGAGATTGGATCACGCACGCCAAGGCATATGGACTATATGATCAACCACACATCTATTGAAGGACCAAAAACGGTGACCAGAGGAGGGTGAATGGAAACCTTAAATTCATCTTGAAACGTTCAACCGCTGTTCCAAATTCACCACCAAGAACAAACCATGACAAACGTTACCGAATCTAAAATACTCAAGCCAACGGGTGACGAGAGTACTTAGATAGGTTTCTTGGAATTGTAGAAAACCAACGCAAAAGATGGAACACGAATCAGAGCTCAAACCGAACCACAGACAAAACAGCGGGGATGGAAATTGGGGCGGAAAATCCCTATGTTCGGACCAGAAAATCAACCGACAAAGAATCACAGAAAGAGAGAGAGCGAACGCAGAAACTTCCGGGCGGTGCACCGCTCGGTGGGAGGCGGTGTACACAGCACCGTCCGGTGCCGCCGAACAAAACCGAGAGGGAGAGGGGCGAGCGCAGAGAGGCTCCTTGGCAGCTGGGAGAGCGCTCGGCTTCTGCTTGTTCGATCTCACAGAGCAGATCACGGGCAAAGAGAAGAACCGCGCGAGGGTCTGCACTCGCGGGAGAAAATAGAACCGTGGCAAGAAAAGACGAACGGCGGGCTCGAAATAGAAGAGCGAGCGAGGACTGGGCACTGCTGCTCCAAAAATCGATCACTGGAATTCACGGAAGAACAGCAACAAGTGCTCACGAACTGGCTCAGCCTCCATTGGTCCTAGCGACCTGTGCCTGACTTGCTGGGAGGACGAACAGGAAACAGAGCGTTTCCTAGCGCTAACAGTAGAAAAAGGATTATCACTAAAACGAAGAAAAACCGATCCAAAACGAAATGAATCGCAACCAAATTTTGCACAAAAGAAATTCAACGAGGCACGAACCTATTTCCAAGAAATCATCGCCTGGGATCAACCCAAACTCTGGGAAATTGAGTCATAGCTAAGAACGAAAAGGGGAAAAACAAAGAACACAGTGAAATAAAAATCAATGACCCAAAGTGATGATCCCGGAGGACAACTGGAGGATTCAGGCCTCCATTCCCAGATAATCTCAATGTGTTTTACACAAATGAATTTATTTCTGTGGACCTCAACAACAAACCCTAGGAGGGGGACTAGAAGGAGAAAAATGAAAATGTCCAAGAGGTAGGACTGAGTGGAGGCAGACCCATCTTATTTACAGGTCTATTACATAATTCCACTAGTGCCCCTAGATATTTTAGGCGAACCACCTAGCCTGAGGGCATTATGGTCCAATCCGATGTAGTCCTCATCCGACGGCCATCATGCCCTTCATGAGATAGTTTCGTCTCGACGTGACCTCCTCGATGCCGCCACGTGCCGTCCGTTCCTCCTCGGAACCTCTGCCCGGGTTTTGAGGCCCAAACCCGGAAACCATCCGCTCGATGGTTTTGAGGCCCAAACCATCAAACCATCCGCGGGTAGTGTACTCCATACGTGTCTCCCGCCACTCGACGTGTGTCACCTCCATCGTCGACCGTCCAGCCGCCAAGTCATCCAGAGCCTCCGCTCGACTTGCATCGGCCGTCTTGACTCAATCAACACGATCACTCTCATGTACACTTGCGCTTGTAGATGTCTCCAGATGTAAGCCACCGTGGCTGGTCACCCGGCCTCCTGCTCCCTCAGTTCCAAACCTCACTTCTGCCCTTCACCGCTCCCGGTCCATCGGCACGACACATCTCTACTTGAACCTTTACCTCGCCGTCGATCACCGCCTCCGAGCTCCACACCTGCGCACCACAAGCCAAGAGACATGTTGCACAACCCAACTCACGTCATGGTTAGCTCACAAACTCAATCAAAGTTGTGGATCATGTTGACAATCACACATCACAAAACAAACTACAAGGGCACATATCAAACTTATGTTCACACCTATGTACGTTCTTTTGACACTTTGGAGAAAAGCATGTCATAGGACTGGATTGATCGATCAGGTGGCATGCTATCCACCCATGCTTGTATGATGGTGCAATTTACTATTATTGCTCTATATCTAGCTTAGTATTCATCTTAGCATCCTGCATGTTCGGCATCTGTCTCTTACTGGATGGTGGTGATGAGTCGTGAAGGGGTAGCCAACAATGTGGGTGGGGAAAGTTGCTTAGGGTGTGGACCAGCTGAATTCCAGATTAAATTAGTAGAATCCTTAGCAACCATGCATATAGTTATAGGTTCAGGGTTCAGGGTTCAGAATTAGAGCAATCGAGCTATGTTATCTCGCTCAGCATATATAGACCCAAAGTAAATAAACAAGAGGAAGTAATCGTCCATCTCTCTCTCTCTCTCTCTCTCTCTCTCTCTCTCTCTCTCTCTCTCTCAAGAAATGGAAATACACACTGCATCTGTCCTCGCCATATATGTAAATGTAATCATTCTTCATGGATGGCTAACAAATTAAACACAGGACGAGTGCACCGGTCCCCTCTAAAAAAGATGCAAAACAAAGAGATGCGGCATCAAGTAGTGCATGTAGATAAAAGTTTGCAAACGTATGGATGCTTATTGACTTATGGCTACATAGGTACAATCGAGCTTTTAGTCGATTCCGATTGGCAGATCATAAATTTTGTGCTAATGGAATCATGTTCTTTGCTTGACCATCGGTCCAAGCAACATGCCTTTGCCTTTTTTTGCATGTATATGTCTATATTTATAAATAAGATGCTAATCATGCTTGAATATGTGTATCATTATGTGATTGCTATTAATTAGTCATTCCTTTCTCTAAACCATTTTTTGGGATTGAACGAATGCCTCAACTTTGTTCTATGTTTAACATTTCACAATGATGATAAGGATGTCATACTTTTGGCGCCATTCCTCTAGTTCTGTTTTTCCAAGAAAAAATCCTCCAAGAAAAAGTAGCAAAGGACAAGGATGCACATCTGCAGGTTTACAGTACAGAAAACATTATTCACCTTTTGAGATCAAAATGTTTATTCTTTACCAGAGAATGCATCTGAGTGCAGGTGGTTCAGTTAGTGTGTAGCTAGGTCCTAAATCTGTTTTACACATTCAAGCTTATTTATGTACCTTACATCATCAGCTCCTATGCTAGATCATAACATTGTCCCCTGATCATGTGGGAGTGTGGGCCTCTAGGGAAGAGATTTTCTAGGCAGCTAGCCTTACCCTTGCACGATGGCGAAGAGCCAAAGATGCACTGCTTCAGTCTCTCCTAGCCCCACATAATGAAGCTTTCAATAGTGTCATGATCTCGTTCTCAAGATACGAGACTGCTCGATCACTGGTTGGCTTCAAAATTTGATTGCTTCGCTGGTTTAAACATAACATAAGTACATAACCATTGAATTAACTAGAATACATCAGCTAGGAGACATTCTGACTCACAAGAAACCACACAAAAAAAAGTTCTCTGTCTACCCAGAGTTTCATTACTAACTCTAATATAATGAGAATATATAGGTGCATGCATGGTCCATATGCTTAAAGCAAGATACTTGATGCATATCTTACAAATAAAGCAAAGATTCCCCAGAAATGAAATCAAATGCATTCTTTTCATTGGGCGTTGATTGATCGACACCTTTTGCTTTCCCATGAAGAAAACAACAGAAAGAAGGGTGGCTAAAACAAATGAACTAGTGAATGGGACAGTTGACCAATTTACCAACGTGTACAACCTTTTTTCGCTAAACACTTCGAGGCCATGATTGTTCTTGTCTATTGATCTATTGATATGGTGCCACTGATCCTATGAAGTTTCATTGTCCTTTCTCGGGAGCTCTTTGTACCTGTTTGGAAATCTATATTTAACAAGCTTCAAAACTCAAGCCACTAATATAAATATTCTTTATAAAATTTGTCACATGAAAATGCATATCGGTAGCCCTAAGACTATCTCTAACATCACAGACTCAAACCGGAGACCCATTCCATAGTTTAGGTCGCGCACAGTAAAAAGGTCACGCCGCTCGTTCCTGTCCCTCTCTCCTCACTCTCTCTCTCCTCACACCGCTCGTTCCTGTCCCTCTCTACACCGGCGCCGCCTGTACTTCTCTACCTCTCTACCCCGGCGCCGCCCCTCCCTCTCTCCCCTCCCTCGTTGAGCACGGCAACCCTCCCTCCCGGATCCGGCCGGCGGCGGCACCCCTCCCTCCCCTCCCTCCGGATCCGGCGGTCGGGCGAGGAGGACCCCGGATCCAGCGGCCGTAGGCGAGGAGGAGCCTCGCTCCCCGACGGCCGCACCCCACTACCCACCGACAAGTAGCCTGGCCACGCCCCAAGGCGGACCTCACCACGCTGTCTCCCCACCGTGGTCCACCTGGCTGTGCCTCGCCGCACCCTGCTCCTACGGGCCCATCACTACAACGTCAGAGATTTGCATCGATCTCTCTCGACTACGCAAATTTGCGTTTCGGCAAGGCTGGTATGCAAAATGGGTGAGGTGTCTGGGTCTTCTGTTGGAGCGTTGTTTTTGGTAGGCAAAACACTGTGAATGACCTATTTTGCGTTTGGGTCACGTTTGCATGCTCTGTTAGAGACAGTCTAAGTAGCAATTATTACTCGTCACTGCTCTTGGGCACCTGATTGAGATACAACCAGAGCCATTCATGCCTCTACATGATACGAATATATTATATATATATATATATATATATATATATATAGTACACTAACCAAGTCTTCAAAAATTTATTTTTTTGAATTATCCAAAGTGTTGAGTTTATTTAACCATCCATCCTGATGCCAACCCCATTGTTTGTACTTTTCTAAATGTGAATAATGAACAAGAAAGATATTTGGCTTGATATGATATTTCAAAATGGTTAGTGAGAGAATTTTGTTTTGCGTTGACTCAATCAAACAATGCAACTAAACTACTCCTCCTGTCCCTTTTAGTAGAAGGCTGAGAAGCAAAAGCTACAGTCCAAGACTTTTGCATTCGGCCATGTAGATGAGCGCAATGGACGCCCCTGCTGCAAAACAGAAGTGCAGCACCGGGAAACACTAGTGCACAAAAGATTTTTTGTTAATGTCTAGATTTTTTTCACTGCACAAATAATGGGTGCTAGTAGAAACAGACATATAGGCCCAAGGCTATGACCCACAAGTGGATATACATCTATACTAGCGATGGACTTAAAACACTGCCAGTAGATTTGCACAGTATGTTTTCTTAAGCCCACCGCCAGTGTAAATTGGATCTACACTAGCATCTGGCTTAAGAGACCCCAAGTATAATCCAAGTATAATAAATCTAGGATTTATACTGGAGTTTTCTTAAGTCCATTGCTAGTATAGAAATGTTTACACGGGTGGTTTTCTTAACCCGATCTGACTACTCGATCAATAGAAGAAAAGGATCAGGTATCTCTACCTGATGAGAATAAACGATAACGAGCACATTTCGAGGATTGGACTGGGTCACGAAACTCTTCGGGGCAAGACAGATGAGGACATTGATGGAAAAATGAAATGCGAAAAAAATTCATCCTTGAAGTGGTTACCTACATAGGAAATGCAATGCTTCAATTTTCAAGACCGACAATGTGTAACGGCCTCCTATAACTTATTGTATGTCTAGCTTTACCTATTATTTATTAATAAGTTTTTAGTAACATACTTCTGGCCTCAACACATGCAGCGACCACTGAATTTGTATAATGATTTGGACCAAGGATGAAAACAGTCCTTGACCCTACCGATTACCCAGTGGAGAAGTATACAAAATTCATGAAGCTTATACAAACGTAAGGTGAGATATGCATGCATACAAAAAAATTCTATATTTGCGATGATAGTTGGGAATTGACTTCGGGGTATTGTTCAAACTCAGTAGTGCGTACATGTGGCACAAGTTCATAAACGAACAAGGAAGTCAATGGATATAAAGACACATTCGCTAGTAATTTTTAAATAAATGTCGTATGTGAGCAGTATATTAAAGAGGTCCTCTCCTTTGTATATGTAGCATGCAACTAACCCGGATCCATCCTCTATGTGTTAACCATATAGGATGTTTTCTACGAGTATGTGAATAAATTTCTATGTATTCTACGCATGCGAGTATCTCAGAGATAATGAGAGATATGCCACAAACCCTAGCGATGTAAGTAATAGTACTATATCAAGTTTTTGTTTCTGTTGA
This sequence comes from Saccharum officinarum, assembly GCA_020631735.1. NCBI lineage: Eukaryota > Viridiplantae > Streptophyta > Magnoliopsida > Poales > Poaceae > Saccharum > Saccharum officinarum. The sequence continues at coordinate 14,191,128 of CM036191.1, read as the reverse complement.
AAATGTGTTAACCAATAATAAATATATGATGAAGTACAATTTTTCTTTGTGGTTTTGTCGTTGCAACTCAAATGTCAAGACTCTTACCGATGTGGACATCAGAAATGTATGCATTGTATTCATTGTGAAGAGACCTATTTTTGATGATCCTCTAAGTTTGCACAACCAGAATACAGAGACCTTCATAGTTTTCTTGTATAGTATGCAACACAATATGGGCTCTTTCAAGCAGTTCATACTATGCAACACAATATGGGTTCTTTCATGTATAGTATAGTAGCCCTAAATGTAACGACATACTACTAAAGTGGGTCTCTCATGTTGGAAATGTGTACAATTCACGCCGCCTTCCTTGGGTTTCTTTTTAACCAATAGATGTTTCAGGAGTCACAAAAGTAGATGCCAGGAGGAGGGGAGATGTGGCCATCGACCTCACCCATGCCTACCACAAGAAACTAGGGGGCATTAATTCCAACAATGAGCCAGGACATACGTACGCACACAAAATAAGGAGGAAGATCGCAGAAAAATATAAATTAACATGATAAATCTATGACGTTAAGACCCAAACAAGCTATGGCCGAAGGTAGCTTCTTCAAAGTTGCATCTCGCGAACGTGCCTCCAGTGCGATGGCAGCGACTCTCGGTGAGGACTGCGCCAGCCCGGGTTCGAATGCTGTCTGGATCGCCCAGGTGTCGCACCATGGATATTTCCCCTGAGGGACCGAGTGTGTGTGGGTGTGTTTAGTAGGATAGGTGTGTGTGTTGCTCAGTAGACGCGTCCTGAGATATCTCAGGTAGTCTCATATGTGCTTGCGTGCGGATTAGCGTGGGTGCCCATATACAAGTCTTATATGACAGCCAGAGTTCATGGCATGTTTCTTAAAGAAAAAAAGTTGCATCTCAAAATCATGGTTTCCTGGGTACACCACAAACTGGTCCAAGCATCTTGCCACTGTCCAGCTACAACAGATAGAGGATAAAAAAATTAAAAACAAAAAAAAACACCTAAATCAATGACACAAAATCGAAATAGAGAGCAAAATGGACCATATAGCGCGTAGTTGCTGAAATCACCAAAATCAATGTTGTTCTGTCACCGGCGCCTTGGTCGTGCCCGCCCGTGCGGGGGGTTTGTTTTCCCTTGCTTGACACAGATCTCTCCATCAGCAGCCAGCAAGACGTGGACCGCATGACAGCGGCTGCTGAGCCAGAGGACGCCGACGAGCCCACCACCATGGCGGCTGCCACCGGTGACGCGGTGATCGGGTGTGTGGCAGCGATGGACTTCGGTGGGCTCGTCAGCGCCATGCGATGTAAGTGAATGTCATATGTGAACAATGGTCTCTGTATTCTACGCGAGTGAGTACCTCAAAGATAATAAGAGATACACCACCAACCCTAACAATGTAAGTGATAGTGCTATATCAAGTTTTCCGTTTCTGTTCAAAATGTGTTAACCAATTAAAAATGTATTATGAAGTACAATTTTTCTCTGCAGTTTTTTCGTTGCAACTCAAATGCCAAGACTCTCACCGATGTGGACATCATAAATGTATGCATTGTATTCATTTTGAACGGACCGATTTTTGATGATCCTCTAAGTTAGCACAACCAAAATACATAGACCTTCATGGTTTTCCTAAGCTAGATTTAAGTAAAAATGATTATTAGTGGATTTCAAGACTTGATGTAACATATTTTTTCAAACATTTCTATGTATCTGTTTGATCTATACTTGATCGATGACTATGGTACAATAATGAACATATATTTGTGTTTGTGGATACATGAAAATATAATTGCATGTTATTGGGATGGTAGTTTAGAATATGTTTAGAAAGGGAGAGTACAGAGGAGAGGTTCGGCGGCTAAGGTTTGCATTGCAAAATGAGTAAGAGAGAGCCTCTTGCCCTTATGCTTTTGGCATTATATATAAGCAATGACAATTTACAAACAACCCCTTAGTGCGGGAGGATTTCACGAGCTACTACATTGACTCCTATTGCCTCTTCAAGGGGAGTTGGCCCATATTCCATATGGGCTCCCCAACACATGTGATGATATTAGTTATTATTTGGTTATAATTGGTTGTGATGACTATTTGGAGATCTAAGTGCCGACATCCCGAATATAAAGACAAACTCCAAATGAGTTATAAAGAGATCATCTAAGAGTAACTCCAATAGTCTCTTTATATCTTTCCTAATTAATAGGGAAAAGAGATTTTAGAGAAAAAAGAATCCTCTAACTGCTTCTTTAATTAGATCTGCAAATATTGTTTTCCCCTATTCCAGATTTCTCACTAGCCAAAGTTCGAGAGTGTTGCTAATCTCTAAAATGCGCACAAGATATAGAAAAACTGTTTGGGGGTGGAATGATATAAAGAGTGGCTTTTACTCAAATAGCTCTCCAGATGATGATTTGAGAGTGAGTTTAAGAAAGACTCTTGAGATGATGCTCTAAGTGAAGAAGCTATGTTGGAGATTTTTTTTTAACGTAATGTTGGAGAGTTTTTCTTTACCAAAATCTTTATTTCTATTAAACATAAGGATATAAAGATGCTCTTGGAGTTTTGCTTAGTATTGTAGCTTTTGCTACTCCACATTCTAAAAGGGGCTGATGGGAATAGAATACAGATCTTTTTTTTTTTGTCAGCACCTAAACTTACCAACCACAGACCACACATGCATGCTGAAAAGCACCGTATTCATACATGTGAATGAATGATAAAAACACGTAAAAAGTTGGTAGTTACAAACGTGAAGGATCCATCAGTCACATGCATGGACCTGCAGATCGTGGGGAGGATCACCGGCAACGCTTTCTGACGCAGCCGGATCGATCTCGAATCATGTGTTGGGTGCAGGTCGGTGGCTATTGCGACATGCATATCTATCCAAACAAATGGAAACATTGTTTGTAAGTTGTTACGTACAAGCAAGTACGTACTACAAGGCACACTCCAATCGTGTTAGCCACTACGCCAGATTCTTACTGCAGGAACGGGGGCATTTTTACTGTAGGGGCGGCTGGGGTTGGGGGCGCCCCTACAGTGGGCGTCCTCGGGCCCCAGCAGCCCAGCCGCCCCTACAGATGGCACTGTAGGGGCGGCTGGTAACCTGAGCCGCCCCTACAGTTAGGGTCTGTAGGGGCGGCTCAATCAACAGCCGCCCCTGCAGTGTCCATTTGCCTTTTTTAAATTTTAAAATTTGAAAGGTTCAAATTTAGTTAAATAACAAGATGACCAAAATAAAAGTTGTAGATCTTGATGAGTTGAACAACTTTTGTATTCATTACTTTTACATCTAAAATCATTTAGAGTTTTAAATTTTGGTTTGAACTTATCAAATTTCAAATTTTAAATTTTAAAATGTGTAAAACATTGTCACATCCAAGTTTGATCAAACTTAAATGCTGAAACATGATTTTAGAAATTTTTAGGAAAAAAACCATCACATTTGGAGTTAGTATGAAGGAGAACAACTAGTTACAAAGTTTACCCACAAATTAAAAAGAGAAATCACACTGTTCTACATGATCCTTACATGATCATAGTGAACAGTATGATTTCTCTTTTTAATCTGTGGGTCAACTTTGTAACTAGTTTTTCTTCCTCATACTAACTCCAAATCTGATGATTTTTTTCCTAAAATTTTCTAAAATTATTCTCTATCAATTTATTTTGTTGGTTTTGTCAATATATACATATGAAAAGTTTGAACAATTTAAATTTTGAATTTCAAAAAAATGCAACTTCAGACAAGATTTTGGTACCCAAATGATTTCAGCTGAAAAAGTGATAAATACCAAAGTTGAATAACTCATCAAGATCTACAACTTTTGTATTGGTCATTTATTCATATGACAAAGTGGTAATGATATTGTTCACAAATGTGACACATCTCTCATAAGGTTTTATAAACTATATGAGACATGTGTAAGATTAGTGAACAATGTGTGCTAAAAATTTATCAAATAAAGAAATAACAAAAATAAAAGTTGTATATATTCATGAGTTGAACAACTTTGGTACTTATCACTTTTTATGTTGAAATTAATTTGGGTCTCAAATTTTGGTTCGAACTTGTCGTTTTTCAAAATTTCAAATTTGAAAGGTTCAAATTTTATCAAATGACAAGATGACTAATATAAAAGTTGTAGATATTAATGAGTTGAACAACTTTGGTATTCATCACTTTTTATGTTGAAATCATTTTGGGTCTCAAATTTTGGTTCGAACTTGTCATTTTTTAAAATTTCAAATTTGAAAGGTTCAAATTTTGTCAAATGACAAGATGACCAAAATAAAAGTTGTAGATCTTGGTCAGTTGGACAACTTTTGTATTCATCACTTTTACATATTCATCACTTTTTATGTTGAAATCATTTTGGGTCTCAAATTTTGGTTCGAACTTGTCATTTTTTAAAATTTCAAAATTTGAAAGATTCAAATTTAGTCAAATGACAAGATGACCAAAATAAAAGTTGTAGATCTTGATGAGTTGAACAACTTTTGTATTCATCACTTTTACATCTGAAATCATTTAGAGTTTTAAATTTTGGTTTGAACTTGTCAAATTTTAAATTTCAAATTTTAAAATGTGTAAAACATTGTCACATCCAAGTTTGATCAAACTTAAATGCTGAAGCATGATTTTAGAAATTTTTAGAAAAAAAACCATCACATTTGGAGTTAGTATGAGGGAGAACAACTAGTTACAAAGTTTATCCACAGACTAAAAAGAGAAAGCACACTGTTCTACATTATCCTTACATGATCATAGTGAACAGTATGATTTCTCTTTTTAATCTGTGGGTCAACTTTGTAACTAGTTTTTCTTCCTCATACTAACTCCAAATCTGATGATTTTTTTCCTAAAATTTTCTAAAATTATTCTCTATCAATTTATTTTGTTGGTTTTGTCAATATATACATATGAAAAGTTTGAACAATTTAAATTTTGAATTTCAAAAAAATGCAACTTCAGACAAGATTTTGGTACCCCAAATGATTTCAGCTGAAAAAGTGATAAATACCAAAGTTGAATAACTCATCAAGATCTACAACTTTTGTATTGGTCATTTATTCATATGACAAAGTGGTAATGATATTGTTCACAAATGTGACACATCTCTCATAAGGTTTTATAAACTATATGAGACATGTGTAAGATTAGTGAACAATGTGTGCTAAAAATTTATCAAATAAAGAAATAACAAAAATAAAAGTTGTATATATTCATGAGTTGAACAACTTTGGTACTTATCACTTTTTATGTTGAAATCAATTTGGGTCTCAAATTTTGGTTAGAACTTGTCGTTTGTCAAAATTTTAAATTTGAATGGTCCAAATTTTATCAAATGACAAGATGACTAATATAAAAGTTGTAGATATTAATGAGTTGAACAACTTTGGTATTCATCACTTTTTATGTTGAAATCATTTTGGGTCTCAAATTTTGGTTCGAACTTGTCATTTTTTAAAATTTCAAATTTGAAAGGTTCAAATTTTGTCAAATGATAAGATGACCAAAATAAAAGTTGTAGATCTTGATGAGTTGAACAACTTTTGTATTCATCACTTTTACATATTCATCACTTTTTATGTTCAAATCATTTTGGGTCTCAAATTTTGATTCGAACTTGTCATTTTTTAAATATATCTATAAAAAAATAATTATAAATTTTGTACTGTATTATTTATTATTTACATGTGACATGGACAGGGGCTCTTTCCACATCGACACGGGTGGGTTCAATAACTGGAGTCTGGAGGGAACCATAGACTCCCAATCTCTTCCTTCCCCCAACCCGCTCAAAACCCTAGCCCAACACCACAGGGCCGCCGACGCTCGCCCGGCCGCCGCCACTGCCGCCGCCGGGGATGATGGCGAAGCCTCGGCGCGGCCGCTCCGCTTCTCGCTCCTCCTCGGGCTCTTCCTCCCGCTCGCCGTCCCACTCCGTCTCCTCCGGCTCTGTCTCGTCCCGCTCCCGGTCGCGCTCCCGCTCCTTCTCGTCGTCGTCCTCGCAGGCCCGGAGCCGCTCCCCTCCTCCGGCTAAGCGCAGGTCCAATTAGAATTAGAAAATAGAAGAAAATAGAATATATATACATGTACAAAGTTGCTAAAAAAAACTAACGAGGGATTTAAAATTATGAAAGTAAAAAAAGAAATAGAACTCATCAAAACAAAAATAAATTGGATACAAATACAAATGCTTCAAAAAAATCTCATATATTGAAATGAAAAATCAAAAAAACAAATGAATTTATATACAACAAAAAATTCAGATACAAGCATAAAAAATGTTGGTTTCAAATAAATAGAGAAATACCAGGATAAGATGATAAGAACAAGCAAGATAGAAAATAGCAAAAAAAATACAAATGTCTTGTTATAACTAGTAAAAGAAAAAGATAAGTTGAATCCAACTACTTCTGGAACAAGCCACCAAGCCGGCTCCGATTTCTAAAAAAAAGGTCCAAAAGAAGAGTCCTCATCTGGCCGTCCGTTTAAACTTGGGACGACATCGATCGGCAGCCGAACAACAAAACCACCAAAACCCAACCCCAACCCTTCTCCGCTTCCCCTCCTCGCTTCTTTCCTCCCCGCGCCGCCGCCCCCTCGAACCCGAAAGGAACCCTAACCCTAGCCGCCTCCGGGAGACCGGGAGGCAGCTAGGAGAGAGCTCGGAGCACCAGCCATGGCGGAGCACGACCTCACGGCGCTGATGGCAGCGCAGCTGGACCGGCACCTGGTGTTCCCGCTGCTGGAGTTCCTCCAGGAGCGGCAACTCTACTCGGAGCCCGAGTTCCTGGAGGCCAAGATCCGCCTCCTCAGCGGCACCAACATGGTCGACTATGCCATGGACATCCACAAGTCCCTCCACGGCACCGACGACGTCCCCGAGGACATGGTCAAGCGCCGCGCCGAGGTCGTCTCCAGGCTCAGGTCGCTCGAGGAGGCCGCCGCCCCGCTCGTCGCCTTCCTCCAGAACCCGCAGCTCGTGTAGGAGCTCAGGCCCGACAAACAGTACAACATCCACATGCTCCAGGAGCGGTACCAGGTCCGTTTTTCTCCCCCCTCTGCTTCTGCCTCGTTTTCATTTAGTTGTATTGGTGTAATTCCGTGTTTTGGAGCGTCGTCAGATGTGGTTGTGAAATTAGGAGTTTGTGTGTCATTAAACAGCCTGAAACTGGTTTGCTCATACAGTGAAGCAATCTTCCGGGCTACGTGATTTACTGCTGCTACATGTGGTTACATATAATTAGCATATGATGATTTAGTTCTAGTTCTGCGCTATTTTGTGAGGAATCTTGAATTATTGGAATGCTGACTTTTGCTCCTGTATTATGGATCAGATAAGTAGATTGTGAGATGTGTTTTATTTTGTAGTATGCATAATTCAGTATGTTATATGTATAGGTGTCCTAAAATCTAGACGTGTAGTTCTTCCTAGTATTATAGTTGGTTCCCTTGTATCTTTTAGTCAAAGTGCTTGATAATTGATGCTAGTTCAGGTCTATGTTCTTTCAACTCTTCAGTAAGGGACAATTCAGAGTCGAGTTTTCTCTTCAGGATAAAAAGGCACTGTAGAGAAAGCACATGGCATAATAACTAAGATCAAGTCTATGTTCTTTTCAATCCATATTTCAAACACGTGCAGTTTGGACTGAAGGGTCCAACATTGACTGCAATGTATTCACGATAACATTTGATAGTTGACCATATTTTAGTCATTTACATGATTTGTTATATGATGCTAATGGTTTGTGGCAATGTTTCTCGGAAGGATTTCTGTTTTTGCTTATGTCTAATTTTTTTATGACGACCAGTGGCTGGAGATGCGATCAATATAGTTTTGGATCCAATATTTATCTTTGTGTTCCAATATGGTGTCAGTGGTGCCGCCATTGCTCATGTTATATCACAGTACGTACATACCTTTTTCTTTTTCCCTGTCAAGACGGAAGGCACATACATCTAAAAGTTTATGATTCTTGTGCTCTATTTTTTGTGATAGTGTATGGTGGAACATTCTGCAGATATTTGATTGCATCCATACTCTTATGGAGATTAAGGCTGCATGTTGATTTGTTCCCACCTAGCTTTAAACACCTGCAGTTTGGCCGGTTTCTTAAAAATGGTAATTTATTTCTAATACACTTGACTCCAACTAAGATATGATACTCTTTTCCCCTATAGAAGATTGTACCATATGCCTTGTTACTATACTGATTACTGTACTGTGTACTGAAAATTTGCTCATCACATGATTATTAATACAAGTGAACCATTTATCTGTCCATTTTTACAGTTGACATTGTCATTACAAATCTTTTTTCCTTATTTACATCTGAGCTATAAATCTATGATATCTCTTTCCACAATATTGCTACATCATTTTATTCATACTGAAGAAGGAATTCACAGTAGTTTCAGCTGTTTAAACCGCGTACTGATTGTAATATTGTATTAAGATATTCTCTTTTTACACTTCAGGTTTTCTGTTATTTGCACGAGTTATTGCCTCAACTTTTTGTGTGACACTATCTGCGTCAATGGCTGCACGACTAGGTTCAACTCCAATGGCTGCATTCCAGATCTGCTTGCAAACCTGGTTGGCTTGCTCACTTCTTGCTGATGGATTGGCTTTTGCTGGACAGGTAAGGGAACTCTTTCTTTCCCTTGGTCATTCCTTCTTTATTGGAATTTGTATGACATTTAAGCTCCAGTTAATATGGTTGGCAAAGGGTTTTCTGGATGCATCTTATCTTTTAGTTTATTTTCTTATAAATCCGGATCACATTTCAACAGGCTATACTTGCAAGTGCATTTGCTCGTAAGGACTATCCAAAGCCTACTGCCACAACTTCTCGTATCTTGCAGGTATGTTATTTATCTTGATTTTCTATTTGACACATTTTCCATGGCCTTAGAGAAGCACTTCTTGTTTTGAAGCTGGCTTTGGTCTTGGGACTTATCCTAAGTATACTTCTTGGTATTGGTCTGCGCATAGGATCTAGATTATTCACGGATGATCAAGGTGTACTGCATCATATCTACATAGGAATACCGGTATGGTTTCTATGCTAAGAGTGGCAAGTCTCTGCCTTCATATCCTATTGTTAGGCTCACATTATCTCTTTTACCCGTTCAAAAAAACATTATCTCTTTTATTCTTTCATATTATTGTGTTGGTATAGTTTGTAGCTTGAAACGGATACTACATTACTTCCTTTTTCGACATATTAAACGAAAGATCCAATAAACACGTACAATATAATAAGGATCTTCAATTTCTTGTGTCTCTTAGTTTGACCCAGCAAAACTGAAGAAACTTCGCCCAAGTTTCAAGGAGAATGGTGGTACCGTTACAGCTGGAAATGCTTCTAGTATAAGTTCTTTTTAGTTTATCTTCAGTTGTATTATAATTCTTGTGATTAGCTATGATGATAGTTAACTTCTTTCTTTACATTATGCTTGCATTTTGTAATTTTTGTTGCTGTCCTGTGCATACCATATTTGACTTGTGTTTGTTCTTATGAATTGGCACTCCTATTATGTTTTAGGGGCTTGGTATGCTCTAATTTGTTAAATAGATTGTAACTTTTCTTCTTGTAAATGATTTATTATCACATAAGAAAGTAAAGAAGTGTTTGTAATGTCTTATGCCCATTCAAAGCAAAATCAGTCTATGTGTATAATTTCTTCTTGGTTGTCTTCAAAATTTTTTGATCTCACTTTGCACTTGCTATTTTTTCCATTGACTGGTACTGTCCATTGTGTACTGCCTACTATCCGCTTGTGTAGCTACAATTGATCATATCTAATTTGCTTTTATATGGATCAGTGATGGGGCTGCTGCATTAGTTTTGGTAAGTGGGCAGAAGGCTCAAGAGCTTGGCCTGCAAGTCCTTGCAAGGATCAGAGGATATGCAGATGCAGCTCAAGTAAGCTACAGTAACAGTTATCATAGCGTTTGCCGGGAAGGGTAAAAGATCTTTACTAGTATATTGCTAGTGTTCTGTTAGTGAATTTTCAGTGTGTAAATAGGAACTTAGGTAACCCTGCAAATCCAAGCTTTGACATTGATACTTGACTCACAGATTATGAAAACTGTATCCATAAGTTCATATTTGAAAAGAATCCATATGAAAAGTTGCAGTCTATGTTATAATGGACTATGTTGTAATGATGGACTTTTGTGAATTATGACTTGTGATGATGTTCTAAATAATGGTCTTGTGTTTGTGGATGTATATATGTATATTTGTAGCGGTCAGATTCGAATTTGAATTATATATATATATATATATATATATATATATATATATATATATATATATATATATATATATATATATATATATATATATATATATATATATATATATATAGTCAGATTTGAATTTGAATTATTTATTTTTTTTGCTGGAAAATCTACTGTAGGGGCGGTTCTTGATTGAACCGCCCTTACAAATACACACAGCAGGGGCGGCTGGTGATACAGCCGCCCTTACAGAAGTCCACTGCAGGGGCGGCTGATATTACCAGCCGCCCCTACAGAGGTCACTGTAGGGGTGGCTGAAAACACCGGCCGCCCCTACAGAGAGCACTGCAGGGGCGGTCAGGAAACCGCCCCTACAGAGACACCCTCTGTAGGAACACCCTGGGAGGGGCGGCTGGCGCAGCCGCCCCTACAGAGGCTCTAGAGCCGCCCCTACAGTTAATTTCTGTAGTAGTGAGCGTACGTACAGCAAAAATGGTTTAATGTACAATCTCAAACTGTACTTTATTGGAATGATTTGCCCTGTTCGTTTTAGCTGATTGAGAACTACTTTTCAGTTATGAAACAATATTTTTTTCTCACAATATTTTAGCATAAGTATCAGCATAAGCCAAATTCAGCGCCAAACAAAAGCCAACATATAGGTGCATGAAGCAGCGGGGTCACCACCAGCCCGGCAGCGGCAGGTTTCCTGCCGAGGTATAGCAAACGAGGAAGCTAGCAGGTTTCCGGCAACTTGCGCACATTCAAGTGCCTTTGCACGGAGTTATTGGAGATAGGCAAGCTAGGGAAGCTAGCAGCCAGCCATTTTTATTTTTGCCATTTTTTTCCCAGTAAAATCCTACCTGAATTCCATGCCTCTGCATATTATTAATGACCATGCATTTCTCTGTTTTCTCCCTTTTGAAGGCTGCATGAAAATTTGAATAACAGCTGTAAGAAAATACTAGGAGGCCGTTTGTTTGAGCTCCTGCATGCTCGGCTCCGGCTCCATCTTTCCTGTTAGCAACTGTGTAGTCCTGTAGTATTGAAAAAAAAGGCTCCAGCTCTTACATGGCCTAGAGAGGAGCCAAAAGAGCCACGGTTTGGAGGCTTCTCCCGGCTCTGCTACAGTTGCTCTACAGTAACAGAGCTGGAGCCCCCGCGGCCGGGAGCCACACCAAACACAGCCTAGGTCGAATTTGGAGCTAACAACCAAATAAGAACTAGAGTTTGGAGTTAACAATCGAATAGAGATTATAGAGTATCTATATACGTATTGTGTTGCGAAAAGTTAGAGTAAAAAAGAATTTATATATATATATATATATATATATATATATATATATATATATATATATATATATATATATATATATATATATATATATAAATTTATCTAAAAAAACTTCTAATATTTCTTGCATTATAATAACAACATAACATTTCGGGCGTGCCTGACCTTCTTTTGATGTGGGTCATATACATGGCAAATCCTCTAAATGCAGATCGTACAGGTCGCGCAATCGAAACAATGTAGCTAATAATGCCATCATACGAACAGTGGTAGATGAGCCTTTTTGTTATATTGACATTTGCTCACACATGCCTTCTGGTTGTTGTTTTGCTAGATAAGGCTAGATCTCGTTTCCGTACGGGTATAAACTTATATCTGCAAAGACATAAGATAGATACATTGTAGCTAGCTACACTACATACACTTCTCTGTCCCGGTGGTGATCGGCACCTGATATTATGCGATAAAGCATGCAGGTGCAGCACACCCATACGTAGCACATTCGTGTCCGCGTGAACCAAAAACACGTAAAAAGTCGATCCAACTGGTATATATTTTAGATAGATTATCAGTTATAGACATAAGCTGATCGGGCACATGATGTGCATGCAATGCAATGCAAGGACACCGGCCACACTTTCTGCGACAGCTAGCTAGTTTGAATCATTCATGTGTTGGGGGGGAGCTTGTGGCGCCAAGTGATGCGACACGTATATATCTATCCAAACGCATAGAAACGTTTTTGTAACGTACAAGCAAGTCGCATGCAGTTTGTTGTCCCCAAAATGGTATTACTACCATGTACTCTTTCTTTGGTTTGCTTCGCTTCTTTCTTTAGGGCATCAACGTGTGTGTGTGTGTGTGTGTGTATAGTAACAGCACGATGTAAGATTTCACGTACGCAGGTTACAGATGTTATTACTAGTCACCTCTCCTCATGACACTGTGATTCTGTAAATAATAATATAGCTGGGGCAAGACATGCAGCCTGGCAGATGTTATTAGCCACGCACGTCTCCTCATGTCGTCATTATAAATAACTTTTGAGTATTCTCTGGGGCACGCAAGACATGTGTAGAAATTGGAGGGAACGAGATGACCTTTCTTGGGTCTCTCGGTACGTGTTAAATATGACAGGGAACAGCCCCCTGCGTGGCCATACAAACAATGTAGAGATACAACTCTGACTTGACTCTTTCCTATACAATCTAGACCACACATGTTACACAGAATAGGTCGTGTGGTGAACAATAATCCTAGGAGCCATGCTAGTTGTCTAACAATAGTTGTCTAACATCCCCCTCAACCTCAGCCACCAACAAGGTTGAGGTTGTGTCTAAAAGTCTTCATTTTGCATGTTGCAAGAGGTTTAGTAAATCCATCTGCAAGTTGATCATTGGTATGAATATATCTTATATCAAGTAGTTTTTGAGCTACTCTCTCTCTCTCTCTCTGACAAAGTGGAAGTCTATTTCGATATGTTTGGTTCTAGGATGAAACACTAGGTTTGCTGACAAGTACCTAGCACCAATGTTGTCACACCATAATCTTGCTACAGGTGGATGTGAGATCTTAAGTTCCTTCATCAATTTATGGATCCACATAAGTTCTACTGTTGCATTTGCCGATGCCTTGTATTCAGCTTCAGTACTTGATCGTGAAACTGTGGGTTGTTTCCTACCACTCCATGAAATCAAATTGGGTCCAAGAAATAGAGCAAAACCACCGGTTGATCTTCTGTCATCAACACATCCAGCCCAGTCAGCATCTGAGAATGCACTGACTAACATTGAATCAGACTTCCTGATTTTTAATCCCATGTTCAGAGTCCCTTTTACAAATCGAAGTATGCAATTTCACTGCTGACCAATGAGTGGTAGTAGGTGCATGTAGATATTGGCACACTTTGTTCACTGCATGGGATATATATGGCTGAGTGAGAGTGAGATACTGCAAAGCTCCAACTAGACTTTTGTACTTTGTAGAGTCTTCCGCCCCGAGACTTGTTCCTTCTGTAGCACTCAACTTCTCTGAGGCAGATAAAGGTGTGTCAACTGCTTTGCTCTTATCCATGCCTGCACGTTTCAGCACATCAGTAGCATAACGTGTTTGTGACATTACCAAACCATCATTGGATCTCTTTACTTCTATCCTGAGAAAATAGTGTAAATTCCCAAGGTCATTCAAGGCAAAATCCTTCTCAAGATCTTTTAGTAATGCATTCATTGCCTCCTCTAACGAACTTGCTACAATAATATCATCAACATATATCAAAACAAATAGGATATGTCCACCCTTGTTGTAGTAAAATAATGATGTATCCCTCCTTGATGGTGTGAAGTGTAGTTGGTGATGGTGGCGGGGTTGGTGCAGTGTCTTCTGGTTCCTCTTAAGGCTCCATTGGTTCGTACAGGGAACGGGGTGTAAAGTAGCCTCCAGTGGTGATACGGGCAGTCTTACAGGCACGAGGCATCTACAGAATTTAGTCTAAGAGTAAGTTAGAATAGAAACAATATTTTCACTATAGAATAAGGCAAAAGGAGCATAAAAATTTAGCAATTATCAAGAGTAAGGTGATAAGCATGAAACAAGTGAAGAGAAGGGAACTAAAACGACCATTACTAACTAGGTTTGCGTCCTACAGTCAACATGGCTCTGATACCAATCTATCACACCCATTTTTAAGGAACAAATGGAATATATAATCTTATGTGCGCCCAGAGATCAATCACACATAAGATGACAAATATAAATAGTATCATCATAAATGTTTATTACATAACAAATAATATCACAGAATCTTCACGTAATTAAGCGGAAACATAAAATAATTCTTGTGGTAGCTAGCTCCATAGCACAGGCACGTCAACTGGTTGACCACAAGTCTAGTAATCTTCAGGGAAGTAGTAGTAGTAATCACTATTTGCACATTCGGGAGTCCATCTTGAGGTGTGGGGGAATGCAAGGGTGAGCACAAAAGTACTCAACAAGTGTAACATGGGGTTCATGAAGCTCAAATAGGATAGACACAGGTTTAACTACATGTAGCTTTTAGTTGGTCATATTTTAAGCAATGGAGTAGCAACAAATAGGTGATGTTCCCATAATAAACACATGATCATGTAAAGAGAATAATGAATAGCAAGAACAAGTAAATTAATAGTGATCTCTATTCCATAAGGGTCTAAGGCCACTCGTGTCCATGAGCACGGCTGATATACCAGTTTTACACTCTGTAGAGGTTGTACACTTTCACTGTGAGTCGTGATCCCCAAAAATCCGAGGTCATGACTCCTCATTGGACAGTTAAGTTTCACTATAAAGTCTTTCCAAGGTTCGTCTAACAAGTTGGGACGCTAGGTTTCTGTGCCCTACAAATGTAGAGCTCCCCTTCCATATGGCACAATGACACGCAGTCTATACTCATAAGGACAGAAGCCGCACTACACCCGACCCAGAACACACCCCTCTTGCGCCATAAAGGTAACCACTAACAAGATAGAAAAGGTCCTCTTATATGACTAAAGCCAGATCCATGTAGCCCTCACAGCTGTACAGTAAGTCCCGGATGTTCGCTTATATATAAGTCCTTACGGAGAGGAATCTAGAGTAAGCTCTAGCCCTCTTGTTCCTTGTTGCTAAAAATCATCTTTTAGTGTTATTGCATATATCATTAGTCAAGTTACAAGATCATTGTTTATGTGAGCACTAGCAAACTACCCAATGCTATAACCATAGGATTCAAGGAACAAGATCAATACTAAGGCATCCTTAACAAGGAGACACGTGCATAATAAATTAAGTGAATTAAGGTGAATAGGTAACAAGGATAATCACATGCTATACTTGTCTTGATCTAGCTGATCCTGTTGATCCGGTTCGTAATAGTACTCTTGATCACCAACGAACAGCTCACCATCTATTCTCGATTAACACATCAACAGCAATCATCCAAGAGCAATCATGCAAAGCAAACAAAGCTACAATTAGAACAGTACACCAACCGTAGCAAAATAAGATGAAAAGTTTGTAAAAAAATCTACATCTCACTAGGATCACACAGACGCGAATTGCACGTAAATCAGAGCTAAAATGGAAAAGTTATGATTTAAACAAGCTTTACTTTATTAAAGTAATAGATTAAATCTAATCTCAAAATTTAAAAGTTGAGAACCTACTAAACAGTAGCACTTACATGTAGATTATGAAATTACGAACCTAACGCAACTTGAACGGGTCAAATCGGAGTTAAAACGGAGATTTTATATGCAATTAAAGTCAGTGGCAAACTTGTAATTAAGCATATCTAAATTTGAATTAAAATAAATAGAAATTCGGGTTTTTAAAATCTGGCCAGGGACCGCGGGTTAGAATAGAAGAAAACTAGGGGTCTCTTTAGAAACTTGGACAGCCGAAGGGGTATCAGGCTTTCCTGGCCGTTGGATTTAAAACCGGTGGCTGAGATTAGACGAAGGGGAAAAGAGGGAAGAGGGGATTCTGGCCGGCACTGTAGCCCAACGGTGGAGGCCATGGCCGGCAGCGAGAAATCTCGCCGGCGTTCTTGAATCCGGCTCTAGAGACCACTAACGAGCACGGGAAAAGCGCGAAAAGAAAGAGATCATCGCGGACTCACCAAGACGGCTCTCGGCAACGGAAATCGGACAGGGATGGCGTGTGGCTCCCAAAGGCGGATGGTGAGCTCCTGTACACGACAGTGAGACAAAGTAAGCCAACCGAAGCGAAAATTAAAGGGAAAAGAGACTCGGCGACTTCGAAATAGCGACCCGAAGCTTGTCAACAAGCTTACGGCGATGATGATGCGGTGGAGTTGACGAACCCGTCCAACCGAGCTTGAACGGCGGTGGCTGCTTGGATTGCGGCGGCTAGCTCATCTCGAGGGCGATGGCTTCGGGTTTAGGGTTGGGTAGAGAGGCGGCGCGAGCGCGACAGCTATTTATGAGGAGGCTAGGTGTGCGGATCAAGCCAAGAAGAGGTCAGGGCGGAGGCGGACTCCTCCGGTGTGTGTTCGGCTCGGTTACGAGCGGGAGGAAGAAGACGACGACGCCGACAAGCGAGCCCGGGGTGGCAGCGAAACACGAGAGAATAAGGGCGAGGCGGCTTTGGCCGATTGGTTAACTGGGCTAGCCCGTTACGTGGCTCGCGGCGAGAGAGGGCAGCTGGGATTGATAGGCGGCCGGTTGAGGAGGCCGAGCGGGCCAGCAAAGGAGGGGCAGCAGCGGGCCTTCGGGCCTAAAGCTGAGAAGAAAGAAGATTTCTATTTCCTTTTTCTTTTCTAATATTTCAAATGCATTTTCAAATAGTTTTTGAAATCATTTTCTTCTTGAAATAAAAACCAATCATCACCGAGGAAAATATGCAGCGGCATGTATGCACAAGCATGTGTCTAACCTTATAGTTGATTTTATTTATTGAAAATTATTATTTCTCTAAGTTAAAATGCTCACAAAATTGCGTAAATAAATCAAATTCTCCTATTTTAAAATGATGTAAATTTTAGGGTGTTATAATTTGTTGCACAGGCGAGCGTACCAGGCACATGGAGCTTGTTTGAGTCCATATATGGCCTTTTCCAATTTGCACACATAATTAGGATGTTTGCTATCCTTGTACCCTGGAGGTTGATACATGAACACCTCCTCTTCAAGTAACCCCATGTAGGAAAGCATTTTGCACATCTAGCTGTCGAAGAGACCAACCCTTGGAGACAACTAATGATAGTATGAGTCGAATTGTTGTAGCTTTTACCACTGGACTAAATGTGTCTTCATAGTCTATGCCGTAGCGTTCTTTGTATCCTTTTGCAACAAGCCGAGCCTTGTATCTATCTATAGATCCATCTACTTTCCATTTAATTTTGTACACCCACTTGCATTCAATTATATTTTTACCTTTGGGAGGTGGCACTAGCCGCCATGTTTTGTTCTTGACCAAAGCCGAATGCTCATTGTTCATAGTTGTGATCCACTTTTCATCACCAAATGCCTCTTTAACAGTGGATGGTTCTTCTGCACCAACAATACCAGACATTCCCCAATGAACAGTACCATCAGAGTATATTTTTGGCTTAGTTATACCTCTTTGGAGCAGTGTAGTTGGACGAAGACTAGTTGATGGAGCTACCGAAGTAGTTGTTGATGACGATGCCACACCATGATCCATCGGCGCACAGACCACAGGAGATCTTGGCACAAGATCCTATGGGGATGCCTCCCCTGCGCCCGGATTCATGTGTGGAGCAACGCTGGCCCTGGCGTGTGGTGATGAAGCTGGAGGAGGTGTAGAAGATACCGGATGGGCAGCCACACCCTCCCCCGACAGCGATGGGATTGGCTCACAGCAGGTGACCGCGTCCTCCTCCAACAGCGCCTGCTGTGGATCAACGCGACCGCGCCTGCTGTGGGTTGCAGGGCGCCGATGCCAAAGACGATGGCGCCGCTGATCCTATCGTAGGTGCATGTGGATCCACCTCATGGGCCGTGACGCGCGTCATTTCCTGGCCACATGAAATATGGCCTGTGGTGACCATTGTCACCTCCGTTTTCAATAGAATTTGTTCCTGTAAAATCCTAAGCAGCAGTAGAACTTGGCACAACATTAGTTGGTACGGAATTAATCAATGTTTGGTCATGTAATAGTGCATCCCCAAAACAAGTAGAAGGATTTTTTAGGACATCCGGTAAGAGGGCTATTTCGGCTTGAAGGCGTGCACCAGCGTTGGGATGAAGATTAGCGAAGGGAAAAACATGCTCATCAAAAACGACATCATGTGAGATGTAAACACGCCCTGTTGATGGTTCTAGGCACTTGAATCCCTTGTGTAAGTTACTATATCCAAGAAAGACACATCTCTTGGACCTAAATTCCAACTTCTTCGAGTTGTATGGCCGGAGGTTTGGCCACACAACGCAGCCAAAAGACCGGAGGAAGGTGTAGTCAGGAGAAGTCCCGTAGAGACATTCATAGGGGGTGTCATGATGGATGGTTTTTGAAGGGACACAGTTTATTAGGAACACAACAGTGATGAAGGATTCATCCTAAAATTTCAAGGGCATTGATGCATGTGCTAGGAGAGATAACCCCACTTCGATAATGTGTCGATGTTTACGCTCGGCAGAGCCATTTTGTTGATGTGAGTGTGGACAAGAAATGTGATGTGAAATGCTGAGGCGTTTAAAAAATGAATTGAGAGTTTGGTATTCACCTCCCCAATCAGATTGTAGGGCAAGGATTTTAGTGTCAAATTTACGTTCGACCATGCATTGAAAATCACAGAAACACTGGAAAACTTTATATTTGTGTTTTAAGAGATAGATCCAAGTGAACTTGCTAAAGTCATCTATAAAACTCACATAATAATTATGTCGGCCAACAGAGGTAGGAGCTGATCCCCAAACATCAGAGAACACAAGTTCACATGGACTAGATGAAACACTAGTTGACTTGGGATAAGGCAATGTATGGCTTTTGCCTTTTTGACATGCATCACAAATAACAGTATTTGTAGAATCTTTAACAAAAGGTAAATTGTGGCGGCTAAGAATTTTTCAACTGTATGTGAAGAGGCATGTCCTAGCCTATGATGCCACACAGACGCAGTGGGTTTGAAAATGCCAAGCACTTCTTTATTCTGAAGAGGCTTCAGAGGGTAGAGGCCTCCTTCACATGGCCCTCTAAGGAGTGTTTTCCTCGTTGCATGTTCCTTAATAGCAAAATGATCCGAGTGAAACTCAAGAAAAGCATTATTATTACGTGCAAGACAATTGACAAAAAGGAGATTTTGCTTGTACTAGGGACATGAAGGATGTTGTTAAGGTGTATATTACGAGTTGGGGTATGCAAAATACTATGACCAACATGATTAATATTCATACCTGATCCACTAGCCGTATGAACTTGGTCACCTCCATGATACATGTCCCACACCGTAAGCTTCTCGAGTTCACTGGTTATGTGATCTGTGGCGCCAGAGTCCACATACCAGTTTGTGTCCGCGCCATAGGACGATGTTGTTGCTGCAGATGCGCTCTTCTGTGGATAGCCAATGTACTTGTAGCAGCGGTCTGCAGCATATCCTTCTCGGTGACATATCTGGTAGATGACACCGGAGAGGAAATTGTTGTGGCCGCCACCACGACCACCATTGCAACCGCCATTGCGGCCACGTCCGAAGTTGCCGTGGCCACCACTAGCACGGCCGCTACGGGAGTTGGTAGGACGGCCACTATCGCGGCCACCCTTTTGAGCTGAGTCAACGGAGGAGTGGGAACCCCCATCGCACATCTCCCTTTGCTGCTCGTGACTCACCATGTGAGCGTACAGCTCCAGAACGGTGAGGGGCTCAACTCGCATAGTAGCCGCAGAGACGACGGAGTCGAAGTCATCGCCGAGCCCTGTGAGGATGTAGGAGACGAGCTCTTCATCATCCAGCTTCCGCCCCGCCGACGCCATGTCATCGGCAAGACCCTTCATCTTCATGAAGTACTCCGCGACGGTCAAGGATCCCTTGGATGCCATAGCGAGGACCATGCGCGTGGCAACGACTCACGCGCGAGACTGTGACGCTTGGAGGTCTTGGATCGCCGCCCAGAGCTTGGCCGACGTAGTCGAGGAAGACACTTCGGTGAAGATCTCCTTGGAAATTGAGAAGAGATAGCTGCGGACGTAACTATCCTTAGCGATCCACTTCTCGTAATCCGGATTGGGTACCGGATGGGCCTTTTGGCCATCCACGACGGCGACGGCATCAGCCTCCAGGAACTCCGCTAGAGGGTGGGCGGTGGGCTTGATGAAGCCGATGAGGTGGGCGCCCATCAAAGTGGCAGTCACCTGGGCATGCCACATGCCATAGTTGCCCCGAGTGAGTTTGTCTTGCACCAGCGGAAGGAAGCAGCCGAATGAAAACGCAGCAGAACCATCTTGCGCCATGACCTATCTATTCTGTTAGAAATTTGTGGAGCTTCGATACCATGTAGAAATTGGAGGGAACAACCCTTTCTGGGTCTCTCAGTACGTGTTAAATATGGCAGGGAACACTTCCCTGCGGGCCATACAAACAACGTGGAGATACAACTCTGACTTGACTCTTTCCTATACAATCTAGACCACACATCGTGTGGTGAACAATAGTCCTAGGAGCCATGCTAGTTGTCTAACAACATGTACGACGTATGTACGTACATCTACGGATATGTATGCCTCTTCTTTTTAAAGTTGCACACGGCGCGTCTCGCGCGCGCGGTACATATACAGTAGAGGTAGGAGCTGAGGGAAACAGAGTAACTGACGTGAGGTGGCACGTATACGTATACGCAGTACGTACGTACGTACGTAGGTACAGCTCGTCGGCATGCACGCAAGAGGGAAGCTAGCTAGGCTGGACACGTCGTCGCATGCACGCACAAGCAGATCCAAAGAAGAAGCTCTCTCTCGCGGCCGGGCGCAGGGTAGCCGGCAGGTTTCCTGGCGGGGCATCGTGGACGAGGACAGATGGAAACGCGGGGGCCGGGGGCGCCTTGCCCTTGCCTTGGACGAGTCTGCTTTTATTCGCCTCGTTGCCCGGGACTTGACCTGACGACGGAATATAGCAGCGCTACGAGCTAGCTAGCCTACGATGCTGACTGCATGCATGGCCATCCTGCATTCCTGCCTCCGAGTCTGCAACGTAGGCATGCCTATCCATCGCTAGCTTGCACTGGTAGCCAGCACACGTACGCGTTCCCAACTGTGCGACGGCCTCATCTCATCATCTGCCGATCGAGACGCGAGTGCAAGCTCATGGAAACCTACACAGGCTACGCTGCGCCAATGTACGGCTACTATGAGAGCTTCAGTTGGATGGATCATGAGAAAAATTCACCGGCGGTCCCTGAACTTGGCAGCTGATGTCACTTAGGTCCCTGACCTTTGAACAGTGTATTTCTGCGTCCCTGAACTTGACTTTATGTGTCAACTAGCTCCCTGAACTTGGCTTTAGGTGTCACTTAGGTCCCCGAACTTTGAACAGTGTATTTTTGGGTCCCTGAACTTGGCTTCGGGTGTCATCTGGGTCCCTGAACTTGGCTTCGGGTGTCATCTAGGTCACAATGCTGACGTGGCGCGGTCCTGCATGTGGGGCTCACATGTCAGTCGGTTATATTTCTATTTCGGAGGTACTGTAGCTACAATTTCTAAAATATTCCAAAAATTATATCTTTTTCATATGATCTCGGATGAAGATGATTTTTATATAAAAAATGTAGCTCTAGACGAGATCTACAACTTTTTAGTTTTGAGTTTTTTAATTTGAGATCATTAAAATACTTAAAAAAATTAAACAAATTTTCAGCAGTATATTAATCGCGTACAAACGCTTGTCGTCTTGAAAAAATCATATCTTTTTTATATGCTGTCAAATAGAGATGATTTCTATATGAAAGTTGTAGCTCTCGATGAGATCTACGACTTTCTAGTTTTCAGTTTTTTTAATTTGAGGTCGCTAAAATACTCAAAAAACTAAACAAATTTTCAACAGTATATTAATTCCTAAAAATTTATTTAATTTTTTTGAGCATTTTAGCGACCTCAAATTAAAAAACTTAAAACTAGAAAGTCACAGATCTCATCGAGAGCTACAACTTTTATATAGAAATCATCTCCATTTGACAGCATATAAAAAATATGATTTTTCGAAGGCGACAAGCGCTTGTACGCGATTAATATACTGCTGAAAATTTGTTTAATTTTTTTAAGCATTTTATTTATCTCAAATTAAAAAACTCAAAACTAGACAGTTATAGATCTCGTCGAGAGCTACATTTTTCATATAAAAATCATCTTCATCCGGGATCATATGAAAAAGATACAATTTTTGGAATATTTTAGAAATTGTAGCTACAGTAACCCGAAATAGAAATATAACCGACTAACATGTGGGCTCCACATGTAGGTCCGTGTCACTTCAGCATTGGGACCTAGATGACACCCGAAGCCAAGTTCAGGGACCCAGATGACACCCGAAGCCAAGTTCAGTGACCCAGAAATACACTGTTCAAAGTTCGGGGACCTAAGTGACACCCAAAGCCAAGTTCAGGGACCTAGATGACACATGAAGGCAAGTTCAGGAACCTAGAAATACACTGTTCAAAGTTCGAGGACCTAAGTGACACCAGCTGCCAAGTTCTGGGACCGCCGGTGAATTTTTATCGATGGATCAGCGGTCAACAGCACTGCAACAGCGGCGACGGTGACGTCCGCCTAGTTTGCAACCGCGGCTGTGTTTACTTCCTCAAAAAAAAAAAATACTGTGCAAACAAAAGATTCTCCGTCATATCAAACTTGCGATATATGCATGGAGTACTAAATGTAGATGAAATAAAAAACTAATTGTACAGCTTGGTTATACTTTGCGAGACGAACGTTTTGAACCTAATTAGTCAACGGTTGAACACTATTTACCAAATAAAACCAAAACGTGCTACAATATTTTTTTTACATATTTTTACACAACTAAACACAGCCTGCATCACAATTCAGAAACCTACGTCGAATCGTCGATCGTCAGCAGTCAGCTACTGGATCCACGGACCACAGCTGCTGTGTTTAGTTCCTGAATTTGGGGTGACAAAAATTTACTGTAGCATTTCGTTTGTATTTGATAATAATTGTCCAACCGTTGACTAATTAGGCTTAAAACGTTCGTCTCGCAAAGTACAACCAAACTGTGCAATTAATTTTTAATTTTATTCACATTTAGTACTCTATATATGTATCGCAAGTTTAATGTGACGGGATTTTTTTTTTGCATAGTATATTTTTTAATGGATCTAAACCTAGAGTGCAGTGACATGCATGCACTGATGCACCTCTAGCTTTGATTTTGACCGGCAGCTGTCATGCATGCAACTGCCGAGAAACCGGAAAATATTCATTCATGTGTTTAAAGGTGCTGTGTACTACAGGATACAGCAGCAAGCCAACAGATCTAGGCGCCCTTTAGAACCCAGCAATTTCAGGGGAAATTTTATAGCAATCAGTTTATTTTTATAGGAAAAACATACAGTAAGAAACAAGAAAAATACCTTCAAACCAAAAAGAGCCTCAGATGGAGACAAAGAACACTGTACACTGCAGTTTAGGACGTTTGCAGTTTTTTCGTTCTTTCTTTCTTCAGTTCCACAAGCAATTTTATTTTGCTCAAGCTTAGCTGATAGAAAAAGTTTGATAAAACAATTTCTTCTTTTTCCCTTTTTTTCTCTTTGTTGCCCAGCACAGCTAAGGCGCTTGGCTTGAGACTTAAAGAAAAAAGTTCCACCCGACCTCCCCCCCTCATGGCTCATCCACCACATGCATGCGCCACCGACATCCCGGATGCATTCCACCACACCACGGGATCCACCGAGGACTAGGGTTGCACATCTCCCCTCGCCCCAACCACCACTCCGCCGACCACCAATATCGTTTGTACACCATCTGCATGAGCAGCCATGGACGACCACCGATGTGCATGGGGAGCAGGGGCATTTTCGGGTGGATCCGCAAGCATTGAGGTTGGAGCTAGTGTCAAGGCAGTGGCGGACCTAGAATCATTTCTTTGGGTAAGCACACAGTATAGGACATAGTGCTCCACAGTACGCTACAGTCTCACTACAGTGCTCCATTGCCTTGGTCACCGGGAATCTAGGGTAGTCATGGGACTACCCAAAACCCTGTTGGGTCCGCCACTGTGTCAAGATTCAGTTCCACCTCCTCCATGTGGCTCTAGTCACCGCGGTTTAAGGAGCTCCATGCTCAGAGCTGACCCTCCCCTCCCCCCTCCCCCGCCGCCGGACCCCGAAGGCTGATGAGACGCAGAAACGGTTCCTAAAGCAGTACCAAACACACATTTAGTTTTTCAAAAAAAGAAAGAAAGAAAACACTAGGTTAGGAACACAGTAGGCATACGAGATGGGTCGGGGCTGGCAAGTCCCAATTCCATTCCCACAGTCGTTCAGTGGTTCTCAATCCAGTGAACGATCCGACCAAACGAGAAGACTCTCCACCACACGCCCACGCCACACGTTGCTCATTGTCTCTTTCTCTTACATGCCTACGCTACCACTTTCTCCTTTTATTTTATTTCCTCCTTTTTTTCCTTTACCTTTTTTATTTAGTGCACACTGGTCGGATTCATTCTGTGGCATGGCTACACCTGCACAAACGTTGGTTTTTCTTCGTTTTTTTGTTTTTTTTTCTTTCTACCATTTTTTTGTCTTTTTTGTTACAAATTTATGTTATATACTACATAGTTATTTATCGTACATAGTTTTTTTTCTGCTAATTTGTACGTCTAAATTCTTGAATATAACTTATACATCCAACTTTATATCTAAGCTATTCATCAAGTATATATATCTAAGTGATACAAACAAGTTATTATAACGTAAGCTTTTAATGTTGAATTGTACATACAAGTTTGTTCATCTATAACTTATATAAGTTATACAAACAAGTTATGACAATATAAGTTATCGATGTTGACTCGTACATATAAGTTTGTCTATCTACCTTATAAATCTAACTTTTTACATGTATGTTGTTATCTAACTTTGTCACGTAGTAAGTTATACGTTTAAATTACGCGGACATCAAAACAGAAACTGAGCGTGTGCGTGAACAATTTTTTTCTAAAAAGAAAAGATGCAGGAGCTGTTGGATCGTTTGTTCAATTTGAATGGGCTGATCGTTCGCGATTTAGTGGTGCTGCTGGCAAGTCCGGGGGCCCGCAAGAAGCAGCAGAGCACGAGGCAGCCAGCGGGTGGTGCTACAGGTGCTGGTGCACATGCCGCCCCACTACGCTGCCACAGTTTCGTGTGGCCTTCCTTCCCCAACCCTGGTACGTGTAGCAATAGCAAACGTGTACACCTCTTTAGCTACCTGCCGCCGTTGCACTGCAGCCATCCCGGCCGGAACGACGACCGGTCTCACACATGGATGGACCTGGGTCCAAATGCGGCTCCGTTCCGTTCCGTCCTCTCCGCGTGTGGGCCCGCCGCTCCACTCCACTCGCACTCGCCGCGCCCGCCCGGGCTCCCGCCACGTGCCCCCTCTCCCCCACTCGCCGTGACGTGGACCTCACCACCACCCGCCTCTGCCCGAGCCTCCATATATACCCCGCCCCGCCTCCCGTCCCCTTCCACCTCATCACTCTCCTCTCTGCTACCTTAGCTACCCCGGCCTCCTCCTCACGGTAGCTCCCTCCCTCTCCCTCAGCAGCAGCGCATGCCACCTCGATCCCCAGCCAGTCCCCACCCCGTGTTCTAGCTACCTGCTGCCGTGTCTTGTGCTTCGTTCGAGCCTAGCTGCCACGCAATGCCTCCTAACGCCCACCAGGACGTGCGCGGAAGCAGCGCCGGCGGCCTCGCCATGACCATGACGTCCCCTCCTCCGGCCACGGCCACGGCGGCGGCGGCGTCCAAGATGGACTGCTTCTTGACCACCGTCTGCACGCCGCTCCACATCCAGGTACGCACACAGGTGCCTGCCTGCCTGCCTGCGACACGTGCAGACGCGCGGCGGCGTTGCGTCGCGTGGCAAGGAACTCAATTGAACCGAACCCTTACATCCGTGTCGACGCTTGTCTGCAGTTCGTCGACGTGTCGTACCGCGTCAAGCAGACGGAGCGGTCAGCGTCGTCATCCTCTAAGGCGCCACCACCCGGCGGCCGGATATCAGCGCACTCGGCCGCCACCGCCGGCGCCGTCCCCGCGTCAGAGGAGCGGACGATCCTCAAGGGGATCACGGGCGAGGCGCGCCCCGGGGAGCTGCTAGCGGTGCTAGGCCCTCAGGGAGCGGCAAGTCGACGCTGCTGTCCATCCTCGGCGGCCGCCTGACCGGCCGCCACTCCGGGACCGTCCTCGCCGGCGGCCGCGCTCCCTGCCGCGCCGTGCAACGCCGCACGGGGTTCGTGGCGCAGGACGACGTGCTGCACCCGCACCTGACGGTCCGCGAGACGCTCACCTTCTGCGCGATGCTGCGGCTCCCCCGGTCCGCCCCGCCGCCGCCAAGTCCGCCGCCGCCGAGGCCGTGATCGCGGAGCTCGGGCTGGGCGCGTGCGCCGACACCATCGTGGGCAACGCCTTCGTGCGCGGGGTGTCCGGCGGGGAGCGCAAGCGCGTCAGCATCGGGCACGAGCTGCTGGTGAACCCGAGCCTGCTGGTGCTCGACGAGCCCACGTCCGGGCTCGACTCCACCGCCGCGGCGAGGCTCGTCGCCACGCTGTCGGCGCTGGCGAGGAAGGGCCGGACGGTGGTGCTGTCCGTGCACCAGCCGTCGTCGCGGGTGTACCGCATGTTCGACTCCGTGCTGCTGCTGGCTGAAGGCAGCTGCCTCTACTTTGGAGCTGGACGGGACGCCATGGACTACTTTGCGTCTG
This sequence comes from Saccharum officinarum, assembly GCA_020631735.1. Classification (NCBI taxonomy): domain Eukaryota; kingdom Viridiplantae; phylum Streptophyta; class Magnoliopsida; order Poales; family Poaceae; genus Saccharum; species Saccharum officinarum. The sequence continues at coordinate 14,164,150 of CM036191.1, read as the reverse complement.
TTGGATTCGCGCCGGGGTTCCACGTCAACCCCGCCGACTTCATGCTCGACCTCGCGAATGGTGAGTCGTGACTCGTGCTTACGTACGCCTAGCTTCCTTGTAGGCCGCAACCACTTTGCCTTGCCTTGCATGTGTCTCTCTGTTGTTTCAGTTTTTACATGTTGCCAAAAAGACAAGTGAAAGAGCTAACCACCTATTCACGATCCCTGATCCTGATCTACAACAAGAAAAGTGGGCACACACACATACAGTACATATCTCTCTCTGTTGTTATCGTAACTAACAAAAAGATTACTACGTGTTAATAAAACACATTTGGAGGCATACTTAAATTGTGGTAGTGCCTAGTTAACATGACTGCATGAGAGAGGATTTACTACTAGATTGACCACATCACTACAACAAGGCAAAGTCTGGCATGCAATTGAGTGATGGGACCAATTAATGGAAAGAGATATTTATGGTCTTAAAATTGAGCAAGTGGCGTTGAAGTCAGAAGTAGTAGGGTATGTGTTGCTGTGTTCTTGGTCCCCTTTTTGTGCAATTATGATGAGGATTAGATTCATCATGAGACCGGAGACAAGCAAAACACCTGTTGAGTGAGTGTGGAGTGCACCCAACAAAGAAGAGATAGGAGAGAGAGAAAGCGCATGACTGAGAAGGAAAAAGAGTGGAGAGGGTGAGTAGTGCCTGCCATGCATCCCTAGTGTTCTCTCGCATTTTTTTTTTTGCAAAGCACTTTTTTGTTGAAAAGTCACACACCTAAGGCCTAAGTGACACCTGTTACAGAAGGTGGGAATTAGCTAGGGCACTACCACTGTGGCTCAACATCATCATCATCCAACAGAAAGCTACATCTCAGCCCGGTGTTGCACCCGCTAACGACCTGACAGCGGTTGCGGGCTATGCTTACTATGTCCTCTCCCTATTACAAAATTGCAAGTCGTTCTGACTTTTCTAGCTAGATATTTTTTTTCTTACTTTTTTAGATATACATTATGTCTGATAACATGTTAAAAGCAGAGTATATGTATCTAAAAAGATAAAACTACTTATAATTTGGAGCGGAAAAGGGAGTTATGCTGTTTCACAATCATGATAGGACTTGAACATCATGATCTACAAAGTTTCCGCGTTCCACATGTAAGACTCATATCATCTAGGGACGTCTGCTTGTAGTGTGGCTTCTCTGTGCGTTATCACGCGGACGGACTATCACCAGAGTTGAAAGCTCCCGTGTTCCATATATAGCGAGACTTGTATTGGCAAAGGACGCGTCTTGTAGTAGTGGCTTCTATATATATGTGTGTGGATTAGCACACGGACTACCACCACCAGGGACCATGCATAGGCAACTCATAAACATCAACAGGCACCACAGTCCACAGGTTTATTGAACGGGCTGTTTTGCTTGCCTTGGTTTTTTCTTCATTCCTATTTGGCAGTAACCTGGTCTAGGATACACTGGCACAAATGCATCACCGATTCTAGTAGCGGCCGGGAGTTTATCTGAGTCGTCCTTTGGTTGTCTAGGATTCGAAAGATGCTGTACTTTTTCACATGTAAAGCTGACTGTGTAGATAAATATCCAAATATATGTACTTTCGCATGCAAAGTGAGGCCCTGGACCGAATCTCAATGTACCTGGATGAATCTTGGCCGTCGGATAAATCCACGGCCGCTATAGGAAGTGGAATTTTTACTCTGTACCACTGCACACACACATTCACACAGGGGTGATGTGGATGGATCTCCGACAGTCGTGGCAGCTTTTAGTTGGATCTGGTTCCTTTATTTATTTTGCCTCTTTTTAGGAGTATTTTACAATGCATGGTGGATGCACCATTAATTAATTAATTAATTAATTAACAAGCAAATGATATATGCTTGGTCATTAGGGAGTAATGATCTCAGATATATATGCAGGCGATCGATGGATATCATGTATGCATGTTTCCAAGCTACTCCCTCTGTCCCATTATAGATGTCGTTATAGGATGCGTGCAGGTCAAACTTTCTAAACTTTGACTAGATTTGTAGGAAATGCGTGCAACATTGGTATCTCTAAATAAATTTATTATGAAAGTATATTTAACGATCTATCTAATGACACTAATCATGCATTAAAAATATTAATATTATTTAATAATAAATCGGTCAAAGTTAAAAAGTTGACTTCTCGGAAAGCGAGAATGACATCTATTTTGGGACGGAGGGAGTAGCTAGCTAGTGCCCTGTCTCACTAGACATGGAAATATATGCTGCCTGCTAGCTCATGCCGGCTTGCTTTAGTAGACAGGAGGAATCATTTCTTGGTCCAAAATTGCCCTCTTTGGAGCTGATGAGGCCACTTTCTCTTCTCCCCCTTTTAGCTTGGGGGCACCTCACCTCTTTTTAATTCATACATTTCCTCCGTGCACCAGCACATCAATCCAAAGCTGTGTAGATCCAAAGGCCTAGCCTTTCATGTCACCACTAAGCTAGCACGATGCCAATTTTTCTGCCTTGTGGATCCGCACGCGGCTTCTTGATGGACCGCTCTATCGAAAATCGAACGGTCAGCAATAGACATGCACCAGAGGTTGCCTTTTCTCTCTCTCTAAAACACCTCTAGGATTTCAAATCACATTTTTGGTGTCAATTATTGGAGCAGTGAAAAATACCCCGTCTCTTTTTTCCAGAAATTGGACGGTAGAGGATGCGCTACGTGTACAATTGTATATGCACATATATCAAAAGAAAAGAAAAGAAAAGAAAAGAAAAGGGTAAATAAAGACTAAAGGGAATGTGTAACATCACATTATCTCAGTACTCCAAGAAAGCGACCATCACAAATTCTCGAGAGCACTAGCTAGTTCCTGTTCTTGATTCATTTTATATTGTAGGAGCATTATTGGCTATCATCTCATTGATAATGATCCTACCCATTATATATCTAACTGTTTTCATTTTCTTAAAAAAAAATTTAAACAGGCTTTGCTCAAGCTGACTACAATGTCACAGCAGAAGGCGGGAATAACGTGAAGCAGTCGCTCATCTCGTCCTACAACAAGGTGCTGGCCCCAAGGGTGAAGGCCTCCATCAACGCCGGAGCCGCCACGGAGCACGCCGGCGAGCCGCTGCCGCCGGTGGAGAGCTGCAGCGGGTCGACGAGCTGGTGCAACCAGTTCACGATCCTGCTCCGTCGCAGCTTCAAGGAGCGTCGTCACGAGACGTTCACGTCGCTGCGCATCTTCCAGATCATGGCCCCCGCGCTGGTGGCCGGCGCCATGTGGTGGCGGTCGACGCCGCTGGCGGTGCAGGACCGGCTGGGCCTGCTCTTCTTCGTCTCCATCTTCTGGGGCGTCTTCGCCTCCTTCAACGCCGTGTTCGCGTTCCCGCAGAGAGGCCCGTCCTCGCCCGCGAGCGCGCGTCCGGAATGTACGCGCTGTCGTCCTACTTCATGTCGCGCATGGCGGGGGACCTGCCCATGGAGCTGGCCCTGCCCACGGCGTTCACCGTCGTCGTGTACCTCATGGCGGCTCTCAACCCTTCCCCGCCGCGTTCGCGCTCACGCTGGCCGTGATCCTGGGCTACGTGCTCGTCGCCGAGGGCCTGGGACTCGCCGTCGGCGCCGTCATGATGGACGCCAAGCGCGCGTCGACTCTGGTCACGGTGGTCATGCTGGCGTACCTCCTCACCGGCGGGTTCTACGTCCACAACGTGCCGGGGTTCATGGTGTGGGCAAGTACACGTCGTTCACCTACTACTGCTACCGCCTGCTCATCGCCGTGCAGTACGGCGGCCACCTCAAGCGCCTGCTCCCGCCCGAGGCCGTCGATGGGGAGGCCGGGCCTGGGGCGTGCGTCGCCGCGCTCGTCGCCATGTTCTTCGGCTACCGGCTGCTGGCGTACCTCGCGCTGCGCCGCGTCAGGAAGTGAGGATCGATCTGACCTGACCTGACCCCCGGCGTGAGCTGCTGTAGGTAGCTAGCTAGGGACGTGTCCATTAACTATTCCGGCTGGCCGGCCGGTGACATCGAACGCGCGCTCCGGCCGCTGGGCGCGGCGAAACCGACCGGGATCCGTGGCTCCGGTGGCCAGGCGGCGCGTCGAAGGAGATGACTTCACCAAATGACGCGGTGGTTGTTGGCGTCGCGGGGATCGACGAGGAGGTCGTCTTCTTCTCCCGCGATTTGTTTTTTTTTTCTTTCTCTCTTACCTATAAGTTTGGTGGTCAACAATGTGCCATCGATCGAGAATCGAGACGCCTTGTTTGCAAGTGTCTTATATATTGATGATCAATCAGCGAGTGTAAGCTGTGAGAGCTGATTTATTTGGGCTTCTTGATCTGGCGACGATGAATTCATAATGAGTTCGTTTTAAAGTTTAAAAATTCAAGTGAATGTACATGCATAACGTTTACAATTTACAAGATCGACAGCGACCGATTCAAGTTCTATGCCATGCACCGACCAAATGTGCTGCGGGGTTGTAGCCACACTCTGGATTCTTGCAAGGTACTTGTTGACATTAAAAAATATTCATTTTATGAAGTTTTTCAAAATATGGAACGGACTTCACCATTGCGTTCCTCTCGTCGAGACGGTAAAAAAAAACATATATGAAACATCTAATTCGGAGTCCGGATGAAGGAGTTACGTCCCTGGAAAGATGCTCTCCTATCAGGACTTCCGACCCAAGTCGGGACTTCCGACGGCCGAGACTGCTGACCCGAGTTGGGACTTCTGACCCATGTCGGGACTTCCGACATATGTTGGGACTTTCGACGATCGGGACTGCTGACTCGAGTCGGGGCTTCTGACCCATGTCGGGACTTCCGATGGTCGGACTGCTGACCCGAGTCGGGACTTCCGGCAGACCTAATAAAAGACTATTCGGATCTAACCTTCTGGATTTCGATCCGAACTGTTCTAAACTCGTGGAAAACTTAGAAAATAAGGCTTGGAGAGATTTCCTACTGGAATAAGACCACCCCCACTATATATATGAGAGGATCATGGCCATTGAGTTCCTATCTATCCAATCGACAAAACAACAACCAAAACTCCTATCTTACCCTAGTTTTCTCCTCTCCAACCTCTACCCTGTTGTTCGGCAAGCCTCTACACGAGATTTGTCAGCATCCTAGGTGGCCTTGCTGGTCCTAGGAGAGCCTCCATGTGCTTCTCCCCGACATATTCTTCCGGAGTGGTTCAGGAGCCGTTTCTGCGACAACGAGATCTACATCGGCCCTATCAATCTCTAAATCGGTTAGGCCGGTTACACTTCGTCTCTTACTGCGTTGCAGGTCTTGTGAGACCTCTTGAACGTCCAAGGCCCTCGCTGGTGTGTTGGCTTAGAGCGATCTTCAACGTCAATATACTTTTTGGCGACTCCGTTGGGAACGCTAGACGAAAGATCAAGTTTTCCTCCAGCAACATGAGAAGTAACATTGAAGATATTGGGGATAGGACCCAAGTCCCTCATGAGGGCAACATCAACCATTCTATGAACATCGATGAGCTTCCTGAAGAACTAAAGCAACAAGTGGAGGCCAAGTTCAACATCGTTCTGAAGGCTTTTCTTCAGAGTTGCACTAAAGATCGGCGAAAAAAGGTCACTCAATTTAGGGAACCAGATTTCAGCGAGTTGATCACTTTTATATCTTCTGCACCCAGCTACACCTGAGGTAAGATCTTCTGAACCTAGGTATGATGACATTGTGGATCCTTACCCTACACATGCCAATTATGCTACTATGATGGGTGATCATAAGAAATAATAGATAATAATCTTTCACTGTTGTAAACATGATCATGGCTCATTTTGATAAGTTAGAAGGGAAAACAACCGATGGCAGTCCATCGGGTGTTAATTCTTCTTCTAAAAATCCTGAAATTTGGCATGCCTTTGAATTTTTTATGACAATCAAGGTTTATATACAGTAGCAAATAAAGGCAAATCGGTCTTTTCGGCAATTGAAATCGATAAGACTGGTTTAGCTGGAAGTGCTCCATTTAATCAAGTGGTTGTCCATGGTCAAAATTTGGCTCAAAACACTCGAACCGATCAAAGACCAACAACAAGTCAAGCTTTGGAGGGGGCAAAAACATTCTCCCCAACCCATCAAAGTCACCAAGCCAAGTCCCATACTTGATGATACACCTGCTGCACCTGTTGCTCCCTTTACCGATTTCAATGACACTTTGAATCAGTTTAGGGAGAAATTATCTAAATCACTTGAAGAGAGTTTAGGCGTACAAATCAAGCCTAGTAGGACTACTTACCGTAAGTCATACCCTTCACACTTTGATTTCATGAAAGCACCTGATGGGTGGAAGGTACCTGATTTTAATAATTTTAGTGGTGATGATAGTAAATCCACTATAGAGCATATTAGCATGTTTCTTGCACAATTGGGTGAAGTTAGTGCTTATGATTTTATGAAAGTTCACAATTTTCCATTGTCCCTTACTAGCACAGCTTTTGCATGGTTTACTTCATTACCAGCTTGTTCTATTGGTTCATGGGCTGAACTAGAAGAAAAGTTTCATAGTTATTTTTATACCGGCGTCCATAAACTAGATTGTCTCATCTTGCATTAGTTTGTCAAGGTCGTGATGAGTATGTTCTTGATTTTGCTAAGCGATTTAGAGAAATTAAGAATCGATGCTTTCAATTAATGATTTCAGAAAGAGATTTAACTGACTTATGCTTTGCTAGTTTACGTCCTAGTATTAGGGATAAACTTAAACATTATAAGTTTGTGAATGTTAATCAACTATTGCAAAGGGTCGTTTCAGCTGAATCGCGCCTTAAAGAATCTCGTGAAACTTATAAGTCTAATCGTCATAATGTGCATGTTGTTGATGATCATTCTGATTGTTCTGATGATGATAATAAAAAAGTTTGTCCTACTGAAATTAAATGACCGGCAAAAAATAAGATGGTTACTTGTCCATCTCTCAAACTGATTCATAAGAATCGGAGTGAAGAGATGAAGTTTACTTTTGATTTCTCTAAATGTGGCTGAATCTTTGATGAATTGTTGAAATTCGGTTATATTATAATTAATTATACATTGCCTTTAGCTGATGAGTTAAATAAGAGCTTATTGTAAATATCATAATTCTTTTTCTCATGTCACTAATGATTGCAATGTTTTCCGTCGGTAGGTCCAATCGGCCCTTAATGAGGGACGATTGAGTCTTTCTGATATGCAAGTTGATAAGATTCCTTTTTCAATGCATACAATTGAAGTAGGACCACCCACTGTTTTGATTCGTCCTGAGCAAGCCGATACAACTCAAGGCAAGAATGTGCTTATCGGCGAACCACGTGTAGCACCAAATGTCGAAACAAATTCAGGGCGCAAGGTGGTGTTAGAGAAGGACGATGAAGGCAAGAACAAATTAAAGATCACCGCTGGATCAACGCAGTATTTGAGAAGGCAGGGGTGGTACGAAACGGTGGCAGTACAGCAGAGGCTGGCTAGGCCGACTAGAGCAGTCAGGCTAGGCTGATTCCATCCAGCAGCAGGGCCAAGTCGGCTGAGTCGACTACCCCAGTCAGCTTAGCCGACTCCCCTAGTTCCAGCAGCCTCGGCTCCTCTGGCATTTAAGTTTTGCGCACATTTGTTCCACGCAGGTCGGAGATTGGTACTTGGAAGACGAATGAGAAGAAGAACCAAGGGGAGCTTGTGGTGAGGCCACCATGCACTTTTGATAGGCTCATGGCCAGGTATAACTAAGAAAAGGCCGATTCCAAGAATCGGTCGTTAAAAAAAGAGAATCTATGTACTCGCCTAAACGAGAAGATGACAAGGTTAAGCAATTAGCGGTGATGCAACCAGCAGCTCTAGTTCAGAGAGTTGCTCCTCGTATATCTCATTGGGGACCCCGATTCCACCTTCAGTCACACCACAATGGAGTCCTTATGGAGTTTGGGTGTTGTATCCCTCGGCTGCACCTATGCAAGGCCAGCAAAGAAGGAAGAGCCTGCTGGTCCAGTTCAAAAACATTTTGTCTTTAGCCGATTGAACAATGGTCAATCAAGCTCTAGCGGTGTGAATCAAGGTCAGATGATTACATTCAAGACTCCGGCTTCACAAGGTTCAGAAAGGGCACCAATGCGACAGGTCTACGTGCCTAAGAAGGTTGAGGCTCCTGTTATTCCTCCGTCAAGAGCTAGGCTCAATCAGTCATCACAATCGACTCTATGGAAGCTCCTATCATTAACCATGATGGACCGATTATAATTAAAGAAACTCCAGCGCAAAAGCAAGATGAAGTCCTAAAGAAGTTGCTAGAGATGAGAAGAGAGAGCTCATCGAAGGAGATTCCAAGTATCACCAACCGCGTGTGGTGTCCTTGTGGGTTGAATAAAACCAATGCGTAAGTTGCAGCGGCGCTCATGGCATAAGCAACAAAAGCGGGAGATGCTTGC
>CM036191.1:13580566-14155624 GCA_020631735.1 Saccharum officinarum | reverse complement strand
GAATGACTCCCACCAATCTGAGCAGCTCCTTGGAGTGGCCTGAGGCGTACAAGACTTTCTCCAAGTCGTTGCACTGTGCAATGTTTAGCTGCTTTTCCACAGCTCTCAGCCAGTCATCCGCCTCCATAGGTTCAGAGGCATGTGTTAACACAGGTGGGCGTCCTTTCAGAAACTCACAACGTTTGTCACGGACCTGCACAGGTGGGGGTGCTCCTGCTGGTTGCTCACCGAGACGGTCCATCACTGTCTGCATGAGCTGCGCTTGCATGGCCATCAACTGCTCAATGGTCACCGGCGGTGGCGGAGGTGGATCCACCAAAGCTCCGTATCCACGACCACGGCCACGGCCTCTGCCACGTCCTCCTCTGGCGGCCATCTGTTTCCAATCAAATGTGCATACTTTTAGAGATCTTTCAAAAAAAATTACAAATTATTTACAAAAGGTAAATAACATAACTAAAAATTTCTGGACGAGTGTCTACAACAGCAGACCGAAACTGGAGTGTAACTCAAGTTCCAGAAATCCAAATAGGCGTGGCTTACATCATTGGAAAGCTTAAAGAGTCTGTTACAACTTTTGTATAGAACTTTTTCACTGATACGGACGGCAACATCATCAAAAACTGAGCTAAACAATTTCTGTTCTAGGTTACAGACTGCACAGACTTGCCAGGTTGTAGCAGGCATATCTCTCAAACCAGAATTGATAATGAGGTGATTCCAGTGGGAAATGAAAGGTACACAAGTCTAGTTCTTTCCACAAAAATTTCATAATTTTTGGACGTAGAGATTTAGAGATATGAGACAAACATTGCAGACTGCTCTGAGAAACAGCACAGCAGTAAAGCAGAATTTTAAACCCCAACTAAGTTAAACAAACACTAACTTAAGGTTTTGATAAAAAGAACATGTGGACAAGCCCACACTGTTCCTGCAATCACACAAACTCCAAATCATTCAAGTTCATCATCACAACCAACAAGACAATTAAAAGTTCACAACACACACATAAACTTGACACGACTTTCGATCTAGAACGCATTCATTATGACGGGGCTGCAAGTATCTAAGGAGCGTGATCCATCATGGTGAACACCCTGGCCTTCTTCTTGTAAATGGTAGGCTGTCCTAGCTGAACGGCCATCTCATCTATCTGGTTGAAGGCGCTTTTCAGATTTTGCGCTGCACGAAGCTCTTCCCTGAGTGCTTCGTTGACCTCCTGCATGGCGCTGAGGTGCCTCACTGTGGTGTCCAAGGTGGGATCAGAAGCTGGAGGAGCCAACACCGCCCATGTCTTCTCCTTGAGTCGTAGCGTGGAAGATACCGGTAGCGATCATTCTGCATGTCCTCAAAACGTCGACCATGGTAGTGCAGGTACGCCGCCTGCGCAGCATCTTCCATGCTGTCATAGGCACTGGCACGCCTGGCTCAGGGGCTATGGGTGGTCACAACATCCTGAGATTGGTCGGTGTTGTTCCAGGCGGTGATGATCACATTGCCTTCCAGTACGTCGCCTCCACTGGATGTGTGTGCTCCGCACAGTAGTACTTCACAAGCAGCAGCAACTCTGGATAGTACTCAGCTAGCATGGTGGTGAGGAGGTTGTGGTAATGGGCATCTTCGGGAGCTTCCTTAAACTTGTTTCTGGTGGTCCAGCCTATCTCTTCTGGCTCCTCTGATGCAGCTGGGGAGGGCACTGGTGTTGGTGCAGAAGCGGCCTGGGAAGCTGGTGGAGGTGTAGCAGTGGGGGCTGGCGCATCCACAGGTGGGATGGGTGCAGCCACGGGGTCAAAACAGGTCCGTCAGATGCAGCAACTGAAAATGCCTCCTCCATGGGTTCCTCCTCTTCCTCGTCAGTGATGTGGGCGACCTCTGGCTCCACTGGTGGTACCGCTGGTGGTGCTGGTGGAGCAGGTGCTGCTTGAACGAACTGGACGACGTAGGCAGCGGCACTGAGGCGAGGCATCTATAGTTTTGATATAAATATATTATCATAGTCAATATTTTATGCAATAGAATAAGAAATAGAGCATCAAATTTTAATAAAATATCAAGATGGAGATAGTAGCACGTAAATAAATAAAGTCAAACTCCTAGAAACGACCATTTCAATCTAGGTTTGCGTCCTACAGTCAACCTGGCTCCGATACCAATTTGTCACACTCCAATTAAAGGACAATATAGAGTGCATACATCTTATGTGCGCCCCAGGAATAGTCACACACATAAGCTGACAAATTAACAAAAGTATCATCACCATGTACATACATAACGTTATTACATCACGTAGTTCTTACATAACAAGCGAAAAAGTAAATAGCAACTCTCAGGCGTAGTGTCTGATCCACAGGGAAGGACGACTGGTTGACCCAAACCTAGAAATCTTCCGGGAAGTCCTCGTAGAAACTATCATCTGTTACCCATCCGGGATTTTTATCCAAAAACAATATAGCAACAAGTGTGTGTACATTTGTACTCTGCAAGTATAGTATGAGGATTCATGAGGCTCAAAAAGGATAGACACGGTTGACTACAGTTAGCACTTTTAGTAGATCAACATTTCATTATTAATCATTATTAAGTTATGCTCAAGCTCCCATTTAACCCACATGATCCACTACTAGAATTAAGAAGAGAAAGCAACAGTGTGATCTCATCATCATCATCATAGTTCATCCACATATCTAGTAACCATTTATTCTGTGAGTTTTCCGGGCCGCTCTTGTCCGTGAGCACGGTTGTTATAACAGTTTTGACACTCTGCAGAGGTTGCATCTTTACCCGTGAGTCGTGTTACCCGTATGCCCGGGCCCGTCGACCCCCTAACACTTCCAAGGTGAGCAGGCAGGGTACACTATGAAGCCTTCCATAGGCCTCTTCTAACAAGTTAGGGCCGCTAGGTTTCCTCGGCAGGCAGATATAGAGAACCCCCCTTTCGATGGCACAATTCCCGCAGGCTATACACATCTGAACAGAGGCAGTTCTATACCCAACGTGGCAAGCCCCTCTTGCGCCCTTTCGGGTAACCTCTAACAAGTTAGAAAAGATCCTACTACTGAGCTAAAGTCAGAGCCATTTAACTCCCACGGTTGCACTGTAAGTCCCAGCTTTTGCCCTACAGATAAGTCCTTACGGAGAGTTTAGGGCAACATGATCAACATCATTTGCACCATCACCCTATAGTTCCACCATTATCATCATGTTTATCCGTTGGTTCCATTAGTCATAGTGTAGATCATGTTTAATTAGAGCACTAGCATTCTACCCATATGCAAATAATCCGCATAGGAATCAAGGTACAAGTCATCGATTTGCTAGGAAATCCTTATAGTCGAGCAATATTAGACACATGCATAATGAGTATGTTATATAATGAATAGGACAACAAGGTAGGCCCATGCTATACTTGCCTTGGTTCACGAACTGCTGCTGGTCCTGCTGCTCCTCGCACGCGCCCGGATTTCCGACGTACTCCTCACCGTCTGAACTCGAACGACACAAAGTACAACACGCAATTCGGAGCAGACATACAAGCAAAACATAGCTACTATTAGAACAGTACACCAACAATAAATAAATCTGAATAAAATGTTTATCAAAATCATCTACACCTCGCTACGATCACAATGACGCGAAAAGCACGAAAAACGGAGTTACGACGCACAAGTTACGAGATATTTACTGTTCCAAAAGCTAGCTATTAACTAGATTTATTTGAGAAATTCAAAAGCTCTTAACAGGTCTAACAGAAGCACTATTGCATAGATTATGAAATTATGAAACTAACGCAAGTTGAACGGGTCAAATCGGAGCTAAGACGACGATTTTATAAACGTTTTACTACAGTGGCAATTCTGTAATTAATCTGAAAGCGTATTTTTCATATATACCGAAGAAACTACGCTTTCCGAAAAAAGAACGCGCACTCCGGGAGTACGCCAAGGACGGCGGGTTCAAATAGATGAAAGCGGGGTCTCTTTAACAAAAATGGACCCGAAGGGGTATTGAGCTCTCTGAGCCGTTGATCTTGCGATGAGCGGCTCTGATCGAATGTAGGAGAGGAGGGCGGCGCAGCCCGCCGGAGAAGATGAGCCCACGGCGGTGCTCCATGGCCGGCGGTGTGCAGCTCGTCGGAGAAGGCGGCTAGGGCACTACGGTTCTCATCTCGCCAAGCCGAGAGCACCGGAAGAGAGTGGGGGAGATGGCGAATTTGTCACGGGGCAAAACACGGCCGGAGATAGGCCCGAGGGGCACCCGCCATGGCCGGCGGTGGAAGGGCTCGCCGGAGCTCGCGGGAGCGGCCTAGAGGCCACCACCCGACACGGGAGAGGGATGGGGAGAAAGAGGGGAGCGCGGGGAATCTCACCACGGCTTCAAACGGGACGGGGACGGCTCGGGGCGAAGACCGACGAGGTGGCCGAGCGTGCTCCGGTGGCACGCCACTGCGGGACTTCGCGAGCTCGAAGGGATGGGGGATTGGAGCGGGAATGCAGCAGGGGGAGGGGCGAAGGGGGTTGCGGCTCCCTTTTAAGGCCGGGCGCGGGGGGGGGGAAAGACGCTCCCACGTTCTGCGGTTGTGGGCGCGGGCGGTCATGGCGGTTGCCATCGTGACCGAGAGGAGCGGGGTGGCGGCTGAAGGTAGAGGAAGGCGCCGACAGCTGGGCCCGGACGGTCAGCGACCGCGGGAGAGGAGCGCGGCGCGGCAACGGCCGCCGGCTGGGCTGGGCCGCGGCCCAGAGAAGGAGCGCGGGAGGAAGGGATGGGCCGGCCGGGAATTGGGCTAGCAGGCCGAATCCGAGGAAAGTGAAGGCAGGAAAAAAAAATTTGTTTTCCTTTTTCAATTTAATTTTCAAATCACATTTCCAAATGATTTTCAAATCCTTTCAAAAATTTATCAAAACCACTCATCACAAAAATACTTGTGCAACAGCATGCATGCATGAACATTTTCTAACCTTATGATTGATTTTAATTTCCCAAAAATTTATTATTCCCTAAATTTGAATGCACAACAAATTCATATTTAAATCAATTTATCTATTTTTAAATAATACAAAAATTTAGGGTGTCACAGCCGAGAATGCTCGTTCTTCTCGTCTTTCTGAATCCATTATCGATGTAAACACTGGTGAAAAAGTTGCATGTCATCTTGAAAAGGGAGTTACTATAGGTAATTGTTTTGTACATATATGTATATATACTTTTTGTAGTTTTTTTTGGATATTTAAATGACTTGTGGTTTGATTTTGTACAGAGAAATTTTTTCCAGATTCTTCGTCTCATAGAGAGACAACTGTGGACGTTGGGAAGATGAAGGAAGTTGCCCAGGAACCTTCTACCCCAGCTGAAATTTTAGAAACCATTCCTGATGGAGTTGATCCTGCTGCTTACAAACGTTGTATGGAATACTGCTAGGCTTAAGGTGTGAATTTAGACACTTTCAAATTTATTGGGATTGGTTTGGATAAACTTCATATTATGCCGAAGAAGCCAGAATTAAAGTTGTCAAAGTGCATTGATGATGCCTTCGCAGTTCCAGATGCGGAGGCTAAACTTATTGGTAAATCTTCGCTTGAGTTGGCAGACGCCAGTGTTTCTATGATTTATAAGGTTCAAAAAAGTTTTCTTTGATTTTGTTGTTTAAATTTGGTTAAACTTTTTATGTTGATTTGTGATATATATTTGACTTCGCGTATGAAAAAATTTTGTTTTTGTAGAATGTTCTTTTGCAAAGGAGCTTGCGTAAATCAATTGAAGATGATGCGAAGAATGCAGTACTTCGCGAGAAAAAGTTTTGTTGAAGAGATTAAATCTTTGAAATCTCAACTTGCTGCTAAAGAGAAAGAAAGGGTAGAGACAGTTGAAGCTCTTCATAATATGGAGTCCAGGTGTATTTCTGTTGGAGCCAAGCTTGAAGCGAAGATCGAGGATTATGATAATTTGAAAAAGGAACTTGAGAAAATTGTGAGGGAGAAAAATTATGTTGAGAAAAAATCTTCTAAAAGGATCAAAATTTTCATAATAAGTGTAATCGCTTGTGGGAGCTTTGCAAAAATTGTTATGACAAATTTGGAGCGAAGCCTGAGGATCCTTGTTGGGAGCTTAGAGAATTTGATCCATTTTTTGCTTGGTTGTGTCGTCAGTATGAAGATTTACCGACGGTTATCCAGACTAGCGCAGATTTGAGTTGTATTTATGCAACTCATGCGCTTTTTCATCTGATGAAAGAGACAAAGGATCTTTTGTATGAACAAATATTGAATAAAGACTATAAGTTTCTTTCTGTGGAGCAATTGAGTCAGGTTACTTCTCGGACTCAATTGCTCTGCAAGAAATATTTTAATCAGTATTGGAACATGGATGGGAGGGAGAATGCTTTTCTGAAGGCGAAGAAGAAGATGGAGAAGGTTCGATTGAAAATATTATTGATTTTTTTATTACATTCATATATATATATATTGTACTAATATTCTGTTTTGTTTTTTGCTGCAGCTTGAAAAAGAGATTGCTGCTGATGAAAAGTTGCAAAGGGAACAAGACAAATATGAAGAAGAAAATGCAAGAGATGATGATGTTGGTGACCACCCATTTTAGTTAGTCTTGAAGTTAGTTAGTTTTTTTATTGAGGGGTGAGACTTGCTATGCTATTTGATATCTGTAAATATTTAAACTTAGCAGGATGGAGTGGGTGTTTTGCCGTTGCTAATGTATAAGGATAACTTTGTCGTTGATCCTTCGCTATGGTTGGAGTATGCAACTAATGAGGTGGATCCTACGTTTGATACTTTTGTTAAACGTAAGCTGATGTGATAATTATGTTCTGAAATTTTGCCTTTTGGTCGTTGTAGTTTATTTGCTGATGAAGTGTTGCTTTTAGATTTTGAATGTAAAATTTTATTACTAGGAACAAGAAATATTGTTTGCCACGAATTCTTGACTTCAGCGGAGTTTCTTAGGATGGTTATTGTGGCACTAGTTTTTTTTAGTAATAATATGTGAAGTAATTGCGGCATTCTGTATTTTCCAGTCATCATGTTCGAGTGCTTCGCCAAGTTGTGTCTCTGAAGAATTTCTACGGTTCAAAGTTGATGAAGTGTTAGATAGGGTTGTTGAAGAGTTGATTAGCGAAGCTGCATTTTTTGTTGCTTCGGAAAGCGAGTGATTGTAACTTTTGTTGTGATCTTTTTTATGTAATAAATTATTTTGCTTTCATGGTGGAAATAAGAATGTCTCATAATTGTCTAGTAGATTCTGCTTAGAAATTATAATTCTTCTTAATGAATTTGAAAACGACGTTCCCTTAACTTTTTAGCGTAGGCGACGCGTAGTCAAATTTCATCTTTGTGAATTTGAAAACGTCATCCCCTTACTTTTTAGCGAAGGCGACGCGTAGACTTCGTTTTTTAAAGTCAAATTTCATCTTGATGAATTTGAAAACGCCGTCCCCTTACTTTTTAGCGAAGGTGACACATAGACTTCGTTTTTTAAAGTCAAATTTGATCTTGGTGAATTTGAAAACGCCGTCCCCTTACTTTTTAGCGAAGGTGATGCGTAGACTTTGTTTTCTATAGTGAAATTTCATCTTGGTGAATTTGAAAACGCCGTCCCCTTACTTTTACGCGTAGACTTTGTTTCTATAGTCAAATTTCATCTTGGTGAATTTGAAAACGCCTTCCCCTTACTTTTTAGCGAAGGCAATGAATGGACTTCGTATTTTCTGAAATCAAATTTTACTTAGGTAAATTTGAAAACACCGTCCCCTTACTTTTTAAGCGAAGGCGATGAATTGACTTCGTATTTTTTTGAAATCAAATTTTACTTAGGTAAATTTGAAAACACCATCCCCTTACTTTTTAAGCGAAGACGATAAATTGACTTCGTATTTTTTTAAATCAAATTTTACTTAGGTAAATTTGAAAACACCGTCCCTTACTTTTTAAGCGAAGGCGATGAATTGACTTCGTATTTTCTGAAATCAAATTTCACTTAGGTAAATTTGAAAACACCGTCCCCTTACTTTTTAAGCGAAGGCGATGAATTGACTTCGTATTTTTTTGAAATCAAATTTTACTTAGGTAAATTTGAAAACACCGTCCTCTTACTTTTTAAGCGAAGGCGATGAATTGACTTCGTATTTTGTTAAGTCAAATTTTTACCTTAGTGATGAAGTCAAAATTTACCTGACTTCATTTTTAAAGTCAAAATTCAACTTAGTGAATATGAAATATTATTCGCTCTTTCTAGCGAAGATAACATGCAGACTTCTTTTTTAAAGTCAAAATTCACCTTAGTGAATATGAAATATTGTTCGCTCTTTTTGGCGAAGATAAATGCAAACTTCATTTTTGAAGTCAAAATTCAATTTAGTGAATATGAAATATTTTTCGCTCTTTCTAGCGAAGATAACATGCAGACTTCTTTTTTGAAGTCAAAATTCACCTTAGTAAATATGAAATATTGTTCGCTCTTTTTGGCGAAGATAACATGCAGACTTCATTTTTGAATTCAAAATTCAACTCAGTGAATATGAAATATTATTCGCTCTTTTTGGCGAAGATAACATGCAGACTTTTTTTTGAAGTCAAAATGCACATTAGTGAATTTGAAATATTATTCGCTCTTTTTGGCGAAGATAACATGCAGACTTCTTTTTTTAAAGTCGAAATTCACCTTAGTGAATTTGAAATATTATTCGCTCTTTTTGGCGAAGATAACATGCAGACTTCATTTTTGAAGTAAAAATTCAACTTAGTGAATAAGAAATATTATTCGTTCTTTTTGGCTAAGATAACATGCAGACTTCTTTTTTGAAGTCAAAATTCACCTTAGTGAATTTGAAATATTATTCGCTCTTTATGGCGAAGATAACATGCAGACTTCTTTTTTGAAGTCAAAATTCACCTTAGTGAATATATTTTATGATTCTTTTGATAGGTTAGCATCGTTTTTTGCTTGTTCGAATAATGATGCTACCTACTTTGTGTGTTTTGCCGATACATGAGTATATTTAAAGTATACTCTTCGGCCGTTGATAAGATTTTTTTAGGGGAACTAGCTTTCTCATTTATACTTTGATGAGAATTTATAATGAAGGCTGCTTTGCTGATTGTTCATTATGCAAAAAATTTCTACCGAATTAAAAACAATCTGATTGCTTGGAAATCCATTATAAATTTGTGCGTGTCATTTGTCTGAGCCCCTCGGAGAAGTTCTAAAGACTTTCTTGTGGTATTTTTAAGAGAAGGAAGAAGGATTTGTTTTGTTGATTTGATAAAGAATCCTTTGTCTAGATGAAGCCCCTAAGTGTTATTAAAGATTCCGCTGAGCTTGAGGCAACGAAGGAATTATTTGTGTTTGGTATTAACTCAAGTTTTTCTCTCTATGTACGGTTTGGGTGAGTTTGAGGTTTTATCAAATCTGTTTTTTGTTTTTATTTTATTTTGAGTTTTCATGAATGCCCGATGTCTAAGGCTATGTTAACTTGAGCTTATCAATGTTTTTTTACAATAAATCAGCGAACAGTAGTTTAGTAATGGCCTTTTCAGCCATACGAACAAGGTGATAAAACAGCCAGCTGAACTGACCCTAGATTTTTGCTTTCCAACTTCAGAGTGTTTTCTAATGAATTTTGTATGATTTTCGCAAAAATCTTGTTCCCATCAGGATTCGACCTTAGATGTAAAGAATGGTGAAGACTTTGGATGTTCGTAGGTGTATAGTGGTTGAGCAGCCCCTTAGGTTGCTTGTTGCAGATTTGCAATTCTTTTGCTGTTTAGAGTTTTTTTTTGTTGCTTATTGCAGATTTTTTTGTTCCTTAGAGCTTTAATTTCTGTTTGTTGCAGATTTTTGCTCCTGTGCAATACCCTAAAATTTGCTTCTTTTTGAAATAGAGATAAATTGATATAATTATGTATTTTGTGATCATGAAACATAGGAAAATAAAATTTTCAATAAATTTAAAAAATTATCATAGGGTTTAGAAACATTGTATGTGCATACAAGCCATTCCATTGGTTTTGTTTGAGTGAGTGATTTTTATCAAAACTGAAAAAAATGGATTCATTGAGCAATTGTTTGTGCATATTTATTATAGAGAAATAATGTTTTATTTGAAACTAAAACCCAATATATGGTTAGCAACATGTTTTGCATTTATGCTGGAGCATAAGCTTTATTGTAATGTGTGGTTTTGACTGGGTTACAAAACTGATTCAAAAACTTTAATGGAAATATGCTTTGGAAAATATAGAAAAGAAAAAAAAAAGAAACCTTACCTGCTGCTGGTAGCCTGGAGGCCCGTCCGAGCAGGCCTGCTCCCCCTTTCTCTCGCAGATGGGCCGAACTGAGCCGAGCCCCGAATTTCCTCCCGCGTCACGTGGGCCGGCCCAAAGCCGCTGTAGCCTCGCGCCCTCCTCTCTCGTTTCGCTGACGAGTGGACCCATGTGGCAGCCGCGCCTCCTTCTTCATGTTCGTGACCGAGCCGGAGTCGAGCTCTTCTCCAACCGATTCCACCGAGCAATCCGGGAATCCTGGGAACATATCCTAATTGACCACGTCGGGTCGCTTTAAAAGGGAACCGCAACCGTCTCCCATCTCTTTTCCCTATCTCCGAGCCTCTGTTTGCCCTAGCTGGAGGTCGCAGGTGACAAAACTCGAGTTCCGCCGAGTTCGTGGAATCGACGAATTCGCCGCCGCATCTTGATCGTAAGCGCTGCACTGAGCTTCGTCATGCTCTCATGAACTTATTGAACCTTTTCTCCACTCCATTTTCTTGCTAGCTTGTTCACAGCACCTCGTCGTCGTGGGCAGGGAACCACCGCCCGCCATTGTCAGCCGTGCCTTATCTCCGAGCCGACACTCCTTTGGTTTTCTTCACTGGTGAGTTCGCCTTCATCCCTCTTCCCTTCGGTACCTTTGATTTGCTAAATTGTGGACTGAGACGCCGGATTGAGTGTGCGCCGCCGCAGATTGCTCACCGCGATGAAAGAGCCACGTGGAGCTACTGTTGGTGGTCGGCGCCGCCCCATCCTTTTCTTCTTTTTAATCCTGACCCTCCATCGTCAGATCTACGGCCAGGAGAGGCCGATACCCTTTCGGCCGTGAGTTTTCTTAAAGAGCCCCTGCGTTTTTATGAAATAGAACCCGCGGTCCTTGGCGTAATCCAGAAATTACGTTTCTTTGTTTTAAAAACGTATTTCCTCTCGGTAAATACAAAATACGTTTTCAGATATCTACAGAATTGCCACTGATTTTGTTTTAGCCATAACTTCTCCGTTTTAACTCCGATTTGAACCGTTCAAGTTGCATTAGATTCGTATTTGCGAGCTCTACATGTTAGTATAGCTGTACATTAGGTTTGAGAAATTTAATTTTTGAGTTATATTAAAGTAATTATTTATCTATAGGAAATCTTAGAAAATTCATAACTTTCACGTTTTAAATCCGAATATCGTGATCTTTACGTTTGTGTGATCGTAGTAACGTGTAGAATAGTTTTATAAGCTTTTCAAACTGTTTTTATACTGTTGGTGTACTATTCTAATTGTATCTCTTGGTTGCCTCATGTATGATTGCATATGGATGCTTGTGTGGTGTTCTATGATAATGTCCAGTCGGTGAGCTTTACGTGTTGATCGAGAAGGAATACAGTTGAAGTTTTGGACTAGAAGAAGCATCAGAGTTTAAGGCAAGTATCGTATGGGACCATCCTTATTATCCTATTCACTATAATCATAATACATATGCATGTGTCCTCCTTGATGACCTATAGATTATAAAGTAGGCTTTGATATCCTGATTCCTTGTTACCTATGGGTTTTGCATTGGGTAGCTATTGCTAGTGCTTGATCTATGAACAATGATCTTGTAATATGACTAATGAATTGTGCAACCAACCATTAAGATTATTTAATTATTGTTAAAGGGTGCTAGAGCATTATGTTGTTTTTATGTTGCTCTAGTTTCTCTCCGTAAGGACTTATCTGTAAGTGATAACCGGGATTGACAGTACAGCTACGAGGGCTATATGGCTCTGGCTCTAGTTGTTTAAGAGACATTTTCTAGCTTGTTAGTGGTTACTGAAAGGCGCAAGAGGGGTCATGTCTAGTATGGCTTGGCCTACCAAGGTGGGTGCAGTCTTTTGTAAGTCGCCCCTTAGAGGGAGGTTCATGCTTTCCAATTGGGAATCCTTAGCGGCCCTAACTTGTTAGACGAACTTTTGAATGGCTTTATATGGTTTCTGATGTTTTGGGCCTTGCAAACCCATGCATTTGGAAATTATAACTCACAGTGAAAGTGTACACCTCTGCGCAGAGTTTAATAAACTGGTATACTAGCTGTGCTCACGGACACGAGCGGCCTTAGGGATTCTTAATATCATGCTTATTATTGTTGATGTTAATATGCTATTGTTAATTGCTATTTCATTATTCTTATTACAATTGATCATTGGTTTATAAAGGGAATTTGGTTATCTTGATGCTACTCAATTGCTAAGCAAATGGTGAATAAAAGCTAAATGTAGTAAACTAGTGTCTAACCTTTTGAGCCTCATGAACCCCATGTTATATTTGCGGAGTTCGACATGGACTCACTCTTGCTATTTCCACACCTCAGGATAGTCTCTAGAGTTTTTAGGCTTGTGATCAACCAGTTAGTTTGTTCCTGGAGTGAAGTCTACACCTGGTGTTCAGAGTTGTTTTTCCGCTGTGTTGCTCTCTAAGTATATTTTATACTATTGTGTTATGTATATTAAGCATTTATCTCTTGATATTACACTTATCTGTGGCTATATGTGAGATTTGACTCTTTTATTTCACATATAGTATATTTCTGGTTTTGTCCTTAAAACTGGGTGTGACAGAGTGGTATCAGAGCAATGCTGACTATAGGACGCAAGCCTAGTTGAAACTAATCGTTATAATGTCTAAACATTGCCACAAAAATCCTTGTTCCATAAGACCTTGATATTTTCTTCTTATCTTACTGTTCACCTCTACCTTGTTGCTTATTTTTTAAAAAAAATCTTGTGCTCATCCTATTCCTTGCTTTGATATGCTTTTAGAACCTCATCTTATCATCTTCTTGCGACATCGAAAGAGAAACATTAGGATCTTTGCCCTATATGAAGATAACGATAGCAATCGTAAGTTGAGTCAATGCGTGAAGGGTGAACCAATGTGTTAGTTGGATTGTCATTATGTTTATGCTTGATTTGGAGTTTTGTAATGATTGCAATGAAGTTGTGTAGCACACAATTTCATTTATAGGTAGTCTTAAGGCATAAGGATTAATGAATAAATAGTTGGGGTCGTTTTATGTAATTATCTGCTTGCTGATTTCTGGAGCAGCATTAAGTGTTTCTGTTATATCTTAAGATCTAGACGTGAGGAATACATGAAATTTTCGTGGGAGAAACTAGTCCCTTACATCTTCCCAATTCCATTGGAATCACCTTTTTATCAATTTTGAGTTATGAGATATACCCGTTCAAAGTTGAGGTTACCGCACAGTCTGGAGTTCTGGAACAGTTTCGGTTAAGCTTTGTTTTGACTTAGTTAATGACAGAATCTAGGAAAGTGTTCTATAAGTAAATTGCAGAGATTTTGATAAGCTTTCTAACGGTATAAGGTGCAACCTAATTGGATTAACATAACTGGAGATATGGATGTTTTACTGTGCTGCTGTTTTTCTGCTCGCAAGGAATTTCAGATTACTTGTTCTTGTTTATACACACGAGTTTTTATTGGATATCTGAAGGTCATCGTGATAGTATATCATTGAGAAGAAGGTTCAGGCTACTCTTTTGTTTCCCTAGTTGATATTTTCTTAAGGGGGGTAGCCAAGATGAAGAGTTCGGTTGTCTATGTGGTTGGGTTTTCTCTTACCTCTCATGCTACCAAGTCTTATCTTGTCATCTCATGAAGTTGCACTTAGGAATGTTAAGAATGACTGAATCCTAATGTATTCATGTTACAAATAGATGGTTAATACTAGGAGAAGTTCTTCACAAGGTGACCGAAGGGACTCTACCAATTCATCTAATCCTTCACCGGCAACAAATTCTCCAACTATAGAGCAAGCTTTGATGACACAGAATCAATTGTTGCAGACTCTCATTCAACATGTGGTGAATAACCAGCATCAAGCACTGCCTATTAGTAAGCGTGGTGAATTTATGATGGGACACCCGCCAACATTCTCTCATGCGAGTGATCCACTAGAGGCAGATGATTGGCTTAGAGCTGTGGAGCGACATCTTGACATAGCTCAGTGTGATGACCATCAAAAAGTGTTTTATGCTTCCGGACAACTTTATGGTGCTACTCTAAATTGGTGGGAATCTTTCCAGGATGGACGTACTGATCATGCTTCTTAGATAACCTGGCAGGAGTTCAAAGATAAATTCAAAGCTCACCACATTCCCAAAGGGTTGATAGAACTTAAGCAAGATGAGTTTCGAGCTCTAAAGCAAGGATCTATGTCAGTGTGTGAGTATCGTGATCAGTTCACTCAGTTGTCTTGTTATGCTCCTAATGAGGTGAGAGAAGATGCAAATAAGCAACGTCTTTTTCTTAAGGGAATTTATTATGATCTCAGGTTACAACTGAAGGGCCACAACTATCCAAATTTCCAAGCTTTGGTGGATCGTGCTATTGTGCTTGACGATATGCGCAAGGAGCATGATAGGAAGAGAAGGAAGATGCAACATCAATATGCAGGTAGCAACACTTGTCTCGGTTTTGCTGCACAACCAGAGTATCAGTCACGCTCTATGCATCTACTTGGTAGTATAGATCGGGATCCGTACCAATTTCAGCAACCCAATAATGACGTGCATTACTTTAAGTCTCAAGAACCATGTCTGTCACCTCCGATTATTAATACCAGTGAGGAAGGTCATGGTTGTGGTGAGATTGAGCACTATGAGAACGATTGTTTGGAGAAGTTTACTAAGAGTAATTAGCTAGAATCAACAACATCAAGAGCCAGAACAAAGTGTCCATAATTAGGAGGTGCAAAGAAATAAATTGAATCAAAAATATATCCAAGGAAGGTTGAACAATGTGGATGTGGTTACTATTTACGAAGTTAAAGAGGTTGTTCTCGGTTATATTGGTGCAGGCTCAGACACTGCTATGGTTTTGTTTGACCCTAGGGCTACACATTCATTCATCTCTCGAAAATATGTAGAAGATCATAAGATAACTATGCTTCCAATGAGGAAACGGGTGGTAGTTAACTCTCCAGAAGGAGAAAAGAAGGTAAACCATATATGCCCAAGAGTTAGTCTTGACATAAACGGGGTGAAGTTTGAGGCAAATCTTATTGTTCTTGAGTTAATGGAAATAGATGTTATCCTTGGAAAAGGTTGGTTACTTGCTTGTAAAGGAGTGATTAATTCTGCCCAACGTTCGGTGTTTCTAACTACACGGTCAGGAGAAAGAATTGAGTATGTAGGTGTTCAATCGGCACCTGAGGAAGACGAGAATGATCAATTAGAAGATGGTTACACTAAGGATAGTAAAGTGGACCATGAGCTTACAGAAGTCATAGCAGAGGAACAAACGACTTTGGAGGAGCTCAATAGGAGAGATGATAATGCTTACGCAGATTAGCTAGCGAGGATCTTAGGAACTATCTCATGATTCTCATCAAAAGATGTAACATGGGAGAATGAGGATCGAATGAAGACAGAATGTCACTATCTCTTACTATCTCTTTTATCATCATTTTCTGAATCTCGGGGACGAGATTCATCTTAAGGGGGTAGAATTGTAATACCCTAAAATTTGTTTCTTTTTGAAATAGAGATAAATTGAGATAATTATGTATTTTGTGCTCATGAAACATAGGAAAATAAAATTTTCAATAAATTTAAAAAATTATCATAGGGTTTAGAAACATTGTATGTGCATACATGCCATTGCATTGGTTTTGTTTGAGTGAGTGATTTTTATCAAAACTGAGAAAATGGATTCATTGAGTAATTGTTTGTGCATATTTATTATAGAGAAATAATGTTTATTTGAAACTAAAACCCAATATATGGTTAGCAACATGTTTTGCATTTATGCTAGAGCATAAGCTTTATTGTAATGTGTGGTTTTGACTGGGTTACAAAACTGATTCAAAAACTTTAATGGAAATATGCTTTGGAAAATATAGAAAAGAAAAAAAAGAAACCTTACCTGCTGCTAGTAGCCTGGAGGCCCGTCCGAGCAGGCCTGCTCCCTCTTTCTCTCGCAGATGGGCCGAACTGAGCCGAGCCCCGAATTTCCTCCCGTGTCACGTGGGCCAGACCAAAGCCGCTGTAGCCTGCGCACCCTCCTCTCCCGTTTCGTTGACGAGTGGACCCATGTGGCAGTCGCGCCTCCTTCTTCATGTTCGTGACCGAGCCGGAGTCGAGCTCTTCTCCAACCGATTCCACCGAGCAATCCGGGAATCTGGGAACGTATCCTAATTGACCACATCGGGTCGCTTTAAAAGAGAACCGCAGTCGTCTCCCATCTCTTTTCCCTATCTCCGAGCCTCTGTTTGCCCTAGCTGGAGGTCGCAGGCGACAAAACTCGAGTTCCGCCGAGTTCGTGGAATCAACGAATTCGCCGCCGCATCGTGATCGTAAGCGCTGCACTGAGCTTCGTCATGCTCTCATGAACTTATTGAACCTTTTCTCCACTCCGTTTTCTTGCTGGCTTGTTCATAGCACCTCGCCGTCATGGGCAGGGAACCACCGCCCACCATTGTCAGCCGTGCCTCATCTCCGAGCCGACACACCCTTGGTTTTCTTCACTGGTGAGTTCGCCTTAATCCCCTCTTCCCTCCGGTACCTTTGATTTGCTAAATTGTGGACTAAGACGCCGGATTGAGTGTGCGCCGCCGCGGATTGCTCACCGCCGGTGAAAGAGCCACCGTGGAGCTACTATTGGTGGCCGGCGCCGCCCCATCCTTTTCTTCTTTTTAATCCTGACCCTCCATCGTCAGATCTACGGCCAGGAGAGGCCGATACCCTTTCGGCTGCGAGTTTTCTTAAAGAGCCCCTGCGTTTTTATGAAATAGAACCCGCAGTCCTTGGCGTAATCCAGAAATTACGTTTCTTTGTTTTAAAAACGTATTTCCTCTCGGTAAATCAAAAATACATTTTCAGATATTTACAGAATTGCCACTGATTTTGTTTTAGCCATAACTTCTCCGTTTTAACTCCGATTTGACCCATTCAAGTTGCGTTAGATTCGTATTTGTGAGCTCTACATGTTAGTATAGCTGTACAGTTGGTTTGAGAAATTTATTTTTCAAGTTATATTAAAGTAATTATTTATCTGTAGGAAATCTTAGAAAATTCATAACTTTCACGTTTTAAATCCGAATATCGTGATCTTTACGTCTGTGTGATCGTAGTAATGTGTAGAATAGTTTTATAAGCTTTTCAAACTGTTTTTCTACTGTTGGTGTACTGTTCTAATTGTATCTCTTGGTTGCCTCATGTATGATTGCATATGGATGCTTGTGTGGTGTTCTATGATAATGTCCAGTCGATGAGCTTTACGTGTTGATCAAGAAGGAATACAGTTGAAGTTTTGGACTAGAAGAAGCATCAGAGTTTAAGGCAAGTATAGTATGTGACCATCCTTGTTATCCTATTCACTATAATTATAATACATATGCACGTGTCCTCCTTGATGACCTATAGATTATAAAGTAGGCTTTGATATCCTGATTCCTTGTTACCTATGGGTTTTGCATTGGGTAGCTATTGCTAGTGCTTGATCTATGAACAATGATCTTGTAATATGACTAATGAATTGTGCAACCAACCATTAAGATGATTTAATTATTGTTAAAGGGTGCTAGAACATTATGTTGTTTTTATGTTGCTCTAGTTTCTCTCCGTAAGGACTTATCTATAAGTGATAACCGGGATTGACAGTACAGCTGTGAGGGCTATATGGCTCTGGCTCTAGTTGTTTAAGAGACCTTTTCTAGCTTGTTAGTGGTTACCGAAAGGCGCAAGAGGGGTCATGTCTAGTATGGTCTTGGCCTACCAAGGTGGGTGCAGTCTTTTGTAAGTCGCCCCTTGGAGAGAGGTTCATGCTTTCCAATTGGGAATCCTTAGCGACCCTAACTTGTTAGATGAACTTTTGAATGGCTTTATATGGTTTCTGATGTTTTGGGCCTTGCAAACCCATGTATTTGGAAATTATGACTCACAGTGAAAGTGTACACCTCTGCGCAGAGTTTAATAAACTGGTATACTAGCCGTGCTCACGGACACGAGCGGCCTTGGGGATTCTTAATATCATGCTTTATTATTGTTGATATTAATATTCTATTGTTAATTGCTATTTCATTATTCTTATTACAATTGATCATTGGTTTATAAAGGGAATTTGGTTATCTTGATGCTACTCAATTGCTAAGCAAATGATGAATAAAAGCTAAATGCAGTAAACCAGTGTCTAACCTTTTGAGCCTCAGTGCACGGTAAGCAATTTTTAATTTGGCTCCAATCCCCTGCTAGTATAAATCTTTCTCAGCTGGTCCTGCAACGAACGGGGAATGGGTTCACATAACCATGCACATCACAATTCATAAAAAGGAGAGAATATTTTTTAGTTACTTTATTTGGACAGAACTGGTAGATGCTGCTGCTCTTTGACAATGCAATTTGATTTGGACCACAATCATGAGTGCACCCATCATCATGTAATCGTGTTGTCAAAACTCGACCTCTTTTCTCTAAGTCACAAAGGTACCTTCTTGTGTGTGTCGCAGTTATATTAATTATTTGTTTCTTTCAAAGGAGTGGCTTATCTCAAACTTTGTATCTTTGATTTGTATATATAAACACACCCTCTGTTTGTAAAAGTGGAAAGCTAAACCTCATCACTCATGGGTTATTTGTATATAAACACACCCTTGTTCATAAAAAATTAAACTGAAAAAGTTTTAGGTCATTTCTCCATCTAAGGTTATTTGAAAAATTCAAAAAAAAATTCAAAACCTGAAAAAACTGAAATAGAATTTCTAGGCCATAAATGATTTTAAATGACAAAATTTTGAATTGAAAATGTTAGATCTCTCTGAGGACACCAACTTTGGTTTAGGTTGTCTTTCTCCACACGAGGTTATAAAATTCAAAAAAACAAATCTCAAAATTTTGAAAATTCAAAACGTAATTTCTAGGACCTCATTGATTTCAAATGAAAAAGGATTTAACTACAAAGTTGGAGATCTCTTCGAACACTGTAACTTTGATTAGGCTAGGTTGTTTTTCTCCGTCCGATGTCATTTCTAAAATTTATAAATTTTGTTGTGTTGTACCTATTTTTTTATAGACATGCTAAATTGTCAACCACCTCTATAAATCCATTTTTTTTGGAGACGGCTAGGCTGCCTCTAGAAATGACATTTTTAGAGGCGGTTGGCCTTTCCAGCCGTATCTCAGAAATCAATTATATGGCTAGGATTTCTAGCCGCTTCTAAAAATAGATGATATTTCTAGAGGCTGATGCTCTTTCTTCCGTCCACCTCTATATTTTTACTACTTTCTAAAGCCTAGTTGACATGCATGCTTTTGGGTGCCTTGATTTGTTCCCTTGGGCCACCGAATTAGGAGCAGTGGAGCACCGATCAGGCATTGCACACTCTACTCTCAGCAGGCAATCATCAAGAGGTTGCTGCTGAAGTTCTGATATCCTCCAGATATTTCAGACAGCTTGTTGACTAATGACTAGCAGATGTGATGGAACAGGTGAGCCCGATGCATGAAAGGTGCTCGATTGTGTCATCATCGAAGAAACTATCTAATGCGAGATGAGCTGATGAACAGGCTTGAGGCACACGTAACAATCGACGAGGACAGCTCAGGGGGGATCCATCATCCATCAGGCTGACCCTTTTCCATCTCTTGATAATAATGATCTACCTGTCTGTTGCGTTGAGCACGCTAGCGAAGTAGCGAGGCTTTGGCTTAGTGAAGCAAATCAGAGCATCACTGCACACTGCACCGCACTGTGCCAACCAGCCAGCTCCGTTCATGCATGATGCCATGATGGTATTAGTACATAAATATCGATGGATGGATCCCCTCGTCAGTCATCTCTGCTCCCAGATCAACATATACTATATCCACTCTCACCTACCTCCACTGCTGGCACTTTGATTCCTGCAGGCCCCATCCCATGCATGCATCTCCTTTCGTCAGTCACTCTGAAGCAGCTAGCAGGGCCTCACTCGTCAGTAAAACTGTTGAAGCTGTTCTGATCGAGTGCCTGCCACAGTGCAAAAGATTTTGTCCAACACAGCATGGCAGTACAAATGAAGGCCGTGATTAATGGTCTTCTGAAAGGTTATATGCATAGTACTGTAATTGTCTGTTAGGTGGCCATCCGTCTGCAGAGTAGTAGTATTAAACTCGCATAGTTGCATGCAGTTCTCATCTCAAAAAAAAAAAGTTGCATGCAGTTCGACCTCTGCACAAGAGTAAAAAGACATTCCAACCAAGTCAATGTACAGGATAGTAGGAGCCAAAACGGGTGCCACTGACAGTTTATACGAGCTGAGCCCGGGATCGGAAACACCTGAAATTGCTGACATCTTGGCCATGTGAAGAATCGAATCAAATTTTTGTAGCAGTTCAAGTAGAGTGGGGACGACGTCAGAGATGCATCTACTCCCAGGCCTTGTTCACTTCCCCCACCCAATCCAAAATATTTCCTCTTCCACCCATCACATCAAATCTTTCGACGCATGCATGGAGCATTAAATGTAGGTAAAAAAGATAACTAATTGCATAGTTTGTCTGTAAATGTCGGGACGAATCTTTTGAGCCTAGTTAGTCTATAATTGGACAAATTTTGCCAAATAACAACGAAAGATGTTACAATAACTTTTCAGCTACTTTTGGCGAAGTGAACCTACCCCCAGTCTCCCACTCCATCGATCGGGCGCCAGCAATGAGGTACCATACCATGACAGTGATCTTTTGTGCGTGCGCCGATCCATCCATCCATCCATCGATCTCGATGGGGTCTATTGCTAAAATTATAGGCTTGTCTGCCCACTCTCACCTTACAATACATACAATACAATATATATGGTGCCGTGCGAGCAACCCACAACTACTACTCGACATGCACCTACGTACGTCCCCACCAATTAACAAACCCCTCCTTCCGATCCATCCATCCATCGGCCGCAATTTTAAATTCGTAATACCGTACGCGTTTTAAAAAGGCGTCAATTGGACGGTGCATATTGGTCGTATTTGAAAAGGTATAGGCTTCACAAGTTTTAAATTCAGAATACCGTACGCATTTTGAAAACAAGCGTCAATTGGACGGCCCATATTGGTCGTATTTGAATAGGTACTACTGTACTAGCTTCACACTTGGCCATGGTCGTAGTATAAATCACTCTCACTACTTCACTAGGCTCGAATTCTCTCCGTCTCACGTAACGCTCGCTGTACGAGTAGTCATAGTTTGATCTTAATCAATACAAAAGGTACTAATATTTATAAAAGAAAATAAATAATCATTAGATCAACTTTGGAATATATTTTCATAATAAACCTATTTAGAGATACAAATGCTAACTGTTCTATAAACTTAAACAAATTGACTTAGTTCATTCAAATCTAGAATTGCAAGTCTTTTTGGATGCATGGAGTGAGTATTGTTTAATATCTTGTTTAAAAATATATGATCTTTAGAAAGAAGCTAATCAACTTATATATTTTAAATTAGTTACCTTTCTCTCAATGCTCCATGTTTAAAGAAAAAAGGATGAGGGGCACTAGCCTACAATAAGAAAAAATTATATATATATTTTTTGCAATTAAACTAGAATAGTACAAGTAGATGCCAATATAATATGCTGCATTATTATTGTACTTATACTATCCTTATAATATATATAGTACCATCATATAGCTATCTACATCGCAACATCGTTTGGAGCAAAAAGTCTAGATCATCCCCAACTATGGGGTGGTCTATTTAACCCCAAACTATAAAACGGTCTAATTTACCTCCTAAACTTTTCAAAACCGTCTACTTTATCCCTGGGATAGTTTTGGACGGCAGGTTGCTACAGTACCCATGGTTTTTTGCTACAGTAATCAAATCTTTAAAAATGATAGTAAATCACAGAAAAATTATAAAATAAAAAAATCTAATTTTATTGGACTCCATATGAGTAGATCTACACAATGAATATATAAGATGGTTACGCCAAACATTCATATATTGGTAACCATCACATCCACTCAAAAAAGCACCAATAAAAATAAACACAAAAATATAAAACTGAAAAAGGAAAAGGTTGAACCTCATTTTCGATCCCAACATTTTTGCACAATGATCGATTATTTATTTATTATTATGTACCTAATAACCGAGCCCCTCGATGATGCGATCGATGCGACCCATCACCACGGCCCTCACCTGCGCCCGGCCCGGCCCAGGCCCGCGCGGCCAGCTGGCACGGCGCGGACCACCGCCACCGAGCGGCGCACGACGAAGGCGCCCTCCGCGACGCCGCCGCCCAAGGCGCTCTTGCATCCGTACAGGTCCAGGAGCCCGACGACCCCGCCGGCGGACGCGATGGACGACCACCGCCGGCTGGTGGGCGCTGGTGGCGCCCGCGCAGGGAAGAGCGCGTTCATGAGGCCGGCGTCGTCCGATCCCGCGCCGGCGCCGCGCTCCCTGGTGCACTCCGCGAGCGCCGCGGCGAAGGGGTCCGCCGCGTCGTCGGCTGGCGGCCGCGGCTTGCCGCTGGCGCGCCGGCGCCGGGCGTGAGGGTGGTGGCGCGGCCTTGACGTCGTCGTCGGCGCCCGCAGCGGCGGCGGGAGCGGGAGCGGCGTGGGCGCGGAGGATGGCGTGCCGGCGGGGATAAGGCGCGTCTTGGGGATGCCCGGGTGGTGCTCCCAGGAGAAGGGCACGGAGGTGGTGGTGCTGGTGGTGCCGCGGACGCGCGGCGACGGCGAGGATGCCGCCGAGGATACCGTGGAGAGGGACGACGAGGACGAGGACGAGGAAGAGGAGGAGAAGGTGCGGTGGCGACGGTGGCGAGCCGACGCTGGGGAGGACGAGGCTGTCGCCGTTGGTGTAGGCGGCGGCGGCGGCACTGGTGATTCAGAATGAGTCCCTGCCGCTAGCGTCTCGCCGGTCGGCATGGGTGGGAGACGAGCGCGCGCTTGCGGTGATGGCTGGGTGGCGGTGGGTGAAGTCGAGGTGTGGCCGTGTGGGGAAGGCGGGGACAGGCAAGGGTACATAAATTATACGGTGGCCGGATTTGTGTTTCAGTTCCTGTATTTTTCCGAAATCTGAAGACTTAGCTGGGTTTCTCTTTGTTACCCTCTGGTAATTTCTTTTGTTTTTAGAGTTTGCTGCAAGTTGTAATTTTTCTTAAGAAATCATAAGTTTTTTGACATAACAGAGACTTCTCTAATATACTAAGCATGTAGCTATTATTGGGTATTTCTTGTTTTCTACTCGAACTCTATATCCAGTGTCTATCAAATGAAGATGTTCGACATACGGGATAATTAAGATTTCATAGAAAGCACCCTTGAATCCATGTGTTTGTTTCAAAAAAATAAAACAAAATTTTGACTGTTCCAACTTGCCATTGACGTTTCTAAGGCTAGACTTAATGAAAAATTCATGAGAGTTTCGTGAACATCATTATATAAGCCGATATGACATAGTATAAATAAAAGAGATATGATAAAAGTTTTATGAGAGAAATGAGTTTCGTAATGATAAAACTTGTTTGAGCCTTGAAAACAGTGACATGAAACCATTGAGATTGGTCTAACACACCCACCCAATGATGCCAAAAGTGACTGATATAATTGTGTTACCATAAGTCACATCAAAATCTATGCAATGTGCAGTCGTCCCAGTAAAATGAGTTGTATTAAGATTATTCTAGATGAATTTCCTTGCCTTTAAAGGAAGTTTTGAAGATTTTCCTATTTCTGAAGGCCTTTTGTGCAACTTTCTTTTTCCCAAACGAGTCCTAATTTATTGTGTGACGGTTTGTGTCACGAAGGTACGCGCCCATTTCTGAAATGATAACTTTAAACCAAAGTTTTTAAAAAACGAATTGAATACAAATCCGTGTGGACGAAGGCAATGCATATTCCTTTTATATAATATATATATTGCAAACCAGTGTAAGCTTACTTTTCTTGGAAAATTTGGCAGCAGCGCATACCCAACTCTACATGAATTGATTCTGATGCAGCACGAAACCCATGGAGAAAGTACACCCATACAGCTAAAATTTGAAACCGTACAGCAAAATATTGTGAACGACGTGCTGACGCAGTGCTGCCGTAGCTAGTCGTTATTCGGTACCATATTCAATCAGCGTTTGGTTTCATGATAACCGTGAGAAATTGATGCTAATTTTTGTTTACAGTAGTTGTCAACATTCAGATAGGAACACTGACGATGTCCGTACAAGCCAAAACAAGTGTAATAACAATCTAACATTCAGAGACTCAGTAGTTGCATGCAGCACATAGATATATGTGAGTCTGGCTGCGGTTGTTCAACTGTAAAGCAAACACACGGTTAGACGCCAATCCATACAAACTGATTCTGTTTCTTGCATATGTATTTTATTGTTACGAGCTATAGGACTAGACGATGACGCAGCCGTCCTTGTTTGCAATTTTTTTTGTACAGATCGATCGGTCGAGAGGATTTATTGGCCCCGTTCGCTTCGCTGAAAAAACAAGTTGGAATACTGTTTTGGCTGATTTTTTTAAGAGAAAAATACTGTTACAGCTAAAAAGACAAGCCGAAAAAGACACCCATACAGCTAATTGTCTTTCTCTTGCATATATATTTCTGCAGGTCAGCTGCTAGCGGGGTGTTTTCGATTACTGTCTTACTGACGAGGAAACTATGGTACGTGGCGAGAGTTATAAGGTGCTACTTCAATTGCACGGCACTGTATTACTGTTGCAGTCGATGGGCTGGACCAACACTAAACTCTAACGTTCAGGACTTTTTGTATTTATACAGTTTCTGGGCTGGTAGTGGTACATTTAACATACGCACAATGGTACATATATAACTGACTGAAAACGATTCGTGTATGCAGATGTATTTTTAATATAGAAGTATTTTGGCTTCTGTTACACAGATACAGAACCAGATATGTAGCCTCTTCTTATGGAGCTTCAAACATATATATATATATATATATATATATATATATATATATATATATATATATATATATATATATATATATATATATATATATATATATATATATATATATATATATATATATATAATGTGGAACCTTTGGAAGAAAAGGAATTGTAGGAATTTTTTACAGTAAGTACTTACCAAACAGTGCAACAAGTTGCCTCAAGAAGAAAGAGGGCTCTAGCATCAACAGATAGTGCCTTTTGGGTGTGTTTTTCTCCTTTCGCGCTTGGGGAGGATCTACGTGTTCCTCCTGGAGTCTTTTATTTATTTTTTTGCCATGTCTCTGTAAGGCACTTGGTTTGCCGTACATAAACTCTCTTTCCTACCTTAATTGTCGGACAAAGCTCATGCCATATCTTTCAAAAACAAAAAGGGTGTACTACATTCTCTGTTTGCAAAATCACTGTACGTTCGATCAGTTGGGACTTTGAGAGGATTTTGGTCTCTGCTATATCTTTCTGCTGCTGGGAGCGAGGCATTTTCGACAAATGTACCTCGTGTGTGATATACTGATAATATATAGAGAAAGGTTGATTTTACAAGTTACAATCACCAACGATGACTGAGTTCATTTTTCAACTATTAGCCATGAAACCATTTACTTGTCAACTCTTAACTATCAAAGCCATTCCCTTTTGAACTATGGCTAAAATCTTATATTAGGTTGGTGTTGGTTGACATGGCCTCGTTGATGTGCGAGAGATCGAGTTTATAACACTTTTTGTTTTTTTTCTAAGTTAGGGGTACCAAAAACATGTAACCTTTTGGACACACACTATATGCAGCATCCTACGACTAAAATGTATTATTTATATATTTGAATTTAAAAATATTTTTTCCTATTTTGGAACAAAAAATTGGTTGCCAGCGAAGGCAAAACACTCGGTTGTCACATAGCAATTATGTATATAAATAATTTTTTTGCTATGTTAGCTGTTACCACGTCATCAATACCATGTCACCCAAAATAACTATAAATCTGAGTGAAGGTTTGGAAAGTGAACTGTTTATACAGTCAAAGGCTGAAAGGTCAATCATGTTGTAATTATCATAGATAAGAGATGAAAACTGAACTCGAGCTATATATTGATGTTGTAAAATAAATGGACTTCCCTCTATCATATAGTCTCCAGGTACATATACTTCCACTTGAGGAATTAATACAGTTGCACAATGTCGCTACTAAAGTGTGGCTTGCTTTGTACAGTTCCACAGCGTGGTCTTAATCTAGCAATACCACGTGTTACTTAGGGCCTGTTTGGATTCTCAGCTCCAAACTTTAGAGCTCTCAGGACTAAATTTTAGACCTTTAAAGTTTAGCCACTAAACTTTAGACCATAAAGCTGTTTGGATTTGAAGTTAAACTTTAAAGCTAACTGAACTCAAGGACATGTCTGCCCCTATATAGCCATTAGCCATGGCACCGTACAGACTTTGTGCTGAAAAGGGTTCAAACAATATTCCATGGCACCATACAGACTTTGAGCTGAAAAGTGTTCAAACAATATTCCATGGCACTAATGCGCGGGGTTGCGGCGTCGGAGGGAGGTGGCGTCGAGGTTTTTTTTTCACGTGAATAGGGATGGAACCGTCGCTCGTGTGCACGAAAGAGAGGGGTATCGGTGTCTTTTAGCGAGGGAGAACGAAAGTTTAGAGCACGTACTTTAGCTCAAAGTTTTGGTCTCATGCTCTAATGTACTTTTAGGGATGGGCTAAAGTTTAGCTCTAATTCTAGAGTACCTGTTTGAATGTTATACTGCTTTAATTGCACTGCACTGTTTGAACAATTGCCTGTTCGTTTCGCTGATAAGCCAGACTGAAAAATATTGTTCGCTAATTTGTCGTGAGAGAAAAATACTGTATCATAGCTTATAACAAATAATTTGTACTGTAGTAGTACAGTATTAAGGATCTACGGTCTGCGGCAGTGTGGTAGATGCGTGCACGCAATGGGAACGTGTGGCCGGCCCTGTATATTATCCGTAGAAGGCAGGACGAGTGGGACGCAAGGCCGGCTTGCTTAGCTAGTTTGCTTCGTCCTGCCGTGCTCAGCCATATGGCTTAATGAATTACTATGATCGAGTAGTAGTCGTATGCATGTGTACTGACCATACTAGGTAGCTTGGGGTTGCGACAATGGCGTATGCAGGGAGCAGGATGAGTAGAAGTAGAAGCAACATTTGTTTACTTTCGGGGAACAAACAAAGAGTAGAAGCAAGTGGAGCGGTTATTATTCGTCACCGAGCTACTCTGATGCGTTGGCCTTTCTTCTTAAATTCCTCGCTCGCTCGCTCGTCTTGTTCCTAAATCATGAGGAAGTTGGACAGAGTGAGCCCGCCGCCTGATGATTTGCTGGCACATGGGATGAAAACGGATCGGATACGGATGGATATCACTGATATCGTATTTGTTTTCATATTTATATTCGGATTCGGATTCGAATACGGATAGTATAAAAAATATCGGATAAAATACGATTGGATATTGACATCATAAATATGTGATTTAAATATTCGGATACGAATACAGTATCAGAGATTAAATATCCGGACTCGGATACGGACGGATTAAAACCCCTCTAAACGAATTCGGTCTCGAATACGGTCGGAAAATATCCGTACCGTTTTCATCCCTAGCTGGCACCGTTCGCGGCGTAGTTGGTGGTGAGGTGAGGCGCTGTGATTCTTCAGGTTTCGCTCCGCGCGCGCGGTTGTTGGTGCGTGTGGTAGTGGTAGAGCTGGGACTTGGTCCGTGCCATTTGAGGGCGGGTCATGGCATGGTCTTTTGGCACGACCCGAAGCACGACACGGCACGAAATATTTTGGGCCGTGCCGGCACAAAACGAACACGAGGGCCGTGTCGTGCCCAAAATCTCGGCACGGCGGGCTACATGGCCCGGCCCATCTTGGGCCGTGCTTGGACCGGCACGGCACGAAAATGGCACGTAGACACTACAATTATACAATACAATTTTCTAGAATTTACTATACTACTTCTTATCTAATTCTTGAATATATTATGAAAATCATTAAACTTTTATTAAAATAGTACACACAAGATATATATATTTCATATCACGAGTGAAAAAAGAAAACTAACAAAAATATTTTGAGGGCCATGCTTAGGTCACCGTGCCATATCGGCACGGCCCGATGTGCCTCCTGTGCCTAGAGGGCACGACCCGAAGCAGCACGAAGCACGAGAGGACCGTGCCGTGCCGGCACGGCACGGCCCAAGTCCCACCTCTAGGTAGTGGCACTGTGGTGCCAGCCATAGCAGCACAGCCTGCTGATGCGGCCGCCGGCCGGCCAGGGCCACACGCCTGCGTGGTGGCAGTGGTTAGTGGTAGGGATGAAAACGGATCGGATATGGACGGATATCACTGATATCGTATTTGTTTTCGTATTTATATCCGGATTCGGATTCGAATACGGATAGTATAAAAAATGACGGATAGGATACGATTGGATATCGACATCATAAATATGTGATTTAAATATTCGGATACGGATACGGTATCGGATGTTAAATATCCGGACTCGGATACGGACGGATTAAAACCCCTCTAAACGGATTCGGTCTCGAATACGGTCGGAAAATATCCGTACCGTTTTCATCCCCGGTCAGTGGTAGGGCTAGGGCCTGCTGGGGGACGGCCGGAGCCGGAGCCGGACCGGACGGGCGCTGGCCCCCGCCATTGGATCGGGTCGGAGTTGCTCTATTTGCGGATTGATTGCCGCGCGAAAGAGCACAGCAGCCTGAAATCTGAATGGCCACCTTTTCCTTTCATCATTGTGCCGTGCGGTGTGTCCGGTGTGTTTGTTGAGTGCGTGCATTTTTACCTTTAATTTTCTTGTTTTATTATTATCCGCTTTGCTCTTGTTGCTCTCCTCGTGTTGCCCATTCTGCTCGTGCCTGCAGTCGTGTGTGTATGCAGTGCATGCTTCAGGTGACACAAGAGAGTGCTTACAGAATATGGCCGTGTTTAGATCCCGAAAGGGACGGCCCGAATCAGCGCCTGCTGCTACAGTGTTCCGGTCGGAACACTGTAACAGTGTTGTTTTTTAATGTAAAAAATTATCTAAAAATTGATTAATTAGACTCAAAATGTTCGTCTCGTAAAGTACAACAAACTGTGCAATTAGTTTTTATTTCATCTACATTCAGTACTCCATGTATTTGCCGGTATTTTGATGTGATGGAGAATCTCCTTTTTGCATAGTGGAATTTAGGAGAAGAATTTAGAAACTAAACCAGACCTATATCAAACTCCACCACAATCGTAGATTCGAAGGCAGACTCCGAGCAGAGGTCGATCCATCCATCGGCTTCACCTTACCAACCAGTCAATCACGATCCACGCACGCACATCCGAACAGCCTCGCTCTCGATCTCATCGTCCTCCTAGATCCACTGCAGCAACTAAACTAGTCGAATCAGAACATCAGACGCAGCTGCGTCCATCGTCGGTCCTCCGGTCCTCCCCGTTTGGAGCAGCCTCCCAGCTGGCTGGCTGGCCGGACATGCGCATGGTCTCTCCGGCCCCTGTACCCAATTAAAACCCTGAGGCAAATCGATTCCCCGTCCAGCCATGCATTTTTTTTAACGACAGCCCGGGAGTCCCTGTCGTCAGGCGTCAGCCGGCGAGCAGGTCATCGATTGGATTGGCACCGGACGATTCTTCGATCGTTCTTTCTCCTGTCCTCTGTCCCTTGGCGCCGGGCCCCTGCGTACGTTGTAATGCAACGAACGGCTCCCTGCGTACGTGGTTTAACGCAGCAGGAGCAGCCATCTTAATTCGGCGCACGAGAACGAAACGGCTCCGATTCCTCTCTTAGTGTGAGGCCAACCACCCTGTTTGGATGCACGGATGAACAGGGACACAAATTGTTTCTGACAGCGCTACTATCTCATCATCCAATCTGACCAGATCGAGCAACCACTAACCAACTTCTGTTACTCCATATTCCAGACGGTATCCGAAGATGCGGATTGGCCTATCTAGCTACATTTGCAAGCATGCATCAGCATGCTCACATCACTAAATCAGGCAGTCTTTGCTAATTGCTACTCCAAACAACAGTGCGATGTTTGCTCTGGCCACCACCTACGTCATCAGTTGACTTTTCAGTACCTGCTACTGTTGTTGTCTCATAGATCTCCAATGATTAAAATTGTCTGGGCACTCTGGCTCAGCTCGTAAATTAGTAAGCTCCAATTAGTTTGGTGAGCGATCCTTTTCTGACAGAGGCATCACTGCAGTCAGCACTCAGCAGGCAATGCGGAACTTGTCGCGATCCACTTCGTTCCCTGTCGTCTGCATTGCACTTGCTGCACCGCCTTTATGTGGGTGACGGTGCGATCCAGCTTGATTTTGGAAATCGCCACTGTATTCCCGTTGCGGTTTTGCAGTCAGCGACAGCCGACAGCTCGGTCGACACTACTGCTACTCACTCTCCTGAGTCCTCAACGCGCGCTGTCGCTGATGATCGTCGTCTGTACGTTCTTCTTGCGCTCCCGTCGCAGTCGCAGTCGCAGTCGCCGCCGCGGCAGCAGCGGACATTTTTCAACGGCCGGCAGCCCCGGAGACCCCGTCGTGAGGCGTCAGCCGGCGGGCAGGTGCTGGATTGGCACCGGATCATACTTGGTGCTCCTGTCCTGTCTGTCCGGATTATTATTGAAACATGTACAATATCGTTGCTGCAACATCGGCGATGTACAATTAAAACATGCGCAGATTACGGTTGAAACATGTATAATAGCATAGTTGCAACATCCGTAAACACAACACCTGGAACATGCTCTCG
This sequence comes from Saccharum officinarum, assembly GCA_020631735.1. Taxonomy (NCBI): domain Eukaryota; kingdom Viridiplantae; phylum Streptophyta; class Magnoliopsida; order Poales; family Poaceae; genus Saccharum; species Saccharum officinarum. Next base: position 14,124,582 of record CM036191.1, on the reverse strand, counting down.
AAACACTTGAAGCAATTGAAACATAGTCTTACAACATAGGCTTTTAGAGCAACATCTCCTTGCAACATAACACCTGCAACATGCGCTTAAAACATCTGAAAGATTCGAAACATAGACTGAGCATTGGATCGGATCGGAGCGAGCAGCGCACGCAGCCTGAAGTCTGAGGGCCTGTTTGGTTACGTTTTGTTAAAGTTTAACTCTCATCACATCAATATTCTCTCAAATGCATGGAGTACTAAATGTAGACTAATTACATGTATATCGGTACAGATTAGAAGTAATTTACGAGACGAATCTATTAAGCCTAATTAGTTCAAGATTAAAAACTTTTTATCAAATAAGACGAAAATACTACAGTGTTTGTTAAACTTTAACTCCTCGAAGCAAACACCCCTGAATGGACAGATCGGAGACGGATGTATACGCAGCAGGACGCTTCCTTACTTCCTTTAGCCGTTTGTTTCTCCGTAGACCGTAGCTACGTTAGTCCTACTCGCTTTCGGCAGTGTTTAGATCCCTCAAACTTCCAAAAATTTTATAAGATTCCCTATCACATCGAATCTTTAGACGCATGCATGGAGTATTAAATGTAGGTAAAAAAATAACTAATTGCACAGTTTGTCTGTAAATGTCGAGACGAATCTTTTGAGTCTAGTTTGTCCATGATTGGATAAATTTTACCAAATAACAACGAAAAGTGCTACAGAAACTTTACACCAACTTTTACACCATCTAAACACTACCTTCGTAGGATTGGACTGGACATCTACTGCCTTTCCAAAAATTTTCAAGATTCTCCGTCACATCAAACATGGAGCATTAAATATAGACAAAAAAAACTAATTACACAGTTTAATAGAAAAAACCACGAGACAGATCTTTTAAGCCTAATTAGTCCATGATTAGACACTAATTAATAAATACAAACAAAATTACTACAATAGCGAAAGTCAAAAAATTTCGCGAACTAAACACACCCCGCCTTTTCCTGTCATCATTGTGCCGTGCGTGTGTACGGTGTCGTAATTTTCTTGTTTATTATTATCCGCTTTGCTCTACTTGCTCTCCTCCTGTTGCTCAATCTGCTCGTGCCTGCAGTCGTGTATTACGTACGTACAGAATATATCAAACTCCACCACAATCGTAGATTCGATAGCAGAGTCCGAGTTGCAGAGGTCGATCATCCATCGGTTCTCATGCCAAAACTTTACATCCTATTATAACGGATGTTCACGCATAAATTATTAAATATAGACTAAAAATAACTAATTATATAGTTTATGTGTAATTTGCGAGACGAATCTTTTAAACCTAATTAGTTCATAATTTGATAATAAAGTGTTATAGTAACACATGTGCTAATGATAGATTAATTAGGCTTAATAAATTCGTCTCGCGGCTGATGGATTTTGTAATTTGTTTTTTATTAGTATCCGAACACCCCATGTAATACCTCTATGTCACACCCGATATGACACTCCAAAATTTTACGTCCTGAAAATAAACTAGGCCTGAATCACGATCCACGCATGCACATCAGAACAGCCTTGTTCGATATCATCGTTCTCGTCCACTGCAGCAACTAAATTAGTCGAATCAGAATACCAGACGTAGCTGGGTCTAGTGGCGGATCTAAGGGGGGCTGGGGCTCTAGCCCTCCTAATAACTTATTTACCACTAAATCACTATAGCAAAAATCTTAAATCCCCATTAAATCTTCATGCAAATCTAACATCTCTATTGTTTTAGCCCCTCTTAATTCCCATCCTGCATCCACCACTGGCTGGGTCCATCTCCATCTTCGGTCCTCCTCCCCGTTTGGAGCAGCCTCTCCCAGTCCCAGCTGGCTGGCCGGCCGGACATGCACATGGTCTCTCCGGCGCCTGTTCCCGAAACCCTGCAGCAAATCGATTCCCCGTCCCGCCATTCCTGTTCACCCGATTGCTGCCTCATATCGCACCTTCCTGACCGGACGGCGACGCACGGTCACCACCTCGATCAGCACACCGCACTCACCGACGGATGCCACGCAGGCGCATCGCACGCATGGATCGGAGGCCACGCACAGAATGTAGAGCTAGCGTATCTATCGACGCGGACGCCCATGCTGATGGCCGTCCTCATCGCTGTCACTGATGATGGCCCGTACGTTCTTCTGGCGCTCGCGTCGCAGTCGCAGTCGCCGTCGCCGCCGTAGCCGCAGCGGCCATGCATTTTTTTAACGACAGACCGCGAGTCCCCGTCGTCAGGCGTCAGCCGCCGAGCAGGTCATCGATTGGATTGGCACCGGACGATTCTTCGATCGTGCTCCTGTCCTCTGTCCCCTCCCCTGGGCACTCTGTGGCTCAGCTCATAAGCTCCAGGCAGTTTGGTGAGCGATCCTTTTCTGAGTTCTGACTGAAGCAGCAGTAGTCAGCAGACAATGCGGAACTGCTCCATCCACTTCCTTCCCTGTCGTTTACACCGCCTTTTTGTGAGCGACCTGTGCGATCCAGCTCGACGCTGGACTGACTAATGTATTCCTGCTCCCACACTGCTGCTGATCTCGACTCCGGATCCGAACCTGAAACTGACTGACATTAGCCCATTGCGCTACGGTCACTGTACACACTTGGTTGCAGAAATCAGCACGGGAACTGATTGAATCTCCTGGGCCTCGAATTCAGAAACGCAAATCTTCTGGCCACTTGTTACACCCGAAAAAGAAAATAAAAAGTTCTTGTGCCCACTAAACGATGATACTACTGCTTGGGCTCTTGCGTAGAATCCAAGAGAGCGTCGTCTCCACCACCACCATGCATATCACACTAGCTAAGCTCATGAAGTGGAACTGGAACTGCCCGCGGTAGATCCTTTGTCCCTGTCAGAGAAATAATAAGTAAGTTGTGGGATTAGTGACTGCCAATGTTATGTCCTGCTTTCAATGCAGATCTAAAGGCTGAATCACTGAACAGCCCGAAAGAACAAATAAAAAATTGAAACGGAAAAGGAAGGAAAAAGCCAGATCAGTGGTGTCCATCCAACCTGTCAAGTTATTCTAGCTACAATTGTGTACTACTAGTACTCTAGTACGTCTCTGCATTTATTTGTTTTTTTTAAAAAAAAGTGCTGGAGAAGCTCGCATGCAGCAGGCTCAGTGTGCCACAGCTGGATGGCAGGTTGGATTTTTACCAAATAATAACTCTGTGATAAAATGGTTGATATGTGTAGAGTGTGATTGTCAAAGCAAGATGACTGAGTTTTGGTTGAGTTGGTTGTAGCGTGATTTGGATGTTGAGTTGGTGTGTATTGTGCTATATATTTCTTGGTTTACGAATGTGCAGGTGTTAAGTTGATCATCAAGGTGATCAATAATAGGAATGGAAAAGTAGTGAGTTCAGGTCGATGGACCATGGATAGTGAAACCAAATATGAGGCTTCGACTTAAGGACCAAAAGGAGGCCAGAGGGCATGCCAAGATGGCTAGCATCTAACACAACGGCAAGCAGGAGCACATGCGAGTGATAATGAAGACGCTGTTGGCCGAAGTCATGGCCAGGGTTGAAACAACCCAAGCTGAGACATCACAAGCATTTGGTGGACAACCGGGGGGTGAAGACATCGAGGACACACGATCGATAACAGAGGGGTTGCATACCGGCTATGCGGTCCTCGGGTTTGGTAATTTTGAACCTCAAAATTGCAGGTGAATTGATTTCCGGGTTTGAGCCTTGAAATTTAGGGAGGATCTCGGCACATGACGTCATTAAAGAGCTCATGTCACTATGTCAGGGTGAAGCGACTCCATGAGTTTGTGACTGTCCGATGCTTGGAAGACTAACTTGAACCAATTTTCCTCTAGTATATTAGAACTTAATTATGATACACCTCTGATTCTTAGAACATGCAAACACCATATTCGTTTCTGATCCTGTAGTTTGCAGCACCTTTTTGTGGGCGACGTGGGCGATCCAGCTTGACATTGGACTGACTAATGTATTCCTGTTCCCACACTGCTGCTGATGTCGACTTCAAACCTGAAACGGTCAATGTATCGTGTACCCGTCGCTTTGGACACGTTGCAGAAACCTGTACAAGAACTGAATCGCCCGGCCCTGAGATTCAGTGATGCAGATTTTGTGGCCACTTGTACCCACGAAACAAGATTTAAGGACTTCTTGTCGCCACTAAACCATGATACTACTGCTTGTGCTCTCTTCGTCTCCACCAGCATGTCACACTAGCTAGCTAGCTAGCTCTCATGAAGTGAAACTAGGGCCTTGTTTAGTTACCCAACTCGGGGGTGGCCAATTCTGCACAGTGCCACCCCAAGCACTGTAGCACTTTTGTTTTTTAGTGTAAAAAATTATCTAAAAATTGATTAATTAGACTCAAAATGTTCGTCTCGTAAAGTACAATAATATTGTGCAATTAGTTTATGATTTCATCTACATTTAGTACTCTATGCATTTGCCGACATTTTGATGTGACGGGGAATCTCCTTTTTGCATAGTGGAATTTGGGGGTGAATTTAGGTATCTAAACAAGCCCTAGAATTGCCCGCGGTAGAACCTCTGTCTCTGTCGGAGAAATGAATTTGTGATCAGTGACTTCCATTACTCTGTCCTGCTTTTATGCAGGGCTAAGCTCAATCACTGAACTCCCGAAAAGAGCAAATAAATTGGAACAGAAAAGGAAGGAAAAGGCCTGATCAGTGGCGACCAACCGAGGTAGCTAGAATGGACTGCAAAAGGATCTCACTTACCAAGTGATCGATTGTAGGGACCATCCCATGAAGCAATTATGGATGACTTATGACACAGGTGTGTGTATCCACATCATCCAACTGGGCAAAATGCGAATCAGGCTCAACCGATCAAGGCCGTCAAAACTCAATATATTATAGGGTGATTGGTTTGAACCATTCTAGATGAGGTGGCGTATGATGAATCAAATCAACAAATTTGGTGGAATGATTCCATTTATTATATAGGAACTAATTATTTGCTTGCGAGGAATTAGATGACGATGGATTAACCCATTCTACTCTCTCTGTCCACAAAGAGATGCTACTATTAGATTTGTGCAAGTCAAACTAGCTTAGCTTTGATGACTAAGTTAATAGTGAATAGTATTAAAATTTATTTCTCCAACAAGATTTACTATGAAAATATATTTCATAATTAATTTAAAGGTAATTATCATATATCATAACACTTTTATATACTTTGCTCAAACTTCAAATTTTTTGACTCCTCGAAAAGTAAGAATTACATCTTTTTATGGACAGAGGGAGTATTTCACAAACCAAACAACAAAGTAAAGAGTGAGAAGATATGAACTAATACTGCTACTAAAATACTTTTTGGGAGACATGCCCTCTGGATTAACAGAGATGAACACAAAATCTACATGGCTTCTAATACGTAACTATTTTCAGAGATAAACAAATTATTTTAGGAGGCACCAAATAAAAGGCTGCCTCAAAAATATCATTAACAGAGTCGAGCCCCTTAAGAGGTCCACCTCTAGAAATTGGAAGTCATTTTCAGAGGTTAGAGGTGTACCTCTCAAGGGATCCGCCTCATTAAATTGATCCAAAGCCCAAAAGGTCCATTATCGTCTTCACGTGTGTGTGTATATATATATATATATATATATATATATATATATATATATATATATATATATATATATATATATATATATATATATATATATATATATATATATATATATGTAACACCCAAAATTTGCATATCTTTCGAAATAGTGAAAATGATTTATTTACGCAATTTGGTGAGCATTAAACATAGGCAAAGTAATTATTTTATGAAAATAAAATCAATTGTAAGGCAAGAAGCATATTGGTGCACTCATGCTGCTGCATTTGTTCTTATGTATTGTCTGGTTTTTGTTCCAAAAGCAAATGAATTCAAATCCCTTTTGAAAATGCCTCTGGAAAATTGATTTAGAAAAGAAAAAGGAAAAACTTTCACTCCCTTGCAATCTGGCCCGAAGGCCTGTTTTCTTCTTTTTCGGCCCAATCCAGCAAGGGGAAGCCGCGGGCGCCTTTCTCACCTTCTCCTGCCGCCGACACGTGGGCCCGCGTCGCCACCGTCGTCTTCATCGAGCCGGACTCGATTCCAAGCAGAGCCCGACTCCGGTCTTGCCCTTGCCGCATCCTAGCGTGCTCCGCAAGCCATCTTGGCCATAAATAGCTAACTCCGCGTGCGCGCCGTCCCTTCCAAAACCCTAATTGAGTTCTCGCCCTCGCTAATAGCGCTCCGAGCCGCTGCAAGCTCGAGCAATCGCCGCCGCCGTCGGTCTCTCCAAAGCCGACCCTAATCCGCTCCGTAAGCTTCGTTACGGTCTTCGTAACGTTTCTACGACCCTTCCGAAACTTGTTTTCCTCAATTTTGTTGATTCCGTGGCTCTCAAACCGTCGCCGAACTTTGCAGGGGAGACTTCGCCGCCGGTCATCGTCGCGCCGCCGTTCCGCCCCGTCCCGACCGCCTTCATTTACGTGGGTAAGATCCCCGTGAATTTCTATTCCGTTTGGGCTTGGTCCCGAGCCTTTTCATTGCTCGTAGCCCGAGAACTAGTCATGCCGGTGAGCTCCGTCATTTTTCGGCCATGGCCACCGCCGTCTCGGCCTTCTTCTCCGGCCGAGCGCCGCCGGCGTTTTCCCCGCAACCGATCCGGTCCGTTGGATGTAGATCCGATGGCTCAGGATCAAAGATACCCCTTCGCGGGTAAAATTGATAAAGAGCCCCTAGACTTTTTCAGATTAGAACCCGCAGTCCTTAGCGTATTGTCTGAAATACGTTTTCTCTTATTTACAGTTTTGCCACTAGAATTGTTTTGGTCATAAAATCTTCGTTTTAACTCCGATTTGATCCGTTCAAATTGCGTTAGGTTCGTATTTGCGAGCTCTACATGTTAGTGTAGTTGTACAGTTAGTTCTGATAATTTATTTTTCGAGGTTATAATTAAGTATTTATTTATCTATAGGAAATCTTAGAAAATTCATAACTTTCACGTTTTAACTCCGAATTTGGTGATCTTTGCGTCTGTGTGATCGTAGAAACGTGTAGAAGAGTTTTATAAGCTTTTATTACTGTTTTGCTACTGTTGGTGTACTGTTCTAATTATATCTCTTTGTTTGCTTCGTGTATGTTTGATTGGATGCATGTGTGTTGTTGATTGATGATCGAATATAGAAGGTGAGCAGTATTTGGATGATTCGGAGTATTACTTTGAGCCAAGTCAGCAGTATCACTTGGAGAGCTTTGATCAAGGCAAGTATAACACAGGACTATCCTTGTTACCTATACATTGAATTGTCATACATATGCATGTGCTTACCTTGACAACCTTAGAGATTATAACTTAGTGATTGTTATCTTGATTCCTTGTCAACCTTGGGAATGCATATGGGTAGCTACTGCTAGTGCTTAAACTAAGAACAATGATCTTGTAATTTGATTAATGGATTAAGCAATCAACTATTAAGATGATTTTATTATTGTTAAAAGGGGGCTAGAGCTTGTGTATTATTTTGATGCTCTGGTTTCTCTCCATAAGGACTTATCTGTAAGTGATAACCGGGATATACAGTACAGCTGTGAGGGCTATATGGCTCTGGCTTTAGTTGTTCAAGAGACCTTTTCTAGCTTGTTAGAGGTTACCTTAAATGGCGTAAGAATGGCTTGCCATGTTGGGTGTAGTCCGAGCCCCTGGCCTAGTGTGTATAGGCTGCGGTTGTTGTGCCACAGGGAAGGGGGGTTCTACATCTGCCTGCCGAGTGAAATCTAATGGCCCTAACTTGTTAGACGAACTTTTGAGTGGCTTTATATGGTTCTCGGGTGTTTGGGCTTGATCTCCCCACTCATTTGGAAATCATGACTTACAGTGAAAGTGTACACCTCTGCGCAGAGTTAAAAACTGGTATACTAGCCGTGCTCACGGATACGAGCGGCCTTGGGGATTCTTATGGAATAGTTGATCACCATTATTATATCATGCTTAATTATTGTTGATTATTATTATGCTCATGTTAATGCTATTCATTATCTTTATTACAATTGATCATTGGTTCTTTAATGGGAAGTGGTTTATCTTGATGCTACTCAATTGCTAATATATGATTAAAAAGCTAAACGCAGTTAAACAGTGTCTAGCCTTTTTGAGCCTCATGAACCCTGTGTTATATTTGTGGAGTTCGACATGGACTCACTCTTGCTATTTCCACCATAACAGATGAAGATAATGAGGAAGATTATCGGAATGAGTACTAGTCTTGGTGTCAACCAGTCAACCGTGTCCCTGTGTGGAGTTTCCGCTGAAGAATTACTACTAGTTATTATTACCTATCGTTCAAGACTATGTCTTAAATACTTATTCGTTATGTAATAAGCACTGTGATGATACTTTGTAATTTGTCAACTTATGTGTGCGACTGTTTCCTGGGGCGCACATGAGTCTTTTATGCATCCTATTTTTGTCCTTAAAAATGGGTGTGACAGATTGGTATCAGAGCCGTGTTGACTGTAGGACGCGAGCCTAGTTAGAATGGTCGTTAATAGCATCCATACTTCACTTAATTCATGCTTCCTCTTTTCACCTTGTTAATTACTAAAGTTTTATGCTTCCTCTACTTTATTCTATTGCGAAAATACATTGATTCTATCTAATCTATGTCTAAATTTTATAGATGCCTCCTCATCCCCGATTGTCAGCTGCACAGTACGTTGCCCGTTTCAAACCTCAGGAGCTGTATGAAGATGGTGATCAAGAGCTATCTGATGCTGAATCAAGAGTTGGTGATACACCAATGGAGAATGTAGTTATGGGATGGACTACGAAGTTTCATATCATGGTTCCTAAAGCTGATGCTTTCTTCCATGACATGTTGACAAGAACATTGGACAACTACTACTACGACTGGGAAGCTACGTTGGAGTATCGTAGTGCAGAGTATAGTCATCCATGGATGGATTCCTATTGGGAAACTGAGTTATGGGTTAAGAAAAGGGATCTTACCACTAAGGAGCCTAAGGTGGAGTCAAAGTTCATTACCAGAGTGAGCCGGGCAACTGTGGAGATAAGCATGGAGGATGTCGCTTTCAATGCATTTGTTTACTACCATGGTCTACGCTTGGACAAGACGTTAAAGGGTGCACTCCGGCATTTTCCTTGTTTCTTACATGACAAGGGTATTTGGACCGTGCCGCCTGCAGATGATTCCTCCTTGACTTTACAAGCTACGGTGGGATTAGCTCGTGAATTGGCTCTCCATGAGGTGGATTTGAAGGATGAGTTGCTGAAGGAAAAAGAACTTAAGGAGCAAGCTTATAAGGAGATTGACCAATTAAGAGCGGAGTTAGGTCGTCCCAAGATTTATAAGAAGCTTAATTAGGCAATAGGAAAAATCCCTATGTAATAGGAACGATAGTAGTTGCGAGTTAACTTTAAGTTTGGATTGTTTTAAGAGTCAGTTTGTGGTGTGAACAATTGTGTGATTGATGGATTGTTATTATGATAATGTGTGATTTGGATCTTTGTAATGTGTGCTGGAGTTTTGTAGACATGCCTACAAGTTCCATGGTTAAGAATATTAAGTTTGATCAAAATATATTAGTTGAATATGAGGTTAACTTAGTTCTGTCCTTTGCTGATTTTTGGATCAGTCTGGGATGTTTTAGAAATAACTTAAAATCCGTTCATGAGAAATTTAAGAAATTTTACTGGGAATAATTAGACTTCTATATCTTTCCAACCTCACAAGAATCACTTTAATATCTATTATGAGCTAAGAGATATACCTGTTCCAAGTTGGAGTTACTGCACAGTCTGGAATTCTGAAACAGTTTCGGTTAAGTTCAGTTTTTGGCCAATTTATTGACAGAATCAGAAAAAGTGTTGTGAATAAAAGTTGTAGATAATTTTGAAAGCTTTCCAACCATGTAAAGATCATCTGAATTGGACGTCTGTAGCTCGAGATATGACAGTTTTACTGAGTTGCTGAAATTGGAGATTGTCCAGAAAAATCAGATTTTGCTTATCTATTGAATACATCATCTCGGATCGTACTGAATTTCAATTTCTGTGTTTTTGGAAACAGATGTCAGGCAGAGGTCGTGGCAGAGGTCGTGGAGGTGCTAACATACCCATTACTATGGAGGAACTTATGCAAACTCAGAATCAGATGATGCAGATGTTTATGCAGCACATGCAGAACAATCCCGCTGCAGGAGGACCACCGCCTGTGCAAGTGAGGGATAAGCGTGGAGAATTTTTAAAGGGACGCCCTCCAGTGTTTTCTCATGCTGCTGATCCTTTAGAGGCAGATGATTGGGTGAGGGCAGTGGAGAAACAGCTGAATATAGCCCAATGCAATGATATGGAGAAGGTGTTATATGCATCTGGTCAGTTACAGGGGACAGCTCAGACTTGGTGGGAGTCGTATCAAGCTGCACGCCCTGACAATGCTCCTCCTATCACTTGGAATGAGTTTGTTAGAGATTTTCGAGCTCGTCATATTCCTGAAGGTATAATTGAGCTGAAGCAGGAAGAATTCAGAAACCTTAGGATGGGACAGATGAGCGTTAGTGAATATCATGATAGATTTACCCAGTTGGCTCGCTATGCTCCTAATGAAGTGAGGGAAGATGCAGACAAACAGCGTCTTTTCTTGAAGGGAATTTATTATGATCTTCGCTTGCAGTTGAAGGGGAACAACTATGCTAGTTTTCAAGAGCTGGTAAATAAAGCTATTGTGCTTGATAATGAGCGCAGAGAGATGGACAGGAAGAGGAAAATGAATGTACAAGGCTCAGGAAGCAACAACCGTCAGCGCACTAATTCTCAGCATGGTTTTCATCAGAAGTTTCAGGGACCGGTTAGTCAATGGAATCGCAATCCGAATCAGAGATGGTCCCAGAATCGGCAAAGTAATCAGTCACAACAGCGTTCATCATATCCACAGCGTCAACAGTATCAGCAGACTGGGCAACAGACTCCTCGCACTGGGAATTCCAATATTACCCCCATGAAGAATAGTGCTCCCAGCACGCCTACTAGATGCTTTGTCTGTGGTAAAGAGGGGCATATGTCTTACCATTGTCCTGAGAAGCAGAATCAGCAGACTCCTCAGAGCCAGAAGAGCAACCAGAAGCAATCTGGTACTGGAAGGGTGAATCACGTGTCTTCTGATACAGTTCATGATGCACCAGAAGTTATGATTGGTACGTTCAATGTACATTCCACTCCCGCAACTGTTCTTTTTGACTCTGGAGCATCTCATACATTCATATCCAACATTTTTGTTAAAATGCATAGTATACCCATGCTAGCTATGAAAGAATCTCTCTTAGTAAATTCACCTGGAGGTACCATGCAAACCAGTAATCGTTGTCTTCCAATTAGTATGGTATTAAGGGGGTAGAGTTTAAGATAACTCCTATAGTGTTGAGGACATCTGGTATTGATGTGATATTGGGTATGGACTGGATGAAGCAAAATCAGGTAGAGATTCAGTGTCAGCAGAAAGTGGTAGTTGTGAATGCACCTAATGGAGATAAAATCAATGTGGATGTAGCAGTGCAGAAGCAACCAACCGCTGTGGTGAATCAGCTTGAAGATACGATTATAGAGAATTCAGTGATTGAGGAATTTCCGGATGTTTTCCCTGATGAATTGCCAGGTATGCCACCTGACCGAGACATTGAATTTCTTATTGAATTACTTCCTGGAACTGCACCTATAGCCAAACGACCATATAGGATGGGAGTAGATGAATTAGAAGAACTTAAGAAACAAATTAAAGAATTACAAGATAAAGGTTTTATTAGACCTAGTTCATCACCTTGGGGAGCACCAGTTATTTTTGTTGATAAGAAAGATGGTGGTCAGAGGATGTGTGTTGATTACCGGTCACTAAATGAGGTAACTATCAAGAATAAGTATCCTTTGCCCAGGATTGATGACTTGTTTGATCAGTTGAGAGGTGCTTGTGTGTTCTCTAAGATTGATTTACGCTCTGGATATCATCAGTTGAAGATTCGTGTTTCTGATATTCCAAAGACAGCTTTTACTACAAGGTATGGATTGTATGAGTATACTGTTATGTCATTTGGATTGACCAATGCACCTGCATACTTTATGTACATGATGAATAAGGTGTTCATGGAATATTTGGATAAGTTTGTGGTAGTGTTTATTGATGATATACTGGTATTTTCCAAGACAGAGGTAGAGCATGCTGAACATTTGAGGTTGGTATTGCAGAAACTTAGAGAGCATAAACTGTATGCGAAGCGAAGTAAATGTGAGTTTTGGTTGAAGGAAGTTTCTTTCCTTGGTCATATTGTTTCTAATGGAGGGATATCAGTGGATCCAGGTAAAGTAAAGGATGTATTAAATTGGAAACCACCTATTGATGTTAGCGAGATTCGTAGTTTCTTGGGATTAGCTGGATATTACAGACGGTTCATTGAAGGGTTTTCTAAACTTGCTAAACCTATGACATCTCTATTAGAGAAGAATGCCAAGTTTGTGTGGTCAGATAAATGTCAAGCTAGTTTTGAGGAGTTGAAAAAGAGGTTGACTACAGCGCCTGTTTTGGTTTTGCCAGATTTGAGTAAGAAGTTTTCTATTTATTGTGATGCTTCTCGTCAAGGTTTGGGATGTGTTCTTATGCAAGAAGGCAGAGTTGTGGCTTATGCATCTAGGCAGTTGAGAAAGCATGAGTTGAATTATCCTACACATGATTTGGAGTTAGCAGCTGTAGTTCATGCTTTAAAGATTTGGAGACATTATTTGATTGGACATAAGAGTGATATATACACTGATCATAAGAGTTTGAAGTATATTTTCACTCAGTCAGATCTGAATTTGAGGCAACGCAGATGGTTAGAGTTGATTAAGGATTATGATATTGAGATACACTATCATCCTGGTAAGGCTAATGTAGTAGCTGATGCTCTTAGTAGGAAAAGCTATGTCAATGAGATACGGACATTGTCTATGACTAGTGAGTTATGTGCTGAATTTGAATATTTGAATTTGGGAATTGTTACTAATACAATGGAATTAGTGATAGAGCCTACCTTAGAGCAAGAAATTTACAAGGGGCAGTTGAAGGATGAGAAACTAAAGAAGATAGCGGAAGATATAGTGATTGGTAAGTCACCAGGCTTTCGAATGGATGATAATGGAATTTTGTGGTTCGGAAAGAGGCTGTGTGTACCTGAGGATCAAACTGTTAGACAGGCAATTCTTCGCGAAGCTCATGAGTCAGCTTATTCTATTCATCCTGGTAGTACTAAGATGTATTTGGATCTGAAACAGAAATATTGGTGGGTTGGATTAAAGCGAGATGTGGCTGAGTATGTGGCATTGTGTGACACTTGTCAGAGAGTGAAAGCAGAGCATCAGAGACCTGCTGGATTGTTACAACCAATGAAGATTCCTGAATGGAAGTGGGAGGAAGTTGGTATGGATTTTATAGTAGGGTTACCTCGTACTCAGAAAGGTTATGACTCTATTTGGGTGATAGTAGATCGGTTAACTAAAGTTGCTCATTTTATACCAGTTAAGACTACTTACCATGGACCAAAATTGGCAGAGTTGTATATGGAGAGAATAGTCTGTTTGCATGGAGTACCAAAGAAGATTGTATCTGATCGAGGATCGCAGTTTACGTCGCATTTTTGGAAAGCTGTGCATGAATCATTGGGAACAAAATTGAATTTTAGTACAGCATATCATCCACAGACAGATGGACAGACTGAAAGGACCAACCAGGTATTAGAGGATATGTTGAGAGCTTGTGCATTGCAATATAGAACTAGTTGGGATAAGAGTTTGCCTTATGCAGAATTCTCTTACAATAACAGTTATCAACAGAGTCTTAAGATGGCACCGTTTGAAGCTTTGTATGGACGCAAGTGTAGAACTCCATTGTTTTGGGATCAGACAGGTGAATCTCAGGTGTTTGGTACAGATGTTCTTAGAAACGCAGAAGATCAAGTGCGAGTGATTCGTGAGAATTTGAGAGTAGCACAGTCTCGTCAGAAGAGTTATGCTGACAATAGAAGAAGAGATTTAGTTTTTGAGGTAGGTGATTATGTTTATTTGAAGGTGTCACCTATGAAAAGTGTGAAGAGGTTTAACATGAAAGGTAAACTAGCACCAAGGTATGTTGGACCATTTAAAGTTATTACTAGACGTGGGGAAGTTGCTTATCAATTAGAGTTGCCTGAGAATTTATCTGGAGTACATGATGTGTTCCATGTTTCACAACTTAAGAAGTGTTTGCGTGTGCCTGAGGAGCAAATACCTTTAGAAGAGTTGACTGTTAAGGAAGATCTTACATATGAAGAGTTTCCGATCAAGATTTTAGAAACTGCTGAGAGAGTTACTCGAAGTCGGGTTATTAAGATGTGCAAGGTGCAGTGGAATCGATATTCAGAGGCAGAGGCAACTTGGGAAAGAGAGGATGAATTGAGAAAATCATATCCGCAGTTGTTTGAGTAAGCAGTCCAATCTCGAGGACGAGATTCTTTTAAGGGGGGTAGAATTTGTAACACCCAAAATTTGCATATCTTTCAAAATAGTGAAAATGATTTATTTACGCAATTTGGTGAGCATTAAACATAGGCAAAGTAATTATTTTATGAAAATAAAATCAATTGTAAGGCAAGAAGCATATTGGTGCACTCATGCTGCTGCATTTGTTCTTATGTATTGTCTGGTTTTTGTTCCAAAAGCAAATGAATTCAAATCCCTTTTGAAAATGCCTCTGGAAAATTGATTTAGAAAAGAAAAAGGAAAAACTTTCACTCCCTTGCAATCTGGCCCGAAGGCCTGTTTTCTTCTTTTTCGGCCCAATCCAGCAAGGGGAAGCCGCGGGCGCCTTTCTCACCTTCTCCTGCCGCCGACACGTGGGCCCGCGTCGCCACCGTCGTCTTCATCGAGCCGGACTCGATTCCAAGCAGAGCCCGACTCCGGTCTTGCCCTTGCCGCATCCTAGCGTGCTCCGCAAGCCATCTTGGCCATAAATAGCTAACTCCGCGTGCGCGCCGTCCCTTCCAAAACCCTAATTGAGTTCTCGCCCTCGCTAATAGCGCTCCGAGCCGCTGCAAGCTCGAGCAATCGCCGCCGCCGTCGGTCTCTCCAAAGCCGACCCTAATCCGCTCCGTAAGCTTCGTTACGGTCTTCGTAACGTTTCTACGACCCTTCCGAAACTTGTTTTCCTCAATTTTGTTGATTCCGTGGCTCTCAAACCGTCGCCGAACTTTGCAGGGGAGACTTCGCCGCCGGTCATCGTCGCGCCGCCGTTCCGCCCCGTCCCGACCGCCTTCATTTACGTGGGTAAGATCCCCGTGAATTTCTATTCCGTTTGGGCTTGGTCCCGAGCCTTTTCATTGCTCGTAGCCCGAGAACTAGTCATGCCGGTGAGCTCCGTCATTTTTCGGCCATGGCCACCGCCGTCTCGGCCTTCTTCTCCGGCCGAGCGCCGCCGGCGTTTTCCCCGCAACCGATCCGGTCCGTTGGATGTAGATCCGATGGCTCAGGATCAAAGATACCCCTTCGCGGGTAAAATTGATAAAGAGCCCCTAGACTTTTTCAGATTAGAACCCGCAGTCCTTAGCGTATTGTCTGAAATACGTTTTCTCTTATTTACAGTTTTGCCACTAGAATTGTTTTGGTCATAAAATCTTCGTTTTAACTCCGATTTGATCCGTTCAAATTGCGTTAGGTTCGTATTTGCGAGCTCTACATGTTAGTGTAGTTGTACAGTTAGTTCTGATAATTTATTTTTCGAGGTTATAATTAAGTATTTATTTATCTATAGGAAATCTTAGAAAATTCATAACTTTCACGTTTTAACTCCGAATTTGGTGATCTTTGCGTCTGTGTGATCGTAGAAACGTGTAGAAGAGTTTTATAAGCTTTTATTACTGTTTTGCTACTGTTGGTGTACTGTTCTAATTATATCTCTTTGTTTGCTTCGTGTATGTTTGATTGGATGCATGTGTGTTGTTGATTGATGATCGAATATAGAAGGTGAGCAGTATTTGGATGATTCGGAGTATTACTTTGAGCCAAGTCAGCAGTATCACTTGGAGAGCTTTGATCAAGGCAAGTATAACACAGGACTATCCTTGTTACCTATACATTGAATTGTCATACATATGCATGTGCTTACCTTGACAACCTTAGAGATTATAACTTAGTGATTGTTATCTTGATTCCTTGTCAACCTTGGGAATGCATATGGGTAGCTACTGCTAGTGCTTAAACTAAGAACAATGATCTTGTAATTTGATTAATGGATTAAGCAATCAACTATTAAGATGATTTTATTATTGTTAAAAGGGGGCTAGAGCTTGTGTATTATTTTGATGTTCTGGTTTCTCTCCATAAGGACTTATCTGTAAGTGATAACCGGGATATACAGTACAGCTGTGAGGGCTATATGGCTCTGGCTTTAGTTGTTCAAGAGACCTTTTCTAGCTTGTTAGAGGTTACCTTAAATGGCGTAAGAATGGCTTGCCATGTTGGGTGTAGTCCGAGCCCCTGGCCTAGTGTGTATAGGCTGCGGTTGTTGTGCCACAGGGAAGGGGGGTTCTACATCTGCCTGCCGAGTGAAATCTAATGGCCCTAACTTGTTAGACGAACTTTTGAGTGGCTTTATATGGTTCTCGGGTGTTTGGGCTTGATCTCCCCACTCATTTGGAAATCATGACTTACAGTGAAAGTGTATACCTCTGCGCAGAGTTAAAAACTGGTATACTAGCCGTGCTCACGGATACGAGCGGCCTTGGGGATTCTTATGGAATAGTTGATCACCATTATTATATCATGCTTAATTATTGTTGATTATTATTATGCTCATGTTAATGCTATTCATTATCTTTATTACAATTGATCATTGGTTCTTTAATGGGAAGTGGTTTATCTTGATGCTACTCAATTGCTAATATATGATTAAAAAGCTAAACGCAGTTAAACAGTGTCTAGCCTTTTTGAGCCTCATGAACCCTGTGTTATATTTGTGGAGTTCGACATGGACTCACTCTTGCTATTTCCACCATAACAGATGAAGATAATGAGGAAGATTATCGGAATGAGTACTAGTCTTGGTGTCAACCAGTCAACCGTGTCCCTGTGTGGAGTTTCCGCTGAAGAATTACTACTAGTTATTATTACCTATCGTTCAAGACTATGTCTTAAATACTTATTCGTTATGTAATAAGCACTGTGATGATACTTTGTAATTTGTCAACTTATGTGTGCGACTGTTTCCTGGGGCGCACATGAGTCTTTTATGCATCCTATTTTTGTCCTTAAAAATAGGTGTGACAATATATATATATATACACACACGAAAATTTAGGGCAAGTTTGCGCAGTCATCTCTCTCACACTTCACTTCTCCCACAGCCACCTCTCATCTCTGGCTTCTTACACGGCAGCCCCTCCCTGCCGCATGGCATCTGTGCTCACGGCCCATGACCGGCGACCCCTCCATCGTGTGCGACAGTCGGCTATCCCCTCCCTGCCGCATGACATCTGTGCTCAACGGCCCATGATTGGCGACCCCTCCATCGTGTGCGATAGTCGACTATCGGGACTAGCTCCTAGTGGCCTGGGCTCGTAGTGGTGCCCAGGCCTTGTTCGCGGCAGCCGGGGTTCACAGCGCCTGCGGATTCGGTTAGGAGTGGAGTGGTGACGGCGCGCGGATCTAGCGGGAGCGGCGACAGTGGTGCGTCGATGGGCTTGGCGGGCCTCATGGATGGGCTCAGCAGGCCCTGTCAACAGACTCCCTGTATTTTTCTTTTCTTTAGAAAAAATTATTAACGGAGACAGGCAAATACTTGCCTCTGTAAATTCGTGACGCCGGAGTGGAGGCGACCGGCCTGTCCGACTCTGTTAATACTTTTTTTTGCGAGCCTTACAAAATGATTACGGTAGTAACGTAACTCATTTCTCAAACAAACCCGCTATTACTAACTCATTTCTCAAACAAACGCCCTATTACTGAATTTCTCTACGACCTGAGCACCCGTCTCTCTATGCACAGATTGTCAGTCAGCAGTAGAGTTGTACAGTGTACCTACTAAGACTTGAGTTGTGTTTCCAGGTAGAAGTACGTTGAGCGAGGTCTCAATTGCTCTGCGCTGTCGCAACAATCGTATTCTACAGAAATACGGTTTCTGGCAGCAGAACATACGAAGAGGACATATTGCTAGCGTACTGTTGTCCGCCCATGCTACTCTTGGATCGGAAATGCGGAGGGGCCGGCGTCCGTTCCATCGGACCGCAGCACCAATTCTGTTCCACCGCGCTGCTCGCCTGCCGCTTGTCTTCTCCAGCACGGGGGCCGCTCGCCGCAGTCTTCCCTAGCATGGGGGCGCTTCACTGTGACCTTCTCTAGCGCGGGGTGCCTCGCCGTGAGAGGGCACACTCGCCCGACCGTCGGTGCCGCTGTACCTGCCCTATCACTGCACAGCCGCTCACGAGGGCCGTGCAGCCACCGGCCTACTGCCATCCTCCTTCTCTACTGCCAACTTAGCGTCGGATCTCGCTGTGCAATGCTCCACCTGACTACCATGTTTTGCTGAAAGCGCATGTTGCAAGTATATGTTTCAAGTGTTTCAAATATTTCATAGATATGTTACAAGTGTTTCAAATGGATGCAGCAAAAGTAGATTGTGATGTTGCATATGTTTTACACATATGTTGCAATGACTATACACGTATGTTGCAAGCGTCTGTTTCAAATATTTCATCTGTTTTTAGACGTATGTTGTAAGTGTTTTATCTGGATGTTGCATATTGCAATGGCTTTCAAGTGTTTTTAGGTGTTTTGCAAGTGTTTCAGATGTATGTTGCAAGTGTTTCAGATGTATGTTGCAAATGTTTTATTTGGATATTGCAAAAGTAGATCTAGTGTTGCACATGTTGCAATGGGATTCACCTACTGTAGCGGCGCCTACAGCAATTGGGGCATCGCCGAGCGAGCGCAGATGGTCCCACGCGGGGGAAGCAGAGGGGCTTCGATCCGACGGTGCGGACGACGTCTGGGCAACTTGGGCCCCATGTGGGCTGCGAAACGTAGGCGCGGCAGAGTATAGGCGCAGGTGTTCGTCCGGACGCTAGCACTACTCTCTTGGGTTGAGAGGGTCAGTGATTCACTGTCAGTAATCAATCTACTATCAGCATTCTACTTGGCTTCCATAGATGACGCATTGACGCTGTACAAGTGTACATGTTTGTCCCGCAGGACCACGGGGGCCAACAGATAGCCACCACAGGACCACGCTGTTTTCTAGGCACGTCTGTGAACCGTCATGCTACGCCTGCTCGTCGTAGCATGACTTCTAGGCCGACAATCAACCAAAACCGAACTGGCCCACTTTGGAAAACTGGTCCGCACCGGTTTCTTCAGAGCCCATACAGTAGCAGCCCAAACCGGCCCAGGTTGGTTTCTAAACCAGCTTGGGCTGGTTTTTATTGGGTTTGTCATGCAATTTTGCCCAAATTTGATTCTTTTGAACATACTAACAAACATACCCATACGTTACAACGGGAGAACAATTTATTGCATTGTCGGTGGCATGAGCGTGGCTGCACGGTGGAGCTATGTGCCGGCACAGCAGCCACGGTAGCATGCGTGCCTAGTGTCACTGTGCACGGCCAGGCAACCTATGACAGCGGTGCACCGGCCATCGAGAAAAGACATGGGCTAGCATTGCGTAACCACATGATGGTGGCTTTGTGGGCACGGCTCTGATGGTAGTTAAGCGGACACGGGGCGGCACAGGAATGGCCTAACGGTCGCGATTGAGCGAGCACACAATCCTTACAGTGCCCTTAACGACCGAGAAGAGCGATGTGCATGAGAGACCTAATTGTGCCATCGGTGCACCCGACGACACAATAGTTGGTGGAGATCAGCCTTAGCTAGCAGTAGTTGGATGGTCAGTCGACAGCTCCACTATCGGTCTTCCCAACAACAGGTCCTCATAATTTCGATATGTGTCATCTGCCTTGACTCATCGTTATCATTCTCCTGCACCCTCGTATGGGCTCCAATTCTTATAGGGCCATAGTTCTACGACAATTCATTGCGCACGTGCTAATAAGATTTTAGAGGTGCAATGGGTTAGGACCTGGGAGAGGGAGTAGAACAAAGCTACCTCTGTGACCGACACGAAGACGAAATCAGTGACAAACACACGGATTAGGAAGCGGGCACATGAATATAACTCGAGCAATGGAGAGCAAAGGACATAATGGATGCAACAAATTAGTGGGGAAAATTCTTATTTAAAAAAGGAGATAATCGAAAACAATAAATATGACCTGGTGGTTTAGTTTTAGACATAGAAGCATAAGTAAGAAATCAAAATGAGAGGCACTTAGAAAGAAAACACAAAAACCATGGAAAAACATGGAGCGGGCGAAAACTTTGGGAGATAAAAAAAAGAAACAAAATGCATGAAAAAACCGTTGACGGGACCAAAAAAAGGAAAAAATATGAACACAAAAATAGAAAAATGAAAAAAAGATGGATGGAAATAAAAAACAGAACCACGTGAAAAACAGAAACATAAAAGCATAGGTATATAGATATGACAAAACATTTTATACTAAAACATATGATATTATATGTTTACTGTGTATCCTAGCCATAGCAGTGTAACAAAACTGATTTATTATTTTTGTGAGTTTTCTGTGATTTTCTATGATTTTTAGAATTCTCTGGCTACTGTGTGGCTGGGCCATGGGCTTCAGCCCAGCTCATAGCGTAGCGTAGCACAAAAGAAACAGAACAAAACACAGACATCCTGCTGCCTGCCGGACACCGAACGGATACGAATACGGAGCGGACAGAAAAATACGGAAAGAAATGGGCAGCAAAAAAGATATGGCAGAAATTTTGCCTTTTTATTATTAGGGCAGCAATTAAAATTCTTTGTAAGAACTTGGCCTAGCTATGTCCTGAATATAATCTACAGTCCCGTTGAGTACCGTTAGCCAATATCATATAGTCACAGTGGACCTACTATAAACCTACAAACTAAAATGGGAAGATACGGAAGAAAATAGAGGTCAAAATGAGCAAACTTGGAAACCAACGCAAAAACCGGCCTGAGCCAGTTTTTCAGAACACAGCTCAGGGAAGACAAAAGTCAAAAACTGATCAAACGACCTCCAAAAATCTGAAATTTAGTGGAGTAGTTTGTAACACTATAGAAAAGACATCCACCAAAAAAAACCACCCCAATCGAAGCAAGTTAAAAGAAAAAACGGCCTAGGCTGGTCTGTGAAACCGGCTTGGGCTGGTATCTGCTATTTTCAGCAGAATCCTCTCCATGGAAAAAATAAAATAAAATCAAACGAGCTCCAAAAGTCTGAAACTTGGCACACACCTTGACCAAACCATATAGAATCTATGCCCAAGAGATCAACTCAAAAAGATCAAAACCTGATTGGGAATTTCAAAATCCCTCTCTCAAATTGGGGTTTTTGTCAAGAATCCTCCAAATGATGATCTCTAGGTGTCTGTGGAAAATCAGTTGAGACCAGTGGCTAGATAAGTTCCAAAGCGGTCATAGCACCTATAGATTAAGCATGAACAACCCAAAACCTTCAGATCAAACATTTACATGAAAATCAAAAGAAGCTTCAAAAGGAGAGTTTTGGGAAGGGAAACTTGGGAGATGTGAGCTGGGCTTCATGCCATGGTTTGAACAAGTTCCAGGAGTGCCAAAAACACTTCAAAATTGAGGCTACAACACAACCAAACCAGCAGATAAAAAATCACCCAAAATGACCACAAAAATCACCAAAAAAAATGTCAGAGGAGGAAAACCGCGCTCGGGCATGCCCCGGTGCCGGCGCTCGCTCACTCCCAGGCGGCCGCGTTCGGGCACCGCCTGGTGGTCGCGCCCCGACAGCTGCACCACCTACGGGCTACGCCCCGGTGAGCCGAGACCCTGGCAGCCGCGCCCTTGGCGGGCGGCGCCCCGGCGAGCCTTGCCCCACTCCTGTTGCGCCCCATCAGGCAAGCAACGGCGCAGGGCTCACGCTCCCGCTCCGCTCCCGTCAGGCCAAGCAACAGCACTTCACTCCGTCTCTGCCCCGTCAGGTCGAGCCCCGACATCCTCCGCCCCTTCCTTGTCGGCACCTCGTTGGTGCCCCCGCCCCGAGCCAAGCCGTGCCCTGGCCGCCACGCGCTCGCCTCCGGCGTTGGCGCCTCGACCCCGCTCCCCCGATGGCCCCGCTTGCCGCGGTCGTGCCCGTGCTCGGCGGCGGCGCCGCCCGCCCTTTCCCGGCGGCACCCGACAAGATCTACTCCAGAGCTCCCCGTGCGCTGCTTGCCAGAGAGAGAGAGAGGGACACAGGCAGTCTTTTAGGTGCAGTGGGGCCTACTTGTGGTAGATGAAGCTAGGATATGCTACTTTTTTTTAGCTTCGTTCCGACTCATTCCTTTTGAGAGGAGAAGAAAAACAGCTTCATCAATGAAATTGTTTTGAAAAATGGTGTTTGGCAAAAAACAGCTCATGCAGTGCCAAACAGGCCCATCATATTAGTTTGGTTAATCTTTTGATAGAGTTTAGGTAGAATAAACCAAACCAAATTTACTTGCCATAGAACAATGATTTAAACAACACAAGGCACAATTTGGAGCACTGTCACACGTGTTTTAGCAACATGAACTCAGTTCATACATTTACACAAGCATATTTGATTAGAAAGTAAAGTGATACCATGTTCCAAACCACCATGCAAACCAAAACAACAAGCACAACGTTCAGTTAACAACAACAGTGCGTGGGTTTTACGTATCTTTAAATCTACAAAATGAATGATAGTAGAAATACATATTTGGAAACTTAGAACAAAGGTTGCTAGCGCCGCGGAGCCTCTGCCAGCCATGGATATCGTCACCCCACCGTTGATCTGCATAGAGAGAGGAAGAAGAGATGAGCATGACAAGGCGAACCCAAAGGGGATTTGGACATGCACCAACTTGGAACGATGAAATTCCCTGCCCCCACACCTGACCAAGCCGTCCACCATGGCGATGATGCTTTCTCTGACACCTCCCCTTTATGGATCTAACTAGTCCACCATGGGCAGATCCACATAGCATGATGCCCTAGTCCACTGCCCTCCGCTTAGCAATGGTCGGATGCGTTGACGCCCACATGGGATCCCTTACTGCTAGCACTGGATCCAACATCGCTTGTATGGGATCCATGACCACCCACACTGGATCCATCACCACCTGCATGGGACTACAAGAGAACCACATGCCATAGCCAGTAGGAGAAGTCGGTAGGGGAGTTCAGCCAAGCATGCATGCCACTGCTAGCCATGGAGGAGGCAGAGGGACATGGGGTTCTCGGGTAACAACCGCATCTGAGGAGGCAGAGGGAGATGGAGCTAGGGTCATGGGGATGGAGAGAGAGAGGTGTGGAGGGGCTCGAGTGCGAGGCCCTGGTGGCAGCTGAGAATAAGATGAAGTGCTCAGCTAAGATGATACCCTAGGACGTGTTTGTATACTACCCAAGTTTGATGGGTCAATAGTGAGCCTCAAGCATATTTTCATAGGTGGACGACTTCAAAGCCCACCTTTAAAAATGGCCCAATTCTTAGAGGCGAGGTTCCAGCTGCCTGTCTCAAAAAATTGATTAACATAGGCAAGGTTTGTCTTTAGGTCTCTAGGTATTATCAATAGAGACGGCCTTTTTATGCTTGGCCCTAAAAATAAGGTGGACGTGCCTCCTAAAATCTTTCTTTTTGTAGTGCGTGTTGCGTCAAAGAATCCAATAAAACCACTCCTGTGTAATCAAAGTGGAGATGTAATATTTTGTTTCTTTATTCATGTAGTTGTCATCATCATATTTATATTAATACAGATATCCCAGTATGTATTAAATAATTTTGTTCAGAAACATGAAATTCAATTTTAACAAATCTCACAAAATGTCAAAAATCGAACCAGAACTAGATTTCAACATTTTAGGCCCTTTCAAGGCCATAACTGGGTCATCAAGCAGGTAGAAAACAATCCACGAAGAGGCGACGGAGGTTCTCTCTGCGGAAGCGGAACCAGGGTCCAAAACAAACCGCAGTTTGCGTGTAGACATTTGTAGCCAGCTTCACCGAATGCACTTCACGGCCGGCCTCCTTGGCTCTGTTGATGAAACTGCTGTGCTGGTAGAGGAAGTCAGGCACAGGGCGGTCCTGTGGCAGCAGCAGGTCCTCGTCGCCTGCTCTAGTGCTCACGAGCTCGAATGACTCGCCGGTGCTCACCGGTCTGCGCAGGGTCACGGCGAGGGTGAGCTTGGACTTGGGAGGCACCACGCCGCATGTTGGCCCCTCCAAGTCCCGGATCGGATGACCCTTGCTCAGGAGCCTGAAGGCGACGCGGTCATCGGTGTCGTTGGTTAGGTGCAGCTTGGAGGAGATCGGCGAACCGCCGCTTGGCGTCGAGGGGAACCGGAGCTGGAGAGGATGGACGCTTAGGAGCTCGCTGCTGCCTGGGCCGCGTCTTACCTGCAACAGAGGGTGGACTGCCTCAATTAACTTTAACTTAATACGGAGTATATACTAATATATAATGGGGATCAATGTAAATATATGTTGGGTGATGTTATGGGATGACCGAGGTGGCGCTAGTACTACAAGGTTTTAAAAATCTCTCAAGTTTTTTGGTCACAATTTGACTATATAAATATGGTTATTGCTCTTCCTTAGAGCTTTCACTAATACACAAGGGATTTTTTTTAGCATATTGAGACATTTCCCAAGAGTTATTTACTAAGTGTTTGATTATATTTTAATAAAATATTGGTGAATGATTCTTTCTTGATTTTTTACAAAAGAAATCTCAGACAGTTAAGAAACAAATGGTGAACAATAATGCCTAGCCGTTTGGAGAAACACACTCACAAAATCTTAAATGCCATGTAGTGATTACTCCCTTCCATCTAGTTTATAAGGTATATACTGATATGACACAGTCTGCTAAATTACACTTTTACAATTCATTTATTTTATGAATATTATATTGTTTATGATTATTGGATAGTATATCTGATTACAAATTTAATATTATCAAGGTTGTACTACAATAGTTAAAAGTTTTTACTTGTCAGCTAAACTATTGATGAAAGATTATAAAGTTTGTCTCTTGATGTACGCGAAAGGCCTTATAAATTGGACCATGTTCCCTTGAGTTGCCAAAGTATTTATTCTTCCTACTTCATTAATTTGGATGATATAATAATTCAAAATGATTATCTAACTAGAAAATAATAAAAATGCACATGTTCCCTTGTTGCCACTAAATTTCAATATTTCACAACTACATTTTACAAACGGTTGAGGTTAAAGGTGTCTTTATTAGAACTTTTCTCAAATAGGGAAGTTATAACTTAGTCTAATTGGAACATTTCTCGAGATTTATTTACTAAGTGGCCTAGAATTATTTTTGTTACAAAATATTAGTTTGAGATTCATGGTTGCTAATCTGTTTCTCTCCATAGGTCACCTAAGAAAACAGTTATGGACAACAATATTAACCCTTGGCTATTTCAGAAAAACACTCGGAAAACGTTGAATATGTTATTGGTAATAGTACTGACTAAGTGAGCTCACCTCAGCACTGGTATCTTCTGGCCCCTTGGGTTCATGTGTACTTTCCTGGGGTGCATACGCAGACACATATCCCGGTGGGGGAGGTGGGCGCGGCTATTAATGAATACAATTTGTTAGTGATGCAAACTCTCCTAGAGAAGTTTATTCTCTCATTAACCAAGTCAAAAGATATAAATGCATACAATTTTATATAAAGAACTTGCATGCCTTTTTTGCAATATCACATTTAGAGGACGGATGCTTCTATAATATTATCGTACCAAACTTACACAAATAAAGAAGGGAACTTCCACAAAAAAATAACAAATATATATGTACAAATGATCATAGTACCTTGTTTTCCATCCTGTCCAGCTTGTCGATGATCTCCACTATATTGGGCCTTCTGATTCTTTCACGCTCCACACACTTCAATGCTATTTCAGTGCAAAGCTTTACTTGTCGGCAATATGAATCCAGTATGGCACCAACAAATGTTCCATTATCCCACCTACTTCTCCAGATCCTTTGTACCTGATAATACGGATGGATACTGTTAAAGAAACATTGCACATGCAGTTGGTATATTTCCATATATATAGAAACATCGATACTGTTAAAGACAAACAATAATACTGTTTCTTACGTCATCAGCAAACTGTTCAGGATTTATGCGACGATAGTTGGCGTAGCCCCTTTTTCCAGCCACAATCTTTAATATTATAATTCCCAAGCTGAATATGTCAATTTTTTCTGATATCAGTCTTGTTTCTATGTACTCCGGTGGCTGGTATTCACTGCGTCCAATATATCATAAAAGGAATTTGTAGTTAGCACGTATGGGATGTCTGGAAAGTGATGCATTAGAACAAGGCAGACCGCTTCATAATTACCGTGTTCCTATATAGCCTTTGAAAATCTCGGCCATACCCAAATCTGAAAGTTTTGGCACCATATGTTCGTCGAGTAATATATTGCTAGGTTTTAGGTTCAAATGAAGTGCTTGACGTTCCTTGTGGATATATTTTAAACCTTCACAAGTCCCCTTGATAATTCTGTACCTTGTATGCCAGTCGAACAGGTCTTCATCTACAGTTTGAGTCAACATGATCAATATGAACAGGACTTCCCAACTAACACATTCAGAAGTAAGAAGAACAAACTACAATCTGTTTGTGAAGGAACGTCATACTGGATAGATGGCTTTCAAGGCTCCCATTGTGCAAATACTCCAAGCAGAGTGCTCTTGTTGTCTTTTCAGTCATAATTAATCTACCATTGTATGGTACAGCTTCATATTGTGTTTCGTAGCAATAGTCAATCAAACGCACAATATTTGGATGCTCAACCTTCATAAGGTTGTCAAACTCATCCTTGAAATTCTTGGCATCAGGTCCTAGCCCGTCAAAATCAAGTATCTTCACTGCAACCTTTTCTCCATTTTCCTTCTCTCCCTGTTAAAGATGTACCGTTAATCAACTTATATTAGTGAAAGATGCAAATTTACTACACTTGCAATACTTATCCACGGTATGTTATACCAGGTACACTTTTCCAAATGAGCCTGCACCAAGTTTCTGATTCTCGGAGAAATCATCCATTATTCCTTTTAACTCTGTGAGCATGAGACCTGTTGATCCCTTAGTTGTTGTGTAGCTGTAACGTAATGACCTTGCTTCCGTTTCTGCTGGTAACAGAAAATTTTGTGCTGCATAAGCAAGCATGCTATAAGATGAGAGAGAGAGAGAGAGAGAGAGAGAGAGAGAGAGAGAGAGAGAGATGTGTTAGAGCTAATTGCAACCCACACATTCTGACCCACTTAAAGATTTAGACTTTAGTTATTGCTTTGTCTAAAAAAATTGAAATGGGGGATGATGGCTTGGACTCATGCTAGAGTTATATGTTGGTACAAATTGCAAGCAAATTGATAGTAAGCCAACATGGCATGGATCCTCAGAGAGTGGGGTTTTCCATGTACCAGCGACCAGTTGCGCTCCTATTTGTCCTTTGCTAGCTGGCATGACCATTCGAGGCTCCTGCAATCAAATAATCATTGTCACATGTAGAAATTATGTGCAACCAATAGAAAATTACTTCACTTTGTCTTCCTAAGCATATTGGCACTCAATGTTCGAAAGAATATATGCCTCTTATTCTGTTTTGTCAATTAATGACATTGTGACCATCATGACAAACATATGCTTTGTTGAAATGATATTGAGTGAGGTCACAATGATGGCTTTATTACTAATTTTTTCTGTAGTAGTTTGTTGGATATGGTTCAATGGATATTCATAATGACCTAAGGATGGACTTCTACTATGTGTCATATTTTGAGTTGATAGATACTCCATCCGTCTCTAAAAGAGTGTTGCTATGGGGTTCATGTTGGTAAAATTTTCTTAAGTTTGACTAGATTTATAGTAAATATTAGCAAACATTTGTATCTCCAAAGTTTATTATGAAAATATATACAATGATTAATCTAATGATATTAGTAATGCATCATCAATATTAATATTTTCTTATATATATATTTCATCAAGGTTGAAAATGTTTGACTTTTGGAAGTGAGAATGACACTTTTTATGGGACGGAGGGAGTACATCAGTTTAGGTCTTATTTCTCCTTTGGCCATGGGGTGCGGGGGAGTTTGGTGGCATTGAAGAGTATGATATTGAGCCTAGCAGTTATGTGTTGTGCACACTGAAATCTTGCATTAGGTGGCTTGGATGAAATGCTAAGGTGCAAAGACACAAAGACAAAGCAAGGACTTGTGATCACATAACCACATGTGGAGATGTCTGGGTTTTAGGCAGCCGACGTCGTAACTTGCTCGAAACTTTCTCAATTTTTAACCAGGGCCTCCACATGTGGTAACAAGACACATCGACAAGTTTCGTGATTTTTGGACATCGTTTGGATTTTATATAATTTAAATAAACTTCCCCCGCGAGTACATCGTCATGTTACGACAACATGATGCGCGACATTTCATGCCACTTCCTGCATACGGCCTCAACATAGCCTAAATATCATGAATACTATTTTTTGAATGACGAAATTCCATTATTTCATGTACCTGCAGTTCAAATTTGGAATAGTCGGAAAAATTCAATGCAACGGAAAAAATTAAGGAAATGTTGTTAAAGAACTCATAATTGTCCCAAATTTTGAAACAGGGATATATTTACTGTAGCAAGTCCCCACAAAAAAAAAGGGTCAAAAAAACAAAAAAAATAATTTACCGGGTGCCACCCAGGGCACCCGGCAAAGAAGTCATTGCCGGGTGCGAGGTCATGGGGCACCCGGCAAAGAAATTTTAAAAAAAATCTTTGCCGGGTGCCGTCGTCACCTGGCACCCGGCAAAGGCGCATGACTAAAAAGGCCGGCCTGTCCCAACCCCTGGCACCCGGCAAAGGCGCATGACTAAAAAGGCCGGCCCGTCCCAACCCTATTTCGTTGCAGCAGACCGACCCCGCGCCTGCTGTCCGCAGCCGCCGCCGCCGCCCTCGCGCTCCGCCGCGCCCACCGCGCCCGTGCCTTGCCACGCTCGCGCTCCGCCGCGCCCACCGCGCCTGCGCCTCGCGCGGTCAGCTGCGCCCGCGCCTCTCCCGCGCCTCGCTGCTCTGCCGCCCAGTCCCGGCGACCACGCGGCGCCAGCACCGGCGGCCCAGCGCCCGCGCAAGCCGCGCCCACGCCCGGCGGCGCTCGCCCCGGCGGCCGGCCGGCGCTGCAGCCTGGATCCGGTGGCCCCGAGGCCGTGGCCCTGCCCCGATGACCCCGGCGGCGCTCGGCCCGGCCGACGCTCCGCCGGCGCTCCTGCCTGGCCCCGGCGCCCCAGCCTCACCGGTCGCGGCGGCCACGCGGCCCCACCTCGCCGGCCGTCCCTGACGAGGCCGGCTGCCCGTGGTCTGGCCGCCGGGCTCCTCCCGCTGCCGGCCAGCAGTAGAGGAGGTAGGTGGAAGAAGGGAGGAGGAAGGAAGAAGAAGAAAAAAAAGGGGAGGGGGAAGAGGAAAAAAGTGAAGGGGAGGAGGAAGAAGAGGAAGAAAGAGAAGGGGGAGGAGGAAGA
The DNA here is from genome assembly GCA_020631735.1 of Saccharum officinarum. Lineage (NCBI taxonomy): Eukaryota > Viridiplantae > Streptophyta > Magnoliopsida > Poales > Poaceae > Saccharum > Saccharum officinarum. Next base: position 14,094,861 of record CM036191.1, on the reverse strand, counting down.
AGAGAAAGGTGCTGACCCGACCGCCCTTCGATCCCCGCGCCGTTCGGACCGGCCGTTGATCCTCGCGCTGCTACGGTCATCCCCGCCGTCGTCGCCGGCCCTCGCTCTTGCCGTTCTTGCCGCCAAGGTAAGCCCTACCCTTATAGTGTTAGTAGTAGTAGTAGTTAGTAGTGTTAGTAGTAGTTAGTTGTAGTGTTAGTAGTAGTAGTTAGTAGTTTTAGTTGTAGTGTTAGTTGTAGGGTTAGTAAATAGTAGTAGTTAGTAAGTAGTAGTGGTTAGTAGTAGTAGTTGTTAATAGTTAAGTAGTTCTTACTATTAGCATTGTTAGTAGTTAAGTAGTTGTTAGTAGTAGTGTTAGTAGTAGTTGTAGGGTTAGTAGTAATTGTTGTTGTACTACTTCAATACTTTCATGTGCATGGAAAGAGAACTAAAGTACATGGCTCCTCTTGATATATTGGTGGTTGTTGGCCTTCGTGTCCATGTTTGGTATATATGTGGTTGTTGGCCTTCGTGCCATGTTTGGTATATATGTGGTTGTTGGCCTTCATGTCATGTTTTTTGCAGGTTTTGGGAACCTCCCCGTGCAGGGGAGGTGCTGCCGAAATTTTGAGTCGACACTAACCATTTTTGCCCTTTTTTGCAGGAGGACCTGTGGGAGGGACTCGGCGACCCCGATCGTCTTCGTCAGCGCTGCGGGTCTTCCTGCACCGCGTCGACTCGCCACTGCACCGACTCTCCACTGCCCCGCTACTCGGACCTCACCACCACCCTAGGTATAACCCCTCTATCCGTATGTGGTTTTTGGTCGCGTAACCTAGTTAGGTGTCTCCCGTTCGAAAGAGATACGGTCGAAGATATGCGGACCTTTGCATATCTACGACCGTATCTATTTCGGATTGTCCACGCTTTTTGGACAGCCCGCGAATGCGTAGTTGAGGTTAGTTTTCATGCTCCGCTCTGGTTCGAGATGGTGTTTCAGCATCACCTCTCCGTTGTTCTCTGGATACACACTCTCCCTTGCAGGACATGTATCAGGAGAATGGCGGGGAGGTGCTGCCAAAATTCTGTCTCGGAAAGGAGCGGAGCATGGAAACTAACCTCATCTACGCATCCGCGGGTGGGATTAGGACCTATCCTCACCTATTAGAGAGTAGGGACACCGCGTAGATGCAATTGATGGTCACCTGTGGTGATGTTATATATGCTAGAGGATGGAGGACCGTCAGTGGATGTACACGGGCCGTACAAGTCAGGGTGATGCCAGCTATGAATGGATGCAGAAGACCAATCGTTTCTTGAATCGTGCATTTGGCAAGGCCGCAAAATTCCCAAAAATGGCTTTGTGTCCCTGCAACAAGTGTGGTAACAGGAGAATGCTAGACAAGGAACCCATGGGTACACATCTGCACAAGAATGGGTTTACGCCGAACTACACCCGGTGGGTCCACCATGGTGAAGCCAATCGTATGAGAGAGGAGGTGGTGAGACAACGTGTCGAGGCTTTCGATGCTGATGCTGGGGTAGCAGACATGGTAGATGACGTTCACCAAGCACAGTTTGCTGAAGGACATGAGGAGGCAGAGATGCAGGCAGCTGTAGATGTGTTCAAGTACATGATGGACTCAGCACAGAAACCCCTTCACGCTCATTCTGAGGTCTCCCAGCTGGATGCCATAAGTCGCTTGATGGGTTGAAGTCCGATTTAAACTGGAGTCGAGAAGGCTTTGATAAGGTGTTGGCCGTGGTTGGCACCCTGCTTCCAAAAAACCACGTGTTGCCGAAGACCATGTACGAGGCACACAAGCTCCTTAAAGCACTAAAGATGCCATATGAGCAGATACATGCTTGTCCGAACGGGTGTGTCCTATTTCGAGAAGAACTCAAGGAGGCAAAGTACTGTCCGAAGTGTAAAGCCTCCAGGTTCCTAGAGGTAGAGTCTGGTGACGGTGGTGGCCAGAAGACCCAGCTTAAGATACCCGCCCGAGTCCTACGGCACCTTCCCTTCGTGCCGAGGATTCAAAGGTTATTCAAGACCGAGGAAACCGCGAAACAGATGATGTGGCACAAGAATGGCAAATGCTACCATCATGACAAGATGGTGCATCCATCTGATGGTGAAGCATGGACCAACTTTAATGACAAGCATCGTTTGAAATCCGATGAGGCTCGTAATGTACGTGTCGCGCTGGCAATAGACTTTTTTCAGGTGTGAAGAGGGACAGGAGGAGAGGGCGGAGAAGAACTTGGTGAAAAGTGCCAGGAAACGCATCAGCGACATGCACTACGAGGAGCGCCTCACTTGCATCATCAAGTACTACGCCACGCGACTTGGTCAGAAAGTCAGCAAGACACAGGCAAGACAGATGCCTCTGACCCGGGAACAGTACATTGAGGTAAATGAAGAAGAATAATACTAATTCGTTTTGAGAATAAGTAGCTTTCATTTGGTCGTCTTACATCTCAAATTCTTTATGACATGTAGATGATTCCATGGTGGTGCGAGTCCTTTGCCGACTGCTGGGAGATGATCGTGGACAGGTGGTTCACAGAGGGTTATATCAAGGAACACGAAGCCCACCGGGAGCGGGCTTTGTAGGCGACAGGCCCCACACACCACCAAGGCAGCCGCAGCCTCGGCGCATACAAGCGAGCTTGGGTACGTGAATTCATTTTTAGTATTCTGACGCTCCATTCTGCATGTTACTTCTAATCATCTTGTTGTCTTTCTCGTAGTCGGCGTCGCATGGTGGCCAGCCTTTGTCCACGTTCATGGCGTATGGACTGGCCCGCAAGGGAAAGGCGACTTCCGCTATCACCTTCAGCCCGGATGACCCACCCGAGTCGTACAGCAACCCGAGCGCCCACACCCGCATCAGCTCCTACGCGTCGGACGCAAGGTCGGTCCAGGGGCCATACTGGGATCCGAGCACCAACGACATTGATGGCACGACTGTCATGAGGATCGGACAGGGCAAGAAGCATGGGCGGTACTGGCTTGGCGATGGCACCCTCGAGTCCGGCTCTGTTCCCTCCCTCTCCCAGATCCGAGCAAGTACCCCGAGCGGAGGCCCGGACATACGCCAACGACCGTCCCCTTCACAGCAGCGGGTCGACGCACTCAAGGTTAGTCCAGTTTAACTCTTCGTACATTGATCTTTATATAACTTAGTTACCTTTATATTACTAAAACATTCGATTGAAATGTTACAGGCCGATAATGAAAGGATGGCTCAGGAGCTGCGGGACCTGGCGGCGAGGACCGAGGTGGCCGAGCGGGAAAGACAAGCCGAGCGGGCCGAGCGGGAGAGACAGGCCAAGCAGCTGGCGGAGATTACGATGTTCCTGCAGAACTTTGGGCAAGTGAACGGTGTACCTGTGCCGATGTTCGCTCCAGCGCCGCCGCCAGTTGTAGCTAGTCCAGTGAGTATGAATCCATATTGCTTCGACTAGTGCTTTCATTAGATGACCCACTCTAAGCGCCTGAATATCTTGTCCTTTATGCAGCCTCCGTCGGCGGGTTCGAATGACCCATCTCAGATGCAAGCAGGCGGTGCCGAGTTTCCTTCACCAGGCACTCAGTTTCCTCCCCACCTTTAGTTTGTATCTCTTTTTCACCGCTTGATGGACATGTGATGCACTGTGATCCACTATCGACTTGTTTCGATGGTAATTGGACCTATTATGTTTGTGATGTCGTGTATGTGAGGTATTGTATTCGCGATGTGATATATATGTGTGGTATTGAGTTTGTGATGAGATGGATGTGATATATATATGCTATATTGTCTTTGTGATGCTTCAGATGTGATATATATCTTTTATATGCTGTGTTTGTGATTATAGAATAAAAAAACAAAATAAAAAAATTAATTTTTGAGGTTTTGCCGGGTGCCCTGGCCCTGGCACTCGGCAAATCTGGGAATTCTCTGAAAGAAATTCCCAGCTTTGCCGAGTGCCAGGGCCAGGGCACCCGGCAAAGTTTTTTCAAAAAAAAATTCTTTGCCGGGTGCCCCATGATTTTGGCACCCGGCAAAGAAATTACGAAAAAAATAAAAAAAAAAACTCTTTGCCGGGTGCCCCCGCGGTGCGACACCCGGCAAAGAAATTATTAAAAAAATAAAAAAATCTTTACCGGGTGCCTCCCGGCTCGGCACCCGGCAAAGAAAATTTGAAAAAAAAAATAAAAAAATCTTTGCCAGGTGCCTCTGACATGGTACCCGGCAAAGCAAGGGATGACGGAGCCGGCGCCGTAACGACCACTTTTCTTTGCCGGGTGCCGGGTTTGCACTCGGCAAAGTCTTTGTCGAGTGCCCGATAAAAAGCACCCGACAAAGAAATCTTTGCCGACTAATTTTTTGCCGGAGGCTCTTTGCCGAGTGCTGCACCCGGCAAAGGATTTGTCAAGTGCAAAGTAGCCTTTGCCGGGTGCATTCGGCACCCGGCAAAGCGCCTTAATCCAGTAGTGAATGACTCCATTTATTATATAGGAACTAATTATTTGCTTGCGAGGAATTAGATGACGATGGATTAACCCATTCTACTCTCTCTGTCTACAAAGAGATGCTACTATTAGATTTGTGCAAGTCAAACTAGCTTAGCTTTGATGACTAAGTTCATAGTGAATAGTATTAAAATTTATTTCTCCAACAAGATTTACTATGAAAATATATTTCATAATTAATTTAAAGGTACTTATCATATATCATAAATGTTAGTACTTTTATATACTTTGCTCAAACTTTAAATTCTTTGACTCCTCGAAAAGTAAGAATTACATCTTTTTATGGACGGAGGGAGTATTTCACAAACCAAACAAAAAGTAAAGAGTGAGAAGATATGAACTAACACTGCTGCTAAAATACATTTTGGGAGACATGCCCTCTGGATTAACAGAGGTGAACACAAAATCTACGTGGCTTCTATAATATATAGCTATTTTCAGAGACGAACAAATTATTTTAGGAGGCACCAAATAAAAGGCTGCCTCAAAAATATCATTAACAGAGTCGAGCCCCTTAAGAGTCCCACCTCTAGAAATTAGAAGTCATTTCCAGAGGTTAGAGGTGTACCTCTTAAGGGATCCGCCTCATGAAATTGATCCAAAGCCCAAAGGTCCATTATCGTCTTCATGTATATATACAAAAATTTAGGGCAAATTTGCACAGTCATCTCTCTCACACTTCACTTCTCCCACAGCCGCCTCTCATCTCTGGCATCTTACACGGCAGCCCCTGTGCTTGCGGGCCATGACCGGCGACCCCTCCATCGTGTGCAACAGTCAGCTATCAGGGCTAGCTCCTAGTGGCCCGGGCTCGTAGTGGTGCCCAGGCCTTGTTCGTGGCAGCCGGGGTTCACAGCGCCTGCGGATTCGGTTAGGAGTGGTGACAGTGCGCTGATCTAAGGGGAGCGGCGACAGTGACGTGTCGATGGGCTTGGCGGGCCTTATGGATGTGCTCAGCGGGCCCTATCAACGGACTCGCTGTATTTTTCTTTTCTTTAAAAAAAATTATTAAGGGAGACAGGCATATACTTGCCTCTGTAAATTCGTGACGCCGAAGTGGAGGCGACCGGCCTGTCCGACTCTGTTAATACTTTTTTTTTTGCGAGCCTTATAAAATGATCACGGTAGTAACATAACTCATTTCTCAAACAAACCCGCTATTATTCACAAAAAAAACCCGCTATTAGTAACTCATTTCTCAAACAAACGCGCTATTACTGAATTTCTCTACGACCTGAGCACCCGTCTCTCTATGCACAGATTGTCAGTCAGCAGTAGAGTTGTACAGTGTACCTACTAAGACTTGAGTTGTGTTTCCACCTAGAAGTACGTTGAGCGGGGTCTCAATTGCTCTGAGCTGTCGCAACAATCGTATTCTACAGAAATACGGTTCCTGGAAGCAGAACATACGAAGAGGACATATTGCTAGCGTACTGTTGTCCGCCCATGCCACTCTTGGATCGGAATGTTAGATTAATCTCCACCAACGGACCGGTCTATTGGGCCATTGATTCGTGCCCTGATCGGGGGCGCCCAGCCCATCCATGGCTGGCAGGCCCCGTCACCCTGCGCTATATAAAGAGGTGGGGGCCGACGGCTCTCAGTACGAGGTTCGCCTGAGCCGTACTCCCCACCGCACAAACACTACTCCGATCTCATAAAGGGGCGTAGCCAGTGACGGGAAGCACCACCGCCGCGCTGTACTGCGCCAACATCACTTCACTGCACTGCCCTTTCTTCTCCGACCGTCGCTGCCTAGCGCAGAACTTCACTGACGAACCCGATGGCGGGAACCGGCTCCTCCTCCTCCGCGTCCCCCACTAGTTTTTATGGTGTAGATCTAAATCGGGTAGAAAGAAATCACAGAAAAGAAAAGCAAATGACGGATTTCGATCCGGCGGGTGGAAGAGACCGCCGTCGCACGGATAGAGAGGGCCAACTGGCCGGCAGCTCCACCGCGCCGGGGCACAGGGCACCACCACGCGGGTGCTCGACGGCGGCGTGCTCAGCCATGGGCAAGCACGCGTGTCGGCGAGAGGCCTCGTGGCAGCGCCGCCACCAACTCCTTTCGGCCGCCATGGACGGCCACCGGTGCTGCTGCTCTGTGTTTTGTGTGGCGCTGAGGAAGAAAGGGGAGGGAAAAAGAAAAGAAAAGAAAAGAGGAAAGGGACAGACTGCTCCGGCAGCCGGCCTCCTTCTCCGTTACCGACGGCCGGTGGTGGCGCCCTCCTCTGGCTGCCATGGGCGGCCACGGCCCGCTCGCTGTGCGGCGCGGTGAGGAGAGCAGAGGGATGAAGAATAAAATGGATTAGGGTTCAGGGGCAAGCGGCCGACCGGGGGTTTTGTCTGGTCGAAACGGCCGGATAGCCATCCGTTGCCGATCTATGGCCAGGGACAGACGGACCGGCTTTCGGCCCAGGCGGGGGAGCACTTTCCCGGCCCAAGCCCACGTTGCGGCTTGGGGCGCGAGGCGCGCTGCGCGCACGGTGGCAGAGCGGGCCGTGGGCCACGTTTCAATGCCGATTGGGCCGAAATGGCCAGATGAAATAGCATTCACGATTTTTGTTTTTTTTCTTTTTTCCAGAAACTGGTTTTTGATGTATTTTAAACATTTTGAATATAATTAAGAGTTTCCAGAAAAAATGAAATTAGAAGTTTTATTTATGTATTCCACTGCATATTTAAAGTTGTTATTTCATTATTAAATTTGAACCAACGGGAGAATTTAGTTTTAAAAAATAGATATATTTACAGATTATTATAATATTGTTAATATTCTGACCAACATTGAGTAATAGCAATATTATGATGTTAATTATGAATTTTTCTTGCATTAATTCTATTTCTGCCCAACGGTGATGTAGAATTGTTGTAAAAAACAATTGTATGTTTTAATTTTGACCAACGTTGAAACTAAGGCATGCAATTTTGTAATTATTATGTTCTCACTTTATATGAATTGTGATTTCAGGTGAATACTCCTTTATGGGTTGCATTAAAGATATCCCTACTCTAAAAGGAGACAGCTACATTGAATGAAAGAGAAAGCTTGACCTCGCCTTTATTTTGGGCGAGGTGGACTGGGTAGTCACTGCACCGCCCCACTGAGCCTGAGGCACCAGTGAGGGAGGCTAATGAGGCTGATGCTGCATGGCAGAGGGCGGGATTTTACTTCCGTAAAGATGTCTTATGACCTTGATAAGGCAAAGTGGGTCACAGCCAATAAGAAATGTTTGGCTATGATAAAGAATATAATTGAGCCTGCATTGGTGGGCTCAATTCCAGACTGTGACACGGTCGCAGAATGCTTTGAGTGGATAGAGTTGGTTCACTGGCTCTTCAAAGACTTATGCCATCCAGCTGATTACAGAGAAGTACGCTGGTGGTGGCATAAGAGAGCACATATTAAAGATGAACAATCAGGCATCTAAGCTGAAACCGATGGAGCTGACTTTCAAGGAAGAGTTCTTTATTCATCTGGTTTTCGCTTCCTTGCCAAAAGAATATGACACCTTTGTTGTCAATTACAACATGCAGCCAGAGAAATGGAATTTAGAGAAATTCATGACTATGTGTGCTCAGGAGGAGGACAAAATAAAGGTTTCAAATGGTGGTTCTATCAACTATTTAAAAGATAACAACAAAAAGAACTTTAACGCTAACTCCTCAAAGACTCAGGGAAAGACTCCCTTGCAAAATCAATCTTAGCAGAAGAAGTTTACAGTGGAGAAAGACCAATGTCTTCACTGCAAGAAGAACGGGTATTACAAGAAAGACTGTCTCGATTTCTTGAAAATGATCATGGCAAAGAAAGGGATTCCGTTCGACGAGGACTACACAAAAAAGCAAAAGACACGTTAAAGTCGCAAATGGTGTCCAAGCAGATGTCGAAGCTGTTGGCGATGTTTCTCTAGAGCTCGGTGATGGCTTCCTTTTTTCACTTAGAGATGTTCTATTTGTTCCTTCATTACAGAGAAATTTGATTAGTGTGTCATGTTTGGACAATGATGGATTTGATTGCCATTTTGGAGATGGCAAATGTGAAATACTATGTAATAATGAATATGTTGGTCTTGCTTTCCAAAAACGAGATCTTTATTTGCTATCACTTCGTGAAAATGTAAATTCCGCATGTGATGAGAATGAGAATGTATCCTCGTCTGTGAATGCGAATAGAAAACAAAAGAGAACTCACGATGCGTCGTCGAAATTATGGCACTGTCGTTTAGGCCATATTTCGAGGGGGAGAATAGAAAAACTAGTTAAGAATGAAATTCTTCCTCCATTAGAGTTCTCAGATTTAGAACAATGCATAGAATGTATTAAAGGAAAGTATGTAAAGAAAATTAAGAAAGATGTCAAATGAAGCGTAGGAATTTTAGAGATAATTCACACAGACATATGTGGTCCATTTTCTATGAAACGTATGGATGATTATGACTTGTTCATAACATTCATAGATGACTACTCCCGGTTTGGCTACATTTATCCAATTAAAATAGAAGCATTGGATAAATTTAAGATATTTAAGGTTGAAGTTGAAAATCAGCATAATTTAAAGATTAAGATAGTCTGATATGATCGTGGAGGGGAGTACTATGATCGACATACCCCATATGGCCAATTGCCTAGACCTTTTACAAGGTTCTTAATGGAGAATGGTATAGTAGCCCAGTATTCCACGTTGGGCGAACCTCAGCAAAATGGAGTAGCTGAAAGGCGTAACCGTACCCTGATGGGCATGGTGCGTAGTATGATAAGTTACTCAACCTTACTGTTGAGTCTATGGATGGAGGCATTAAAAAACGCCATTCACGTTCTCAATAGAGTACTAAGTAAGTCGATGCCCAAAACACCGTATGAGTTGTGGGCACGAAGAGTACCCTCACTAAACTAGTTGCTTGTGTGGGGGAGCCTCACTGAGGCTAAAGTATTTAACCTAAACATTGGGAAGCTAGATCCCAAAACAGTAAGTTGTCATTTCATTGGCTACCCTAAAAAGTCAAAAGGTTTTCATTTCTACTATCCAGATAGACATACAAAGTTTGTAGAAACAAGACACACTGTCTTCTTAGAGGATGAAATGATGAGGGGGAGCGTGATAGCTCAAAAATTGATCTTGAAGAGAAGCGAGTGTATGCACCCAATCCGATGATTCAGGAACAATTTTTTGAGCTACCTACTATTGCTGCACCGACAATGCAAGACAATGTGGTGCCAGCACTTGTTGTTATTCCACCCGTGGCAACAATGAATGATGATAAGGAACCTGTCCTTCAGGATCTCATAGAACCGGTTGCCACACATTAGGAGTAGCAACAGCCTCAAGCTGAAGATGTACCAAATGTGGAGACCCCGAGAAGGTCTCAAAGAACAAGAAGATCAGTTATTCCTAATGATTATGAAGTTTATGATACTGAAGAGTTTCATATGGAGGATGATCCCACCTCATATGAAGAAGCCATGAGAAATGCCCACTCATCGAAGTGGTTAGCAGCTATGGTAGATGAAATGAAGTCAATGAGTGTCAATAAAGTTTGGGACTTGGAAATAATTACTAAAGGAGCCAAAAAAGTAGGCTGTAAATGGGTCTACAAAACAAAATATGACTCCCAAGGAAATATAGAAAGATTTAAAGCATGACTTGTGGCAAAAAGTTTCACACAAAGAGAAGGGATTGATTATAATGAGACATTTTCTCCAGTCTCATGTAAAGATTCCTTTAGAATCATAATGGCACTAGTAGCACATTATAATTTAGAGTTACATCATATGGATGTAAAGACAGCATTTCTCAACGGGGATCTGGAGGAAAACGTTTACATGGCATAGCCAAAAGGTTTTGCTATGGAAGGAAAAGAATGAATGGGATGCCGCCTAAAGAAATCCATTTATAGGTTAAAACAAGCTTCAAGACAGTGGTACTTGAAGTTTGGTAAAACAATAAGAAAGTTTGGGTTTAAAGAAAATATAGAGGACAATTGCGTTTATGCAAAGTTTAAGAATAGGAAGTATATCTTCCTGATCCTGTATATAGATGTCAATCTACTATTAGAAACGAAAAGGTTTTTGTCCTTGAATTTTGATATGAAAGATCTTGGTGAAGCTTCGTTCGTTCTAGAGATCGAGATTCATCGGGATAGAAGTAAAGGGATATTGGGACTGTCACAAAAGGCATACATAGAGAAAGTTTTAAAAAAAATTAGTATGCACAAATGTAGTCCTTCACCTGCACCTATAGTCAAGGTCGACATATATGGGGATTTTCAATGCCCCAAGAATCAGTATGAGATCAACCAAATGAAAGCGGTTACATATGCTTCAGCTGTCGGAAGCTTACAGTATGCACAAGTGTGCATGCGGCTTGACCTAGCATTTGTTACCGGGTTGCTTGGCGGATTTCGGAGTAATCCAGGAATAGAACATTAGAAATTAGTAAAGAAAGTCTTGCGATATTTGCAAGGAACGAAAGGCCTTATAATGACGTATAAAAGGTCAGATTCCCTGAAAATAGTGGGATACTCAGATTCTGATTATACGAGAGATGATAGAAAGTCCATATCTGGGTATGTGTTCACTCTCGCAAGAGGAGCTATATCATGGAAAAGCTCAACACAAACCATCACTACATCGTCCACAATGTATGCCGAGTTTGTAGCATGTTATGAGGCAACGAGGTAGGTGAACTGGCTAAAGAAGTTCATACCTGGTTTGAAGGTAGTTGACGACATCTATAGACCACTTAAGTTATACTGCGATAATAGTCCTGCAGTACAGTATGCTCACAACAATAAGTCAAGTGGTGTTGCCAAACACATTGACATAAAGTATTATGCTGTGAAAGATAAAGTCCGGGATCATATTATAAGTCTCGAGCATATAAGTATCGAAAAGATGCTTGCGGATCCGTTTACGAAAGGCTTACCACCCAACATATTCAGAGAACATGTAGCCGATATGGATTTAAGGGAAAGCCTATAATTCCTAAACAATTAAAAGGGCCCAAAGTTAAAGTATATGTTTTAGAACAGAGACGTGTATTGTAGCTGTCAAATCTATCGGCAATTGACCACGACGATGAAGCATGCTCTATGCACTAATCTGTGATGGAACAAATAAAAGTGAAAGGGATTAAAGTCAAAGTTTAAAGTTAAAGTATAAGTTGAGATCAAGAGGGAGAATGTTAGATTGATCTCCACCAACAGACTCAACAGTCTATTGGGCCTTTGATCCACGCCCTGATCGGGGGCGCCTAGCCCATCCATGGCTGGTGAGCCCCCATCACCCTGCGCTATATAAAGAGGTGGGGCCGACAGCTTTCAGTACGAGGTTAGCCTGAGCCGTACACCCCATCGCACAAACCCTACTCCGATCTCACAGAGGGGCGCACCCAGTGACGAGAAGCACTGCCGCCGTACTGCACTGCGCCAACACCACTTCATTGCACCGCCCTTTCTTCTCCGACCGTCGCTGCCTAGCGCAGAACTTCACCGACGAACCCGATGGCGGGAACCGGCTCGTCCTCCTCCGCGTCCCCCACTGGTCTGCACATCTGACTCACTCATATCCTCTTCTCCTTCTAGTAGATGTTGTACTAGGTCATGATTCCTAAAGAACTGTACCCCTAGATCTACTGCTAATGGATCCTACTAATCTAACACGGAACTGCTGAGGGGCAGGCATCCGTTCCATCAAACCGCCACACCCATTCTGTTCTATCACGCTGCCCACCCGCCGCTCGCCTTCTCCAGCACGGGGCCGCTCGCCGCGGTCTTCCCTAGCATGGGGGCACCTCACCAGGACGTTCTCCAACGCGAGGGCGCCTCGCCACGGGAGGACGCACCCGCCTGACCGTCGCTGCTATTGCATCTGCCCTATCACTGCATAGCCACTCATGGGGGCCACGCATCCACCGGCCCACTGCCATCCTCCTTCTCTATCGCCAACCTAGCGTCAGATCTCGCTGTGCAGTGCTCTACCTGACTACCAGGTTTTGCTGAAAGCGCATGTTGCAAGTGTATATTTTAGGTGTTTAAGATGTTTCATAGATATGTTGTAAGTGTTTCAAATGGATACAACAAAAGCAGATTGAGATGTTACATATGTTTCACACATATGTTGCAATGACTATACACGTATGTTACAAATGTCTATTCTAATTGTTTCATCTGTTTTTAGACGTATGTTGTAAGTGTTTTATCTGGATGTTGCATATTGCAACGGCTTTCAGGTGTTTTTAGGTGTTTTGCAAGTGTTTCAAATGTGTGTTGCAAGTGTTTCAGATGTATGTTTCAAATGTTTTATCTGGACGTTGCAAAAGTAAATCTGGTGTTGCACATGTTGCAATTGGATTCACCTACTGTAGCCGCCTGCCTGCAGCAATTGGGGCACCGCTGAGCGAGCGCAGACGGTCCCACGCGTGGAAAGCAGAGGGGCTTCGGTCCGACGGCGCGGGCGTTGTCCGGGCAACGTGGGCCCCGTGTGGGCTGCGAAACTCAGGCATGGCGGAGTACAGGCGCGGGCATTCGTCCGGGTGCTAGCACCGCTGCTCTTGGGTTGGAGAGGGTCAGTGATTCAGTGTCAGTAATCAATCTACTATCAGCGTTCTACTTGGCTTCCATAGATGACGCATTGACGCTGTACATGTTTGTCCCGCACGACCACGGGGGCCAACAGAAAGGCGACCACAGGACCACGCTGTTTTCTAGGCACGCCTGTGTCCCGCCATGCTACGCCGCTCGCCGTGCCCACATGTCCTAACAGTGCGTCATGCATGGATATACTGCTAGGAGACAACTACCCTAAACACTATCAGATCGCACTTACAAAAGCAGGCAAGGAAATGTTTGGAGCTGAGCTGCTGATCCGCAACTGTGTCGCCTATAGCTATTCCGGCGTGCATGAGCTTCAGCTGTCGACCAGCAGCTGCTTCAGGCTTGCAGCCCTGTCCGCGCCTGTCGTCTGATCTCGACTCTCCCACTGTGGCCGCGAGATGAATCCATCTCAAATGATCGTTTCACCTCTAGGCTCTAGAGTTTGTCAGGTTCTTGTCGCTTTCAAATAAACGCACAGCCACATGATCCAAGCAACTCTTTACATATGGGCAACGTGTGATGCAGATCATTGTTACTGAGATCTCAACGCAAAGCCTCAAATCGACCGAGAGCACGTGCAATGACTCAGTTTCAGTCTACTAGGGTGTACGTGAACCGAATCTCTTTTGGCTACAACTACAACTCAATCATTCCTCTGATCCAAAAGCGAAGAACCAAGGCTCTTAGTGTAACTAAACGTTGCACGGTACTGTATTTTGATAGCATTCAGTACAACTAACCGTTGCACTGTATGGCGAGTCATCGATTGTTCATATAGTAATACAACAAAATATCAGCATCGGCCAGTGTCTGCAAATCTTCTCACCACTTATACACGCAGAAAAAGAGAAACAAAAAACGCTCTCTCTTCTTTTCACACCACTAAACTAACTCTGAAAATACTAACTAATGATTGTGCTCATGCGTAACACTGAAGGAAATGTCGTCTACTTGAGCACCAGAGCATAGCTTCTCTGTCACACGAGCATCACGCTTCTGGCTTATCTGTCGCTGTCGTAAAACACATATCAGTGTAGTAGTGAGGGCAGGCCAATTCTGCTGGATCTTGCCATGAAGATGCGGAGGGAAGACAAAGCTCACACCACACGAAAACCGCACAATAGTTGGGTGCTCTGTTTTTTATTGCAATTGATGTGATGACATAGACCTGGTAACCTTCTCTTTATGGTGACACGCTCTTTTGCCAAATCTGTCCTCTCTAAAATTTGATGAGCTCGTGTCAAACTTCTCTTTTTTTATCGATTGTGTGTGAGTGTGATTTACCACTCGGCCGTGATCAGGAGGCGGTCTTATTTCTATAGAAAACCTTCACCATCGATGGAACTAGTTCACATCAAATTTAGATGGATTTGGACTCAGTCAGCCAAAATTGACTCAGGCCAGTTTCCAAATGGTGTGGACCGGTTTTTACACTATATCTAGATATATATAGTAAAAGAAATATATCTAAAAAAATTAAAATGTCTTATAATTTGGGACTGAGAGAGTATATAGCTTGCATCAGGATGGCATTGTTTTTTATTAGCCACACAATACAATATTAACGGTGCTGCGATAATCCTATTTCCTGACTGTTCCCTTCCATATTTAACATGCATATAACATTGTCGGTGTAGCTCGTAGCTGAAATACATCGCTGGCCTTTGTTGAGTAAATACCAGTAATTCCTTAATGGTTTTGAGGTTATTACGCTGCAATTAGATTCTACATCAGATCAATTATTGACTTGCTTTACTTTTATAGTTCAACATCATACGTTTTACTCGTGTACAAAGTAATACCCACGATTTCATGGTTTTTGATAACATGCTCTGAATTTTCTTGTTTTGGCAGATATGTAGTTGTTTATTTCTCGATCATGTATCTTCAATATCAAGCGGGCATTGTCACCGATGATATGCTGTCTCTACCAGAGAAACCTTTTCCTAGCTGTAGGACCCTTGGACGCTTTTGCAGCAGAAGCAGGGATGGCAGCTGGAGGTAGTCTTCTCAAGCCAGATTCGGCTTCTTTTTGTGGCCAAGTAATGACTAAACATGTGTTTGGTTTAGGGACTAAGTGGGTTGGGTTGGATCCAACCCAGTTTTATGGTTGGGTTCAAGCCATCTCATGTCTGTTTTGTTTGAAGATAAACTGATGTGGGTTGACGATCCTGACAAATAGACCCCACGCGTCATCCTCTTTCTCTTCCCTTTCCCTGCCTTTCTTCTCCCCTGCGCGTCGTGCATGAGCTTGATCCCCTGCGCCTGTCGGTGACATCCTTGCTTTTCTAACCTTCCCCTCATGGCCGGGCCGCCAGTCGCCGACGCCCCCGTGGCCGCCGGTCCCCTGCGGCGCGGTTGCCATCGCCCCTGCTCCTCCACGCCGTGCGCGGCTCAGTCTGGCCCCGCTGCTCTGCCCCCACGCCGGCGGGCTGCGCTGGCCCCGCCGCGCCGCCGCCACGCCCACTGGCTAAGCTGCCCCCCGCCGCCCTGCCCCCACGCCAGCGGGCTGTGCTGACCCCGCTGCGCCGCCCCACGACAGCAGCTTACATTGGCTCCGCTGCGCTGCCCCACGCCGGATGAACGCACTAGACCTGCTGCGCCGCCTCACCTCCCATGTCGGCGGCCTGTGTAGGTCTGCGCCGTGCGCCCGCGCCCGTGAGACGAAGCTTGCGATAAGATATCAACTCACAGGCTAATCAAAGCTTGCCCCATTTCTGTTCCTCCTCGCCATAGAGTTTCATTAGATTTTAGGCAAAAAAATCATTAGATAAGGAGAGGAGCACCTTTACGCTTCAGGCAGAGGATCTTGAGATAAGATATCAACTCTAGTTTATCTACGGAAAGCAAATGCTATCTTTAATGGTGTGTTTGTTGCTAATTTTTTATCACAATAAAATCTAGAACAATATTTATATTAGCCCAACATTTTATGATTTCTATGTTATGGATTCAAAACAGTCTAAGCTTTCCATTCCTGTGTTTTGAAATCCTGTAGTTTTTCACTTTTTGCTTTCCTCTATTCCTATGTTTCCTACAGTTCCTATGTTATGTATTCCTCTGTTTCTAATAGGCCCTCAGGGTTTAGTGTCTTGTGATGATGTAGAGGGACGCAGAGTGACACAAAGGGATTTCAAATAGGCTCTCATTGTTCGTTTATGCTGAAATTTGGCTTATGCTGAAATGTCGTGAGAGAAAAACACCATTCCATGGCTGAAAAGTAGCTGAAGCGAACATGGCAATGGAAGGATACCAAAGAACACCAAGTCATGCTGATGCTGAAACACTAGAGGACGGCTTCACATATATCGGACTGGAACGATGGGAGGTACTGCTCCACAGCCACACAAAAGTGTTTTGACTATGAGAGCGACCCTAATAGCGATTACAAATCATTTGCTAGCTGACGTGGACAATAAAAAATTTAAAAATTAGGATAGCAGGAAGCATGTTAGTGACTCGAAAAATCTCGGGGGATGCGCGAGATAAGCTCTTGCCATCGCACTAGCTCGGTAAGTTTTCTTGTTCTCTGTTTTCTTAGTTGGCTAGGTACTCCTAGCTCAGGAACTCATCAGCCGTTGGGGACGCTCTACGACTACCCACAATGTTACTTTGTTCCATGCTAAAATAGGAGAGAGTAACAGATCTCCGGGTAGCAAAGCTGTGGATACCGATGCTGAGTTCAAATTTATTTGACCCGACACATGTAGATTTCTGAAGAATAAAATATTATATCCCAACCTCCGTTGCCTTCCGACGAAGCATGTTCCGGCACATGCTCAGTACGCATCGCCGCATCGGTGCCCATACTGTGCAAACAGATGAAATCCTGACACCGGTAGCGGTGGTAGAACAAATTGTTTTTTTGGCATCACTACGCTGTGGGTGGTCTAAGCAGGTTTGCTTTTGCCCGTGGCCCGCCTGATTGGCCAAATCGCTAGAGCACCGCACCAGATCTGCCCGTGGCCGCGTGCGCTTGCGTTCGGCGCGGTAGGCCGTGGGCCGGTGGCACCTGCATGTGCAGAAGTGCACGCTGGAGGCCCACCAGGCCACGGTCCGTACGTCAATAGTGCCAAGCTGGCATGACCACGATTAGGCCTCGTGTGTTCGTGCCAGGCCGTGTTGGTGTCGGGCCCACCGTAGCGAGCCTCTTGCCGGCCCATTTGACCAGCACTTGCTGGGACAAAAGGATTTGGTCTACGGAAAAGTTAGTGCGCGTGCGGTCGCGCTGCCGGTGGGAGCGCGCGACTCTTTCGGTTTTTTCTCTCAACTTAAAACCCGATAAATCACCTCTCTCAACTTTTAAAACCGTACATTTTACCTCCCTAGAGCGGTTTTAAAAGCGGTTTTTGCTACAGGAAACGGCTGCATGCTACAGTAACGGGTGCTTTTGCTACAGTGTCCATGTTTTTGTATTTCTTTTTTATTTATTTCAACTGAATCTTTGAAAAATCATAGTAAATCACAGAAAAATCATAAAATAGAAAATCTAATTTTGTTGCACTCCACATAAGTAGATCTATATAGTAAACACATAATATAGTATGCTTTAGTACAAAATTTTTGCTATGAATGATTTGTCTTTTTCTTTTTTATTTATTTGGTTGAATCTTTGAAAAATCATAGTAAATCACAAAAAAAATCATAAAATAGAAAATCTAATTTTGTTGGACTTCACATGAGTAGATCTAGATAGTAAACATATAATAACGTATATTTTAGTACAAAATTTTTGTTGTAGCTTTAGATCTATGTTTTTCTGTAATTAATTGCAATAATTCATAGCTTCTATAATTATTTTGTTGGACTAAAGCATACCATATTATATGTTTACTATCTAGATCTACTCATGTGAAGTCCAATAAAATTAGATTTTCTATTTTATTATTTTTCTGTGATTTACTATGATTTTTCAAAAATTCAGCCAAATAAATAAAAAAGAAAAAGACTAAACCTTCATAGCAACAACTTTGTACTAAAGCATACTATATTATATGTTTACTACGTAGATCTACTTATGTGGAGTGCAACAAAATTAGATTTTCCATTTTATGATTTTTCTGTGATTTATTATGTTTTTTCAAAGATTCAGCCGAAATAAATTTTAAAAAGAAAGACAAAAACATGGGCACTGTAGCATACCCCATTTACTGTAGTAAAACCACCTTCAAAACCGCTCACGGGAGGTAAAATACACGGTTTGAAAAGTTGAGAGAGGTGGTATCACACCCAAAATTTCCTATTTTGGGTTGTGCATGAAAAACACTAAATAAAATAAACGATTTCAATATTTGAATAAATTTATTAGATAAGTTAAGTTGCTGCTAAATTAAATATAAAAAATTATGGTTTTAAACTTTTCCATATTGATTTGATAATGTGGTGTTTGTGTGATGCTTGTCTTTGGTGTTGGTGAGTGCTATTATTTTTTTAAAATACCATAGGACGACGTTTACTTCTCATCGGAAAACTTTTTTGGTATTTTTTGGAGTTAAAATTTTAATTTTCGTGAGCTTAATCTTTTTCCTTGATCTCTTCATCAATCTTTTCATGAGCCCAAACCTATTTGGTTGAGTTACTTATCCTTCCAAGAGTCTCCAGGATTTTTCTGGTGATTTTTCTGAGCTCCGGGCTATTTTTCGTGGCTTAAAAGGTAATTTTAGATTTTCTGGAATTATTTTTATTCGCGGAATTAAAATAATCCTAAAATTAAGAAAATCCGAAAAGTTTCCAAACCCTACAACTATATATATACGTGCGTAGCCCTCGACGTCCTGGTTTCAGAAGTACAACCCTTATCGCGAGCCGCCGCTCGTAGCTCCCTCCACCCCTCGCTGAAGTTCTTCATCTACAGCTTGCGTTCCAGCGAACTCTCCGACGAGCTTTTCCGGCCAAACTATCGCGTCCCGACGCCAGCCACCACCACCAAGAGGCAGCCCTCGTCGTTCTCTACACCGTGATATATCCGTTTGTGTGAATCCATCGCCGTTCCATCGAGTTTCTATCTCATCTTGCTTCTCTCCGGCGAGGTTCCACCATGGCTGACCGGAGCTCCTCTAAACCCAAGGTAGAAGATGATACTATTTACAGTTTTGCCACTAAACTTGTTTTGATCGTAAAATATTCGTTTTAACTTCGATTTGACCCGTTCAAGTTGAGTTAGATTCGTATTTACGAGATCTACATGTTAGTGTTATTATACAGTAGGTTTGGAAATTTTAATTTTCAAGTTTATATTAAAGTAACTATTTATCTATAGGAAATCTTAGAAAAATCATAACTTTCACGTTTTAAATCTGAATTTCGTGATCTTTACGTCTGTGTGATCGTGGTAACGTGTAGAAGAGTTTTACAAACTTTTTATACTGTTTTGCTACTGTTGGTGTACTGTTTTAATTATGTCTCTTTGTTTGCTTCGTGTATGATTGCTCGGATGATTATGTGTTGATGCTTGATGATTGAGTATAGACAGTGAGCAGTTTCTTGACGATTAGGAGTATTATTTTGAGCCAGAGCAGCAGTATCATCAGGAAAGCTTTGATCAAGGCAAGTATAACATGGGACCATCCTTGTTACCTATTCACTGAAATTATCATACATATGCATGTGTCTTCCTTGACAACCATAGAGATTATAACTTAGCTATTACTATCTTGTTTCCTTGTCACCTATGGATTGTGCATTTGGGTAGCTATTGCTAGTGCTTAATTATGAACAATGATATTGTAATTTGATTAATGGATTAAGCGACCAACCATGAAGATGATTTTGTTACTGTTAAAAGGGGGCTAGAGCAAGGAGTTATATTGTTGCTCTAGTTACTCTCCGTAAGGACTTACCTGTCAGTGATAACCGGGATTGACAGTACAGCTGCGAGGGCTATATGGATCTGGCTCTAGTTGTTCAAGAGACCTTTTCTAGCTTGTTAGTGGTTACCTTAAATGGCATAATAATGGCTTGACACGTTGGGTGTAGGACAACCTCTAGTCTATGAGTATGGCCGAGAAGGAATTGTGCCATTTAAAAAGGGGTTCCTACATCTGCCTGCTGAGTGAATCTAATGGCCCTAACTTGTTAGACGAACTTTTGAATAGCTTTATATGGTTTTCAGTGTTTTGGGAGTAATTAACCCATGTATTTGGAAATCATGACTCACAGTGAAAGTATACACCTCTGCGCAGAGTTTAATATACTGGTATACTAGCTGTGCTCACGGACACGAGCGGCCTTAGGGATTCTTACAGAATAGTTGATCACCAATGTTATACCATGTTTAATTATTGTTGTTACTATTATGCTCATGTTAATGCTATTCATTATCCTTATTACAAATGATCATTGGTTCATTAATGGGAATTGGAATACCTTGATGCTACTCAATTGCTAATTATATGATGATTAAAAGCTAAATGCAGTCAAACAGTGTCTAGCCTTTTTGAGCCTCATGAACCCTGTGTTATACTTGTTGAGTTCAACATGGACTCACTCTTACTATTTCCCCACACTCCAATGTGTAGTAAGGTCCTATTCAGAAGAAGGATAAAGAGGTAGTGGAGTTTCCAGAAGTTTTTCAGAAGTGTTTGGCATACGGAACCACTAGTCAGCCGTCTCTAAGAAGAATGGAGCCTGAAGTTTAGTCACCGTTCCGCGATACTCTAATGTAAGTGTTAATATAGCTATATATACTTTATATAATAACATTGTTTCTGATACTTTTTTATTCTGACATATGTGTGGATTTCCTGGGCACACATATTATTAGCCTGGTTTTGTTCATTAGAAAATCGGGTGTGACAGAGTGGTATCAGAGCGGTGTTGACTATAGGACGTATGCCAAGTAGCACTGGACGTATTTTTAAACTTATTTTACTATAAAATTATTTTGTCATCCCTTGACTCATTGATTTTGACTATTTCCTCTTCCTTGTCCTGTTGTCTCCTCTCCTTGATAGTTTCCTTTGAGCTATTATTTCTTACTCCCATGGTTTTTATTTTCTTATTTTTTAAAAAATTTGTGATCTCACCTGGTTCAAAGATTTGATGGCCTTTCATCATCCATAATCTTCCCTTTGGGTGACCACCATTGTTGAAGAAGTACGTGTAGTATCGATGATGTGATGCGTGCTTGTTTTGCTTGATGTGTTGTTTGTGTGTTGTCCTTGTTCTTGTGTTTCAAAGGTGGCTCGAAAGGTATAAGTCTTGAGGAGTAGCTCGATCCAAGTTAAGTAGGGTAGTGTCATCTTCTAACCTACTTATCTTTCAATCGATCCTAATTCTTGCCATTTTTCTCTTATACCATCCTTGTCTACCCTTGGTTGTCATGCTACCTTCTTTATCTCATCTTAATGGAGGATCAACACATGAAGGACTCATCAGTAGCAGCAAGCCTTAGAGAAAGTGTTGTCTTCAATAACATCGCCAGGTGGACCAAAATCTTTGTTAAGTGGGGTAGCGTCCGCTACCATCATCAATCTCAAGCGACAAGGTACGAAGAACTGAAGATCAAACTTTATCTTTCTTATCATATTTTGACTATCCTCGATCCATGTCTTATATCTCATCAACACAAAGCAAAGAAGCATGAAGACTTGAAGATTAGTGTTATCTATCTCTCTAATCTCTCTAAATCTTGTTTCTACCTTATCCTATTTTTTTAGAACAGTCTATATTCCTTAGCTTATATCTCTATTTTTGGATGCCCAAAAATCATGGATAAATTCTGGACAATAGTAGACTTCAATATCTTTCTCTGACCATAAGAACCACCCTGATAGCTATTATGGTTTGGGATTTATGAAAATCACAAGACGATGCATCTGTGCTGTCAGCAACCTGGAATAGTTTCTGTGGTGCACAGTTTTCGACTACCTTATCTGCAGAATCTGGAGAAGTGTTCTATAAGAAAGTTGTAGTAAATTTGATAAGATTTCCAACGGTATAAACTACAATATCATCGGATTCATAGAACTTGAGTTATAACTGTATTTCTGCACTGCTGTTTTTCTGCTCGCGAGGAAGTGCAGGATTACTTGTTCTTGCATATGCTCATGAATCTCTTTGGGATGCCAGAAGGACACGATGATAGTTATCACTCAGAAACAAATGCAAGTTATCCTTTGGTGTTCTCTAGTTGATCTCTTCTTAAGGGGGTTTGACGAACTAAAGATGATACAAGATGGAGGTTTATATGTCCTATTTTGTCATCTAGAAGCATCAGCTATCTACATGGTTGCAAAGTCATTATCAAGCGCAGATATCTTTTCTCAGGGTTGGTAACATGTTGGGACCATCTACAAGGATCGTAAGGGCCTAAAGGATACCTTTACAATGTTGGTTATGAGCTTGTGGCATCATCATTGGATAAGAGTTGATGAAGAAAAAGTGAAGACTTGCAGAATCAACTTTATTTTTCTCCCTAGTCTCTCCAAATCTCGGGACGAGATTCCTGTTAAGTGGGGTAGAATTGTCACACCCAAAATTTTCTATTTTGGGTTGTGCATGAAAAACACTAAATAAAATAAATGATTTCAATATTTGAATAAATTTATTAGATAAGTTAAGTTGCTGCTAAATTAAATATAGAAAATTGTGATTTTAAACTTTTTCATATTGATTTGATAATGTGGTGTTTGTGTGATGCTTGTCTTTGGTGTTGGTGAGTGCTATTATTTTTTAAAATACCATAGGACGACGTTTACTTCTCATCGGAAAACTTTTTGGTATTTTCTGGAGTTAAAATTTCAATTTCCGTGAGCTTAATCTTTTTCCTTGATCTCTTCATCAATCTTTTCATGAGCCCAAACCTATTTGGTTGAGTTCCTTATCCTTCCAAGAGTCTCCAGGATTTTTCTAGTGATTTTTTTGAGCTCCGGGCTATTTTTATGGCTTAAAAGGTAATTTTAGATTTTCTGAAATTACTTTTATTCACGGAATTAAAATAATCGTGAAATTAAGAAAATCCGAAAAACCCTACAACTATATATATGCCGGCGTAGCTCTCGACGCCCTGGTTTCATAAGTACAACCCTTATCACGAGCCGTCGCTCGTAGCTCCCTCCACCCCTCGCCGAAGTTCTTCATCTACAGCTTGCGTTCCGGCGAACTCTCCGACGAGCTTTTCCAGCCAAACCGTCTCGTCCCGACGCCAGCCACCACCACCAAGAGGCAGCCCTCGTCGTTCTCTACACCGTGGTATATCTGTTTGTGCGAATCCATCGCCGTTTCATCGAGTTCCCATCCCATCTTGCTTCTCTCCGGCGAGGTTCTGCCATGACTGACCGGAGCTCCTACAAGCCCAAGGTAAAAGATGATACTATTTACTGTTTTGCTACTAAACTTATTTTGATCGTAAAATCTTTGTTTTAACTTCGATTTGACCCGTTCAAGTCGCGTTAGATTCGTATTTACGAGCTCTACATGTTAGTGTTATTATACAATAGGTTTGGAAATTTTAATTTTCGAGTTTATATTAAAATAATTATTTATCTATAGGAAATCTTAGAAAATTCATAACTTTCACGTTTTAAATCCGAATTTTGTGATCTTTACGTCTGTGTGATCGTAGTAACGTGTAGAAGAGTTTTACAAACTTTTTATATTATTTTGCTACTGTTGGTGTACTGTTTTAATTATGTCTCTTTGTTTGCTTCGTGTATGATTGCTCGGATGATTGTGTGTTGATGCTTGATGATCGAGTATAGACGATGAGCAGTTTCTTGACGATCAGGAGTATTATTTTGAGCTAGACCAGCAGTATCATTAGGAAAGCTTTGATCAAGGCAAGTATAACATGGGACCATCCTTGTTACCTATTCACTGAAATTATCATACATATGCATGTGTCTTCCTTGACAACCATAGAGATTATAACTTAGCTATTGCTATCTTGTTTCCTTGTCACCTATGGATTGTGCATTTGGGTAGCTATTGCTAGTGCTTAATTATGAACAATGATCTTGTAATTTGATTAATGGATTAAGCGACCAACCATGAAGATGATTTTATTATTGTTAAAAGGGGACTAGAGCATGGGGTTATATTGTTTTTCTAGTTACTCTCCGTAAGGACTTACCTGTAAGTGATAACCAGGATTGACAGTACAGTTGTGAGGGCTATATGGATCTGGCTCTAGTTGTTTAAGAGACCTTTTCTAGCTTGTTAGTGGTTACCTTAAATGGCATAAGAATGGCTTGACACGTTAGGTGTAGGACAGCCTCTAATCTATGAGTAGGGCCGAGAAGGAATTGTGTCATTTGAAAAGGGGTTTCTACATCTGCCTGCCGAGTGAATCTAATGGCCCTAACTTGTTAGACGAACTTTTGAATGACTTTATATGGTTTTCAGTGTTTTGGGATTAATTAACCCATGCATTTGGAAAATCATGACTCATAGTGAAAGTATACACCTCTGCACAGAGTTTAATATACTGGTATACTAGCCGTGCTCACGGACACGAGCGGCCTTGGGGATTCTTACAGAATAGTTGATCACCAATGTTATACCATGTTTAATTATTGTTGTTACTATTATGCTCATGTTAATGCTATTCATTATCCTTATTACAAATGATCATTGGTTCATTAATGGGAATTGGAATACCTTGATGCTACTCAATTGCTAATTATATGATGATTACAAGCTAAACGCAGTCAAACAGTGTCTAGCTTTTTTAAGCCTTATGAACCCTGTGTTATACTTGTTGAGTTCGACATGGACTCACTCTTGCTATTTTCCCACACTCCAGTGTGTAGTAAGGTCCTATTCAGAAGAAGGATAAAGAGGTAGTGGAGTTTCCAGAAGTTTTTCAGAAGTGTTTGGCATACGAAACCACCAGTCAGCCGTCCCTGAGAAGAATGGAGCCTGAAGTTTAGTCACCGTTCCGCGATACTCTGATGTAAGTATTAATATAGCTATGTATACTTTATATAATAACATTGTTTGTGATACTTTTTTATTCTGACATATGTGTGGACTTCCTGGACACACATATGATTAGCTAGCTAGCTTGCTATTTCGTCTCCACCAGCATGTCACACTAGCTAGCTAGCTCGATCTCATGAAGTGAAACTGGAATTGCCCGCGGTAGAACCTCTGTCTCTGTCGGAGAAATGAATTTGTGATCAGTGACTTCCATTACTCTGTCCTGCTTTTATGCAAGGCTAAGCTCAATCACTGAACTCCCGAAAAGAGCAAATAAATTGGAACAGAAAAGGAAGGAAAAGGCCTGATCAGTGGCGACCAACCGAGGTAGCTAGAATGGACTGCAAAAGGATCTCACTTACCAAGTGATCGATTGTAGGGACCGTCCCATGAAGCAATTATGGATGACTTATGACACAGGTGTGTGTATCCACATCATCCAACTGGGCAAAATGCGAATCAGGCTCAACCGATCAAGGCCGTCAAAACTCAATATATTATAGGGTGATTGGTTTGAACCATTCTAGATGAGGTGGCGTATGATGAATCAAATCAACAAATTTGGTGGAATGACTCCATTTATTATATAGGAACTAATTATTTGCTTGCGAGGAATTAGATGACGATGGATTAACCCATTCTACTCTCTCTGTCCACAAAGAGATGCTACTATTAGATTTGTGCAAGTCAAACTAGCTTAGCTTTGATGACTAAGTTCATAGTGAATAGTATTAAAATTTATTTCTCCAACAAGATTTACTATGAAAATATATTTCATAATTAATTTGAAGGTACTTATCATATATCATAAATGTTAGTACTTTTATATACTTTGCTCAAACTTCAAATTCTTTGACTCCTCGAAAAGTAAGAATTACATCTTTTTATGGACGGAGGGAGTATTTCACAAACCAAACAACAAAGTAAAGAGAAGATATGAACTAATACTGCTACTAAAATACATTTTGGGAGACATGCCCTCTGGATTAACAGAGGTGAACACAAAATCTACATGGCTTCTAATACGTAACTATTTTCAGAGATGAACAAATTATTTTAGGAGGCACCAAATAAAAGGCTGCCTCAAAAATATCATTAACAGAGTCGAGCCCCTTAAGAGGCCCACCTCTAGAAATTGGAAGTCATTTTCAGAGGTTAGAGGTGTACCTCTCAAGGGATCCGCCTCATTAAATTGATCCAAAGCCCAAAAGGTCCATTATCGTCTTCACGTGTATATATATACACACACGAAAATTTAGGGTAAGTTTGCGCAGTCATCTCTCACACTTCACTTCTCCCACAGCCGCCTCTCATCTCTGGCTTCTTACACGGCAGCCCCTCCCTGCCGCATGGCATCTGTGCTCACGGCCCATGACCGGCGACCCCTCCATCGTGTGCGACAGTCGGCTATCCCCTCCCTGCCGCATGACATCTGTGCTCAACGGCCCATGATTGGCGACCCCTCCATCGTGTGCGATAGTCGGCTATCGGGACTAGCTCCTAGTGGCCTGGGCTCGTAGTGGTGCCCAGGCCTTGTTCGCGGTAGCCGGGGTTCACAGCGCCTGTGGATTCGGTTAGGAGTGGAGTGGTGACGGCGCGCGGATCTAGCGGGAGCAGCGACAGTGGTGCGTCGATGGGCTTGGCGGGCCTCATGGATGGGCTTATCAGGCCCTGTCAACAGACTCGCTGTATTTTTCTTTTCTTTAGAAAAAATTATTAACGGAGACAGGCAAATACTTGCCTCTGTAAATTCGTGACGCCGGAGTGGAGGCGACCGGCCTGTCCGACTCTGTTAATACTTTTTTTTGCGAGCCTTACAAAATGATTACGGTAGTAACGTAACTCATTTCTCAAACAAACCCGCTATTAGTAACTCATTTCTCAAATAAACTTGCTATTACTGAATTTCTCTACGACCTGAGCACCCGTCTCTCTATGCACAGATTGTCAGTCAGCAGTAGAGTTGTACAGTGTACCTACTAAGACTTGAGTTGTGTTTCCAGGTAGAAGTACGTTGAGCGAGGTCTCAATTGCTCTGCGCTGTCGCAACAATCGTGTTCTACAGAAATACGGTTTCTGGCAGCAGAACATACGAAGAGGACATATTGCTAGAGTTAGGGATGAAAACGGACGGAATTTTTCCCGTACCGTCCGTTCCGTTTCTATATTTTTCCGTCCGTTTCCGTATTTACGAGATCCCGTTTTCATATTTGCGGAAGTAGAAAATGGTGTTTTCCGTCCGTTTCCGAGTAATCCCGTTTTAATATGGAATAGACCCGTATTTATTCCGTTTTTATTCCGTTTTCAATCTATGCTCAACATGTTCAACAATTACATATCCTTATGTTATGTTAATATAACTATGAATCACCAAATATGCATGTACGAATCACCAAATATGCATGTTATGTACACGTACATAGCATGTAAATAAATATTAAACTTTGTATATATTATTACATGACTTTATATATGTATACTTTAAGAATATTATATTATGTGATCTTAATTTAATTTTCCGGCTCTCCGTCCGTATTTGTTCGTTTCCGTATGTCCGTATATTCCGATTCCGTTTCCGAAACCGTATTTTCCGAACCCGATTCCGTTTCCGCCAAAAAAATATAGAAACGGAAGTAGAAATAGGGTTTTTCCGTCCGTTTTCATCGCTAGCTAGAGTACTGTTGTCCGCCCATGCTACTCTTGGATCGGAAATGCGGAGGGGCCGGCGTCCGTTCCATCGGACCGCAACACCAATTCTGTTCCACCGCGCTGCCCGCCTGCCGCTTGTCTTCTCCAGCACGGGGCCGCTCGCCGCAGTCTTCCCTAGCATGGGGGCGCCTCACTGTGACCTTCTCTAGCGCGGGGTGCCTCGCCGTGAGAGGACACACTCGTCCGACCGTCGGTGCCGCTGTATCTGCCCTATCACTGCACAGCCGCTCACGAGGGCCGTGCAGCCACCGGCCTACTGCCATCCTCCTTCTCTACTGCCAACTTAGCGTCGGATCTCGTTGTGCAATGCTCCACCTGACTACCAGGTTTTGCTGAAAGCGCATGTTGCAAGTGTATGTTTCAAGTGTTTCAAATGTTTCATAGATATGTTACAAGTGTTTCAAATGAATGCTGCAAAAGTAGATTGTGATGTTGCATATGTTTTACACATATGTTGCAATGACTATACACGTATGTTGCAAGCGTCTGTTTCAAATGTTTCATCTGTTTTTAGACGTATGTTGCAAGTGTTTTATCTGGATGTTGCATATTGCAATGACTTTCAAGTGTTTTTAGGTGTTTTGCAAGTGTTTCAAATGTGTGTTGCAAGTGTTTCAGATGTATGTTGCAAATGTTTTATTTGGATGTTGCAAAAGTAGATCTAGTGTTGCATATGTTGTAATGGGATTCACCTACTGTAGCGGCGCCTGCAGCAATTGGGGCATCGCCGAGCGAGCGCAGATGGTCCCACGCGGGGAAGCAGAGGGGCTTCGATCCGACGGTGCGGATGACGTCTAGGCAACTTGGGCCCCGTGTGGGCTGCGAAACGTAGGCGCGGCAGAGTACAGGCGCAGGTGTTCGTCCGGGCGCTAGCACTACTGCTCTTGGGTTGAGAGGGTCAGTGATTCACTGTCAGTAATCAATCTACTATCAGCATTCTACTTGGCTTCCATAGATGACGCATTGACGCTGTACAAGTGTACATGTTTGTCCCGCAGGACCACGGGGCGCAACAGATAGCCACCACAGGACCACGCTGTTTTCTAGGCACGCCTGTGAACCGTCATGCTACGCCTG
The DNA here is from genome assembly GCA_020631735.1 of Saccharum officinarum. Taxonomy (NCBI): domain Eukaryota; kingdom Viridiplantae; phylum Streptophyta; class Magnoliopsida; order Poales; family Poaceae; genus Saccharum; species Saccharum officinarum. Next base: position 14,066,061 of record CM036191.1, on the reverse strand, counting down.
CTCGTCGTGCCCACATGTCCTAACAGTGCGTCATGCATGGATACTGTTAGGAGAGATCTACCCTAAACACTATCAGATCGCACTGCCAAAAGCGCAGGCACGGAGGTGCCACAGAACTGCTGCACTAATACAAACTATCAATCAACACTCTGCCCCATTGGCTGCAGTAAGAACTTGATATTTTTAAACAGCCACAACAATTATCTAAAAGAAGTTCACTACTGTACCACAACCAAGTCTGATATGAAATGAATGTAAAAAAGATGCATCATCTGGAGCCCCCTGGATGTGTGCAGCCATCTGATCCTAGAGGCAGCGAGCCGTGGCTAGAACCTGGATGCATCACGCAATACGAATGATCAAGGCATTAATATTTGGTCATCAGGTTCATCAATTTGTGCTCAAATTAGCACCAGTTCTTTGTGCACAGAAATTAGCACTGAAAATACCACCAAGTATCCATGGCATATGTGAGTAAAGCAAGCAAAAAATAATTATGATTGATAGTATGACAATACTGGATGGTCACTGTTACTGTTGTTTGCATCAGAAAATGATTGCTGAAAGTAGCTACTGTATGCATCAGGCAATATGAGCGAGACTACTTATTCATGCACAGAAATTAGCACTGAAATTTGCATCAAGTATCCATGGAAGGACATGCTCTAACAAGTACCACAGTCCTTCTGTAGTACTACTGACAATTAACTATCTATATATCTACTCCTGAAGTAGAGTTGTAATACTGACAATGAACTATCTATATAAGTACTACTAAATTAGACAGTGGCACCTTCACCTTTCTCTCTCCACCGAACTAACAAGTCCAATAATTAGAGTTGTACTACTGACAATGAACTATCTATATATGTACTACTGATTGCTATAGCAATGAAAATTGGAAATCAAGTACTAGGAGATGTATTCCACTTTGCCTCGATCTGAACTGTTGTACATATTATCTACTACCTGTGGTAGTATAATGTTGTTTTTATTTTTGTATGACTGAATGAATGACTGAACATACATATATAATACTGCTCTTAAATTCACTGTTAATTATCACAGAATATGATGAGCAACAGATAGTATTATGCTATTAGGTGCAAATAAAGATTCACATAGACGGCTAGTATTTCTAAGTTGCAAAAAAATACTACTAGTATTTCTTCTGTAGTACAGGACAGTAGTATGCTATAGGTGCAAATTAGCCTCTGTGCTATACACCTCTTTCTCCTTGCACAGATCCTGATTCCTGAGCCCTCGTAGTGTGGATCCTCCTTGCAACAAACAAATCTGCAACAAGCGTGCCTCACAGCGCGGATCTGAGACATCCACGATGGATTTGGGCTGCTTAGCCCCCATAGCGGGATCCTCCTTGCATAGATGGATACTATGTGTGAGAGAGGGGCTGAGGGGCCAGATGTGGAAACAACCTTTGATTCATCGTGGATCTGACTCACCTTGGCGTCGGCAACAGCTTCATCAGCGGCCTATGCCCAAATGCTGCACGCACCTCCTTTATCGGCCGACCTCAATGACGACTCGACGAGGGCACGGGTCAGAGCGACGACCGGGGGCGCTGCCGTCGCGATTGGGAGAGGAAAGATTGCCATCGCCAGTGGGCTGGTGCAGATCCGCGAGGGTGCCCACCGTCGCAGCCATTGGTGGGGTTGGGCAGGGACATCACAAATGGGGAGGGACGCCGCCATTGGACGAAGGGGAGGGACCGTCGCCGTCGTTGCACGAGGCAGCCCCGTCATGCACCCACCGTCGGTGCTCCAGGGGACGGCGGCGCACGCTCCAGTGGGGCAGCTGCGACAACCTCTCCGGCCACCCCGCCGCTTGGGGCCGAGATCCCGCGGCCCTCTGCCGTGCGGCATCTTGGATGGGGAGCGCGCCGTCATCATGGTGTGGGAGGCCGGCCACCGGGATGGACGGGGGCGCTGCCGGATGGGAGTGGAAGCCACCGGCGGGGGTGGGGTGGGATGGGCGTGTGAGATGTTCGGGGGGGCGGCTGGTGACAGGAGGGAGCGGAGCGGGGATTAGGTTTTGAGGCTGGTTTATATATACGAGCTGGTGTCAGGCCATGGGCTGGATATCCACCAGGTTCGGTCACGGGATTGCTGGTGATAGTGCAATGGTAGTGACGATCTCAAAATTCGTCATGCAGAATCCGTCACAGATTAGAGGATTTCTTGTAGTGGCAGGCACGGAGATGTTATGAGCTGAGCTGTTGATCTGCTGCTGTGTCGCCTGTGTCGGCACGCTTGAGCTTCAGCTGTCGACCAGCAAAACGTGTCTCAGGCTTGCAGCCCTGGTCCGCGGCCTGTCTTCTGATCTTGACTCTCCCACTGTGGCCGCGAGAAGAATCCATCTCAAATGATTGTTTGACTTCTAGGCGCTCTAGCTACTTTTGGCAGGTTCTTGTCGCTTTCAAATAAACGCACACAGGGCCGTGAAACCTTTGTAATCAGTGGATTACTGCTGCTTCAAAATGTACTTTTCGTTGCACTTTCTACCCGTGCTTAATGAATACCGTGCTAATGCGCGTTCCAGAAAAAAAAATAAACGCACACAGCCACATGATCCAAGCAACTCTTTATGTATGGGCAACGTGTGATGCAGATTATTGTTACTGAAATCTCGACGCAAAGACTGAAATCGACCGAGAGCACGTGCATTGACTCAGTTCAGTCTACTAGGGTGTACGTGAACCGAATCTCTTTGGCTACAACTACAACTCAATCATCCCTCTGATCCAAAAGCGAGAAGCAAGGCTCTTAGTGAATCTCTTTGGCAGCACTCGGTACGACTAACCGTTGCACGGTATGACGAGTCATCAATGATTCATATAGTAATATATACAACAAAATATCAGCGTCGGTCAGTGTCTGCAAAACTTCTCACCACTTACCACTTACACGCAAAAAAAAAGAGAAACAAAAATGACTCTCCGTCTTATCTCACCACTAAACTTTCTCTAGTAAGTAATACTAATCGATGATTGTGCTCATGCGTAACACTGAAGGAACTGTTTTCATCTGCTCGAGCACCAGGGCATAGCTTCTCTGTCACACGAGCATCACGCTGCTGGCTTCTCTGCCGCTGTCGATAGTAAACACGTATCAGTGAGTAGTGTGGGCAGGCCTGGCCGACAATCAACCAAAACCGAACTGGCCCACTTTGGAAAACTGGTCCGCACCGGTTTCTTCAGAGCCCATACAGTAGCAGCCCAAACTGGCCCAGGTTGGTTTCTAAACCAGCTTGGGCTGGTTTTTATTGGGTTTGTCATGCAATTTTGCCCAAATTTGATTCTTTTGAACGTACTAGCAAACATACCCATACGTTACAACGGGAGAACAATTTATTGAATTGTCGGTGGCATGAGCGTGGCTGCACGGTGGAGCTGTGTGTCGGCACAGCACCCACGGTAGCATGCGTGCCTAGTGTCACTGTGCACAGCCAGGCAACATATGACAACGGTGCACCGGCCATCGAGAAAAGACATGGGCTAGCATTGCGTAACCACATGATGGTGGCTTTGTGGGCACGGCTCTGATGGTAGTTAAGCGGACACGGGGCGGCACAGGAATGGCCTAACGGTCACGATTGAGCGAGCACACAATCCTTACAGTGCCCTTAACGACCGAGAAGAGTGATGTGCATGAGAGACCTAATTGTGCCATCGGTGCACCCGACGACACAATAGTTGGTGGAGATCAGCCTTAGCTAGCAGTAGTTGGATGGTCAGTCGACAGCTCCACTATCGGTCTTCCCAACAACAGGTCCTCATAATTTCGATATGTGTCATCTGCCTTGACTCATCGTTATCATTCTCCTGCACCCTCTTATGGGCTCCAATTCTTATAGGGCCATAGTTCTACGACAATCCATTGCACACGTGCTAATAAGATTCTAGAGGTGCAATGGGTTAGGACCTGGGAGAGGGAGTAGAACAAAGCTACCTCTGTGATCGACACGAAGACGAAATCAGTGACAAACACATGGATTAGGAAGCGGGCACATGAATATAACTCGAGCAATGGAGAGCAAAGGATATAATGGATGCAACAAATTAGTGGGGAAAATTCTTATTTAAAAAAAGGAGATAATCGAAAACAATAAATACGACCTGGTGGTTTAGTTTTAGACATAGAAGCATAAGTAAGAAATCAAAATGAGAGGCACTTAGAAAGAAAACACAAAAACCATGGAAAAACATGGAGCGGGCGAAAACTTTGGGAGAGAAAAAAAGAAACAAAATACATGAAAAAACCGTTGACGGGACCAAAAAAAGGAAAAAAAATATGAACACAAAAATAGAAAAATGAAAAAAGATGGATGGAAATAAAAAACAGAACCACGTGAAAAACAGAAACATAAAAGCATAGGTATATAGATATGACAAAACATTTTATACTAAACATATGATATTATATGTTTACTGTATATCCTAGCCATAGCAGTGTAACAAAACCGATTTGTTATTTTTGTGAGTTTTCTGTGATTTTCTATGATTTTTAGAATTCTCTAGCTACTGTGCGGCTGGGCCATGGGCTTCAGCCCAGCTCATAGCGTAGCGTAGCACAAAAGAAACAGAACAAAACACAGACATCCTGCTGCCTGCCGGACACCGAACGGATACGAATACGGAGCGGACAGAAAAATACGGAAAGAAATGGGCAGCAAAAAAAGATATGGCAGAAATTTTGCCTTTTTATTATTAGGGCAGCAATTAAAATTCTTTGTAAGAACTTGGCCTAGCTATGTCCTGAATATAATCTACAGTCCCGTTGAGTACCGTTAGCCAATATCATATAGTCACAGTGGACCTACTATAAACCTACAAACTAGAATGGGAAGATACGGTAGAAAATAGAGGTCAAAATGAGCAAACTTGGAAACCAACGCAAAAACCGGCCTGAGCCAGTTTTTCAGAATACAGCTCAGGGAAGACAAAAGTCAAAAACTGATCAAACGACCTCCAAAAATCTGAAATTTAGTGGAGTAGTTTGTAACACTATAGAAAAAGACATCCACCAAAAAAAACCACCCCAATCGACGCAAGTTAAAAGAAAAAACGGCCTAGGCTGGTCTGTGAAACCGGCTTGGGCTGGTATCTGCTATTTTCAGCAGAATCCTCTCCATGGAAAAATAAAATAAAATCAAACGAGCTACAAAAGTCTGAAACTTGGCACACACCTTGACCAAACCATATAGAATCTATGCCCAAGAGATCAACTCAAAAAGATCAAAACCTGATTGGGAATTTCAAAATCCCTCTCTCAAATTGGGGTTTTTGTCAAGAATCCTCCAAATGATGATCTCTAGGTGTCTGTGGAAAATCAGTTGAGACCAGTGGCTAGATAAGTTCCCAAGCGGTCATAGCACCTATAGATTAAGCATGAACAACCCAAAACCTTCAGATCAAACATTTACATGAAAATCAAAAGAAGCTTCAAAAGGAGAGTTTTGGGAAGGGAAACTTGTGAGATGTGAGCTGGGCTTCATGCCATGGTTTGAACAAGTTCCAGGAGTGCCAAAAACACTTCAAAATTGAGGCTACAACACAACCAAACCAGCAGATAAAAAATCACCCAAAATGACCACAAAAATCACCAAAAAAATGTCGGAGGAGGAAAACCGCGCTCGGGCATGCCCCGGTGCCGGCGCTCGCTCACTCCCAGGCGGCCGTGTTCGGGCACCGCCTGGCGGTCGCGCCCCGGCAGCTGCACCACCTACGGGCTACGCCCCGGTGAGCCAAGACCCTGGCAGCCGCGCCCTTGGCGGGCGGCACCCCGGCGAGCCTTGCCCCGCTCCTGCTGCGCCCCATCAGGCAAGCAACGGCGCAGGGCTCACGCTCTCGCTCCGCTCCCGTCGGGCCAAGCAACGGCACTTCACTCTGTCTCTGCCCCGTCAGGTCGAGCCCCGACAGCCTCCGCCCCTTCCTTGCCGGCACCTCGTTGGTGCCCCTGCCCCGAGCCGAGCCGTGCCCTGGCCGCCACGCGCTCGCCTCCGGTGTTGGCGCCTCGACCCCGCTCCCCCGACGGCCCCGCTTGCCGCGGTCGTGCCCGTGCTCGGCGGCGGCGCCGCCCGCCCTTTCCCGGCAGCACCCGGCAAGATCTACTCCAGAGCTCCCCGTGCGCTGCTTGCCAGAGAGAGAGAGAGAGACACAAGCAGTCTTTCAGGTGCAGTGGGGCCTACTTGTGGTAGATGAAGCTAGGATATGCTACTTTTTTTAGCTTCGTACCAACTCATTCCTTTTGAGAGGAGAAGAAAAACAATTTCATCAATGAAGTTGTTTTGAAAATGGTGTTTGGCAAAAAAACAGCTCACAACAGCTCATGCAGTGCCAAACAGGCCCATCATATTAGTTTGGTTAATCTTTTGATAGAGTTTAGGTAGAATAAACCAAACCAAATTTACTTGCCATAGAACAATGATTTAAACAACACAAGGCACAATTTGGAGCATTGTCACACTTGTTTTAGCAACATGAACTCAATTCATACATTTACACAAGCATATTTGATTAGAAAGTAAAGTGATACCATGTTCCAAACCACCATGCAAACCAAAACAACAAGCACAACGTTCGGTTAACAACAACAGTGCGTGGCTTTTACGTATCTTTAAATCTACAAAATGAATGATAGTAGAAATACATATTTGGAAACTTAGAACAAAGGTTGCTAGCGCCGCAGAGCCTCTGCCAGCCATGGATATCGCCACCCCACCGTTGATCTGCATAGAGAGAGGAAGAAGAGATGAGCATGACAAGGCGAACCCAAAGGGGATTTGGACATGCACCAACTTGGAACGATGAAATTCCCTGCCCCCACACCTGACCAAGCCGTCCACCATGGCGATGATGCTTTCTCCGACGCCTCCCCTTTATGGATCTAACTAGTCCACCACGGGCAGATCCACATAGCACGATGCCCTAGTCCACTGCCCTCCGCTTAGCAATGGTCGGATGCGTTGACGCCCACATGGGATCCCTTACTGCTAGCACTGGATCCAACATCGCTTGTATGGGATCCATGACCACCCACACTGGATCCATCACCACCTGCATGGGACTACAAGAGAACCACATGCCATAGCCAGTAGGAGAAGTCGGTAGGGGAATTCAGCTAAGCATGCATGCCACTGCTAGCCATGGAGGAGGAGGATGAGGCAGAGGGACATGGGGTTCTCGGGTAACAACCACATCTGAGGAGGCAGAGGGAGATGAAGCTAGGGTCGTGGGGATGGAGAGAGAGAGAGAGAGGTGTGGAGGGGCTCGAGTGCGAGGCCCTGGTGGCAGCTGAGAATAAGATGAAGTGCTTAGCTAAGATGATACCCTAGGACGTGTTTGTATACTACCCAAGTTTGATGGGTCAATAGTGAGCCTCAAGCATATTTTCATAGGTGGACGACTTCAAAGCCCACCTTTAAAAATGGCCCAATTCTTAGAGGCGAGGTTCCAGCTGCCTGTCTCAAAAAATTGATTAACATAGGCAAGGTTTGTCTTTAGGTCTCTAGGTATTATCAATAGAGACGGCCTTTTTATGCTTGGCCCTAAAAATAAGGTGGACATGCCTCCTAAAATCTTTCTTTTTGTAGTGCGTGTTGCGTCAAAGAATCCAATAAAACCACTCCTGTGTAATCAAAGTGGAGATGTAATATTTTGTTTCTTTATTCATGTAGTTGTCATCATCATATTTATATTAATACAGATATCCCAGTATGTATTAAATAATTTTGTTCAGAAACATGAAATTCAATTTTAACAAATCTCACAAAATGTCAAAAATCGAACCAGAACTAGATTTCAACATTTTAGGCCCTTTCAAGGCCATAACTGGGTCATCAAGCAGGTAGAAAACAATCCACGAAGAGGCGACGGAGGTTCTCTCTGCGGAAGCGGAACCAGGGTCCAAAACAAACCGCAGTTTGCGTGTAGACATTTGTAGCCAGCTTCACCGAATGCACTTCACGGCCGGCCTCCTTGGCTCTGTTGATGAAACTGCTGTGCTGGTAGAGGAAGTCAGGCACAGGGCGGTCCTGTGGCAGCAGCAGGTCCTCGTCGCCTGCTCTAGTGCTCACGAGCTCGAATGACTCGCCGGTGCTCACCGGTCTGCGCAGGGTCACGGCGAGGGTGAGCTTGGACTTGGGAGGCACCACGCCGCATGTTGGCCCCTCCAAGTCCCGGATCGGATGACCCTTGCTTAGGAGCCTGAAGGCGACGCGGTCATCGGTATCGTTGGTTAGGTGCAGCTTGGAGGAGATCGGCGAGCCGCCGCTTGGCGTCGAGGGAAACCGGAGCTGGAGAGGATGAACGCTGAGGAGCTCGCTGCTGCTGGGACCGCGTCTTACCTTCAACTGAGGGAGGAGAGTGCCTCAGCCATATATTAATAATATATAAAAGAGTTTAGAGCTTATTTGAACATCACCATTATAAAATTAAACAATATTTATGCATGAAGTTTAATCGTTTGAAGAAACACACTCAGAACATGTAGTGATTACTCCATCGATCTATCTATCTTATAAGGCATCTTCTGACATGGAACGGTCATCTAGATTATATTTTTGCTATTCATGTTTTATGTTATATTCTTATTATAAACTTATGATTATTGGGTAGACATCTTATTATAAGTTTAGTTTAATAGTATTAAGTTTGTATTACAGTATCTGAAAGTTGTTAATTAAATTATTGGCAAAGATTGTAAAGTTTGGCTCATGACATATACGTGAAATGCCTTAGAAACAAGACCAGGTGTATATTATATATGTCCCCTAATGAAAGAAAGAATCTTTATTCTTCCTACTTCATTAATTTCGATGATAATATAATAATTCAGAATGAGTATCTAACTACTCAATAATAAAAATGCACTTAGTTAAGAAATAGGGGAGGTTGAAGGTGTCTTTAGAATTTTCTAAAGTAGGGAAGGTTATAACTGAGTCTAATTGGAAGATTTCTCGAGAGTTATTTACTAAGCGGCCTATAATTATTTTTGCTACAAAATATTAGTTTGAGATTCTTGGTTCCTAAAATTTATTTTTCCTCCTTGGGTCACTTAGTTAATTAAACAATTATGGACAAGAATATTAAACCTTGGCAATTTGAGAAAAACACTTGCCAAATGTTGAAATATGTTATTGGTAATAGTACTAAATTAGCTCACCACAGCACTTGTATCTTCTGGCCCCTCGGGTTCATGTGTACTTTCCTTGGGCGCATATGCAGACACACATCCCGGTGGGGGAGGTGGGCACGGCTATCATGAATATACAATTTGTTAGTGATATAAACTCTCCTAGAGAAATCGGTTCTCTCATAAACCAAGTCAAAAGATACAAATGCATACAATTTTATTTTATTCATAGAACTTGCAAGTTTAAATTTGCAATATAATATTTAGATACACGGATGCTTATATAATATCACAGTACCATTACATACAACCAAATAAAAGAATAGCATTATCGCTATCTAGCAAGGCACGCACAATCTAGTCTTGTACCTGCTTTGCACGTATGTACTGTGAAACAGGTATTATTGTAAGTTATATATATATGGTGTAAGACTTGTATTCTTAATCTTTAGACTATATAGTTGTGAAATACTAGAATGTAAGAATTGATTGAATAACACTACCTAATTATTTCATACTTCAGCTGCTTTAAATGAGCAAGCATTTTAAAACAACAATTACATGAGGTTGTTCCTGGTAATGCTGTGTGTGTGTACTGTCCCACAGTCCCGCAGTGACATGTGGGGCTCAACCGTGCATTATTTTAACTGTATCTCAAATATGGCATTATCCAAAATTGCAATGGAAGGAAAATTATTCCCATATTTATTGATTGGAAGTTATGCTGCTACGAGGGAACGTCCACAGAAAAATAACAAAATATATGTACAAATGATCATAGTACCTTGTTTTCCATCCTGTTCAGCTTATCAATGATCTCCACTATATTGGGCCTTCTGATTCTTTCATGCTCCACACACTTCAATGCTATTTCAATGCAAAGCTTTACTTGTCGGCAATGTGTATCCAGTATGGAACCAACTAATGTTCCATTATCCCACCTACTCCTCCAGACCCTTTCTACCTGATAATATGGATGGATACTGTTAAAGAAACATTGCATATGCATTTGGTATATTTCCATATATAGAAACATCAATACTGTTAAAGACAAACAATAATACTGTTCTTACGTCATGAGCAAACTGTTTAGGATTTACGCGACGATATTTGGAGTAGCCCCTTTTTCCAGCCACAATCTTTAATATTATAATACCCAAGCTGAATATGTCAAATTTTTCTGTGATCAATCTTCTTTCTATGTACTCTGGTGGCTGGTATTCACTGCATCCAATATATCATAACAGAAATTTGTGGTTAGCACGTATGGGATGACTGGAAAGTGATGCATTAGAACAAGGCAGCTGACCACTTAATAATTACCGTGTTCCTATATAGCCCGTGAAAATCTCGGCCATACCCAAATCTGTAAGTTTTGGCACCATATGTTCATCGAGTAATATATTGCTAGGTTTTAGGTTCAAATGAAGTGCTTGACGATCCTTGTGGATATATTTTAAACCTTCACAAGTCCCCTTGATAATTCTGTACCTTGTATGCCAGTCAAACAGGTCTTCATCTACAGTTTGAGTCAACATTATCAATATATGGAACAGAGGCCTATCCCAACCAACACATTCAGAATTAACAAGAACAAACTGCAAGCTATTTGTGAAGGAACATCATATTGGACAGATGGCTTTCGAGGCTCCCATTGTGCAAATACTCCAAGCAGAGTGCCCTTGTTGTCTTTTCAGTCATAATTAATCTATCATTGTATGGTACTGCTTCATATTGTGTTTCATAGCAATAGTCAATCAAACGCACCATGTTTGGATGCTCAACCTTCATAAGGTTGTCAAACTCATCCTTGAAATTCTCGGCATCAGGTCCTAGCCCATCAAAATCAAGTATCTTCACTGCAACCTTTTCTCCATTTTCCTTCTCTCCCTGTTAAAGATGTACCAATAATCAACTTATATTAGTGAAAGATGCAAATTCACTACACTTATAATAATGCTTATCCATGGTATGTTATACCAGGTACACTTTTCCAAATGAGCCTGCACCAAGTTTCCGATTCTCGGAGAAATCGTCTGTAATTCCTTTTAACTCTGTGAGCATGAGACCTGTTGTTCCCTTAGTTGTTGAGTAGCTGTAACGTAGTGGCCTTGCTTCCGTTCCTGCGGGTAACAGAAAATTGTGTGCTGCATAAGCAAGCATGCTATAAGATGAGATGTGTGTGTGTGTGTGTGTGTGAGAGAGAGAGAGAGAGATGTTAGAGCTAATTGCAACCCACACATTCTGACCCACTTAAAGATTTAGACTTTAGTCGTTGCTTTGTCTAAAAAATTGAAATGGGGATGATGGCTTGGACTCATGCTAGATTAATATGTTGGTAGAAATTGCAAGCAAGTTGATAGTAAGCCAAAATGGCATGCATCCACATAGAGTGGGGTTTTCCATGTACCAGCAACCAGTTGCGCTGCTATTTGTTCTTCGCTAATTTTCATGATCATTCGAGGCTCCTGCAATCAAATAATCATTCACACATGTAAACATTATGTGCAACCAAACGAAAATTACTTCACTTTTGTCTTCCTAAGCATATTAGCACTCAACATACGAAAGAATATATGCCTCTTATTCATGGCTCTATTGCTATTTTTCCCTAGTTTGTTGGATATGGTTCAATGGATATGCATAATGACTGAGGATGGACTTCTACTATGTGCCATTTTTTGAGTTGATAGATACTCCCTCCAGTTGATAGATACTCCCTCCATCCCAAAAACAGTGTCACTATGGGTTTCGTGCTGGTAAAACTTTCTTAAGTTTGATTAGATTTGTAAAAAGTATTAGTAACATTTGTATGTACAAATAAATTTATTATGAGAACATATTCAGTGATTAATCTAATGATAATAGTACATCAGTTTAGGCCTTATTTTCTTTATATATATATATATATATATATATATATATATATATATTATCAAAGTTGAAAATTTTTTACTTCTTGGGAAATGAGAATAACACTCTTTATGGGACGGAGAGAGTACATCAGTTTAGGTCTTATTTTCTCCTTTGACCACGGGGTGCACGGGAGTTGGGGCATTCAAGAGTATGTTCTTGAGCCTAGCAATTATGTGTCGTGCACACTGAAATCTTGCGTTAGGTGGCTTGGATGAAATGCTAAGATGCAAAGACACAAAGACAAAACAAGGACTCAAGGGGATTGAATTGTTGTGTATCCTAAAAAAAATGTACTGAATGATCTCAACAAAGTATCATATTGATTGATACTCATGGGATGCTATAGTGGAATCACCAAATGATAATAGTAGAGTAACTGTCACAAGGGCGTGTAATATGAGACTTGGCTGAGTGACACTAACAGGATGCTTTGGTGGTGTCGTCACTGGACACTGCACTAGTACAAACTTCAAAATCACTGCCGGTTCAAAACCCTCCTTCACTACCAGATTTTAAACCGATACAATCAAACTGGTAGTGATGGGGGTACATATCAATGCCGGTTCTTATAAACCGACAGTGACATGATTTCTAGAAAACCCAAAAAAGGGCTAAAAAATAGGATTTTTTTAATACTAGGAGAGACTCCACTAGACAGCCACATGGTTTCAAGTCACAAGTCACGCGAAAAACGCATGCTTCGCGGCTACCGGCGCTCGAACCCTCAACATCATGCTTCACGTGTTCATCTCCTAACCACTCCACTTGTAAGACACTTGTGTCCATTTGAGATATTCGTCCTCCCCATTTTATGTCACTATGGCTTTGAAATGAATATTTGGGATCCAAAACAAATTCAAATGAAAAAGTTGTCAATTATAAATTTCTATAACTTTTCGAAATCTACAACTTTGGTTTTGGTCATTTCTCCATCCGCGGTCATTTGAAGAATTTGAATTTCAAATGTAAGAAAATTCAACCGTAATTTTTCTTGGATAGATGATTTCAATTCAAATGAAAAAGTGGTCAACTACAATTGCATAACTTGTCGAGATCTACAACTTTTGTTTTGGGTGTTTCTCCATCCAAGGTCAATTGAAAAATTCTAATTTTAAATTTGAGAAATCAAACATAATTTTCGTTAGATAGACGATTTCAAATGAAAATGTTGTCAACTACAAAGTTATATAACTTTTCAGGATCTGCAACTTTTATTTTGGTCAATTCTTCATTCGAGATCCTTAAATATGACTACACACTCACTTATGTCTACGGAACATATGGTTTAGTTGGTGTAAATTTCTATGAAATCTTGCGAATCAAATAGAGGGACATCATAACAACTTCAAACAAAAAAGTTGTGAACTACAAAGTTGCATAACTTTTTGAGATCTACAACTTTTGTTTTGCGTGCTTCTCCATCCAAGATCCTTAACTACCACTCACTTATGACTATGGAGCATATGGACTCCTTTGGTATTAACTCTAGTGGTGTATATTTGGACATCCAAACAATCTCAAATTAAAAGCATTTAAACTAAAAAGTTGTATCATTGATGGTTCAAGCTACGAACCGGCAATGATAGTATCAGTGTCGGTTTTAGCCAAAACCTAGAAGTGATGACCCAATATCACTACCGGTTCTTGGCTAAAATCAGTAGTGATATGAACCGGCAGTGAAGAGCCGAATATCATTATCGGTTGGTCATATCACTACAGGTTTTAGCCATAACCGGCAGTGAATGTCAAATTTGTAGTAGTGCTAGCGCTACAACTCAACCATATAGTAATGGCAAGTTCACAACTGCAGTTGCCACTTTTCGAGGGATTCATCGCCATTTCCATTTGTGGTCTCTTGCTTCCAAGTTATGATCATAGCCACTCATCAAAGTGTCGAGCAAGATTTGGCAGTACATTGATTTGCATCTTCCTAGCCAAATGAAGATTAAGGACAACACTCATTCTTAAAAAGTAACAAGTGTGCATCTATGCATTTCTTTGGCTTATGTAGATAATGTGAGACTCTTTACTTCTTACTCTAGGTGATCGACATCACAGATAAGGATAGGTGGTATTTGTTCTTGACATCCCAAGGGGGAGACTTATGGAAGATCCAAAGCAAGTTGTGCTCGATTTGGAATTAGCCAATTCGGAGTGGAGAATAGGTTACCACTAGATAGCCCTTAGACCTTATGTAGACCGGAGAGTTGCACCCTTACATAGGGGCTCCAACTAGGACTAGCGAAGCATGCCGACCATTCTATACCTTAGGAATAATGATCAAGTCTTCCAATCACTTCAATTATATTATATTCCTAAGTTTGCTTATTAATAATTAAATTTCTTGTGATTTCCTTTCATATATTTCCTTGCTACTATACAATTTGAACTAGGATGAAAAACTTTGAGACTTAGATACAAACATACTTATCCAAAATAGACATAAGTTATTTTAGCTATGTGGCTAGCATTTGTGTATTTTTAGAGCTGATTTGATATGACGTGAGGGGAGGGGGTTTTTGTTGCTGATCAACACAATCCACCCCACTCCAACTCAACCCCAGCTATAGATATTTTTATTGGGAGGATTGTTCCTTAGCATGTGTTTTATGCGCTCTCTAAGAAATATCTGTGGACATCTGATGGTATATATCAAGGGTAAATCATGTAGTAACTAAAATTAAGTACTGCAATGTAGACTAACCACACATGATTTGTGCTAAGTCTGGTAACTATATTAATACTAGACATGATCGACACTAATGAGTAATTAATGTGCACCAATCTGAGTACCCATCTTATTTGCCTTTAGAGGGAAAATGTGTACCACCATAGCATTCACCAAAAACTATGTGCCACCATTATGTAAGTCCTACTGTGCCTCCGAGATTTTTCTTGTGTGTGGGAGAGAGATATATCTGCGTATGTGGTGTGGTACTGTGGTGTGCAGGATCTACCATGTACTGTATCAAAGAAACAGATGTCAAAACTCCATAAGTTGTTCAAACATTTCTGAGACAGGGATGGAAAATATGTCCCACCATTGAAAGTTCTACTTTATGCCTTTCATAAAATATTTCCACACAAATGAATACAAGTGTGCATACCATTAAATTTACTTCGTATACATACCCTTTCTATATGTCGACCCTGATTATTTTCAAACATGCCCAATTCATGTTCCATCGCATTCAGCTTCTCAATGATCTCCACTATGGTGGGCCTTCTGTTTGTTTTCCACTCCACGCATTTCATTGCTATTTCAGAGCAAATCTTTACTTGTCTGCAGTATGTATCCAGTAAAGAACCATGGCATGTTCCATTCAACTTACTCCTCCATTTCATTTGTACCTGATAAAATAGGGACGCAATTAAATCTATATAGATACTATGCACACAAACACTTACATGATAGGCACATTTGAAGCGAAACATTAATTATTATTTCTGGTAAAAACAAAACCATCATTCCTTACAGTATCAACAAAATTATCAGAAAGCGTGTCATCAGATGTGTAGTAGTCACTATGCTGCGCCTCAATAATCTTTATCATAATAACACCCAAGCTGAATATATCAAACTTCTTTGAAACAAAATTTCTGTGTATGTGTTCGGGTGGCTGGTATCCACTGCATACATGGAATGGTACACATATAAATTTGCTGTGGGCTTGATTTGCTTAGTTAGAGAATGATGCGTTTGCACAAAAACCAGTCACCTTACCGTGTTCCTATCAGACAGCTTGTGATCTGAGTTCCTTGGTCGCAAATCCTGGACAAACCAAAATCTGCAAGTTTCGGCACCATATTCTTGTCTAATAATATATTATCAGGTTTTAGGTCTAAATGAAGGACAGGTGGTCTTATTTCCTCATGCATGTACTTTAAACCCTCACAAATTCCCTTGATAATTTTGTAGCGTGTATGCCAGTCAAGTTTTTCACCTGCATCTTAAGGTAAACAAAACAAACACTATTTCATTGGATGGAAATACGCAGAACTATTTATATTGATATGCTACATTAAGAAGGAAAAAAAATCATATTAGGTTCCTCCACTATGCTTCAAAAAACATAGTAATTTCCTTCTTTTTTTAATAAGGGAACAAAGTTCCAGCCGACAGTAGGTTCCTCTTAGTCCAACAAGTACTTTAAAATTAGTGAATTAACCCTTCTACTTGGCATACTGGTTCACGTGGGCTGTTTTTGGATGGCATGAACTCTGGTGTGGCATATATTCATTGACACGGATTCCCTCATCTCTATTCTCCCTCATTTCCATATAGGCCTGCTCATTAAACCCTTCCTTTATTCGTCCCTTAATCCCCATAAGCTGTAAAATCCCCTTTCTCCTCTCGCCCTCTCCTGCCTACCTTCTGCCTCCCCCATGACAAAACCCAAAGAAGCCATGGGTTGGCCGGTAGGGGCTGGGAGCAGTGTGGTCTCCCTCTACTACATAAGTGTAGCCACACAGCATCCCCTAACTAAAAAGAGCTAGGCACCAATACAATGCTACATTATTGGATGTTATCCGTCCTATAGATACTACCACATCGAGCTATGTAATAATGTGAGCTCGAATTTCAAGCATAGCTTGTAATCTGTACAATTGTAGAACACGTTGAAGTTGGACAAACCACAAAATATAGGAGCATAGCAATACAAGGTCTTTCTCAAATAAGAACAATTCGAAGCTAGGGTGAAGGAACACCATACTTGCTGAAAGATGCCTTTCAAGGCTCCCATTATGCAAATATTCCAAGATGAGTGCTCTTGTTGCCTTTTCAGCTAGAACTATATTTCCATTGTACGGTGTAGCTACATGTTTGGTTTCATAGCAATAGCCCATCAACCGTACAATGTTTGTGTGCTCGAGCTTCATTAGGTTGTCAAATTCATTCTGGAATTGCATACTTTGAGAGTCTGGTTCACGATTGTAAAGCAACTTCACAGCAACCTTTTGTCCATTTTCATACTCTCCCTGTTAGAATGCATATATTTACTGTTATTTTTTCAGTTGTAAAAGAATTCAAATAGTTGAACTAAGAAATATCAACAGGATATTAGCATGAGAATTAAATGCCTCATTCTTCTATCCTTCATCCTTCCTATCTGTCTTTCCAAATCCACAGCACCCCCTCATTTCACTCCTTAAAAACCCAACAATCCATCATCCTTCATGCATGTTTTAGAAAGAGGTTCCAAAAAATAGGGAGATAAATTGACATCAAGGCCGACCCAGCAAAGAACACACACGGTCACACGTCACAAATAACAATTCAATACAACATTTTTTAACATCATGTGTGGTGGCAAGACAAGCATGGTTCAAATTATTCACTCTACTGAACCTAGCAGATTCAGTCCCCCGACAAAATGAACTGAGTTTTGCTGACTGGTGGTGCAAGATGATAAGCAAAGTTAGCAAGGAGCACAGGAAAGGAGTGAACTCTTTAACTATTCTAGGCAGTGGCGGATCCAGGAAAATATAATAGGGGGGCTGAACATACAAGATGAGGCTACAAAGATGTGAGGTTGGCTAGCCCAAGTCGTGACCAGATCTCCTTCTTCAACCTCCAGATACATCTCACGCATGCAACCTCTCCTTCTCAAGACAACAATGGTGAAAAATTTTAGGAGGGGCTTAGGGGGGGCTCCATGGGCTCGCCAGCTGTAGGGGGGGCTGGATCCCCGGCAGCCCCCCCCCCCCCCCCCCGGCAGATCCGCCCCTGATTCTAGGGGCCTAGATATTTGGAAACATAGGAATGCATGTGTTTTTGAGGGGGCTTCTCCTTCGACTAGCATAATTTGGAGTGAGCTGAAGAATGAGCACAGCCTCTGGTGCATGGCTGGGGCGAAGAAGCTACAAGGGCTAGGACTGGCGCTTGCTGACTAGGTCCTTTTAGCTAAGGTCGAGTCGTGTTTGTTCACTATGTGTTTAAACCGTGAGTATGTGTAATCGCCTCACTCATATCTGGTCCCCGTATGAGTGAGGATCCTGTTGGGGAACCCCCCTATTTTTCATCTCTATAATACAATGAAATGCAGCTCTCCTGCGTTTTCAAAAAAAAACAAATAACAATTCACATGATTTTTTTGAAACCACAATCTTCCCTCTCAATGTTATCATTTCTTTCTCTAACCACATAACACTACTACAGATTGATTGAGTTATCACTATCGACCCTTTCTCTACTGAACAAGAAAGAAGCGACGGTGTCATACTTCCACGGGCGTTTGGATTGATAACGGGCCCTGGAAAGCAATCAAACTGACTGAGGAAACTTTTTCCACCGACGCTTTAACAATTTACGCGGCGGTGCTAGTGGGGTTGAATTCCACCGCCGTCCGAAAAGCCGAGTCATCTGGGATACGCGTTATTCCCGCCAGCCCTAAACTACTGTTTGGTAACCGGTGGCAATAAATTCAACGACACTGTTGAATGCGCGAACTTCCAACGCCATCTCACCACTTGCGCCGGGAACCGTCTACTGTATCTCGTTTCCCAGATGCGTATGGCTAAAAAAACTGCTCCTTTCCACTTCTCCATCTTCAAGGTTGGCCCATTTAAGCTGGGTGTGGCCGGGTGCTCCTTTTCTCCTCATTCCACACACTCTTCCTCCTTCAATCTTTTAGAATAGATACAAATCGACAAAGCTCTTGAGCCAACCATCTTTTTGTTCTTCATTGCCATGGCGCTCCTTGCCCAATTCCTTTGGCGGCAGCAGCGGTGTTGGGAGAAGGCCTTCAAAATTGGGTACAACCTTCATCTAGGCGCAGCTGGGGCTGCTCGATCTAGGTGCTAGTGGAAGTTTTGTGATTAAGAGGGGTTCGCTTATTTAGGCAAGCCAGGGGTACTGATTTCACTTTTGGCACCTGTGGTTTGGCATTGCTGAGTTTGGGGCTCCTATAGTGCATCCAATGAGCGTAGGGCCGCTAGGAAGGTGATGTACGTCATCCTGTATGTACTATTGCCACCTTTTCTGCTTCTGCCCTGCGCAGCCCTGTTGCCACCGGTTCATTAGTTCCGGCGCCCTGGCGATCATCCTCCTTCCTCTGGAGCAGCAGCAGCAGCAGCGATGATGGCGGCGCTTCTCTCCCACGCCTCTGCTTGCCTCTCAACCGTGAAAGGTTCGCTTATTTGGGCAAGCCTTCCGTGCTGCGGAAACTGGGGACTATAGAATCAAATACACCTACAGCACGGAAGGTAAAGTATCTCACTGAGATGTTGGTGGAAGTTTTGCAAGGTCCTTTTCTGCCTCATCCTTAGCTTGCACTGCATGTTTGCTGTTGCCTAATAGGTCATCAAGGTGCTCAACAGGAGAGCAACTTGATCATAGATTTTCTGTTGGGCTCAATACTCGACAGCTTATGAATCGACTATAGGCTGTACCTGTACTCGATAGGTCTTTGTTATTGTACACCCAGTAGTCTTTGAGAGGTCTTTGTTATTGTACAACTGTGAAATGTGACTTGAGTTATCAATTGAAAATTTTCCTCATGTGCCTGTGATGATTGTTATTGTATCATTTATATATAGTTTTGCTTTACAAAATAATTAATTAATAACTGAATGGCTGTGATGCTTGTTACTCAATTTTTTTAAAAGTATTTGCTTTGGCTATACAGACTTGAAATAAAGCACCTCACTGAGATGATGTTGTGGTTCAAGTTTTCGAGTTGCTCTATATTCCATCATGCGAGTTGTATCTGAAAATGCCATATGATACGGGCGCCTGGTGGTGCTTCCTCCCAAAACAGAACTAATAACGAATAATGAAAGAGAAAAATGAAGAGGTTCATGCATCGATACAATTTTGGGCGAACACATAAAAAAACTAAAATGATAATAAATAGAAAACTATAATAAAATGGTAATAAATCAATGGACTTCCAACGCCGTTGCATCACCATTACTTCCAACACTGGACCCCACATTCATAGACACATAGGAAGGGAATCCCATGCTCCTCGTCGTCTTCCCTGCTCCGTCGCCCGTGAATTGCGTGCGCGGCTGTGGATGACCTTGACTGTTGCCTTCTCCGGTCGTGTCGTATCATACCGTACCGTCAAGTCCAGTTTAAGATGAGGATGAAATGTGGCAGGGAATCAAATGTGCTAGGGAATCTGAACAGCATTGTGTGCACCGCTCTGTCGCCCGTATGACTCACGTGGGTGGCCATGGATCACGGACCTAATTGTTGCCTTCCCCGTAATGAAGGAGAGCCTCTCTAGCAAACTCCAACCCTTGTTCCTCCCGAAAAAAACAGAGAAAATAGCCTTCGAAAAAATAGAGAAAACAGCCTTCTCCTGTCTCACAATCGTATAATAATTAACATAACATAATTAAGATAATTACATGTCTTCTCAAATTAAAAAAAATATGTCTTCTACTTGTCAGCCACCTCCTTGGAGGCGGCTCTCAGGGTGCCCACCGCCAGTTTGTCCAGGTTATCAGTGAGTAGGTGAAAAACATAGGCGTAATTGGGCACTTTCTCCTCCTGCGATCTGCTGACAGTGCCCACATCGAGCTCTGTTAGCACAGCGTTCATCCTCCAGTAAGTCTTCTGGAAGAGGCTAAGCTCCCATGCGTCGCTATATCCAAAGGGATTGAACGGATCTTTGCTGACGCCGGCGGACACGGCTTCATCCTCCGATTCATCCGTCAATGCGTACTCAAATTCATCCTCCGACTCGTCCGTCCATGCGCACTTGGCAGAAGGCTCGGCCATTGTGGGAAGAGTACGTGCAAATTCCGTTCCTATATGAGGAGGGTGTGAGAAGGCAAGCGTAGAGGAGTAGGTTTGAAGCTAACGACGAGGGGGACCTTGCGCTAAATACTCCGTATGAGTAGCAGTTCGTCTTCCCCAAAATGAGTGGTTCGCGCTAGAGGAGCCGAGCCACGTGGTCGAGTCAATTATCTCCGTCCAACTTCCATCTCCGTACCATCACCGTTACTTCCGTCGGGAGAAGCGTGGTCCACTAAGATCGTGGGAGACGTGCCCACTAAAATGATAATAAATTAATGGACTTCCAACACCGTTGCATCACCATTACTTCCAACACTGGACCCACATTCATAGTATATATAAATGTGGAAGGGAATCAAAAGGTCCGCGTTGTCTCTTCCCTACTCCGTCGCCCGTGAATATATCGCGTGGGTGGCCGTGGATGACCTTGATAGTTGCCTTCCCCGATCATGTCGTATCATACCGTCAAAGTCTAGTTTTAGATGAGGATGAAATGTGGCAGAGAATCAAATGTGCTAGGGAATCTTAACTGCATCGTGTTCACCGCTCTATCGCCCGTGACTCGCGTGGGTGGCCACGGATGTCACGAACCTTGACTGTTGCCTCCCCCGTGTGTCTTGAGGTGGGGCTATTTAAGCCAAGGTAAGGGGAGCCTCTCCAACAAACTCCAATCCTTCCTCCTCCCTTATCACTAGAAAAACCAGAGAAAACACACCTTGAGTTGCATGTAGTACTCCCGTCGCCATGGCCTCACTCCTAGACGGCCTCTTATCGTCATGTGAAGTTAGCACCAACGTGAGACACATTACGCTCATGCCAACTTCTCGTGGGGATAAGAGGACGTCCTCGAGCGTTTTGGACATGAGTGTTTAGCAAAAATAACCTTGAGTTGCACGTAGTCTCCCGTCGCCATGGCCTCGCACCTGGTTCGCCCACGTATCCTCATGTGAAGTTAGCACCAACGTGAGAACTGAGACGCGTGTTGTGCTCATGCCAACTTCTTGTGAGGATACGTGGGCAACCAGGTATGTTTTGGACATGACTGTTTGACAAAAATAACAGTTTCACCCATGAAGCTGTTTTGAAAATGAGTGTTTGGCAAAAATGACAGCTCACAATAGTTCATGAAGCTGTTGTGAGCTATGCCAAACAAGTCATTTGAGTTTGAACATCTCTGTTATTATACGTTTTTAGTACATGCAGATGCAGTTCGCGCTAGAGAGGCCGAGAGCCGCGTGGTCGAGTCAATTATCTCCGTCCAACTTCCAACACCATTCCATCACCATTACTCCCGCCGAGAGAAGCATGCTCCACTAAGATCGTGGGAGACGTGGCCTTGTATTAACTCCTGCTCTCGCTCGGTGCAATCGAAGGGAACTCCAATGGGCGCGTAGCTCGCCTATCCTTCTATAAAAGCTTAGTAAGTACGTTTTCTTTCTAAACTCGTTACACTTATAGTACCTTCCTTATTTCTTGTTCTATATATTTTCTTCGTCTGGTGCTCTGCCTCGTCACCCCATCTTGCAGATCAGATGCAATGGCGGACCAGCGACAGAAGCGCCCATTGGAAGCGGCGCTGAAGGAGGAGGCTGTCACACACCTCCTCTCCGCTTTCGTGTGACGGTGGATGGGGAAGGTGCCTCTAATGACGACTCCCCAAGCAAGGGGGTCAGATGATTTCCCCACGTTGGTGCAGCAGCTAGTTGTGGCCACCTCCGCCCTCTGCGAGGAGAGCCGAGAGGCGGAGCAGCTGCGCCTTTGTGTTGCCGCGGCGAAGCGGGAAGCAGCCGCGGTGGAGACTGCGGCTGCCGAGGCCAATGCGTGCCTCGCTGGTAAGGCATTCGGCACGATATGATCTTTTTCTTTCTTTTTGTGCATCGTCATGTACATTTCCAGTTGTAGCGTTATCTTGTCTCCTTTTCAGCTGTCCAGGAGCAGCTGATTGTCATGTAGGGCGAGGCTAGCGAAGGCAGATCGCCTTCGCTAGGTAGCCGAGGACAACGCCAGTGTCTCCTCTCGGATGGCGGCGGAGAGCAACTGCCGCTTCCAGTCCATCAATGCGGCAGCAGGCAACGCCGTCCGCACGCTTGAGCCTCCTGCGCCTGCAGGGACGACCGTGGCAGAGTGTCTCCGCTCCGTGCCACCGTGGGTGCTGGAGGTGGCCACCTACTGCATCCACCTAGGGGCCGCTTCGGCTCTGGTCACCGCCCAGCTTCGCTTGGGTGAGGACCTGACTGGGCTGCATCCGAGGTTCCTGCCAGAGACGAGCGACAATGTCCGCCCGAACCTGGTCCGCGGATTCTTCGACGTGGGCAATGGCGTCTTGGCTGGGGTGAATGTAGAGGACATCATTCGTAACGCTTCCCGCGAGTAGTTTGATTGTAACCTGCCTCTACATTATTCTATATAAAAATGATCATAATAATATTTAGTAGTTATTACTTTGAGTTTGAATATCTCTATTTCCTGATGATGACCGGAACCGTATGACACGTCCGTCGTTAGTAGTAGGTGCTAACATCTTCGTAGGACCCAATCACTACCGTCGGTAGCCTTCACCGTTGCTTTGGTCAATTTCGAAGCCCGCGTATTTACAAAGTTTTGAAGAAATTTGCACTCCCGCGACTGACACAGTTGCTTACAAAGGACGCACCCCAACACCTTGTCTTATCCTCCTCACTGCTGCTCTTCCACATCGCCGCCGTTGCTCCCCAGTGCTGAACTGCACAACCTTCCCTACACAGTGGCGTGCGTGGCGCCACTCACCGCCGAGAGGCTAGTGCTCCACGCCGGTATGCCTCATCGGCAGGGAGACAGCATAGATCCACGGGTGACCAAGTTGGTACTCATCACCGTCGTTGCCGCTCCAGCTCAATGTGGCAGGACAAAAGGCAATAATAATGCTTTTACACTTCCCTTATCCATCTTTTTTGGATTTTTATTCCATTCTTCACTCATCTGAGTACGAAACTAGCTTGCATCTGATTGTGTAATAAGCTCACGGATAAATCCCCACAGGCGCTCCTTCTCTGATTCAGGCGACAGCGCCGCTGCTTCCGTCGCTGGCCCCGCTCCTAGTTAAGATGGAGGAGGAGGCCCCCAACAAGAGGAACGAAGTGGACAACCTCACAGACCATATTTTGGTCCTCATCCTCAAACGACTCAACGCCTGCTTCTTGTGCAGCTTCAAGTGTGTCTGTCGCTCCTGGAACTGCCTTATCTCCAAATCCGAGTACCGTAAGGAGCTGCGTCAGATTCTTGCCGGGTTCTTCTATCGCAGCTGGAAATGCAAACGCAACTTCACCAGTGTCAACGATGAATACCCCTCCTTGTCCTTCTTGCCCTTCCCTATTTAAGATGTCGTGATCTCAAATTGCCCCTGGGGCCTCATCCTCTGCTGGTGCTCTGAGTTTTGCTATGTTGTCTGCAATCCGGTGACTAACAAATGGTTGCTAATACTGGGTAGCAGCCATTCTTGTGGTTCAGCTCGCTTGGGGTTCGATCCGACAGTCTCCTCGCACGTCCATGTTGTTGAATATGGGATCAACGATGATGACTCCTTAGGTGTCAACATCTACTCATCTAAAACTGGAGCATAGATCTTTAAAGAATCTAAATGGGGCAAGGGGATTGTAGTATCCATGTGTGGGAAAAGTGTGTTTCTTAAAGGTTTTATGCACATGCTGGAGTTCTCCTAGATAGTTGCTGTTGATATGGAAGGAAGTACCTAGAGGAAAATTCGTAGGCCACATGGTGATGCAATGTCCATCCTGAAGCTCAGAGTCAGTTGTGTTTATATACTGCTGTTATGCATAGGTATGAGCTTTCAATCTGGATCCTTGAAGACTACGGTAGTAGTAAATGGATATTGCAGCATAAAGTGACCACACTGCAGCTATTTGTACGGTATAATATTGAACTTGGTACTAAGGTTTGTGATGCATCCTACAGAGTTATTGCAGTTCACCCAGAATGGAATTTGATTTTCCTTGTTGGGGTAGACAAAACACTGATTGCATATGACATGAAGCGCAGTAAAGTTCATGCCCACCCTGCCCTGGCCATTGGCTATCCTAGAACTACCTGGAAACTATTATATATGAACAGCGAACCTCACTATCTTCCTTATATTCCCTTGTTCATGGAGGAATTAGCAAAACAGTAAAGGTGCATATGCTATATTTTATTGTTACGACATGTCTTTGTTCAGATAGGTAATTGTTTTAATTCTATATACAGGTCAATTTGAGCTTGGTAACTAAAGGAATGGTGTGTTGAATGTCGTTAATGCTACTGCCTTTTGCAGGTTGTGGAGTCTCAGTGCTTTTGAACAATTTTCCTGCATTGGCTAAGGGAGGAAGAAGAGGGGTTCCATGATACATTGGCTACCAATCTCAAGGAAGCACTCATTATAGTTTGCCTTGTAAACAGGAGTGGCACATAGGAGGACCCTTCGTTATGTAAGTCTATAGAGATCAGTATATACCTTTGTTATGCAGCATCAATTGACAAAGTTGTCCTGTTGGCATCCATTGTTATTGTAAAAAGTACTCTTGTTTGTGGACATGATGTTTGGATGCAATGATTTAATCTGTATATGCTGTGTGTCAAGATATTAAGACCTAGCTGAATTAGTATTAACATTGTGCAATTCTATCACCGTCGGATATAAGCATCATTGAAATAACTGATGCGGCAGGATCAATAATGTATCACCGCCGAATCGCTTAGTAACCCGACAATGATTAACGGGTCATCAATGGCGGATCGTACAGCGAAGCAACGGTGACCATGCCCTATGACCGGACGGTTCATACGCTGAAACGATGGTGAGCACGCCCTATGACCAGATGGATCATAAGCCAACGCGGCGGTGTTCTGTACACCAACACAGGCAGGTCGGGATATAATGCGACGGAAACAACGACGTGATCACGGACAGATCATAAACCAACACGTCGGGCTAGTGTACACCTACACAGGGGGGTCGTGCTCCAATACGATGGAAACAATGACCTGATCACGGAAGGATCATAAGCCAATACGGCGGTATTAGTGTATACCACATAGGCGGGTCATGCTCCCATGTGGCATCAGTTATTATAGAGGCTGTCAGCTTCCAAACAAGTATGAAAAAAAATTGCAAACATCTTTTTACAATTTTGCTTCAGATTGAGATGCAAATCATGCATCCCTCCATATAATTATTATAGAGAAACTGAACTTACATAAAAAGTAAGAAAATTTTCAATGATTTTCAGAGGTGGTTCACATAGAAACTACATTGGTATATAAATGGTATTTGCCGAGGCGGTTGCTTATGTGGATGACCTAAAAAATGGGCTCATTTCCAGCGGACCATTGTAGGCCACGCCTTTGGAAATCAATTTCTAGAGACCGTCCTAGATAGCCAGACCCATCATGTGATTTCTAGAAACTCTTGTATTTATATACTACCTCTACAACAAAATAGTGGTGTCAAACCCTTTTAAATTTGTCTTGATTTGCAGAAAAATATATTAACATCTATAGGTTCAGCAATGCACTGTCAAGAGATATTTCATGGAGGATGTAATGAAACTTACTTGATTTATAGATGTTGATGTATTTTTCTATAAGTTTGGTTAAAATTAGAAAAGTTTGACTTATGGCAGTCTTAATGGGGATGACTATGATGGTTTCTATGGCGTTAATAAGGATACCAAGTAAGCAAAATGGTGTTGTGTCATTGGATTAAGTAATAGAGAGAATAAAAGGTTTCTATATAAGAAACTTGCCTACATGAGGACCAAGATAGAAAGATATTTGTGATATGTAGATGATAGGATAGAGATGACAGTGGATTGACTAAAAAGAAATATTTTACAGACCCAATGCCTTATTGATCATATAGGCCAGTGGATGTCCATTTTGGAGCAATACTGCACCAATTGCAGTAATACAAGCGTCAGTCTCGATATGAAATGGCAAGGGGAAGTTAGGAAGTGTCAGATGTGGAGCAGAACTGAGAGCAGCCTGTAACTGCTGAAAGGCAGACATGTGCCGTGAAGTCTAGTGAAAGGATGTATCCTTTTTGAGCAATTCAGTGAGGGGCTTCGCAATGAGTCCAAAATTCCTCACAAATTTCCTGTAATTCCCAGCAAGTCCCAAAAATCCCCTTACGTCCTTGACACAAGTAGGGACGGGCTGATTTTGAATAGCCTAAATCTTTGTGGGGTTTTTAGCAAGGCTAGCAGCACTGGTAACATGGCCTAGATAATGGATGGATTGCTGACCAATCTTACATTTAGAGAACTTGAGATGCCATTTGTCACTAGAAGGCCACTGGCACACCAAAGCAAGATGATGAATGTGATCCTCCCAAGACTTACTATACACTAGGTTATCATCAAAGAAAACTAACAAACTTTCATAACCCAGGAGCCAAGGTAGAGTTCATGGCCCCTTGAAAGGTGCCTGGGGCTCCAGTGAGACCAAAGGGCTTAAAAGTGATTACATGCTCTAGATGGAGGAGCAAATACGTGACTATAAGTCTAAAGAAGAGACTGCAACCCAACAGGAAACTATTGCAAATCTGCCAAGGCTGATTCAAATCCAACCTTAGAAACATGTAGTGAGAAGCCTTCAGTATATGCATGAGATAGACCCTAAAGAGTGGCAATAGAACCATGGTATGGAATTTGCAACCACTTATGCTTCTAGTGTACTTGCATAGGGCTATAACATTCCAACCAATCCAGGCCAATGATGAAATCATAGTGTTTCAGTGGTTTTAGATCAGAAGTGAAAACACGGTTATCTATTGTCCAATCCACTTGATGCAACATACCAGGACTGACAAGGATGCCACCACCAGCAACATGAACTGGTTCAGACATAGGGATGACTGTCAGAGAGCTCAACTGCTTCACAACCTTAGTACTGACAAATGACGAGGAGCTTATAGAATCAAACAAAATGCCCAAAGGTAAACTAGCCAAGAAACCCTGCAACTGGACAACATTGCGATGAGCAGGAGCACCTGAGACAGCTGCCTTGGATACTACAAAATACAACTGATCTAAAGATGGAGTGCTGTCACGTGTTGGTAACAGAATCAAAGATAGCCTCATCAGAGAAAGATGCCCAAAGATCCTGTACAGTGTGAAGAACCTCTGTTGAACACTTGTGATCCTTACGCCACTTGGAAGTGCACTTCTAGCACAATCACATAGCTCGATGATAGCTTTGAGGGCCGCTAATTTGGAATTGGCAATAGAAGTAGCAGTACCGGCCGACGTCATGTCTATCGAACCAGAAACAGTATAGGGCCTGTTCTTCAGTGGCGGCAATAGCAATGGAACTGTTGACTTGAGGGAAGGATTGTACGTCATAGTGGTCAAAGAACGATGAACTTCATGGGCACCACCAGCTTCCTCCTGCAACGGAGCCAACGTACAAGCACCATCCAAATTCTTTGGTCGTTGAACCAAATGATACAACCAATGTCAGAGCGGAGGCCATTTACAAAACGAGTAGTGAAGTAAATAGGATCAACACCAGCAGCATAAGCCAAAAGCTGATCAATCAACTCAGTGAAACAGGTGACATAATCGTGGACTGTAGTGGTTTGTTTCAATTAAAAGCTGGTGAATCAAGAACTCAAGTTGGTCACGATCAAAACGGTCTCGAACCAAGGAACAAAATTGATCCCAAGTAGAATGAGTCAACTGGGATTCGACTGACTGGACCAGCGCGCGGCAGCACCCTCGAGATGCATCTCAGCAACTCGAACCCACATGTGCGGCTCAAGAGTATACATATAAAAAAAGTTCTCACATCTAGAACTCCAGAGATGGGGGTTGTCATCCTCAAACATGGGAAACGGAAGTTTGGGAAGACGACCAGTAGATGGCAGATTTGGGGTTGGTGGTGGTGAGGGTGGCCTTGGACCAGGAGAATTGCGGAAACATAAAGCAGGAGTAGCAACTGTGGCCGTACCATTGGTCGGGACCTGAGAAACTATTGTTTGTTAAATACTTTGGATCCCTTCATTTTGGAGCATTTTGGAATCTACTTAATGGATTAGGCTGTTTGGCTTGGAATTTGAGATTTCACAACTTTCCAAAGTTCACATATAAACCTATCTCAAATTTATAGGGTGAGAGATGAAAATTGATTCTATAGATCACGATGCTATGTTTCTAATCTTCAATTTATAGCATGCAACTCGCTTTCCCATAGTAGAAATGCAACATATAAGCATTTCTCTTGCATGGCTAACAATAGTATATAAATATATTCCGTATACAACCATATTATCTTAATTAATATATGCCTAAATTATAATTTATTAGAATGAATTAAATCTAAGGATCCAAACGGGGCCTTAGGGATATCTATGGAATCTGAGAAACTGACAAGATTGACATATACTCCTATACTCCCTCCATGCTGGTAATTCAAATCATTTTGGACAAGGCTTGAGTTAAACATTGGGAATATAAATGATGAATAACTTTTAAGTTGTTGAGTTTGGAAATTTGAAAACCATACGAATAGATTTGTTTTGAAAAGTACTTTCATAAAAATATACATATATCACTTTTCAATAAATATTTTTATAAAAATAAGAAGTCAAAATTATGCTTTGTAGACCGTCTCGTTGTCCAAAACGACTTGAATTATCAATATGGAGGGAGTATTATATATAAAGATTCGTTATGAAAATTACTTAAAAATGTATACATTTTTTCGTTCAAGAAACTATATATATTATCATGGATTTTGCTAGTTAAATTATTATGACGAAGACCATATTAATATCCTCATTAATGCATTTGTGTGTAGTGTAAAATGGAGTACCAGGTAGACTTGTCCAAATGTGCCTTGACCAAGTTTTCGCTCCTGAGAGAAATTGTTAGTGATTGTTTTTAACACTGGGAGAGTGACATCCGTTGGCGTCATAGCTGCTGCCGTGCTGTAATTCGATATCCTTGCTACTGTCTCTGCTGGTAACAAAATGTGGTGCTCCATAAGCATGCACAAATAAAGGAGAGGGAAAGGGAGAGTGACAGAGAGAGAGGGGGGTTCTATTTACCAGCAGGCACTTGCTCTGCTCCTACTATTCCTCCACCATAATCCGGCATGACCATTAGAGGTTCCTGCAAACAAACCATTCATGCATTCACAAGTCAAGAGCAACAATAACAACAGATTATATGTATTTATCACAAACAGCATGAAGGACAGAACTTTACCATGTACTCAATCAGACAAGCCGGGTTCCAACAATCCAAACAAACAATAATGCAGCAGCTGGGATGAGATTTAACAGCTTGTATGTCACTGTGTCAGCAGCAATGAGTCCGGTGAGAAGGTGATGAAACCCAGATACATATATTGCATCAGTGCCACATGGGCCTAGGTAGCATTCTGCAGTCCACACCTCCCAAGTCTTAGCGAGAATACTCTCCTCGGATGCTTACCTGCGACGAAGGTTCCACCAAATTATATATATTATTATCCTGATGGCTAACCAAATAGTAGACTTGGATTATATTTATCACCAAGTGTTGGTCCAAAGAAACTTGCCATGTGTGACACACTAAGGGCTTGTTCGGTTTGATAATAAGGATTTAAATCCTCTCAATCCCCTTCAGTCCCTTCCGACCCCCTTTGGGCCTTGTTTGGATGTTGTCATATTCCCCAACACATGTGGATTGAGGTGAATATGATAACATCCAAACAAAGCCTGGAGAGGGAATTAACTCAACAAGTCTTGAAAAAGCTGATGGTGGGCTTGCCTCGTCGCACCGGGACATGTACTATGTAAGCCTTGTTTGGATATTGTCGGATTCACCTCAATCCATATGTGTTGGGGTGGATTATTGGAGACCCCAACACATGTGAATTGATGTGAATTCGACTACATCCAAACAAGGCCGTAATAATAATAATTGCCATGCAGTTTTCAATTTGTAATTGACTATTACACGAGTGTTATTAATTGGTTTGCCTTTGCGAACTAAGCAAATGAGGTTTCATAGCTTGTAGCAGAAATGAGGCCAGTGAGGTGGTGACGATGAAACACAGATATATGTTTTGTCGGTTGTGAGGAAGAAGTGATGGGAAATAATCCCACATGACTTAGCCCTATATACATGCATGTGAGGATTAAAATCCTGTTCACACCGTGAATGCAGTTACCTTTTGCTATCCACCTTAGTTTCTTGTTACACATGACTTCCATCCAGATGTTCACCTAAACGGTCATTTAGCATGTTTACACATTGTTTAAACTCTACAGGATGGTACGCCATTTTCGTTTAATTGGCTATTTATCCCGTTTAACCAGCCGTGTTGCTCGTTTAAGTGGTTGTTTAGACCGAACAATGGCTAAACGGCAAGTGACCGACTGTTTACCATTTAGTGTTTAGGATAACACTATGGAAGAATGATTTATTTACATCATTCTACAAAGCACAGGGAACACAAACAAATAAATCAAGGTAAATATCAACAGGTAGCAATCTTGTGGCCTTCATCTATTCCATCAACTAAGGTGGGAAATTAGAACGTGGATGGTGTGAGCAAACAAACCACCTTTATCTAGATGTGTAACCCCAAACATTTGATTCAGTGGGTTAGCTAGGATTTTAAGATAAGGTGGTCTAACTTAACATAATTATTTTAACAGTGTCTTAAGTGTAACATGCCAACACATAAAAGGATAGTATTTAAAGATCTTTCGAACATCATAAAATAAATAATAAGGTTTTAAATTTGTATAGAGTAGCTTTAAATATCTAGCTACCTAGTAAAATACACTGGGACAAAATGGTAAGGTGTGGTTGATAGATCATTGAGACCACCCTCTAGTAGTGCCCCTGATATGATATGATTTCACAAGAGTGTATGCAAATTAAAGAAATATACACCTAAAGATGGGCAGCTCCAGCACATACAAAGGGCATTATATGAACAATTGTCATAACTTCCATCATCTGAGAGGAGTTAGATCTGGCACCGTAATTTGGACCCAGAGAAAGGGTAAATTTGTTATTTGACACTTCCATCATCCTAGATGAGCTAGTCTCAAGGTTCCAGAAGAAGTCTTCGGGAGTTCTGGTACAACTACTATATCTTTTCTTTTGTAGGAGCTTGATAATTCAACTCATTTATTATCTCTATTTAGTTTGAGCAAATACATTCCGCAGTTTACTTGCATTATTCTGAGTTCAGACAAAGTAGTGTAGTCAAGGCTTAGCCCTTTTTATCTGAAACTACTTCTAGTACAGGTCCCTCGTCCACTGCTTAGTATTTACTTTGAGTTGGTACCTTGCTTTGACGTCGAGTAAGGTAGTAATAAATCCTGAAGAGTTAAAATTGTCACCTTATTTAGCCCAAGAGAAAGATTTGATGCCATGTACATGAGAAGTCAGCTAGAGTGTGAAACCCTCATGTTTGGTTTTGGTAATTGAGACAATTAGTGGACTAACTTTTTGCTAAGTGTTGATTAAGCTAGGTGAAGTCCACACGGAAGATGGTGAGCAAGGCTATGAGTTGGACGAAGGGGATCAATTCAAATGGAGCAAGCTCACACTTGGAGACAAGATGAAGAGGTCGAAACACCCCGAAGGCAAAGGTATATGTTAGGGGTTTTGTTTTCAGCAGCTGAGATGCAATAGAGTGTGTGGTCAGGTTTAGGATAGATAGTTGTACTATTAAGAAGTGAACTCGAAATCAAACATGGTTATCTAGTGCCACTGTGTGTTGATTTACATGCATACGCATTAGACCTAGTGATGTGTTGAGTAGCAGCAAGCGTAAATCTTTTTGAAAACACTTTGAAAAATGGTAACTCAGGGCTTAGATGTTTGGCAAAACATTCGAGAGTTGGCATGCGTGTGAAGTGGGAGATGAAAGGCACTCGATGGTGCTGTTTAGCAATCACTATAGTCCTCCAGTGAGGTGCCACCGGAGCTCTTTAATTAGGGTGCTGGTGCCCGCACCTTGCCTTCCGGTGCTGGATCGAATAGGTGCACCGGTAGGATCCAGTGCTGGCTTAGCTCCGCGTGGGAGAATTCAAGGCTCCATTGGAGCCATCTAGTGTGGTCACTATAGTTGGCACAGGTGCATTTTAGCAGAGAGATTGCAAAACATGACTCATAGCGCCATTGTTCACCATACCGCTCTGGTTTGCCACCGGGGCTGCACCGGAGTCCGGTACACAGAGGATGTTCTCGGGCCATTGCTGGCTGTGCTCAACAACTTTGTCTGGTGTGGCACCGGATTTGTCACTGGAGCTCGGACAGTCCAATGGCTAGTTTTTGAGCTGTTGGAAACTAGCTATCGAATGGCTCTCTGATGCGAGCTCTAGTGCGCCACCAAAGGTCTCCTATGTACCCGCAACCTACATAAGTTGAGGGTAATGATTGAAATTGTTGGTGGGCTTATAAATGTCCCTTGTGGCTGGCCTTGGCCACTCTCTTGGCACTCCATACACTTGTGCACATCCTCTGAAAGCTAAGAAACACACTCCACTCACTTGCATCACTTTAGATCACATTTGATTGAGACTGGAGAGGCTCTAGTGCATTTGCATTGATGATCGATTTCCATCTCACGGCACTAGTTGAGTGTGGCAGATTTGGTTTTCTTATTACCCTTGGTTATTGTTGTCACCTAGCCGGCTTTGAGCTTGGAGGATCATTGAGGGGGTTGTGGTGATTGTTTGTCACCTCCGATCTAGTTGATTGTAAGGGGATCCTGTGCTCATATCAGCGGGAAATCACGAAGAGCAACTTTAATGGAATGCTCGTGGCTAGTTAGAGTGCTTCTTGTGTGTGATTCTTGCGGTAGACAAGATGTGGGTCTAGCTTTTGAGTGGATAGTTAGCGCCTGAATCATCACATTAAGACTCGCCACACCGAGGACGTAGGTTGCTGGCAAGCAACCGAACCTCGAGGATAAATCTTTGTGTTCATCTCTTTTCCAGTTCGGTATAAACCATGTCACTTGCTTTACATTCGTATCTTATGCTTGTGTGTAGTAGTTGTTTGTGGTGTAGCTCTCTAGTTAGTTGTAGTTTTAGTGAGTAAAAGTAGCTAATTAGTTGCTTCACTAGTTTAGCTAGAACTGGAGTTGTCTTGTTTACCTAGTAGCTTTTGTCTGGTGAAGTGGCTTAGTGTAGAATTAAATTGCTACTAATATTGTTTAGGGGGCTTGAACTAGAACTAGTGCCGTACTAATCCTAGATTATTCTTAAAGTATTAATGGTCAAAGTGCTATACTAAGAAACAGTCGCTGTGGCTGCACTAATTTGGCTGCAACAGCCGCTGCAGCTGCAAAAATCCAAAGTACTCCGTATTTGTCCGGTAGAGTAGTACTTCATGTCTGCTGCAGCCAAAGGAGCGCAGCTGATCAGGAGAGTGTTAATTCATAACGAAATTATATTGACGGTTAAAGAAGTTCACGCAATCTCTTCTCTCTCTCTCTGCTGAAGGAACTAACGTGAGATCGAAAAACCTTTTTAGGAAAAGATTACCTGCGGTGGCGCCAGCGACAACCCGGACAGCAGGTTCTATCCGGCCGGCGGCGCCCTTGTACCGACAGTCCAAGACTACAGAGATCGAGAGTGTAAAAACCAACGGAACCGAAAAAGAAGGAAGGTGAGAGACATCAGACATGGTAGCACAAGACGACGATCCTCACCTACAACGAGCGCCTCCGTCAGTGGCGCCGTACGTCGTCGGGCAGACCTAGCGAGCGAGCGAGGGAGGGGCTGCAGAACGAGGAGGATTGGGATAGGAGGAGAGGCGTAGCAACAATGTGAACACGGAGGACTGCGGGGAAGGAAAACGGGCAGCAGGACAACAGATTTGGATATCATTGGGAACGGACGAGCAAGTAATGAATTTGCTTTCGCTTCGGGCCCCTCACAGGCGAAGACCGCAGACAACAAAGTCGCGCGCGAGGACGGCCCCACCCACCCGCCACCCCCGGTGTCTTTAAACAGTACCGTACTGCTTCTAGACACCACGCGTGGAGACGACGGAGGGTGAAGTTCAAGGCCAAAAACTTTCACCATTGCTTATGCACTGCAGCGGACAAGCTAGAGCAAATTATAGAGATTATTTTTATTATCTTGTATATATATATAGGTGTTGCAATATAGTAGGAGCAGGCCCAATAGAAATTCAGAACAATTCTAAATAAGGGTCCCTTTTGGCACGCCTCCATTTCACTAGTGGACTTATTTTTTTTCACCTTCAGTTTCACGAACAGCTCCACCGGTGGAGCTGGAGCCGTTTTAATGATTTGTTAGGATAAACAGCTCCTCATGTTGGAAAAAATAAATGAAATGACCATAGTATCCTTCGCTTTATATTTTTTCCGTATTTTCTCCTCCCTATTTTCCTTCTTCTTTTCTAATCTGCTCAACCCGTCCTCTGACCGCAGCCATCTCCTTCGCAAAATGGGCAGGGGCGCCCACGAGCTTCCAACGACCTGCGCTTGCCCATGCGCCTCGATGGCCAACGCGCCCCGGTGACTGTAACCGCATGTCACACTATGGCGAGCGCTGCCATGTCGCGCACCTCAATGGCCGTGCGAGCTCGTGTCGTGCGCCCCGATGACTGTGCGTGTGGCCTGGCCTCCACGCAAGCGTGCCCTAGCGGCGGCTACGCCCCCTCCCCAGCCGGCCTGTGCTCCCCACCCTCGCGGCCTGAGCTAGTTGAAGCCACTATTTTCAACTCCACCTCCCATCTATTCTTTGTCTCAGTGGGTTTTAGGGGCTCCGTGGGTGGAGCTATTTGATTTTACCTCGTTTGGCACAAAACGGCTCCAAACAGCTCCAGGAGCCGGTGGTGGAGCTATGCCAAACGGGGCCATAATCTCAGTCACATTCATTTTTATGTATATAAGAGAGGGGTGAACTTTAATCATATCTTACTAGTTAAAATAGAGGTTGACATACTTAAATACAGAAGCCCTTTCCACTTCTCAAATCTAGTAGGAAAGAGGAAGAACACCTACATGCACGCTTGCCTCGCCTTCCTGGGCGTGCGACACATGCGTGAGTGATCCGCTGACATATATAACATTGGTCCTTTTTGTTTGCACACTAATGTGCCTTAATGTTAATTATGCATGTTAACATAATTAATGTCTTAAATAAATTTTATTAAAAATATATATTAACATTTGTGTCTTATGGCACCCTACGTTGGCACATAATTTATTTTAATCAATTATTAACTCTTATCAAAAACTAATATTTAAGTATGTGGAAAATGTTAAAAAATGCTAACCATTAAAGATGAGAGGATGAAGGTGCTAACCTTTAAGACCCTAGAATGGATGGAGGAATAAACTCTTCGCAAATCACCCAAGCATAAAACGGGCATGAACTCCATGACCCGAGCAAGAACAGAAAGCTTCAAATGGTACTGAATGACTCGGGCTAGAGGAGGAAGAAAGGTTGATATATAGCGTGAACATTTAGTTTTAGTTGGTGGCTCGATCTGATACTAAAGGTGCCCCTTTAGTCGTCCTGGACTGAGCCACCCTTTAGTTTCAGACCGAGCCACCCACCGAGACTAAATGTGCAAGGGACATTTATAGTTCGGGTTGAAAGCTCTAACTGGGACTGAAGTGTCACCTTTAATCTCAGTTGTTGCCACCATCTAGGATTAGGTCCCTCTGTGACCCTAGTTATTCGACTGGGACCAAAGGTCCCTCTGCGGGCCTAGCTGTTGGACCCAGGACTAACGCCAACATTAGTCCTAGGCCCCAAGATGACCGCGACTAAAGCTAAATTTCGAAGGTCACGTTGGTTCTCTATTAGTGGTTCATTGTCAAACAAGTTCCTGGTTTGCGGCATATGGGACGACAACACTTGACTCATAATCCAAGCAGTAAACGCCTGATTGATCAAGCTTGATGATTTTTTTAAAAAAATTGTAATCATGTTTATTTCTATCAATAGCAACATAATGGATTTGATCTTCACTGCATGCACAAAATTAAACAGCATGTAAATATTGTACGATCTATTTTTTTTATAGTCTGTATGTCAGATTCGAGACTATCTCAGACAACCCGTATGTGTGGGTTGTAATGCCGTAACTGTATTTGCCTAAACAAAAGTAGAGTCTGCCAGCAGACACGCCAATCAATTTGCATCAATCTGCCCACCAAACTCACTTTTCCCTTGACCAATCAAGCTTGTTCGTAACTGTACTAGCAGTCTAGCCCTTAACGCATCTCATTAGTACGTACATGCACTGATATGTGCCAGCTCACATGCATGATATAGTAGACTAATGCAGACTGTACTGCCTGCATACAGGCTTATACTGTACCAACAAAAAAAGGTGCAGTTAATTGCTGTGGCCTCTAATCCTTCTTTGTCTTTATTGTGAAATATATATAATATTCACTCTGTCTAACAAAATATACAGCTAGTAATTTATGTCTAACCAAATTTCTAGTGAATACTATTCACATTTATAACTCCAAAGTTAATTTATTAAGAGAGTATGTTTCATAATTAATCTAATGGTATCTATTTGATATCATAAATATTAATATTTTTTATCTATAATTAATCAAACTTGAGATACTAAACCATAACACTGTGCTGAAATTGCACATTTTTCTGGATGGAGGGAGTACCTCCATCGAGAAGAACAATTCTAGTTCTTCTTTTGTTCAAACTATCGAAGTTTGACCAAATTTATAGAAAAAGATCAAGATTTCTTATACCAAATGTATATATGTGATAAAATGTTTCTCATTAAGAATGTAATAATCCTTATTTAGTATAGTAAATGTCGATACTTTTTAGCATAAAATTAATCAAACTCGAGATGTTTTTGACTAATACTATGCTAGAATTTTATTCTTTTCTAGAGTACCCCTTCGTTCATACTAATTGGGGAAGCCACCAGGATCAAGGAGCATTATCCTTTACCGAACCATGTATTAACTCCGCATCGTTATCTAGCATGAAGACGTTTCAGTTTCATGAGTGCTTCCTTGGTGCTCCGAACATAGTTGTAGCGTTGGGTGGCTAGAGTTGGCTTGGTGAAAGTGCCTAGTTTGACTTTGATAATTGAATGACAATCTAGGTGGACTAGTATATATTTGATGAGAGATACACATTTGTTTATTCCACGGGTACACTAGTATGAGCAAATTGAGCCATGGTGCTAAAGCGGCTTGGATTTGTTGCAATTCTCAACTAGCTGTGATGATGGTGCTTATTGCATACGAAACATACATAGTGTCATGTGGCTAGGTGGGGAAGATCAAGAGACATGGCTTGGCTATGAAGGCCTGAGTTGCTAGTGTGAAGGGCAAGTCAGACGCTTGAGTGCGATGGATTGTGTGGCGGTGAAGCTAGATCAAGGACTTATTGGCGCCGATGGACTGGGTGCAATGGTGAAGATCAAGCGGAGTTGCGATCAATGAACCAATAAGGGTACGTAGGTGATTGACATGAAGTGGAGCATATCATCTACGGGAGACCAAGCCAAGTGTTGATTTGTATTGATTACAAGTGGCTTAACGGAGGTAGGATGATTGTGTGGCATCACCAAGGATGGAGATGAAATAGAATGTGCAAGGCAAAGGTATAATAGTAGGAAATTTTATTTCAGCGGTCTAAGGTTAAGTGGAGAAGTGATTGCCTGAGTTTAGGATAGATATAGCTGTATTATAAAAAAGAGAAAATCTTTTAGTTACAACTGTTATCTAGTGCCACTAAGCGTGAGTTTCATTTGCATATGCATCGCACTTGGTTACGTGGGAGATGCATGAGAAAACACTGAATAATCTCTGTGAAAATACTATATTCGTTTTGGCGCATTTGGTGGAGCTAACACTTACTCCGTAAAAGGGAAAAAAGGAGTGCTCTGGGCCTCTCCGGTATTTCCCCTGCAGGAGTGATGGGGCCGCGCGGCTGGGCCTTAGCGCCAGTGGGCAAGCGGTTTGGGCTGGCCCGTCGACCTGCAGTGCGCGTGCGTGTGCTGCTGGCCCAGAAAGAGGAAGCGTGCGGGGTAGTGGTATTTTTTTCTCCACAAAAACTAGGGTCGGGTACTACTTGGTACCTCAATTCCTGTACTCGTACCACACAGATACAGTACACTGGACTGCTGTCCGTCGTAGCGTCGATTGCTGTGTCCCACGTGGACAGGACGCAGTTTCGAAGCCATCCGCCGACATGGCATGGCCCCCCGGCCCAGTGCTCTGCTCTCGGATGCCCCATCACTTGTAGTTGTAGAGTTGTAGTAAGGCACGCACTTGATCGCTCGCTCCATCCCGGTTATGATGAATGCTATGCCTGCAGTGTCCGACGGTTAAAATTTTAAAAGTACATGTACACAAACGAAAGTAAAAAGGAGGGAAACAAACAGAAGAACAAAGAAGTCAAATGCAGATGCTGAAGGTAACCGTTCACCTTGGCAAAGAGCCAAAGACACTGAAGGAAGGAAAGAAAAAAGAAAAAAAAAAGAAAAAGAAAAGTATAGTCGATCGATCTTCTTCCCTGCCGACGACGAGTCAACGGAGGCCCTCCGGTGCCTCGCACCACGAGCTACTAGAACACTGGTGGACGACGATGATCTGGGCCCTGTGTCACGGCAGCTCTCTCTCGCCCCCCACAACGCCCCCCGCCCCCCCCCCCCCCCCCCCCGGCGGCCAGGTTCCCACGGTAGAGGTCGTCAGCGTGGTGCCCGCCGTCGCCATCCTTGCACTGGCGCGGGCTTCCGGCCGCATGCTCCGGCGACGGCAAGGCTAGGAGGAGCCCCGCGTACGTGGTGGTTTCTGGGACAGCGACGGTTCCGCCCGTGCTGCCCCTAGGGACATCAAACCTATAAGGGACACTGAAGGATGTCGATGGGAGGTACTCCACAGCCACACAAGTGTTTGACTATAAGGTGGTTTGTTTCTTCTCATGGCCTGATTGTCAAATCGCTAGACAAGACAGGGAGTGCTGCTGCGTTGCTTGCTAAACAGAATAGATAAATATTGCTGATGTATGGCTCTGCTCTGAGAATCTATATCTATATCTATACCTAATAATAAAGAGATAAAATTTTCGTCCATTTTTTAGTTCGTCTTCATCTAACTACCGAACAATGGAGAGTTTTTTCGGTCCAGACTTATATATATAACCCATGCTTATACGAGTTAGAATAGCTCACGTCTAGATAGGAATCGTAATCTAAATAGATCTCTTTGATAGGAATCAATCTAAATAGATCTCTTTGATGCAGAGTAGTTTGAATATAAATCCTAATCTAAATAGAGTCTATTTATTATTCCAATATAAGTCTGAATCCTTTTTTGGCTATTTATTTGTCCGTCCATGTAGAGCCTTTTCTTTTTTTCTCCATCCGAGCACTATCATTCTTTCTTTTCTTTCTGTTTCTTTTTTGTGTTTTCCTTTTTTATTCCTTTTTGTTTCTTTTTTGTGTTTTTCTTTTTTAGCGTCTGGTGCAGGGTCTATGAAGGAAGTTTGAAATGCAAAACACAACTTGGACTTGACATCTGATCGAACGGCTTTGTGCCAGCACATACTCCGTAGTACGTACTACTACTACTTGATTGAAGGACTGGAGGAAGAATCGTCTACGTAGGGAGTGCCTTGATCCACCGAGCGGCGCCGGAGTCGTTTGTCGCCACCCCGCAGGGAGTACCTCTGACCTTCGCACCCAGGGTGCCAGTATCGTTGTCGCTACCTGCAGGGAGCTGCTCCACCCCTTGCACTTGGAGTCCCGGGTGCCGGTAGCTCAGCCGACCACCACTAGATCCCATGCGACCATGTCGACGACCATCCGTGCGAGGGCAGTTCGTGCTCCGCCAGCGGCTGTGCATGTGGGGTGAGGCCGTGAGGGCCAA
The DNA here is from genome assembly GCA_020631735.1 of Saccharum officinarum. Taxonomy (NCBI): domain Eukaryota; kingdom Viridiplantae; phylum Streptophyta; class Magnoliopsida; order Poales; family Poaceae; genus Saccharum; species Saccharum officinarum. The sequence goes on along the minus strand of CM036191.1, from coordinate 14,025,357 downwards.
GGGCCAGCGACTCTGGCATCCTCATCATGCACCCCCTTCAGCTAGCTCTTCAACTGCAGCCGTGGGTACTGATCTGTTTGCTTTACTTTTTTCTTTTTTTTTGTTTGTGCAGTGATACAGCATGTCAAGTCGAAGAGCTGTGTAGATAGTGATAATGGTTTGTGATGTAGAATATGAACTTTTGAGTTGTGATTTCTGACTATGCAACGTGGTTTCGTAGATTTATATATACTAAATTGTTGTTTTCCAAATATATATATATATATATATATATATATATTCATAATTCAGAATAATGTATCATTGTTCTATTGTGGTAGACCCGATAGGCGCCCGAAACATGACGGCCGACCCGTGGGTGTGGGTATGATCTTACCCACGGGTCTCATCACGAGCGGATGCAGCTGCTTGTTGTGGGTCTCATCGCGGACGGGTTTTTGATCCACCCGCATCTCACCTGATCCGTTGCCATCCCTACCAGTGACGGTGAGTTGGTGGACTCAGGGTGCTCGTGCTCTTGGAATGATGTTTTGCATAGAGGGTGCTCAGGGAGGCGCTTCTATATCACTCAGGGTGGTGTGTATAAGTGTATTGTTGTCGTCACGGAGGGTGGATCGGAGACGACCATGAGCCTTGCTGTGAAATTCATGTAAGTCATCGCCTTTTGCATAACAAATCGCTCGATCTTATTTCGACTATGGACTTTGTCGTAGTTGGGGGAAGGAAAACATCTCAGACAGATGAACCGTAATTTTAGGCTTGTGGCCACTCAGTTCGTGGGCTTTCAAACCACAAAGTCGGCCGGTTTTTGTCCGGTCCATGTCACTGTAGCTTGATAGCCTCGCCTAATACCAAACCATCAAATTTTTAAAAAATTCAGTCAATACCTCTTTTCTTATATTCAATTAAAATTTATTGTTATTGTGCATACGTTGCAATGTCATGAAACTTTTAAGATATGAAATATGTATCTATATAATAATATTAAAGAATAAATATTTCTTTATTTTCTTTCATTTCTCACTTAGACCTCACTTCAGCTCGTTTGGCTTTGAGTATGGAGCCGAACTTTTGCTCGCACCACCCACTTATGGTCTGCCCACTTGAGTCTGTTCGTGTTGCGCGACACGTGCAAGTTATGTGTAGCTCACTTTCCACATTTTTTAGACTCACAATAAGAGTGCACACAATAACCACATATTTAACTTGCGGCAATCTCCCGCTAATTCCCCATGCATGATTAGTTTTTTATTACTCTAACATTTGTTACGAACCTTGAAATTATTTGATCTTGGGTTAGACAAGGCACAACTAAATCCAACAAAAAAAAAAGCTAGCCTATTATTATTGATATGAGCAGGGTCAATAAATTGTACGTCCCATTGCAACGCACGAGCATATTTTGCTAGTGATTTAGAATTAAGTATGGAGCCAAATTTTTTCTTATTATATCTAGAAAGAGATAATATGATGATTTCTTAGCCATTTTATTCTTTCTATCATTATATTAGGAAATCTAAAAAAGAGATAGAAATACCTCTTATTTTCAGTAACGATGCCAGACACACCGTCGCTCTACGCTAGTTCCACTTCCTTTTGAGACATGCTTTCCCAGATTTGCCATCAGCACATCCGAACTAAAAAGATAACTTGAAGCCAGTGGACTCTAGCATCAAATTGAGGCAGACCGCATTGTAAGAGTCCTTTTTGGCTTAGCTCTAAGAAATTTTCTTTTTTTCTCGAATACGCATGAGTGTGCGTATCTTTGTATTAGAAGGAAAAGAGTTTATATGTACAAGATGACGTTGCCGGCTGCCGATGAAATTTACAAGTTACATTGTGAAACGATACATTCTGTGACTCAAAGAAACCAACTACGGGCTAAGGATTAGCGAGCAGCTGGAGTCCGACGGCGCCGGCTTCTATCTATCGCTTGGCTTCGATTTTGATCAACTGCAGCATCTCCGTTACTGTAGCCGAGGCACTTCTGAAGCAGCAAGCGTTCCGCTCTTTCCAGAGGTGCCAGGAGACAAGCGCAACTAGGCTGTCTATCCCACGATGCCGCTCGCTGCGCACTGAGGAACGCAGCCACCGCCACCAACTGATGATGTTCGTAGCGGCCGGCGGAAGCTGTATGCCAATCACCTGTAACACAAGAAACCAAACTTCCCGAGAGAAGGCACAGCTGGATATAATGTGGTCGATGGACTCCTCTTCCTGATCACAGAGGTAGCAAAGGTCTCTCGCCTCAAGGCCATGCCTCTTTCTCTAATCCGCTGTCCAGTGCCTGCGGCGGAAGGCCAGCCAAAGGAAAATCTTCACCTTCAGTTGTGCCCAGGTTTTCTAAATTAATTTGTGTCCCGAGAAACCCACTGAGCCGGCGTGCAGCATCGCGTACGCCGATTTCTCCGAGTATTCACCATTCGGCGTCCAACGCCATATGGTTTTGTCTGGTTGGTCAGAGAGATGAATTTCGGCTACTGCATTCCATAGATAAAAGAAATCAATGATCGCTTGAGAGGAGAGGCCACCGGTCATGCAGCGAGCTCATGATCTGTCCTGTAGACCTTCCCTCACAGTTTGCTTCTTCCGGATTCTAGCAGGGACCAAGGGGTAGATGCAAGGGGCGATGTCTCGTACCGACTCGCCGTTGATCCAAGCATCCTCCTAGAACAAGATATGTTTGCCATCCCCCGGCACCTTGAACACTGATGCTTTGAAGAATGCTTGCACCTGTGGACAAGTCCGGATTGGAAGCTGACTCCATGCTCTGTCATGGTCCGCTTGCTGTAGCCAAAGCCATCTTGTTTGAAGTGCATACCCAGCAAGCTTGATGTTAGTGATTCCCATACCACCAAGGTCGGTGGGTCTGCAACAAGATTGCCAGGCTACCATACATTTGCCTTGGACCGATTGATCAGTGCCAGACCAGAAAAATTTCCGACAAATTGTATCAATTTCTTTTCTCGCCCAGGCAGGAAGGTTCTCAGCCATCATCGCATATATGGGCACCGATCTGAGCACTGATTTAATCCATACCAATCTGCCACTTCTAGCCATAAGTGAGCCTGACACGGTGGCATCTTTCTGGCTACCTGCTCTACAATTGATTGGTAATTCGACTTTGGTATTTTCCTCGTGCTGAGTGGTAATCCAAGATACCTGATTGGGAATGGTTGAACTTGGCAACCTAAAATGGATACAATCTCATCCAGATTTCCTCCCCACCATAAATAGGTGTGATCGAGCACTTAGCTAGGTTCATGTGCAAGCCCGATGCTTCCCCGAAGATGTTCAGGATCTGTTTCACTGCTCTGGCTTCTTGCGCCTTAGGACGGATGAAGAGGATCACGTCGTCGGCGTAGAAACTACATTGGAACTTGACTTGGGAAGGTCACATCCGCTTCAGAATCCCATCCATGGAGGCTTTTATGAACATTCGGTGTAGGATGTCCATAGCGATAATGAACAGCATGGGGGAAAGCGAGTCACCCTGCCGCACTCCTCTCAAGTGTTTGATCACTGGGCCCTGTTGGCCATTTAGGATGATTCTGGAGGAGGCGGAGCTGAAGAGCGATTCTATCCAACCACACCATCTGACATCGAAACCTCTTGCCTTCAACACCTCCAAAAGAAACGGCCAGGGGAGCGTGTCAAATGCTTTGGAGATGTCTAATTTCAGCAGTAGCATTGGTATCTTCTTCTTTCTGATCAGAACTGCTGCACGCTGTACATATTTGTAATTGTCATGAATGGACCTCGACTGGATGAAGGCGTTTTGATTTTGTCAATGAGCAGCTTCAGTTTGGGTGCTAGGCGGAGTGCTAAAATCTTGGAAACTAACTTGGCAAAGCTGTGAATCATTGTTATTGGCCTAAAATCCCCGGGTGTACTGGCACCGATCTTCTTGGGTAGCAGCACAACCAGCGCACCATTAATCTTGTCAAAATGTCTGGTGTTTCCAGTAGCGAATGCGTGGACTGCCTCCATCAACTCAACCTGGATGATCGGCCAGCAGGCTTTGTAAAAATTGGCCGTAAAACCATCAGGCCTAGGAGCCCGATCCGCTAGCAGTGCCTTGATTGCGGCCAAAACTTCATCAGCTCCGATCGGTGCATCAAGGTCACTCAAATCGAGCGGCTAAATTCCGAGCGAACTGAATGTAATGGAGGAGCCGCTGGAGTGTGCAGTCCCAAAAATGTTGGAAAAATGCGCATGAATTGCAAGCTCCGTTCCTACATGATCAGTGATCGTGTGTCCATCCACGGCCAGGGCTGGAATATAATTCTTCCTCTTTCTACCTCTGGCGATGAGGTGGAAATAAGCAGTGTTCGCATCACCTTCGCGCAATTGCCGAATGCGGGAGCGTTCTCTGCCCATCGTCCGTTCAAGAGAGGAAAGGCCCAGACATTTTATTTTCATTCGCTTTCGCAGCCCTGCTTCTTCTTCATTCAGTTGGCGCACATCCTGTGCGCGGTCGAGGCGTAGTACAATCTCCCGTGCCATTATCAGTTGGGCTTTGATATCACCAATCCTTGTGGCCGACCAGCGCTGCAGTTCCTTGACGAGATTTCTTAGCATTTCGTCTAGTCTCAACATGGGGTTCTGTGCGGTCACCGGCCGTTGCCACGCCTGGACGACTCTCTCCTCGAAGTCATTGAACTTCGGCCAGAATGACTCAAAGTGAAAGCGTGCCTTAGACATTTGCCCCATGTTTGTCTGTAGGTATAATGGACAGTGATCCGATGCATCGGTCCCGAGGCCTCAAAGGTGTGCATTGGGGAATTTCTGGTCCCAGTCGAGTGAAACAAGCACTCTATCCAGGCGGACGAGTGTAGGGTTATCACGTTTGTTGCTCCACGTGAAGCTTCTTCCATGTAAGTGCACATCCTGAAGGCCCAATGATGCCACCGTCCTCCAGGGAAAAATTTATCGGCGATAAAATTTCGATAAACCCGATAATCCCGTTTATCGCTGAGGTCCGATAAATTTTATTTATCACCGAGATTCCAAATTTTACTAGTCTACCTACATGAAAGTGTGATATTCTCTTATATCAATACTATTATGTGCTAGTTCTTAATATTAAATGCTTTAGAGACAACTTATATAATTTTCTAGAGAAATTATGTATTTTTTTGTTTTATTTTTAACTGAGAAATTTTCCGATAAATCCGATAAACCCGTTTATCGGTGACCTCCGGTATTTTTTTGCTACCGGTAATGTGAACCTTGCCGTCCTCCTGAATCTCCTTAGGTTAACTCGATTTAATCGGTCATTATTCTTGTCGGCTTCATTGAGAATGAGATTAAAGTCTCCTGTAACCATCTATGGACCTGAGCATGTGTCACGGATTGCTTCTAGTTCCTCTAGGAAGATGGCCTTGTCATTGTCTTCCTGCGGCCCGTAAACAGAAGTTAACCACCGCCTGTCCTGATCATTGCTACTAGTCACCGCTGGCTGAACCGCAAGCGTTATAGAAAAGCAGCCAACAAGGACGTCAGAGAAAGACACAGCAGCCCACCGGCCGGCAATGAGGATACCGCCGCGGGTAACAGAGGTCGGAAGATAGGCAAACTCAGTAAAATCTCTGCCCAATATAGAGAGCACCAGGTACGGCGTGATTACATCAAGCTTAGTCTCTTGCAGACAGACTATGGAAGGTCTTGTGTCGTCCACCAGCGTTCTGACGGTATCACGCCTGGCTTGCGCATTAAGGCCGCGCACATTCCATGAGATGACTGATGTGTTAATCATGGGTTAACTGTAACTCCTTGAAGCATCGACTGAGCAGCAGTTAGGCCGCGGTGGACGACACAGTGTCCTTATGCCGCGGTCATTTTTTCCACTTTCCACAGTGTCCTTATGCGTTCTTCCATGTCATGTCATATACGTGACCCGGGCTCATAACTTGTAATCATACGTGTTAGAATCATACGCATTCACATGTCCATCGACAAAACTGAGTCCAATAATCCAATTACAATATGTGAAACAGATGACATGATCGTTAAATAAATATTTCAGCGTCAAATTGTTCAGGTGATAACAAAACAAGTTTATGGTCCGTTGCAGTGTGCAAACATGGTTGCTACTTGCTAGTCTTATCTAAATGGTTTTTTTTTTAGATAAAAGAAAGAGGTCTCTAGTGAGGAGTCCGGCCACATGTAGGGCTAAGGCCATTCTCTAGAGAGTCTCATGGTATTGCTTCCAAGATTACCACATCACGTAAAATAAAATGGCAAAACATGGATGAAACTCTATGCTCACTACATAGTTCAATCTATTGTTTCATACTACAATTTTATTTCATGACTCATGTAGAGTTGGTAATTAATCATACCAAGAGAGTTTTACTTCTCTCTTTAAAAAATATTGCCATGATGAAACTCACTTCAACACTAACCTTAGTAAAACAGCCTCTAGTATGAACCATACTGTAAATAAAAGGAACATTTACAAACTACTATACGGAAGGTATCTTTACTCTGGACTCTCCCTCCTACTGTTTGTGTCCGAGTGATGGTGACACCCTGCAGACGCTACTGTACCACTTGTTGGATCCTATAGTACGTAGATGCTGCTTCGGACACTCAGGGCATGTTTGATTCTTTCCCTGGAAATCTCCGAGTGGTGGCGACACCCTACAGACCCTACTATACCACCTGGTTGAACCTCTTGTGATAGTAAACTGGACGATGATCCCTTCTCCTTTCATACCTGTTTAGTTGGTGAAGTTGACTTTGATGTTGAGGACTTGTCCTTCATAGGTCCTTCTTCTTCATCATTCTTTTCTTCCTTGGTGGGAGTATAGTCACTTTCTTACAACTTCTCCTTCATAGTCCGCCTATCCATCCTTGAGGGGTTGAGTCTTTTGGTGTTAGGATTGACGGCGCTTCCTCCTCGATCTGTTCTTCTTCAGCTATTCATAAGTGGTATAGCTATTGAAGTAACAACGTACCGGAACTGGAAGTGGACCTCCCCTGATCTCATGTAGATGATTGCTCGAGTAGTATTGAGGAACGGTCTTCTTCTCCCATGTCCAGGACCATGAAGTCAGTGGGGACATAGTGATCTCGGATTTGCACCATGACATCTTTTGCTATCCCCTCCGGGAATCGGAACGATTAGTCCGCCATCTGTAGCTGCACATAGGCGGGGTACAAGGGTTCTTTACCAAATAAATACTCATAAGTTACCTTGGCCATTATATTGACTCCTGACCCAGTGTCGCAAAAGGTCTTGTGGAAGATTCTCTGATTGATTGTGCACTCGATCGTTGGTACGCCTGGATCATCTTGTTTAATGAGGTATGGTGATACAAGAAGGTGATCGTGTTCCATGTGGACTGTGTTGATCATCTTCACTGATTCTGTAGGTGACTGTCTGGTCTAATTCCTCCTCCTATTCTTCTTCTTCTCCGCTGTCTTGTCCTCATATACGTATGCCTTTTGTGGGTGAGCAGGAGACTGCAGTGTCTTGTTCTTGAAAGTGAATCTCTCCTTTCTATCCTTGATGGTGAAACAAATCTTGGCACCATCGGTGTAGATGATGGCTTTTGCGGTACTTAAGAATGGTTGTACAAAATGATGGGTGCCTTCTCATCACCACCCATCTCAACTACCACAAAGTCTGCAGGTACATACAAGTGTCCAACTCGCACACAGACGTCTTCAAGGATGCCCTTTGGGTAGTAGAGTGACTGATCTGCAAGCTGCAAACACATGGTTGTGTACAACATTGGATCTCCATGAATTTTCTCATAAATTACCTTTGGCATAATGTTTACGCTTGCATCAAAGTCACAGACAGCTTCTTCAAAAGTATGTGGCCCGATGGCTATTGTGATGACAGGTCTCCTAGGCCACCTTTCTTCTCTAGCAAGGACTCATCTTTCCATCTCCTGATGGTTGATCTCTATAGTACCATCCTACATTGAATATATAGACAAGATTTGCAGTTTCTAATTCTTCCGATTGCCCCGGAATCTTACCTTTGTCGGCCGGAGGAACAGAAGATGCCGGCTGAGATATTTGGGATTCTATCATCTTATTAAAACTTAATGGCAGAAGCAAAACTATCCATTCTATTATTAATAGTTTCTAGCAGTTTATCATTAGAAGCTATCTTTTTAGACATTTGATCCAATAATCTAGATTGGCCAGCAACTAAATCTCTCAAAGGTGTATTGAAATTATTACCTTGATAGTTACCTTGGTAATTACCTAAGTAGTTAGGCCTCTGTTGCTGATTCCATCCTTGATTTTGAGGATGGTAGTTGGTGTTGTTGTTGATGTAATTCACATCCTCTTGGATCTCTAGGCAGTTATGGCCTGAGTGCCTAGTGCCTCCACACTCTTCACATGTCATGCGGAAATCATGAATGTGCATGACTTCTTTCTTCTCATTGGCTCGGTCATCGAGCCTCTTCATTAGCAAGTCCATCTTGGCAGACAGCATGTCCACCTCCTTGAGTTGGTGCATACCACCTCTCTTGCGGGTCTGAGTTCGTTCTTCATTCCAACCTTGGTTGGAAGCCATCTTCTCAACAAGAGCGGTTGCATCTCTGATAGTAAGTGACAGGAAAGCACCTCCAGCAGCAGCATCCATTGTCTCACGGGTACTAATGGTCAACCCGTGGTAGAAGGTTTGCATAAGTAGCCAATTCTCCATCCCATGATGAGGACACTCAGAGATGTAGTCTTGAAAGCATTCCTAAGCCTCTAGGACAGATTCATTGTGCTGTTGTTGAAAACTTAAAATTTTCCCACGCAGGGCATTCGTCTTGTCCATGGGGAAGAGCTTTGCTAGGAAGGCAGTGGAGCAAATATCCCATACAGTGTTCTTGTCTTTATTAGCGTAGAACCACTACTTTGCCTTTCCCAAGAGTGAGAATGGAAAAAGGTGGAGTAGAATAGCATCTCTCGTTACTCCTTTAAAGGTGAAAGTGCTACAAATCTCCAGAAAGTGTTGGAGATGTGCACTCGCATCTTCATGTGCCATTCCACAGAACTGACTTGCTTGCACCATGTTAATAAGAGTAGGCTTGAGCTCGAATCCATTCTCTCCAACATCGGTTGGTGGTCCAGTACGAATGTTGGCGGTGGTTGGAGCAGAGAATTCGTGAAGCGTCTTGTTGGCCATAGCCTCAAATTCTGGTGCTAAACTTTTTCTTATTTGATTGACCTCCGAAACTGAAATTGAAACTTTCTTGAGCTTGGCTCTAGTTCTCCTGATCAGTGCTTCTGGATCTTCAATGTAGTTTGTCGGAAGGTCAAAACCAGTCATACATCATCTTGCATAAGATACACAATTAGACAAACCAAGGGTAAGCCTGTTTGAGTAGAGATAAATGGTTTTCTTCATCACATCAGTGTGGTGCAAGTGATATAAATATTCCTCTTTGAATAGCCATACAACCTTCCCCGGCAACAGCGCCAAAAATGCTTGTTGACATTTCTTAACGCAATCACCAAGTACTCGTAACAGCGTCAGAAATGCTTTATGGTATTTAATTAACTTGACACTTGTTCTAGTAGACACCTATTAATTACCTGCACCTCTAGCTTACTTATACAATGTTGTCATCCCTAGTGTTGGAGCTAAAAGTGATTGTAGGCACTACCTAGCATTACTACTAAGCAGTTATCTTATTATTTCATGTGACTAGAAAGAATATAAAGATAAGAATAGAAAGTATCCGCAAGCGCACAGATAATTATACCATTGTAGCATTTTACCCAGGAGTATTCCAGGGATCGTTATTTATATTTTACCACTGGGAAGGGATGGCTAGAGGATTATAATATTCACTTGCACATGTAATGGAGAGTTAACCATCTCTAATCCATCTACTCATAACAGGGATAAGTCATAAGAGAAATGATAATGAATAATAGATAACAAGTCATAAATAATAACACTCACTCAGAGTACTCCATTCTATAGCATTAGCATGGTTTAGGTAGAGTAGAGGAATATTCCTAAGTCATTCTTAATCATACGTCAAAGTATACTATGATTAGTGTAATTACACCTAGCAATCATGGCAAGAATACTTTATATCTACACACAAGGGACATTACTAAGGAAGATCAAGAACAGAGCAAGTCTTCCTTTCGAACCATGTCCTACTTGGCCTATATTCGGGGAGTGGACTACAAAGGACTCAACAGGAATATCACACCCGCGATCTACCACATGACCCAGAATATAGGGTGCATCCACAGGTAAACAACGTATAAGCACCACGCTTACACAATGTCTACCACTCACCCATGATATCAAAGAGTGAGCGCTATATGATCTTATGCTTGAATATAAAGACATTCTAACTATAATAAGCATATAATCAAAGTAGGCAATGAACAATATAACTAGGAACATAAACAATATAGAGAGCAATGTCGAATCCATTGTAGCTAACAAAATAGATACAGAAAGATACAAGAGAGGTTACAGAAGGTTGTACCAAGCCACGCTCTTGACACGATCCAGAATCCAAGCGAAGCTTGCCTCCCTCTAACTCTAGCCTAGTTAGCTATGCCCTAGAATATGGTAGAGCTCTAAGGAGATTAGGGTTTCTGACTCTGATGACTTGATCAAATGACTTCGATGCTTTGAACCCAGGGGGTAAGGGCTTGCTTATATAGGCCGGTGGGATGAACCAGAGCCCTCGGATCAAACTGACCTTGATCAACGGTGAAGATGCAAACCCTAAGGCGGTGGAGAACCGATGTGCGAACCCTAAGATGCAAACCCTAAGGTGGGAACCCAGGTCGACCAACCTGGCTTTATGCCAAGTGGACCCCCCCCTTTTGGTGGGTCGCCTTCTCGTATCTTCTAGATCCTTCTCAACTTGGTTTCGTGATAGAATATGCTTTTTACCCCAATGTCCTTGATATCTTATCTCCTTTTCCTAATAAACCCTTGTAGAAACATAGATTCACCAAAACCTGTGGAATTCTGTCATTTTAAACCCTAATTCTATGTTGGAGATTGATATATGCCCCTATTCATGTTTGGTTGATGGTTTATAATAGTAGTTAACGACCATCAACAACCCGCATGACTAGTTGATGTTGTGCGGCATGGCGTGGTGTCTGCCTACATGTGAAGGTATGGAAGCGATCTTTACTACTCACTGTATGTTTGATTACTAATGAGCTTGATGTTTGCTATTGTGCTTTTGTAACATCGTCTGAGGAGTGGGGATGGAGTAAACTGATGGTCAAGTGATGACGGTGGACGTTAATCAGCTGGTTCTTGCTGAGATTGGCCATATGCCTCAGGCATAGTAGTCTTTTATACATATCTTTTGCGTTATTTACTGTCATTCCAAAACATTGTCAATAGCTTGCAGAGGTTGGTCGTAAGCATCTTTGAGAAAATGGACATTTAGATAAAATTTTATTAATGAACATTTATCTCATGAGGATAGGAGCCAAGGAGGGGGAAGGAAAGGAGCCAAGCAAGTGAACAGCTAGGAGTCCCTCTCCCCCTTTTCTAGGGAAGGGGTGGAAGGGGAGGTTATCACTATTTTCCCCTAGTGGTGCTTGTATTTAAAAAAAGCCACTAGGCGCTACAAATGGGCTCCAATTATTATTTTGAAAGCCCCTAAGCCCCTCAGTTATTTGGTTTTGATCGAAATACAACTAAATGTGGCCCAATTACAATTCAGACTCAGCACACAACCTTGGTCTATACATAGGTAGTCTAGATACTACTTTGTCTCTGGCCAGTCTCCGGCATGTCTTCGGCCAGTAATTGGTGGCCACCTTTGCTTTAACCTTCATGGACCTATCCCTAGTAGCTTGCTCCTTTGACTTTAAGCACTTGGTACCTTGTTTTCGTAGTTCAGCCTTCGCTGAAGACATCTATGTAGTTGAAGCAGCGAAGCAATTGACGCAGGCGAGGTAATTGTATGATCACAATGTGTCTTCAAGCTTTCACTCACGAGCGCTAGGCAAAGCCTTTTTCTTTGGGCAGATTTCTTGTCCAATGCGCTCCTCGCCAGCCCCTCTTAGCCGGTGCTTGTGAGGAATTCTTTCGAAGATGACAAAGGTGATCGCTCCACTTGAAAGTATTGGAGAAGGCGAAGTTGAAGATGGCAATGACGACTCCTCCGCTCCAACATGTTGGCGAAGGTGAAGTCAAAAATGCCGATGGGGCCCCTTACCAAAATGTTGATGAAGGTGTTGTTTATGACGCTGAAGTCATTGGCGAAGCCGCTCATAGAAATTTTAGCGAGAGCATAGTCGGTGGCGATGCTCCTTGCCGAAATGTTGGCAAAGTCGATGTCGATGACACCGAAGTCATTGGTGAATCCCCTTGCCAAAACCATGGCGAAGGTGTAGTCGACAGTGCCAGAGTTTGTGGCGAAGCCCCTCGTCGAAAAGTCAGTGAGGGCATAGTTGATGTGGTGGTGATGCTGCTCACTAATATGTTTGCAAAGGTGTTGGTGGCATCAAGATCGGTGGCGAGGGCCCTTGCCTTAACTCAACCAAAGTCTCGAGTAGCAGGCCATAGAACTTTCAATAGTGAAGTGGGAAGCGAAGATGAGAGCCGATTATGGTATTCGGCCTTTTTAGATTACTTTGGTGTCACCATGTCAGCCCCGTACCTTTTTTAGGTGAGGGGACAAAGGATAACAAAATGAGCCCCTCGCTACTTTTGGATTAGTTTGGCATCAACCCCCATACCTTATGAGGCAACAGGCGAAAAGTCACGAAATTATCCCCTCAAAACTTTTAGATTAATTTGGAGCCAACCTCCCTACCTTTTGAGGCGAGAGGGCTAGAGGCGGCAAAATGAGCCCATCAATGCTTTTAGAGATTAGTTTGGCGCTAACCCCCATATCTTACGAGGCGAGGGCCGAAGAGTTGCGAAATGAGCCCCTTGGCACTTTTAGATTAATTTGGAGCCAGCCCCATACCTTTTTGTGGCAAGGGGCCAGCTAGAAAGAGGCATAATGAGCTCCTTGACGCTTTTAGATTAGTTTGACGCCAACCCCAACCGTAGTCATTGCCGCTGACAGCGAAGCCTCTCACCAGGGTGTCGGCGCAGGCTTGGCTGATGACACTAGTGCTACATTGCATATGTACATTACTAGAACATCACAAAACACATCATAGAACATCACATCTATATTACATGAGCATCACAAATATATCATAGAACATGCATCTATACTACATGAACATTATATATATATATACTACGTGAACATCAAATATATCTCACATAATATAGAAAATAAAAAGTAAAAAACATGAATTTGTTAAAATAAGTAATTAGAGTATAATAACATAACATGGATATCAAATGATAAATATATAGAAAAAATAAAATAAATGAATAACTTAAATAAGGAAGGGGCAAAAATAAAAAAAAGCACATACATCCTCCCTCCGTCCCAAAATAATTGTCGTTTTTGCTTTCCGATCGAGAAATAACTTTGACTAAATATATATTAAACAATATTAATAATTAAGTTACATAATTAGTATCATCGGAATGAACTTTGAATTTAATTTTTTAACAAATTTATTTGAAGATAAAAGTATTGCACGCATTTTCTACAATCGAGTTGAACTTCCTGCACAGAAAAAAACGACAATTAATTTAGGACAGAGGGAGTATTACACAATAAGACATGTATCTTATGTAACATATAAAATGAAAAAAACTTGAAAATAAAATAGGTTATATAGTAAATTAAAGAAAGAAACATAAGAAAGAAATAAAAAATAAAAAATAAATATTGAAAAGAAAATAATTCATTAGAGTAAAGTAAAAAGGAATAAATGACATATAAAAATATAAAAAATGAAGAGAAGAACAAAAGACCATAGAAATCAAAAAAATAAAAGAAAAAGAAATGAAACTATAAAAGAAAATAAAAAAGAAGTGAACCATACCGGCCTAGGAAACCACGAGCACGAAGCATCGTTGTGGGCCGCAGTATCAACGCTCACAACTAAGCGCTTGGCTCCCATCCAAGCGCTCGGACAGAAAGATTTTCGCCTTTAGCCTCCTTCTCTTCGCCACTAATATTATCAAACATCACATGCATACTACATGGACATTGTAGCATCTCATGGCATACAGAAAATAAAAAGTATACATTAAAATACAAAAGAATTAATTAGAGTAAAATAAAAAGTAGAAAATCAACAAAATACCTAAAGAAAAAATAAAAAGAAAATAGAAAGAAAGATGCAGCAAACAATAAAAGCACATAAAAAAATAAAAGGGAAATAAAAATAAATGCGTAAAGAAAAAGGAATAAGAAAAAAGAAAAGAAAAGAAGAAACGAAAAGAGAACTATAAGAAAAAAAAAGAAAGAAAATCCACCAAGACGTGGAGAGAACCAACACAGAACACGTACCGGACCTTCTTCCACCGACGTACTATAATAATAGTTATTATTGGGCCACCGAAAAAATAATAATGCCCATAATAAAAAAAATCAGATGTTGACGCAGATGTTTCCCCTCGGCATTTTACTCAGGTCCGAATGCTCTCGGACGGGAAGATTGCCACGGGTCTGGCTGCCTGCACTGTCCGCCGCTTATAAAAATTTATTAAAAGTACATATACTACATAAAAGTGATTATTGAAAATGAGAGAAATATAAACAGCATGATAAAGAAGTCGAAGGCAGAAGCTGAAGGCAACCGTTCATCTTGGCAAATTGAAGAGACGGAAGAAAAAAGAAAGGGAATCTTTCAGTCAACGTTCTCCGATCCTCTTCGTCCCTACCCATGGCATTCTCCGTGAATACTTTAATCCCATCCGTCGCCAATCAGATCAACATTGTCTGTCTCGATCGCGTGAATCAAATCACAAAGGAAAAAGAAAATGACATTTTGACTAACGACACTAGCTATAGCTATATGCCGGTCCCTCTCTCTCCTGAGTCCTGACGGATGCAAATGCAATATCGATCTCCAATTCGCGAGGTGTGTTTCTTCACAAATTACGCTCCAGCGGCATATACACCTCCGACCGCAAACAAACTCACAAATTACGCTCCAGCTGCAGATATACCTTCGACCGCAAACAAACCAACTACCTTCTTGGTCGTGTGAATAAAACTCGTGATGGGCCTCGCACGACTAATCCGAGCTGGATCAGTGTGTGATGAGGCAAGCCCACCAAGCCATGCGTCAGAGAATTCATTCGTACCCTCCTCATGCTCAGAAGGCCTTTTCTTTTCTTTTACATTTTGTTTTCGATTTCCAAATCCATGTGTGTCAGTCTCGGTGTCGTACTTGGTGTGCTCTAATCCAATGAGTCTACTCCTATGTTTCTTTATTTTTTTCAGAAAAAAATAAATAAATCCTATACGAGTCTAAGAAAGTGGTGAGCTCCAGTGTCTCGTCACATGGGTGGCAATCTGATCACATGCATACTTACCAAAACGTAATAGTGAATCGCTTGTCAGAAAAGGTACAGTTTTATTTTACCAACCAAAACAAATAAAATCAAGTGCTACTTAAAACAACAACTAACAAGCCCCACTAAAAATGTACTCCCTCCGGTCCATTTTATCTGGCGCACACGCATATCAAGATTCAAACTTTAAAAACTTTGACCAATAATTAGGATAATAATTTTTAACTATTATAATACAAACTCTATATGATTTGATTTGTAAGGAATTATACTATCCAATGATTATAAGTTTATAAACATAAATAATATAATATAAAACAAATTAATGGTCAAAGCGTAACTCTCTATTCCATGTCACTTGTAAGCACAAATTTAAATGTAGTCCTTCCGTCTCAAAACTCAACTTTCAGAGTTATCTCAAGTCAAAAAAATTGTTAATTTTATAAATTATAAAAAAGGGTATCAATATTTATGACATCAAATTAGTGTCATAGGACACGTCGTGAGAAATATTTTCGTAATATACTTATCTGGTGTCATAAATATCATTTTTCTTCTTTTAAGTTAGTCAAATTTGAGATTATTTGCCCTATAGTGATTCATAGAAATTAATTTATTTTAATAACGGAGTACTAACACAGTAGTACACCCTCTGTTCAAAAAAACATGCAATTCTAGCACAGTATCACGTTTTAGTATCTTAAGTTTGACCAATTATAGATAAAAAAAGTATCAATATTTATGATATCAAATAAATATCATTAGATTAATTAAAAATATATTTTTATAATAAATTAATTTGGAGCCATAAATATGAATATTATTTACTAAAAATTTGGTCAAACGTGTACTACTAATTCTGACACACAACCCATAGTTGCAAGTTTTCCTAGAGGAAGGAAGTACTAGCTTTGTTGTGATCTTTTTTTTTTGACAAGTGCTTTGTTGTGATTTGTGAATTAGTGATCGTTGGTGCATCAGTGCATGGGTGGTGACAGCGCCTGCAGGCGTCAGTCAGTGTGCCATTCTCTGCGTCCGACCATGGCCACGGGCCCCACTTGTCTGCCCCCATCCCATGTGGACTCGACGCGGCGACCATCTTATTCTTATCCACGTGCTTTTGGAGCCAACGTGGCTGGGGTCCACGCACAGTATCCCAGCCAACCATTTCTTCTGGCCACTAGTCCTCCGTTATGCTTCGCTACCTAGCTGCTTGCCCTTTTGTTTTGTCTCCCCCGGTGGTTGTAATAATTGTAATAAACAAAAGTCTAATGGAGAACCACACCAAGAATTAGCCATCAAGTTTTACTGTACAAAATCTGGCTAAATTGTGTACGTATACGGTGAATATTTAATGTATTTGTGCATGTACACATAGAGAGACACATTGTTCTCCAATCCTTGGTTTGCCATTGCCTATCTATGTGGCTGTGTCTGCCATGTGAATTTGTTTCGTTGGTACGAGCGAGATATATATATATATATATATATATATATATATATATATATATATATATATATATATATATATATATATATATATATATATATATATATATATATATATATATATATATATATATATAGAACTACTGTTCTACAGCAGGCTATAGAATAACTTTTTTTTAGCCACTTTGAGTTACGATAATTACTATGCTAATTTACGAGATTATAGTTACTCCTTGCTATGTGATTTACTATAATGTTATAGTAAATATCCTCATGTGTTATAGTAACACGACTATCGTAAATATGTATTCACTTTATCGTAAATTAGTATATAAAATTATCATAAATAGAGGTGGCTATAGAATAACTTATTTTGTAGCTGGCTACTGAATATACTCTCCCTATATATAATAATTTGGGTTTTGAGAGGACTTCATGGCTGCAGGTTGCATATGAGGATTTTTAGCCTAATGTGGTCCTTCCATCTCTACCGGTCATTATCAAAGCATGAATTATTGGATCAAACAACACCCACAAGTTATGAAGGACCGAAAACGGCGATCAGAGGGGAGGATGAATGGGAGCCTCAAATTTCTTTTGAAATATTCGGCCACTGTCCCAAAATCAAGCCCTAAGAAGCAAACACGACCAACATGATGACCATGACCCTAGAGAAGGGTGGATGTTCCTTCGGAACACAGCGGGTCAGCACAAAGCAAACGGGACGTCGAAAGAGCGACTACCGAACCAATAGACAAGAAAACGAGACACTCCACTTCTATGGAGAAGGAAGGTCTCAAATCTTGGACACCCAAACCAGCCGGTGGCAAGAGCACCTAGATAAGGTCTATGGAATGGTGGAAGACCAACGCAACAAACGGAACTCGAATCGGAGACCGAACGGACAAGATACGGAAGAGACGGGGAGAAGACTGTGAATTCGCGGACTGTCTGGGGTCTGCTCGCGGACAGTCCGGCGGCACAAAATGACGAATAACAGTAACAGACCGACACAGTGTACGCTACAGGAAAATGAACTGCGGACTGTCCGAGGTCAGGGGCAGACTGTCCAGCATTCAAAATGGCGAGACACAACTTTTTGAAACAAGTTTGGACACAACTCGCGAAGGAAGTGCGGACTGTCCGGGGTCTGCTCGCGGACTGTCCGCCACTGAAACAGAGAAAATGACCTATTGAAACAGGCTCTGAAAACTACTAAAACAGACACATAATACTACTAAAACATGAACTGCGGACTGTCCGCGGTCTGGGCCCGGACTGTCCGCAAGTCAAATTTCAGAAACACAACTGCGCGGAAAGAGTTCTGTTCTCGGTCTAAAAACAAACCCCGGACTGTTCGGGCTTGAAGGCCAGACTGTCCGCGGATGTATCCCGGACTGTCTGCGAATCGCGAATTAGCAAGAACAGAGCGCCAAAAAAATCGCCTCTACCACAAAATCGACCCGATCTCACTCAAATCAAAACCAACTGCCACCAAACTTGGTATAGATGATCATAAGGCAGTAGGGAAGCTACCTCTAAGAGGTCATCACCCAATTTGAGGTAAATCAATAGGAAATCAAAAGGAAAGGGAAAAACGCCAAAAAATTCGTCATGACCTTAATTTGCCCCGATCTACGATCTCGTGAGGAATTAGTTGATTTCCTTCGGTGGAAAGGTTCAACTCACATCATAAATCGAATCAACACAATAAGAACGAATCAAAATGGTCAAGAAAAGACGAATCGAATGCAAGAACAAGGGGGCAAAAGATGAACTCGTGAAGAACACGAAGAACAACACAAATCACAACTCAAAAAACGAATCCCGGAGGACACGAAGTGGTAAGGGCCACCATTCCCACTTGATAATCTCGGATTCAACAAGAGTTGTGGACCTCTCTCACGAAATCACTATCGGGGGAAGGGGGGAAACCTAAGAGAAATGATGAAAATGAAAGAGGTGAGGGAGATGAGGGCTCTCTCATCCTATTTAATGATGAGGGCTAGTACACAATTCTAGTTTTGCCCCTGATACAATTTGGTTAAACTACTTGGCCGAAGGCTTCATGGTCTAATCCTAGGTACTCATGATCCGACGGCCACCGCACCTCCTCACCGGTAGCTTCGCCTCGACACGACCTCCCCGATGCCACCACGTGCCATCCGTTTCATCCTCGGAACCTCCGCTCGGGTTTTGAGGCCCAAACCCGTAAACCCACCTTCGATGGTTTTGAGGACGAAACCACCAAACCCGCCACGAGTAGCGTACTCCATACGCATCCTTCGCTCCTCGACGTGTGTCACCTCGTCCTTGACCGCCTGGGCGCCAAATCTTTCTGAGCCTCCCGCTCGACTTGCTCGACCACCGTCTTGACTTGGTCAACACTGTCCACCATGTACACTTGCGCTTGTCGATGTCCCTAGGTGTCAGCCATTGCGGTTAGTCACCCGGCCTCCTGGTCCCTCGGTCCAAGTCTCATATCCGTCTTTCACCGCTCCCGGTCCATCGGCATGACACGTCTCTACTTGACCTTCACCTCGCCGTCGACCATCGCCTCTGAGCTCCACACCTGCGCATCACAAGTCAAGAGACATGTTGCACACCCAACTCACACCATGGTTAGCACAACCTCAACCTATGTCATGAGTCATTGTTGATCAATTACTCATCACAAATCGAACCACAAGGGTACATATAGACCTTGTGTTCGCAAGTTATTTGGTGATACTCCTAGTCACCATACATTTCCTACTATGCTGCTCCTAATTCTGATTTGTGATACACATATTTTGTTCTCTATATAGAAAAAGCTTGATATTGTATTTTTTCGAAAAATACTCATCCAACATGGCTATAACCTACAAGGAATGTAGTTATCTCTGATAAATACCGAGCCAAAACCTTTTTTTCTCAGGTTCTGCTCAGAGTAACAAATGATTACTTCAATGTGTATAGTTACAGCATGGTGAAGCCAACAAGGACCGGAACATCCAAGCTTGTCGATTGCTCCAGAATGTTGCGACGATGCAACTCTTTTCCTTTCTTTGATGGCCAAAAAAATATAGCATTGAGTCCAATTGAACTGTTTTTTTTATTACTATTGAGGCTGTAATGAAGCATCTGCTAGTTCTCTTGTTGGTTACGAGAGATGGTGAAGGCACCAACTATCGTGTGGACTATAGATCTGGTAATCTGGTTGCAGAATAACATGTTAGATCTTGAGATGCATCATCTCTCTCTCTCTCTCGGCAGTGCCATTACATTCCATGCATCCCGGTGGTTAAAAGATGATGAATACGGTAAAAGAGAGAAAATGAAGAGCAGGGTAAACAAAGTGAAATCCAGAACAGAAGCACGATCCATGATGCGTGTCTTCTAGAAAAATCCTCTCTCCATCAAGTAATTAATAAGTCGATCGTAACCGCTCCTCCATGTTATTGTTAGTGGTGAATATTCTAATCCCACCCATCGCCATCAATCAGTGCAAGATGATTAAGTACTGCTATGCCTACGTGGCGTGGCGTGATGAATTATTGCCTGCCGAATAAATAAATTCTGAAAAAATGACACATCCTATTTATTATAGCGCATGCTAACCTTATTCGTTTGAACTTATCAGTCATAGTACACTTTTTTTTTACAACAAATAAGTATCAGCGGGCTTACCAACCGCAGAAACCATCAACCATTTGAAGCAAATATAAGCCCCGTGATCTTGTGTGTAAAAACCGTGTGATGGGTCTTTGCACGTTTAATTAAAGCCCGATCAGTACCAGCGTGTGGAGCACGTGATCAAACCTCGTGCACTTGATTTTGATTCACCAGTCCAACTGCCCACGTCACGGCACGTACTACGGTCAGACAGTTTGTGCGTGTGGTTAGAGAGACCTTCTCATTTTTTGACAATCCGTGTTAATTTCCATAACCAGGCATCTCAGCGTCTTGATTGGCGTGCTCTACTCCAATCAGTTCATGCTTCTTCTTTTTTTTAAAAAAAAATAGAAAATGGATCCAGTGGGTCTAAGAAAATGGTCGGTGAGCTCTAGTCTGGCAAATAAAAAACTAATAATCAAGATGATCAACAGTAGAAAGCGACATGTACAGTAATTGAGCAAAATACCAGGGGGAGATTCATAAAACAAGAGGCTAGAGACGCTTTCCCTTCCATCATCAAATCAAAGTAAGAAAATCCAAAACAAACATTTTTATTAAAAGAAATGAGCTTCCTTATTAAAGGGTCGGAGCAGCGAGCGGAGAAAGAGACTCTGCTTGTCCGCACGGCAACCACCACCCCCGCCGCTCGAGTCCGACCCAATCCTCTCCTGTCCATGGCAGCAGCCCCGCCGGCTCCCCACCACCCGTCGTCGTCGCGCTAGATGCATGGGGGCCGCCTCCCACCGCGCGCCGGCGTGGCGGTCGTCGTGCCTGGCGCTGTGCCTGCTCCCCGTCGCGCTGCCGCTGCTCCTCCTCTGCCTCCCGCTGCTCTGCGTCGCCGTCGCCGTCGCCCGCTTCCGCCGCCGGCGGCGGAGGCTGATGCTGATGACGGCGAACAGGAAAAGGTGCTGTCCCGGTGAGCGGTCTGAGGAGTCGGAGGGCGAGGGCCGCCGCGCCGCCGCCGCGCTGCTGCACAAGTACCTCGAGGACCAGATGGAGCTCGTGGGCGCCGACGCCGGGGCCGGTGACGCGGACGCCCCTGCCGCCGTTGGCGTGGACCCGAGGCCGAGCTCGCAGCGAAGCGACGCGAAGCAGCAGTAGCGTGGAGTCCGAGATGGAGCTGCTCTGCTGATTGGGCGCAGGAAACAGAGCTTGGTGACTACGGCTACGGAAGGCTGATCTGATTAGAGGATTTTTGTGGTGTTCTTGCGTCACTCTGTTTGTCGCTTGGGAAGGATTTTGTTTCTTTATTTTTCGATTTCTGTGTGTAGATTTCGGGAGATTTGAGTTTGTGTGAGAGATGCACTGACATGCATCAGACGACATCACCATGTTCTTGTCAGGTGCGGTGCGGTGCGGTGTGACCGTGTGTGTGGGGCAGCTCAATGAATGGATTCAGCTGTTAACTGACTGAAATGTGATTTCCGCTAATCTTCCTCTGTTTTCTTGCTCACGCGCCACTCTAGCACATAATACTAGTACAATTATACAAGTATCTCGAAGCAGCAACATCCTAGTACAGTACTGTATCAGCCATTTGTACATCCCCATTCGCTTGTTATCAGCTCTACTTATCAGCCATTTGTACATTATTTTTGTCTCACAACAAAACAGAATCAGCCGGCTTATCAGCCACATAAACCATCAGCCGAACAGGGCCACTTTTCGTCTGGAAGCTTTTGCCCTTCGCCATGATTACTTGTCGACAATTCTATTTCAAAAAGAATTACTATCCGATTTTGGTGCGTATATTTGGATTGGATCAAGATGTGATGTTCGTCTGGACAAGATTTGATTCAAACATTGGAAATATAAATCATGAGTAACTTTCAATTTGTTGGATTTAGAAGTGTGAAAACCATATGAATAGATTTGTTTT
This sequence comes from Saccharum officinarum, assembly GCA_020631735.1. Classification (NCBI taxonomy): domain Eukaryota; kingdom Viridiplantae; phylum Streptophyta; class Magnoliopsida; order Poales; family Poaceae; genus Saccharum; species Saccharum officinarum. The sequence continues at coordinate 14,002,972 of CM036191.1, read as the reverse complement.
GAAATATATTTTTATAAAAGTATACATATATCACTTTTCACTAATAAATATTTTTATAGAAATATAAAGTCAAATTATGCTTTGGAGACCATGTTGTTGTCCAAAACAACTTCTTTCACCAACCTGGAGGGAGTAGTAATTAGTAATTAGCAATAATATGCAGTTGTAAAATCACATCCACAGCCGCTACAGCAAGCTATGACGAATACTCACGACGATTATATTCCACAGGTGGATCTATAACAAAAATTCATCTATGGCAAAATTTCTACTAGTAATTTGTATGGTAAAAGAGTCGTAGTAGAAAACAAGAGGTAAACCTATTACAATTTATATGGGTTAGTCCTTCTAAGCCTATAGAGGCTCAGTGTCCTAGTAGCACCTCTGGTCCTCTGCATGGGATGGAATATTACAATTTAAGGGCGTTGTACTTTTAGTGATAGGCAATGTTCTCATCAACAGCGAGGCGTCTATGGTGACTTCATCAATCTCAAGAATTTACTGCTCATCCGTTGGAGGCCTCGTGTCCAGAGTGAGGTCTCCAACTGGAAGCGGTTAGTGACTCAACCTGACCTTCGAGTGAAATTTTATACAGTTCTTGACGCTTGATGCACAACTTTGGGCCTCGGTTCTAGTACACTATACTATGTAGGAAACTCCTGCTGTTTTTGTCTGAAAAAAAGGGCAGAAGGCGGTAGAAAAAGAGAATCCAGAACAATTCCACTTCTTCAATATGGATATGGACTCTCTCCTCTCTCTCTCTCTCTCTTTTTTTTGAGCAACAGACGGACCCTCTGTTGTGGCCCGAGACTGGGTTAGGACACACTAAAGATGTCAATGGGGAATTCCCCGTCGGAGGATGCTTCCCTATCCCCGTCCCCACGGGGCAGAAAAATCACCATCCCCGTCCCCGTGAATGCTCGCGGGGGACATTTTCTCCCCATCCCCGTCCCCGTGCGGGGATTTTATACCCGTCGGGTCTCCGTCCCCGCGAATCAACATCCAATATACAACTCAGTAATTTAAACAAAAACACGTTTAAAAGTTGTACGGGGCCACAAATTTACGGATTGAGCAAGTAGTGCTCTGTCAAAACTCAAAGTCTTGTACACTGACATAGAAATGTGTGAATGAATTTCAGATCTACAACTTTCTTAAAAAAAACAGTTCTACAACACGGAGGAGAAAGAAACAACAAAATCACTGGATGTGGCGTACAGCAGGAAGAGGAGGAGCTCATGGGATTGCCGACTTATAGAAGAACTGATCTAAAAAATGAAAGAAAATCACTCGAACGAAGCCATAGTGTCTCATCCTCCACTCGATCTGCAAGTGGCATCACGGATTCTCTGTTGCGTGTGTATCTCGCACATCGGTTGCTAGATTTGGAGCTGTTGTGTATCTCTTCTCATCTCTCATGTGCGGTCTGTGTATAGGAATGGACGAACCTGTTGCAGAGGACCGAGGAAGGGGAGCCGAACTACCGATGGGCTGCGGACTGCAGCCGGCGAGCGGACCTGAAAACGGAGCAGATAGCCCTGGGTGGTTAGGGTTAGCAGCTTTTATATGTGCCTCTTGACGTGGGCCGTGATGGGCCAGTTCACCGTCGAAACAAAAATGGGCTCTTAACACCGACGGCTGTAGCAAACGGGGACACGGGGACGGGGGACGGTTCCCCATCCCCGTCCCCGTTATACCCGACGGGGATCACTTCTTCCCCGTTTAATCCCCATGGGGACAAAATGTGCCCCATCCCCATCCCCTAATAGCGGAATTCCCCGCGGGGAATCGGGGATCGGGTCCCCGTTGCCATCTCTAGGACACACCCTCGCAACGTCATGGGCCCCCGAAATCTCACCTCAAGAGAAACTGCCAATGGTTGGGTACCAGGCTTTATCCGGCGCAACGCAACAGCCTCCACGGATCCACCTAACAATTGGGCCCTAGGCCCCGAGTGGACCAAACGTGCACACCGGAGTGGGCCATGAATTAAGCGGACTCGTTTAGTACTAACTTGTCCGCTAAAACGAAAGCAGACCAGGTGATAAAGAATTACCGTGATCATTGATTCACCATGTGGCAAACGCGGAGAGCAATTACACTAATGATCGGAGTTAACACACTACATCGTGTGTATAGCTTTTTGCTGCTACCTACGATCATATACAAATAATAAAAAATATACAAATTAAAATAAATCTGTTATTATACGGATTGCAAGTATATATACCAGTAAATACACAGGTAATGGATTGCACATTACGAGTAAATACACAGGTAATAGAATATATATAGTTTGAGTACAGATATGTATAATAATAACCATAACAAATGGGAAGAGTCATAATTATGAAAGTAAATTTCATATAAGATTGTGTTATTGACCTATATGAAATTTTATATATGTAGAAAAGGCAAAAAAAAGTGGTAATTTTGAAATATATAATAATTACTTATGGTTATTGGATTATTCTCTGTAACAATCTATATCTAATATCAAAGAGGTACAGATATGTATAATAATAACCATAACAAATGGGAAGAGTCATAATTATGAAAGTAAATTTCATATAAGATTGTGTTATTGACCTATATGAAATTTTATATATGTAGAAAAGGCAAAAAAAGTGGTAATTTTGAAATATATAATAATTACTTATGGTTATTGGATTATTCTCTGTAACAATCTATATCTAATATTAAAGAGCTAAAATTTCTGCTTTTAATTTCTTTTGCCTAATCGGCCACTGGGCTCTCTCTCGTCTCCGGCTTGTATTTGCTTCTTCGGACCGAGTCCATTTTCTTTTTGTTTTTTGTTTTCTGTGGTTGCCAATTTTTGATCTTCTTTACGTCATTTCACGATTGGTGTCCGTTTTCTCTTTCCATTTTAGTGCTTGCATGGATGCCCATGTATTCACCTCAATCCTTATATGTTGGGGTGGATTTGCATGGATTGCATAGCCATCCAAACAAGGCCCGGTTTCCATTCCATTTTTAATTTCCATAGTTTCTGTTGAGGTCCTTTTTCCCTATGCTCCCAATATATCCCGTTTTTTCATGATATAAAGATTAAAAACAAATAATAAATATCGTCTCTTCATTATCATTTGTCCTTTCTTATATAGACATAAAAAAATAAACAAATGATAAATACAACATTAAGAATCTTTTAACCCTAGACCATTATCTAATAAACAAATATTCACCCGACTAGCCTTATTAACCAATGGTCCAATTAATCAATCTGTGAACTAGTAAAATTTATCTTCCATTTTTTGTGTTATAAATGGTGCTTTTGATGCCGCCTCATCATAAATGTGGATAAAGAATCCGCGTCTCTGATCAAGCGGTTTTATTCTGAGCGCGGTCAGCATAAAAAGCATTTTTTTAAAACAAAATATACATCTAAAATAGTGAAATGCCCATAGATGGACCGTTGAGCGGTTGGTATATGAACTAAACAGAACACAAACGGGCCACAATAAATCCCCGTCCGTTACATAATTCTCTCATAGATTGGTCTTAGCTCTACCACATAGTCGGGTGAAACAACCGTCTAAGTGTTGGAGTCTTTGATGAACTGTGACATCATAGGTTGGTTAGTACACCACCTGTGATGTATTACCAGCGACAGTTGCTTAACTATCTTTAAGACAGATTATAGCCCGTCTATGATGAAATTTAGGCATAGTGTGAGATCCTTGAATGTACGGTAAGCCCTTGTTTGATTTGGTGGGAAATGGAGGGAGATTGAATGCAATAAAAAAGGATTGAAGGAGATTAAATTCTTTTCAAGTCAAAATCCCTATCACCCCCTCTATTCATCTTAGAGAGGAAATGAACTGAAGGAGCGTATGTTTCAAGTATTTCAGTTGTTTCAGCAGTATGTTGCAAGTGTTTTTTATGGATGTTGCAAAAATAGATCGAAGTGTTGCACATGTTGCAATGGCTATAAACGTTTGTTGCAAATGTATATTCCAAATATTTCATCTATTTCGCAAGTGTTTTATCTGAATGTTGCATATGTTTCATATATATGTTGCAAGTGTTTTATCTGGATATTCCATATGTTTTACAATGGCCTTTCAAGTGTTTTTCAAGTGTTTTTTGCAAGTGTTTCACACATGTTTGAAGTGTTTCATCTATCTCGAAATGTATGGTGCCAATGTTTTATTTAGATGTTTCGAAAATAGATCGAGTGTTGCACATGTTGCAATGGCGCCGGTGGTTGGCCACCACCTTCCCCTAGTCTGTGAACTCCCTGACCAGTGCCACGGCCCTATCGTCGCTCACCAGCAGCTCTAGTGCCCGGCCGCCCAGGACGACGCAGTTGAAGAGGATGGCGGCGCAGCCCCCCAAGACGACACAGTCGAGGGGGGACGTAGTCGATGCGGGTACGGGAAGCGGAGGGAGCACGGGCGTCTGAACGGGAGGCGCGGGTTTGCGTGAAATGGAGCAGTAAGCGCCAGTGTCCAGACGCAAGCATTCGCCCGGACGTCCGGGTGCTATCCATACTGATTTTTTTGTTGTGTTTGCCTCCCACATTTTATGGTCCACTTCGGTTCGATCTGCGTTTTGGTCTGCTCCGGTTCCATCGTCATGTGTGTGGCTCAATTTTCTCTTCCGTTGTCCACTCTGTCCAATTTGGTTCCAGTTTTTCCATCCTTTAGTTCTGGTTTTTCATATTCCTATTTTCCCTATTCCTTTTCTTCTCTTCGGTCTGGTTTGGTTCCAACTTTTCTTCCTCTGATTTGGTTCTGATTTTTCTTCTCGTTTTTTTGTCTGATTTATTTTTCTGCCCGTTCCTCTATTTTGTTAGTTTTTTCTTCAATATAAACATAAAAAAAATCAATAAATACAATACTATGGGCCTTTCAGCCATTACCTCTTCTCTAATATCTAAGAAACAAAGATTTTCATTATTAAGTTTGATGTAGTTTCGTTTAGAAACAAAATTTATTTTTGTACTCTAATGTTCTGTTCGGTTGCATCAATGGTAAATGACGGCTCTCCATCTCTCGGTGGTCACCCGACGACGATCACCCCACCAATCAGGTTCCCTCTTGTGCAGTGACGGAGCCAGAGAAAAAATTATAACTGGGGCGAGTTCTAACACAAAGATGAACGAAAAAGCTTATGACGCAAATCGCACTGTATTCACCTACTAAGATTGCACAAATTATTGTGAAAAAGCTAGAATCACAAAAATTATGGTGAAAAGGTGGACGAACAACACAAGATGTTACCTCAAATTTACAGAATAGATTGAGGTAACCAGTAGAGCTGCTGCCCCTGCTCTGCTGCTAACCTGTCCGCAGCCAGCCCCGGCACCAAGTTCCTCTCCTTCTCCCTCCATCGCTCCTGGCGCTGGTGGCGAGCGAACAGGCAGTGGGCCGTGCTGGTGCCTGGCGGCGGCCGGCGAGTGGGGTGGCGGCGAGCCGCGGTTGGCTCCTGGCAGCGGGCGGCGGCGGCCGGTGAGCGGGGTGGCAGCAAGCCACGGGCGGTGCCTGGCAGTGGGCGGCGGCGTCCGCGTCAATGCGCGAGTTCGGGAAGCAGAGCGCGAGAGCTAGACAGTGTCGGTGGATTGAAGATTTGGGGAGCCAAATTGGGCCTTTGTTGGGCACTTGGGCTAATCTTAAGTAACAAAAAAAGGCCCAGTTCCCACTGCCCAGCAGAACCGGTCATCTTCTTCTTCGCTACTCGGTGCTCGCTCGGCGCCATGTCAGCTTGTCTTGGCGGAGCAGCCTCTACTTAGCAGCTCGGCAACTGGAGCTAAGGAAGAAGAGGGGGTCCGGGGGTCTTGGACAACGTCGCTGGTAGCTGGGGCGGTCGCCCCTCCCCGCCCCTAGGGTGGCTACATCATTGCCCTTGTGTGTGGTGTTGATGGATCTTCTGACAGAATTGAAAGAAAAACTAGATTTCGTTCATGGGAAAAAGTTCAAAAAGGAAACCCTTCGACTTTTTTGGATCTTCGGTTCATCATACCGATGCTTTTTCAGATGGCGCCTTCTTACTCCTGGTCACGTTCAGGAAATATGCTTTTCATCTCGATGAAACTTCTGTGGCTTTTGCTTTGGCTTCTTGTTTGAGCGGATCTAGCTAGTTTTTATGTGCGTTTCTTAAGTGATCGTCATTTTCATTTCTCAGTTGCCAACAAGCAAGTAGGTTTTCATGTTTATGGTCTACGTCGTTTCATTGGACATTAATTTAATGCTTCGTTTCATCTATGGAACAATTGAGTTGCACATTGGCATTGTGAAAAAATGACTCTAGGAGGAAGAACATGAAAGGGAATAGACCAGGGTACTAAAAAAATACAAAAAAGCTTTCTTCCCAAAAAAGGTCAAATTTGCATCTCAGATTGTTCAGAGCTCTCCTCCAATCAAATTCAAACCACAGCTGCCTCCTCCACTGATTCGTTTGGTCAGTTTTCTGTTCAGCTACCTGCTATGCAGTCTCGTGGCAATCTCGTTTTTGGATCTACTCAGTGTTCTCCAATGGGTTCTGTGATCCCAGTCAAAACAGTTTCTGATTGGATCGATTCAAGTCTGAATTTACAGCAATTTTCTTCTTCAAAAGGGGCAAATTCAGTTGGTCATCCTTCTAAGTTTCCAGATGGAAAGCTTTCAGATTTCAAAGGTGCTCTTCAGAGGCCAAATTTGACGAGTTCAGTTTCTAGGCCGCCAACAGATTTCTTACCTTGCCTTAACTGCCTTGGGACAGGACACTCTGCCACTCTTTGTTCGCAACAAATTCATTGTAAGAAATGTTACAACTATGGACACAATGCCCGTTGGTGTTTAACCAGCTCCAGCCCATGAGTGTTTTGGAGGCGTAAAGGGTTGATTTGAATGCAATCCAAAATAAAGGAAACCGATCTCTCTTTTGATCGTGATATGCTTGTTTCACCGGCCCTTGTTTGAAATAGTACTGACTCTCTGACTTCTGCAAGCAGAAAACCCCAATATCCGCCAAGTTACATCCAATACAATTTGCTTCGTCTTAGCTATAATCCGTAGCTCGAATGGCCAACTTCGTAGTGAACCTAGAGCCTTACGTGCCACCCAGGTTGAGGTTGACGCGTGATCATCACCAGGAACCCGCCTTGCCGTCACGATGAGTATGCTATCGCTACCTATATCCTTTGCCACAACAACACCGGGTCGGCTGATGCAATGGATGTTGTGGATTACTTTGAGGTAGTGTGTCATGTCCAGATAGTATCTGCTTGTCTCTCTCCACTGGGTCTTCGTTTGTTGCAATTCAGATCAGTGATTCGTAGGCAGTCAATGGTGAATCTTAGCTCTTTTTTTGTTGTCAAATCCCTTTTTTTGTAAAGCCGTTTTTTTTACGCAAAAGACCGTGGGGGAGATCCCCACAGTGAGATTTTGAATTTATATATTAAAAAAGAGTCCACAGGGTTACATACCTCAATTAACTAAAAGCATCTAACCAAATGCAAAAGGATGTCTTAAAATCATCCCTAAATCTAACTGACTGGAGCATACATTGATTCTTGAAGTTGGAAAGCCAAGCAGCGATGGTAGGATTCCCTCTTTTGAAGATTTTGTAAAGCTGCTTGATACATCACAAATAGGTATTTTAAAAAAGCTATATCTGAAATAGAGAAATGCCCACAAATGGACCTTTGAGCGGTCGGTATATGAACTAAACAGAACACAAATGCAGGGGCGGATCTAAGGCCCGGGCTGCCCAGGTTGCAGCCCGGGGTGTGGACCAAAAATCCTTTTAACAGCTCCTTTGTATGGCCCAAGATAGCCCATGAAAATATAGATTTAGCCCTACCTAATGCGGCCTAAACATTTCTTATACTATTCCAGCCCCTCCTTCGAGGTGTTTTTGGATCCGCCACTGCACAAATGGGCTGCTAGCCCACTATAAATCTCTGTCCGTGATATAATTTCCATCAACAATTGGTCTTAACTCTACCACACAGTCGGGTGAAACAAGGAGTCTGTGATGAACTGTGACATCATAGGCTGGTTAGTACATTGTCTGTGATGTATAAGAGATAGTTGCCTAACTGTCTTTAAGACATTCTCAAAAAAAAAAACTGTCTTTAAGACACGTTATAGCTCGTCTGTGATGAAATTTAGGCTTGGTGTGAGGTCCTTGAATGTACCGTAAGGCCTCGTTTGATTTGGTGGGAAATGGAGGGGGATTGAATACAATTGAAAAGGATTGGAGGAGATTAAATCCTCTACAAGTCAAAATCCCTAAGCCTCTATTCATCTTTGGGAGCCCATTAACTGCAGGAGCCCTAAAGGTCAAAACTTTTTTTTGAGGCACTGATGGTTCCAAAATACCGATCATTTAGTGGCTGCGGTGTGCATTTAGTGGCTGCGGTGTGCACATGTGATTTTGCTTGCTAACCGGTGCAATGGGATTGCATTCTACGTTCCGCATGATGCGACGAGATTTTGTGCATGCTACTGACGGGTTCCTTTTGTTTAGGGCTGCTAGCTGTTCTGTAATTTGGTTTTCCTTTTGAAATGAGATGCTTAGTTCTGATTTCCTGAATGTGCAACCGAAGATTCAAACACTAAAATAAGTAAATGCGCCACGCTACAAACTATAGGAAATTTGTAACGTGCATGCATGTTGCACAGTTCCAACTTGCACGAAATGAAGATAATAAGCAAACGTGGCATGCAAAATTCCTCCAGCTTGCAGGAAGGGAAATCCCGGGTCAACGTCGAGAAGTACAAAGTTTGATTCCAACTCAGCATGAAATAAACAAAACCCAGTAGGGCGGCCATGCACACTTTAGTGTACACACTACACTTCTCCCGCGCCCTATATAAGCTGCTAGGGCCACCCATTACATGCAAGAAAAACTGACTAGCTTCAAAACTTCAGTTTTTAGCTAGCCTGGAAGAAATCTGCGCTCTAGTCACACATTACATAGAGATAGAGATGGTCGGTGGTTTGCTCGTCAATCTGTCGTACACAGTTCTATGTTGTGTTACGGTGGTGATAGGATGGTTACTTCACTGGGCTTACAGATGGGTGTGTCCCCTATGCAAGGGGAGACTTCCTCCTGGTTCCATGGGCTTCCTCATTATTGGAGAGACCCTCCAATACATGAAAGTTAGCCCTTCTATCGACATCCCGAGCTTCTTCCGCCAACGACTGAAGAGGTGAACTGAGGAACCCAGACTTTATTAGTTTTATTCACTCCGATAGGTCTATATATATATATTACACAACTGCACAAACGATTTTTACAGTCACCTCCCTTTATTTTAGGACGATTCATATATATGGTATAAACTGTCTCACAAATGTTTTGCTGCACTGTAACTTGCGAGCTACCCTTAGAAATTGAATTCCAGCAGCGCGGTTGACTTAATTGCCTTAAAAATATGTAGGGCAGTTGACTGTACCGAATTACCCATGAAACTAAGCATCCTAGGCGATTTATTATGCCAACTCTCACTAAAAATTGTTTGGTCAACAACCTCTGAAAATAGCTATCAAGTAAAAAAATTCATAAGTTTTTAAAATAAAATGGGACAAAGACAAATATTGTATCAAAATTGTACAGCTCGACAAGATCTAAAACATTATAGTTGTCATCTTTTTTTATTTGAGAAAGCCCAATATTGCATATTTTCGGGTTTTTGGTTGCAAATGCTACATATTGAAGAAAGGCACAAGATTGAGCAAGTTTGAGAAAAAGTGTGATGAAGAATTCTTACTTGGATATTCAACCACAAGCAAGACCTATAGAGTTTGGAATTTGGTAAATGGTACACTTGAGGAGGTACATGATGTGAAATTTAATGAAACACAAGGCTCTCATGATGAAGTTGAAAATCTTAGTAATGTGAGAGGCAAGGATTTAGAAAATGCAATGAGGAACATGGATGTGGGTGACATTAGACCAAGACAAGTGCAAGATGAAGAAGGCAATGGGGTGCTCAACACAAGTATGGAAGTTGGTGCAAATGAAGCTAGCTCAAGTGGTTCACATGAAGTACAAGATCAACAAGCTAGCACATCTTAAGCCAATGATCAAGTCCCTATTCTCCAACCGGTATCTATTGCAAGGGATCATCCCTTGGATCAAATCATTGGAGGCATTCAAAGTGGTGTGCAAACAAGATCAAGGCTAGCATCTTTTTGTGAGCACTATTCTTTTGTCTCATCCATAGAGCCAACCAAGATTGAAGAAGCATTGATGGATGTTGATTGGGTAAATGTCATGCATGAAGAGCTTAACAATTTCATAAGAAATGAAGTTTGGGAACTTGTTGAGAGGCCAAAGAAGCACAATGTAATTGGCACTAGATGAGTTTTTCGCAACAAGCAAGATAAAGATGACATTGTAGTGAGGAACAAAGCAAGATTGGTAGCACAAAGTTATACTCAAGTAGAAGGTCTTGACTTTGGAGAAACCTATCACTACCACAGAACCAAAATTTCTTGGTGGCCAAAAACCGCCAAGGAATATAGAAAAACCGCCAAGGAAATAGTTATTGGCGATCAACCGTCAAGAATGAACCGCCAAGGCTAGATTGCAAGTAAAATACAATTTTCTTGGTGGCTAGCCCTCAAGGAAGTTTTCCTTGATCGCCAACCACCAAGAAAAATATGGACATATACTAAACTGCCAAAACGACAAGAAAATGAGTCGGCAGTCAAGGAAATTCATTTTCTTGGGGGTGACTAACCGCCAAGGAAATATATCAACCACCAAGGAAATATGTCAAAAATAGTTCAAAAATCTCAAAACCCTACGTCTACTAAGTTTCGAACTCACAACCTCAACATCCACATAGTTGGGTCCTTACCACTACACCGCTAAGTCATTTGTGACTTCATATCTAACGCATTGCATTTGTATTGAGTATAGTGAATTTTGTAATGCATATTTGACACTCTAAATGAATTCAAACGAAAAAAGTTTGAACATGAAAGTTTTAGATCTTTTCAAGTACTACAACTTTCATTTAGGTCATTTTTCCATTCGAGATCATTTGAAAAAAATCATAAAAAGTATTGATTTTTAAAAAAATATTTTTCTTTGGCGGTTTGCAACTACACTCAAGGAAATGATGTTTTCCTTGGCGGTTGATAACAACACTCAAGAAAAGATGCATATTTCCTTGGAGGCTGAGTGGAACCGCCAAGGATACACATTTCCTTGGCGGTTTTCTGCAACCGCCAAGAAAATGATAATTCCTTGGCGGTTGGATTTTGGCACTCAAGAAAATACTGAACCACCAAGGAATTTTTATTTTGGTGTAGTGTATGCACCGGTAGCAAGATTAGAGGCAATAAGAATCTTACTAGCCTATACTTGTGCCCACAACATAGAGCTATATCAAATGGATGTCAAGAGTGCATTTCTAAATGGTTACATCAATGGGTTGGTCTATGTTGAACAACCTCCCGGTTTTGAAGATGACAAGAAGCCCAACCATGTGTACAAGCTCAAGAAGGCGTTGTATGGATTGAAACAAGCACCTAGAGCATGGTATGAGAGATTGAGAGATTTCTTACTCTCTAAAGGTTTCAAGATGGGAAAGGTTGACACCACTCTCTTCACCAAGAAGATTGGCAATGACTTGTTTGTGTTGCAACTATATGTGGATGATATTATCTTTGGATCAACCAATCAAGACTTTTGTGAAGAGTTTGGGAATATGATGGCAAATGAGTTTGAGATGTCCATGATTGGAGAGCTTAGCCACTTCCTTGGTCTTCAAATCAAGCAAATGAAGAATGGCACATTTGTGAGTCAAGGCAAGTACATTAAAGACATGATCAAGAAGTTTGGATTGCAAGATGCAAAACCAATGAACACACCTATGGGCATAAATGAGCACTTAGACTTGGATTCAAGTGGCAACATGGTAGATCAAAAGCAATATAGATCAATGATTGGAAGCCTACTCTATGTCACCGCATTAAGACCGGATGTTATGTTTAGTGTGTGTATGTGTGCAAGATTCCAAGCCTCACCAAGAGAGAGTCACTTGAAGGCAACAAAGAGAATATTAAGGTACTTGAAGAACACACAAGATGTTGGGTTGTGGTATCCTAAGGGGTTCAACTTTGAGCTTATTGGATATTCGAACTCCGACTATGCCGGATGCAAAGTGGATAGAAAGAGCATAAGTGGTACATGCCAATTGCTAGGAAGGTCACTAGTTTCATGGTCATCTAAGAAGCAAAATAGTGTTGCATTATCAACGGCCGAAGTGGAATACATTAGTGTTGGTAGTTGTTGTGCACAATTACTTTGGATGAAGGCAACATTGGATGACTTTGGATTGAAATTCAAGAAAGTGCCCTTGCTATGTGACAATGAGAGTGCCGTGAAGCTAACCAACAACCCCGTGCAACATTCAAGGACAAAGCACATTGACATAAGACATCACTTTATTAGAGATCATTAATTGAAGGGAGACATTGCAATTGAGAGTGTTGGCACCGATGATCAATTAGCGGACATATTCACTAAGCCACTTGATGAGAAGAGATTTTGCAAGTTAAGGAATGAATTGAACATACTAGACTTCTCAAATATGAAGTGAAAGCACCCCCACATTATATGACATGCCTCTCCTTCGACTAATGCAAGGTAAAATTATGTGATATGGCATTCATACATTGCTAAGGACTTGTTTAGAGCATTTAGCCATTCCTTGCATGTTATAGGCTCATTCATGAAAATCAAATGAATTTGATGTATGTATGATACCACTATTGCTATCTATGCTTGTATGATCTAGTGGTAGCATATGACATGTTTGTGGGCTTGCAAACTTAGTGTTGAATCCAGAACATGAGCTCATGATGTGTAACTTAACATGGTCAAGATAACCCTTCTAGTGAGGTGTGAAGAAGCTTGCCCTTGGATCAAACTTAGTTACATACTCTAGGCAAGTGATCTAGATTGAACTAAAGTGATAAAAATGATTCTCACATTCACCCCATCGTTTGACTTAACTCCAACTAAAATTTGTTCACCTTTTTGGTGATTGTTGACAAAGGGAAAAAATAAGTCACAAAGATAAGAAATGTATGACAAAGGGGGAGATATGGCAAAGGAAGGGGATCAATTAAAATTTAAGCACACAAATAGGGGGAGCAAGCTCATAGGCACAATTGTTGCATTTGAATGTGCATAATCATGTGAAATGGTGCATTGCAAGTTTTAAAATACAATATACATGCTTGCTTGATGTATGCTAGTAGTAAGATTTGAATGGTGATTGATATACTAGTATGCATAGGATGATAGCTAGATATATGTGCTTACAAGTGGATCAAGAGCCTTTGCTTATAATGTTGATCTCACGAGGTATCTTGAGTTTTGATGTATGTCTAGTGGTATTTGGTGCTAAGGATGGTATAAATTTGGCAACTCCGATGGTATCATGCTTCAAAGGTCCAACTCTTATACCTTAGCATCAATTGTTTGTGGTAGCTCACCTAAAACTTCCAATCTATGCATATGTGAACAATTGAACCAAACACATGGAATCACATATGTAGGGGGAGCTAGCACTATCAAGTTGTAATTTAAATTGATTTTCATATCTTTGTAAAGGTTGTCACCAATTACCAAAAAGGAGAAGATTGAAATCCCATGTTTTGTTTTGGTAATTGATGAAACCTAAGTTGCTAATGCTCTCTCTAAGTGAATCATGAGATAGATAGCAACAATGAAGTCGGAGCAAGGTGGCAAGGATGATAGAGCCACAAGATCACAAGATCATGGACATTGAAAAGATGAACATGGTGATCAAGCTCCACAAGAGGAGAAAAGAGAAGGATCATGGTGGATCAAGGCAAAGGTATACTTGATAGGGTTTGGTTTTAGTGATCAAGACACTATAGAGAGTGTGATCATATTTAGGATAGATAACCAACTATCAAGGTGGAAATTCACCGTGAATCCGAGGTTCAAGTGCCATCTAGATTCATTTTCATGAGCATGTGCATTTAGAATCTAGAGCACTAACTTGTTGAACCTTGCAAAAGGCTTTGAAAAATGCTAACACACGTGCACAATGGTGAGACACTTTGGGGTTGGCAAGATAGAAGCAAGGGAGTTAAGAAATGGTGAAGAATGTGTCTCTGCGTGTGCATCGGACGCACCTGGTAGTGGCATCGAACGCGTTCGATGCATGGTGGCTGGCTGAGTAGAGGCAGCAGTGTTACAGGGAGTGTCGGACGCACTAGTCGTGTCTGGACCTCTCTAGAACCTCTCTGGTGCATGACTGGACCAGGGCATCCGACGCTGGACCTGCAGCACCAGCGCGTCCGGTCTAAGGCTGTTTGGTGGCGATTGCGCGAAGTAGTAATCGACCGGACGCTGGCGTGCATCCGATGCAGCATCGGACGCGTCCGATAGAGGATGGACGGCTCTGGAATCTTACTGGACTACGATCGGACGCACAGGCAGGTGCGTCCGGTGCGTGCGTCCGGTGCAACATAGCTCGAGCGCTGACTGTGTTGTAGCCATTGGAGATCGACGGGCGAGATTTAAACAGGGATGCGTGGCAGCCATCGGGGCGTCGGACGCTGTCGACTGGATGCGTCCAACGGTCACGACTGGCGCGTTCGGTCGTGTCTGTTTCAGCCCAATGGCTATGTGAGTTGAGGGAGCTCTATATAAGTGTTATGGCTGGCTCTTGGAGGTCTCTCTTGGCCATTTGATCTTCTTGACATACTCTAGAGCTGAGCATACTCCCTGACACTCATCTCTTTGCTTTGGTGCACATCTTGAGAGAGATTGAGTGAGATTCAAGTGCATTGCTTAAAGAGTTTGCATCTAGTGGCACTTGTTCTTCGTGTTGGCTACATATTTCTTGTTACCCTTGGGAATTCACTGATTCCCTAGCGGTTTGGAGCAGCGGTGGTGTTGAGCTCGAGTTGGTGCATGTTCGAGGTCACACCCGGTGGATTGTAAGGGATTCTTGAGCCTTCCCCGTGGGAGTTCGTGAATTGGCTACTCTAGTGAAGCTCGTAGCTTGTGGATCCCCATCTTGTGTTGGTTGTGCGGCACCCGGTAGCGGGTTTGGCATGTGATGCCAATTAGCTCGTGAACCTCTAAGTGGGTGTATCGTTACAACGAGGAGTAGCTTGCTGGTGAGTAAGTGAACCTCGGTAAAAAATCTTGTGTCATCTCTTTACCGAGGATTTCTCTTGTAATTGTGATTGTGATTGGTCTTCATTGATTGGATCATTACCTCTACTCTCCGCGTCGGTATAACAATCACCCTCTACGTTGCTCTTACCCTTTGTCCATACTTGCTTAGTGGTAGAGTAACTAGTTGAGTAGCATAGCTTGCTTAGCTTTATCTTGTTAGCTCACCTAGGAGTAGAGCATAGTAGAAACTTAGTTGTTGGTGTGCTCTTAGTGATCATAGCCTAGAAATTGGTAGGAGGCTTGCACCCCTTTGTAGGCTAGCGCAAAATTCGCTTCACCGTTTTATTTACTAACCTCTTGCCTTAAGTGTTTTGTAGAAGATTTTATTAGGCTATTCACCCCGTCTAGCCATTAGGACCTTTCACCTAGGGTGGGGTTGGCCGACCCCACCTGTCTGCTCCTCCCTCTCTGCTTTGGGGGTTAGTCCTCTGGTGTCCTCTAGAACCTTCTAGTGTTGGAGCCGCGATGGAATATTCAATTTAATCTGACGTGTGGGTCTTCTTTTGCTCTTTTTTCTGAATAAACCCTGTAGAAACACAGATTCACCAAAACTATGGAATTCTGTTAGTTTAAACCCCTATTCTATGTTGGCAATTTCTTTTATGCTCTTATTCAAGTTTCTTTGATAGTTTAAAATAGTTATCTACTGTCAACGGCAAGCACGGACATCGTTGTCGGACGTGGCCTCTTTGAAGATGCATGTATGACCGCCGGGAGGCTGTCAGCCCGTAGACCGGGAGACTTCGCGCCGGCGCAATCGAGTAGGAGGGGGCTTGATCGTTGCAGAGCTGGTTGACTTGGACTTTGGCTGCTTTAAGCAGCGCTCTGACCTTGGCGATCTCAGGCGTCTTTTGGAGTCTATCTAGCTCGTGAGTAGCCACAGCTAGGTTGGCGCTCGGGGTTTGCTCGACTTCCTGGTTGCCGACGCAGAAAAATTCTTGCTCAAGATGGCGAACGAAGCGTGGTGGATTGCCCCTTGCGTTGCCTGGGACCTCTCCAGTGGCGTTGCCAGCGTTATTGGCCTCCGCACAGTATCGTGCGCAGTCGGCGTTCCGGGCTTCACATTCGTCACGCTGGGTGGTTGTTTCTCCATCGGCAGTGGCACTATCATGGCTGATCATGAATAGCTCACCGACAAAGCGCTTAGGGACGGCATAGTAGCTGGAGGCGGTCATGGTGGAGCTCTCTGAATCTAAATCTACACTATCCTCTAGGATGGTGTAGAGGGACTCCTCTGGGGTCAATCGGATCGCTACCATGTTCACCGTTGGCGCAGCCTGATCAGCCTTTAGGCAGATTAGATTCGGGGAGATCGTTGATGTCGGCCCCGATGTCGCACTGGATCTGGTCGGTGAAGCAATTCTATATGGTGTTTTGATAGATGGTGCCCGCACTTGTTAACCTGATGGGGTGAGCCATCACAACGTTCGCTGCCAAAGTTTCCTGATCAGCCTTAGGCAATGGCCGACGGCGAACCGTGCGCCCCTCGGGCATAGCCGTAACCACCAGATATTCATCTAACCATCTCGGGCGGCGTTAGCGAGCGGGGCGCTCAATCATGGCCGCATGGTGCCGCTGGAGTGCAGGAGATTAGTAGCTTTCGGAAGACTGGTCTAAGACCGACTTTGCAAGAGACAAGCAATCGGCTAAGCCTTGGTCGACCCAATCAATGGAAGTGATCAAGTCGTCCTCATCAATGGAGTTCCTCGCCCGATGAGGTGCTGAGTGGTGAGTCCTCAGTGGGAGGACGACTCCGGAATCTCGCGAAGAGGTTCCAGGACCGGACCTGCTATCGCAGGTGTTGGCGTGATCGATACGTATAGGATCTTCCTGTACCACCTCTATGATCTCCCATTCACCATGGGAGTTAATCACCTAGGTCATAGATACAATCGTGAAAGACTGGCCTGGCTTGGGGGGAGTACGCTCGGAAAGTGCACCATCTGGTTCGCCATGGAATCAGCACGTACACCCCTACCTGGCGCGTCTACTATCGACGAAATATGGTTGATAGTCCATCGAGGGGTATACCCCCGATGGTGCGCTCCATGTGGTGGAGGGTAGGGTTACACAAGCGCAAGGACGCGAAGTGCGCGTGGTCAGAAACCGAATGGTAACACAAGCGCAGGGACACGAGGTTTAGACAGGTTTAGACCGTCAATACGACATAATACCCTACTGATGTGTTATGGTGGATCGTATTGAATGGGATTGAATGAGATGGGATGAGTTTGAGGGGTTCCCCTACCCGCCTTATATAGGTGGGGGGCAGGGTTACAGGTCAGTTAGATCTGAATCTACTCGGTTACATGATAATCATTATATAGAATACAATATCTTGCATATTCGAGCAGATCTATCTCTATCTTCAAGATATCTTCTAGAAGCCTTGCGGTGCACGCCAAACAGTGTTGTGCGCCGCGCGTCTTGATCTTGTGGTCTGGACCACCCCCATTGGTGCGGTCCATGTTTTATCCTGCGGGTATCCAGAGTTATACTCCCCAAAGTCAGGACCCGGATCAATCCCATGTTTGGGATGATCCCCTCCCCAGCTTTGTAATCGACTTAGTGGTTCGCAATTCTGCTGAGCCCGCTGTTATAGTATAAAGTCTGAGGAGGTTTGTTTTTTTAAAAAAAAAACACAATTTGCTTCCGTCTCAGCTAGAATTCATCGCTCCAATGGCCTTACGTGCCACCCAGGTTGAGGTTGACGCGTGATCATTGCCAGGAACCCGCCTCGCCATCACAATGAGTATGCTATCGCTACCTATATCCTTTGCCGCAACAACACCGGCTGATGCAATGGATATTGTTATGGATTACTTTGAGGGAGTGTCGTCTCCAGATAGTATCTGCTTGTCTCTCTCCGCTGGGTCTTTGTTGTTTGTTGCAAGTCAGATCAGCGATTAGTAGGCAGTCAATGGTGAATCTTAGCCCTTTTTTGTCGTCAAATCCCATTTTTTCAAAGCCGATGATACATCACAAATAGGTATTTAAAAAGCTATATCTGAAATAGAGAAATGCCCACAGATGGACCTTTGAGCAGGCGGTATATGAACTAAACAGAAAACGAACGGGCCGCTATAAATCCCCGTCCGTGATAATTTCCATCAAAGATTGATCTTAACTCTACCGCACAGTCAGGTGAAATAAGGAGTCTCTCTGATGAAATGTGACATCGAGGCTCGTTCGTCTGTGATGTATTATAAGGGACAGTTGCTTAACTGTCTTTAAGATGGGTTATAGCTCCTCTGTGATGAAATTTAGGCATGGTGTGAGCCTGTGAGGTCCTTGAATGTACCATAGGACCTTGTTTGATTTGGTGGGAAATGGAGGGAGATTGAATACAATCGAAAAGTATTGACGGAGATTAAATCCTCTACAAGTCAAAATCCTATCCCCTCTATTCATCTTGGGGAGCGAATTAGGCCTTGTTTAGTTTTCTCTTCAAAATTTTACACCCTATCACATCGAATGTTTGGACACATGCATAGAGTATTAAATATAGACTATTTACGAAACTAAATGCACAGTTTGAGACTAATTTGCGAGACGAATCTATTAAGCTTATTTAGTCTATGATTTAACAATATGATGCTACAGTAACACATGTGCTAACGACGGATTAATTAGGCTTAATAAATTCGTCTCGTAGTTTACTGACGAGTTCTGTAATTTATTTTTTATTAGTATCCGAATACCCCATGTAACACCCCTATGTGACACCCGATGTGATATCCCAAAACTTTACACCCTGGAACTAAACAAGACCTTAACTGCATGCAGGAGCCCTAAAGGTGTCTAGAAAACTATTTTTTATTTGAGGCACTGATGGTTCCAAAATGCCGATCCATCATTTAGTGGCTGCGGTGTGCATGTGATTTTGCTTGCTAACCGGTGCAATGGGATTGTA
The DNA here is from genome assembly GCA_020631735.1 of Saccharum officinarum. Taxonomy (NCBI): domain Eukaryota; kingdom Viridiplantae; phylum Streptophyta; class Magnoliopsida; order Poales; family Poaceae; genus Saccharum; species Saccharum officinarum. The sequence continues at coordinate 13,983,869 of CM036191.1, read as the reverse complement.
TTCTACGCGATAGGGATTCCATTATATTACGCACTCCGCTTGATGCGACGAGATTTTGTGCATACTACTGTCACGGGTTCCTTGTGTTTAGGGTTGCTGTTCTGTAATTTGTTTTTCCTATAGAAAAGAGATGCTTAGTTCTGATTTGCTGGACATCATGCGCAACCGAAGATTCACTGCCGGAAACAAAATTGCCGAGTGCCGCACTCGGCAAAGGCCACACGACTAAGTCTCGTCCGGCAAAGCCCTCTTTGCCGAGTGTTTTTTTAGGCACTCGACAAAGACTTTACCGAGTGTCTTTTTCGGCCGTCGGCAAAGTAAAGTGACTGGGAGGGACGTCTGTTTTTAGACGGAGGCTTTGCCGATTGCCAAGCCCACGGCACTCGGCAAAGAGTTTTCAAAAAAAATTATTTTCTTTGCCGAGTGCCCTCCTGACGAGGCTCTCGGCAAAACTTTTTTTTTAAAAAAATTATTTTCTTTGCCGAGGGCCCTTCAGCCTAGGCACTCGGCAAAGACTTTTCTTTACCGAGTGCCCCTACCCGGCTCTCGGCAAATATTTTTCAAAAAAAAATTCCTTTGCCGAGTGCCCTGCCGCTGTGACACTCGGCAAAGAATGGCACCTTTGCCGAGTGCCTGCTCTTCGGCTCTCGGCAAAGAATATGCACTTGGCAAAGACCTTTTCCAGGTGCCCAGGAATGGTCACTTTGCCGAGTGCCTAGGCCAGGGCACTCGGCAAAGTGATCAAAAACAATATTTTTTATTTTTTTACTTTCTAACCACACAAACAAATCGTACATATCACAAACATCACATATATCACAGACATCAAATAAATCTCACAATATATCACCAACATCACAATATATCACAAGTGCACAAATAATCCATCAAAAGTGCACAAACCATCACATGTCTCACAATATAATCCATCACATGAAACCATCACAAGTGCACAACACCAACATCACAAATAATACATGAAAAACAAAAGTCTCACCCCCAAGGTCCCCAATCCGACCCTCCCGACCCCGGCTGATGCGGCGGAAGATCATTCGAAGCCGCCGATTGATTCTACACAAAGGAGAAGAAAAATTAATACAAATAGTAATACTAAGGCCAAAATACAGAAAAAATTTGCAGCACTAGGTGTAAAATTGTAATCTAAGGCTAGACAAGTCAAAATTTCGGCAGCACCTCCCCTGCACGGTGAGGTTTTCAAAACCTGCAAGAAACCAACGGCACGATGACCGACAAACACATATATATCAACGGCACGATGGCCGACCACCACATATATATTTCACCCCACATGTATATATCAACAGCACGATGCCCAACAATAAACCTGGTAAGTAAAGAGCTTGTGGTAGAGAAGGCAAACTCACAGGAGTGCCTTGATAAGGAGGTGGAGCAGGAGCAGCGAACAACGCAGGTGGCGGTGAATGACCCATCGAGGCGCCAAGACTTGTCACGTATGCAATCATGGCATCCATCCTCAACCGCTCGGCCTCCCGCTTGGCCACCATCCTCTGTCAATCGGCCTCCATCCTCATCTCCATCTCCTCCCGTTGCTTCCTCTCTTGTTCCAGCTGGGCCTATAATATTTCACCCTATTGTTACAAGTAATTTCGAGGTATGTAAAACCAATGAACGATGAATAAAACAGAAATAACCTGTAGTGCTGCCACCCGGTGCGTCGCAGTGTCCGGCCTTGGGCGTATGGCCGGGCTTGCGCTCATGCTCCTTGCCCGGATCTCGGAGAGAGTGGGAGTAGTGGCCGAGTCGAGCGTGCTGTCACCAATCCAGTACCGCCCATGCTTCTTGCCTCCTCCTACCCTCATGACGATCTGGCCATCAAGGTCTGCGGTGCTCGGATCATACTCTGACCCATGGACCGTCATTGCCATCTCAGTGTACTGACTGAGGTGCTCATGGATGGTCTCATTGGTGTACGACTCGGCCGGGTCCTCCGAGTGCCAGTCGACGCTGGATGTCGCTTTGCCCTTGTGGGCCATAGCCCATGCCTTGAGCTGGGAGCATGGCTGGTTCCCATGTGACGCCGACTGCGAGAAAAACAACAAGACGATTAGAAATCATGCAGAAATAAACGTTAGAAAGAATAAATGAAGCCGCGTACCCATCTAGCCGCATATCCGTCGAGGCTAAGGTTGCCCTGATGGTGTGCTGGACCTGGCATCATCAAACGCCGGTCCCGGCAAGCGCTGTGTGTCTCCGCCCACTCGGCACTCAACCACCTGTCCACCATCATCACCCAGGTCGGTGTATGATTGGCGCACCAATACGGAGGCACCTACACGTCATCAAGTATATGACATATAATAAGATCAATTCAAGCCTACTAAATCTTAGAAGAAATCAGTATTGATGTTGTATAATAAGATCAATTCAAGCCTACCGCGGCACCAGTCATCATCTGTGGTGCAGGGTCTGTAACCACGACACCTTTAGTAAAGTTCTTGATGTCTTGTCTGAATGGATGGTCAATAGGGAGGAATTATCGATGTTTGTCGAACGAAGAATACTTGCCACCTTTCTGCAGCCAAATGAACTTCAGAGCTGCCTTGCATACGGGGCATGGGAACTTTCCATGAACACACCAGGCACAGAATATCCTATACGCCAGGAAGTCATGCAGGGAGTAGTGGTACCAAACATGCATGGTAAAGTTTGTCTTTGTAGCTCGGTCGTATGTCCATACACCTTTGTCCCAAGCATGGACCAATTCATCAATCATAGGCTCCATGAACACACCCATGTTATTCTCCGGGTGTTCAGGAATTATCAACGACAAGAACACGTTCTGTCGTTGGAAGGCAACGCCAGGGGGGACATTCAGGGGGATAACAAACACGGGCCAACAAGTGTATGGGCAGCCATCAGTCCATAGGGATTAAACCCATCTGTTGCCAGCGCAACACGTACATTACGAGCCTCTTTAGCTTTCTCATTATGAATCCCATCAAAGCGGGTCCATGCTTCACCATCGGATGGATGTACCATCTTGTAAGGATTGTATCATTTGCCATTTTTGTGCCATGTCATCTGTTTCACGGATTCCTCAGTCATGTACAACCGTTGGATCCTCGGTATGAACGGAAGGTACCGTAGGATTTTCACGGGGATCGAAAGCTGTCTCTTCTAACCATCACCAGAGTCTACCTCCAGATACCTAGAGGATTTACACTTTGGACAGAACTTTGCTTCCTCGTGTTCTTTCCTAAATAGGACACACCCCTTCGGACAAGCATGTATATGCTCATATGGCATCTTGAGTGCATGAAGGAGTTTCTGTGACTCGTACATGCTCTTTGGTAGAATGGACCTTTCGGAAGCATGCTGCCAAAAATGGTCAACATAGCATCGAAGGCATCTCGGCTCAGGCTAAACTGGGACTTTAAGGCCATTACGCGTCCAATGCCATCCAGCTAAGAAACCTTTGTGTGGCCATGAAGGGGTTTCTGTGTCGTAGACAACATGTCGTAATATGCCTCTGCGCTTCCCTCTGGCTCCTCCTCCTCTCTACGTCTTTCAGCGAAGTGTGCTTCGTGATAGTCATCAACATGTCTGCTACCCCGGCTTCAGCATCATAATCCTTGATGCATGGTCTCACCACCTCCTCTCTCACACGATCGGCTTCACCATGGTACACCCACCGGGTATAGTGTGCCGTACATCCATTCTTACAAAGATGTGTACTCATTTCCCCTTTTGTTTGCCTTTTTCTGTTGTTACACTTGCTGTAGGGACAAAAAATGACACGCGCTCCTTGAGCCGGAGCAAATGATTGTTCGATGAAAGCCTCGGTCTTTTCGATCCATTCTTTGGTAAACGAACTCTGACTTTGGCGGCCCGAGTACATCCACTCACGGTCATCCATCCTCTAACATATATATTAGCAAGTAATATAACCATCAATTGCATCTACACGACGTTCCTACTATCTAATAGGTGAGGATAGGTCCTAATCCCATCCGAGGATGCATAGATGGGGTTAGTTTCCATGGTCTGGTCCGATCCGAGATAGAATTTCAGCAGCACCTCCCCGCTGTTCTCCAAATACCCGTATCCGGAGAACAACAGGAAGGTAATGCCAAAACTCTGTCTCGGATCGGAGTAGACCATAGAAACTAACCCCATCTACGCATCCTCGGGCTGTCAAAAAAATGTGGACAATTCGAAACAGATACGGTTATAGATACGCAAAGATCTGCATATTTCCAACCGTATCTCTTTCGAACGGGAGACGCCTAACTGGGTTACGCGATACACGACCATGATACGGAAAGAGAGGTTATACCAAGGGTGGCGGTGGAGTCAGGCTAGCGGGGTCGTGGCGGGTCGGTGCAGTGGAGAGGCGACGTGGTGCAGGCAGACCCGCAGTGGCGAGGAAGACGATCGGGGTCACCGGGGTACTCTGGCTCGGCTCCTGCAAAAAAAAGAAACAAAATACCGTCAACTCAAAATTTCGGCAGCACCTCCCCTGCACGGTGAGGTTTCCAAAACCTGCAAGAAAACAACGGCACGATGGCTAACAACCACATATATATCAACGGCACGATGGCCGACAACCACATATCAACGGCACGATGGCCGACAACCACATATCAACGGCACGATGGCCGACAACTACTACTACGACCACTACTTCTACTACCATTACCAGAGTTAACTACTACTAACACAAGTACTACTACTGCCACTACTACTACAACTACTACTATGACGACGGTACGGCATACCTATTGGGCGTCATAGGGCGGCGGCGGTGAAGGGGCCGGAGTGCCGGTGAACGTGGCGACGACTACGGAAACGACCACAGAAGCACCTCCTTCTCTTCCTCCTCCTTCTTCTTCCCCTCTTCCTCCTCCTTCTCCTCCTCCTCCTCCTCCTCCTCTCCAACACTCGCGGCCGGCGGTGGGGCGGCGGGGCGGCGGCCGGCGGCACGCGGGACGGCCACGGGCACGGTGGCGGCCAGCGGCCCGCGCGGTGGCCGGCGGGCGCAGCGGCGGCGGTCGGCGACCGCAGGCACAGTGGCGGCCACGGCGCAGCGGCGGCGGACACGGGCGCGGCGTGGGGCTGCAAGCACGGCCCGGGGCGGGGCGCGCGGGCTGGCGTGGGGCGGCACGGCGGCGGCGGCGGCGGTGGGCGTGTGTGCGCGCATTCATGTGTGTGGGTGTGTGTGTGCGTGAGATGGCTAAGTGTTTGCGGTAGCGTCTTTGCCGAGTGCCAGATCATGGCGGCACTCGGCAAAGATTTTTTTTTGCAATCTGTTTTTCTTTGCCGAGTGCCACCGTGATCCGGCACTTGGCAAATATCTTAGTTTTTTTTAAATCTGTTTTTCTTTGCCAAGTGCCACCGCGATCCGGCACTCGGCAAAGATATTTTTTTTCTAAAAATTGGTTTCCGAAATTGTTTTAAAAAAACTTCTTTGCCGAGTGCCACCGTGAAGAGGCACTCGGCAAATGTTTTTTTTGAAAAATATTTTTTGAAATTGTTTTAAAAAAATCTTATTTGCCGAGTGCCTTCCTTGTGGCGCTCGGCAAAGATTTTTGAACAAAAAAAAATCTTTGCCGAGCGCCACAAGGAAGGCACTCGGCAAAGAGCTCTTTGCCGAGTGCCACTATGGATGCACTCGGCAAACCTTTTTCTAAAAAAATAAAATTATCAAACGTGTCTGGAAAAATCTCAAATTTTGACATGTGACAACCTATGCTGTCTATTGCCTATAGAAAAAATTTGGAAGTCAAAACCAAATTCTACAGTCACTTTGTTCCAAAATCTTACCGGATCCTTCTCAACTCTCTGAAACCTCTTCGGAAATGTTTCGGTTTGTAAGCATCGTACGTGACAACTCGTGCGAAACATTCTCAATTTTTCCCATAGCCTCCATGTACGGTATCATGACTTCTTGACAGATCTCACGATTTTCTGACTTCGTTTTTTTTTTAGAATTTTTAAATTCTTCGGCGACACGTTCGTGGTCGTATTTTGTAAACAAAATGTGCAAAAATTGCTAAACAAGATGTTATTTAGCCTCAAGAATGGTTAAATAACATGAATAACATTTTTATACTTATTTTTTTCTATTGTTTAAATCACTCGTAGTTCAAATTTTAATCGATTAAAAAAATTGCTTGAAATGCAATTAATTAATTAAATATAGCAAACAATTATAAAAATACACCAAATTTTAACATGGATTACCACATGTTATATGTGTATAGAAGAAAAAGTTTGAAGGGCATAGAAGAAAAAAAATTCTTTGCCGAGAGCCAAGAAGAGGCACTCGGCAAAGAGCTCTTTGCCGAGTACCAGAAAAAGAGGGCACTCGGCAAAGAGCTGACGCCGTTGGGTTAGATCATGGCGTCGGCTCTTTGCCGAGTGCCGAGGCTTTGCCGAGCAAAGAGAAAATATGCCAAGTGTTTTATTCTTTGCCGAGCGCCTTCCTCCGCGGCACTCAGCAAAGGGCTTATATGCCGTGGGTTAAATCTTTACCGAGTGCCGGGGCTGAGGCACTCGGCAAAGGGTCCCTTTGCTGAGTGTTCGACGTTTGGCTCTCGGCAAATTATCGGGCACACGGCAAAGGTGCCGATTCCGGTAGCGATTCAAACACTAAAATAACTAAATGCGCCGCGCGTGCAGACTAGGAAATTTGTAACGTGCATGCATTTGCACAGTTCCAACTTGCACGAAATGAAGAAAATAAGCAAACGTGGCATGCAAAATTCCTCCAGCTTGCACGAAGGGAAATCCCGGGTCAACGTCGAGAAGTACAAAGTTTGATTCCAACTCAGCATGAAATAAACAAAACCCACAGTAGGGCGGCCAGTACCAAGGGCCAAATTTAATACTACTGACTACTAGCTTCAAAACTTCAGTGTACACACCACACTTCTCCCGCGCCCTATATAAGCTGCTAGGGACCACCCATTTACAAGCAAGACAAGCTGACTAGCTTCAAAACTTTAGTTTTTTAGCTAGCCTGGAAGAAATCTGTTCTAGTCGCACATTATTACATAGAGATGGAGGGAGGTTTGCTAGTCAATCTGTCGTACGCACTTGTCTGTTGTGTCACGGTGGGGATTGCGTGGTTACTTCACTGGGCATACAGATGGGTGTATCTTCCATGCAAGGGGAGACTTCCTCCTGGCGCCATGGGCTTCCCCATTATTGGCGAGACCCTCCAATACATGAAAGCAAGCCAGTTTATCGACATGCCAAGCTACTACCGCCAACGACTGAAGAGGTATCTATCCATATCTCTTAGAGCATCTCCAGGAATGCTACCTAAATCAGACTTTCTATTTCTCTGTTGGGGTAGCCACCTATTTCAATACTACTATTTTCTGTTGTTTTCTCCAACAACACTATCTAAAACAGACCATCCAAAACCATCCTCCTAGAGAATGACACGTGGGACCTACATGTCATCCTCTCCCATGTTCTTCTTGCCGTAGACATTGGGGAGGTTCACTGGCGGAGCAGAGACAAGCCAGGGCTAGACGCGCAGGGCAGGTCATGCCGCCTAGGGCAGCGGCGCTTGGGCTGGCCAAGAGGGAAGCCGCGGCGGGCAGGGCTGGGCGGATGGAGGGGAAGTCACGTCGTGGCAGCGCCACCACGCCGGGTGTAGTGCGCCGTGCTGGGCAGGCCATGTCCGCTCGCTGGGTTGGCCGCAGCCACCGCGCCGGGGGTAGGGCTACTGCGCCGGGTAGGTCGCGGCCGCCATGCCAGGGCACGCCGCCGCTCTAGGGAAAGGGACACGCTAGGGGAAGGGAAGGTGGCAGTGGTGGATTGTGTTCACTACAGGGCTGAAGGAAAAAATTGTGTAGTCTAGTAGAGGGCCAATAGGAATGGGTAGCGAGATAGGTAAAATAGGAGGCCAACAATTTTGGTGGTCTATTAGGCGCTCTGCTAGAGCTCCTTTTTTTGCCTCCACTACCCAGATTGGGGATAGGAGGTTAAGTAGGGGTGTTGCTGGAGATGCTCTTATAAAGCTAATTCTCACTAAAAGTTGTCTCAACATACAAGACATTCACATCATCTCCCACTAACTATCCACATTAGTTTCTATAAATATCTATGTCATTGCCACTAACTTTCAACCTTTTAATGCAAGTTATCAACGTTATCTCTACTTAATTTCATTCCAAATACTTCGCAATCTTGGTAGCAAAGCCACGGGCTATCTTCTAGTATATATGTGACATGAGAATTACATTCAGGTGTTAGTCAAAATGTGTCACCGGCCAGTTAGTAGTTGCATCATCTATCGTCAATTGGTGATTTCAGAGATTTCGTACTTTATATATGCAATTTTTTTCCTCGCTAGTTGTATCTGTCCATACTTTCCTCTCAAAACGTATCGATGCATACTTGGAATGAGTAGGACACTTCGACTTTATCGACTACATCTTCCTCATGTACGTCAGATCATTAAGAAGTAACTGAAGAATCTTGTCCATTACTTTTTAGTATATGTGCATACCCTTTCAGATTACTACCACCCGTGCGCCAATTTTTTTCATATCATATTTGACAAATGTTATTCAGATTACTAACCAAAGCATCTGGATACTATTTTTCAGAAGAGTGTGTTTTGATATTTTTCCTCAGAAGTGTATGTTTAAATACTTTGTCATAGAGTATGTTTAAATACTTTTTGAGAGAAGAGTATGTTTAGATACTTTGTCACAGAAGATTATGTTAGATACTTTTTCACATAATAAGAGTATATTTCCATACTTTTCTTAGATAGTAGTATCATTTGATAACTTTCGTATTGCAGTATTGATATATTTTTCAGATTGCATGCAGTACGAGGAACGCCGAACGCCTGCATAAGAGGTATGCATCAAGGTTTCTGTATGACACATCTCCTAAATTTTCTTAGACATCAGAACTAACGGCATCACGCTACCTTTTGTTCTTTTCAGATTTCAGATAAGAGTATCACGTCATTTATACGTACATGTCCATACTCTATTTGATGGAGGCATGGTCCAGCCATGGAACATTCAATCCCCGTCAGGGCTACCAGAGGATCGATCTGGTCTTTTGGCTCATTCCTTCTCATTTTCTATTTTGTTGACAGGTTGCACGACCTTCTGAATTTCATGGGGCCACCGGACATGAATGGAACGCTGCTTCTACAACCAAGAGCAACTATGGCGTAAGACGGCAAACAAAGGAGCACTTGTTTCTATAATGAAGTGTAGCGAGTATGTGTACATACTTGCTTGCGAATATGTATGTGTACATACTTGCTTGCGAGTACTGAGTATATGGTCCATAATGTATGCGAATGTACCGTCTCAAAAATGTGTATATGTCAAATTTTTGTCCTCGAAAAAAATGCCAAAAGCATATATGGCGGTAAAGAATTTAGTATCCGCTTTTATTTAAAAAAGAAGCTAACAAGCTCACGCCACAAAATATGGACGTGTAACGTCTAGTGGCCTCTTGGGCCGCATGCAATGAACAGAGGAATACTTAACGGGTTTTAATAGCGAACATATACCCAATAAACCTAGTGGGAGTAACTACTCCCGAGAGTATATATATATATATAACTATTACCTTGTAGCTGGCTATAAAATATCTTATTGTGTAGCCGGACCCAAACGACGCATCCGACTGTGCCACCGAGCCAAGCATTCAGTCGTCCTGCTGCCCTTCTTTTGCTCCTTCTTTATTGGAGCATTTAATCACCTTAATTAACTACGTTGTTTTATTTGCCTCCGCCTAAATACAGGGCAAAATCCCTCTCTGTTGCTGCCCACGTCTCGCGTCTCCTATAATAAATTTCGTCCGCCGCCGTCCACGAGGCCGGAGATTACCGCGGGCATCCACGACGGCGACGATCCCATGAGCTCGCGGCCGCGGCCTCCCTTCTCTGGCGTCGCAGCGGCGGCTCGGCACACGGTGGCCCGGCGCAGCCCCGACGCGCAGCCCAGCGGAGACCAGCAGGCCGCTAGCCAGGCCATGGCCGGCCCTGCTCGCGCTCCCTACGGCGGCCAGTCCGGAGCTCCCCGTCGTGGCGTTTACTGCCATCTCCAAGCATTGATGGCGGCGCTGTCCCTATGGTGCCCGGGCGGCCTTCTGCCATGGTGGATCTGGACCTGGGCAGGACTCGTCCACGACAAGGCACGGATCTAGGACCTGCCGCGCCTCGTGGCTGAGTTCTCTTCGCATTGCAGCAAGCACAACAAAGGCATCAGCGCTTGTGCCGAGCTTGTGGCAGCACGGGGATCTCGGTCGTCTTCGCATGCTGCCGCTGTGGAGGCGTCGCTACCCCGGCGTGGCCTTCGTCGAGGCCGACGGCGCCGGTATCTGCACCATGCACGTCCGCCGGCTCGCGGGCGACGAGGCGCACGACATCCCGGCGTTCCTGGCGCTGGTGCCGGACCTCCCCACCAAGTGCTCCTGGCGCACGTGCTGTCCGTGCAGGCCACGCGGATCCCCGGCATCGGCCTCGCACTCGGGCTCTCCGTGCACCACGCCGTCGCCGACGGCCAGGCCGTGTGGCGGTTCATGGCTGCCTAGGTGTCCGCCGCCCGCGAGAGGTCTCCGGTCCTCCCCGCGCCGCACTACGGCCGGGAGGCCATCCATGTCTCCAACAGCGACGAGTCCGCCCGTACTCTGTGTCTATTCGGGAAAGTAGCTGGCAAGCCGCCAGGCTACCAGCAAAGAGAAATTCTAGTAAATGGATTAGAGTAACCACAGACGAAGCAAAGAGGAAAAGTTCTAGTGAATGAAAATTCTCATAAATACTTAGAGCAGATTCTCATAAATGTTTCTCAGTATAGATTCTCGTAAATATTTCTTAGAGATTCTCGTAAATATTTCATAGTGCAGATTCTCGTAAATATCTCTCAACTCAAAATCTCGTAAATATTTCTTAGTAACTCGAGCTGATTATCATATCTTAACCACTTAAATTCTCGTAAATATAGTTCGTTTAAAAATTTGATGTCTAGTTGTGCTAATTCCTCCTGCCTGTGAATTATCGTAAAAATTTGATGGTACAGACAGTGCATGCATACGCTAATTCACTTGTATGCATGTGTATACGCACGGCAGAGCCGAAATCATCGTGATTATTTTATGGTAAATTTGTTTATTTGTTATGGTAATTGGTCCCTCATATCATCATGATATCGAAATCTAATCATGGTAACTCCCGATGCTAAGTATAGTAACAATATATTCATTATCGTAAATTAATAGTTTAACATATGTAGTATACGTATATTCTCTTGTGCTATTATTTTATTCTGGTAACACGTTTACTTGCATGTGTAGATCAGTTCAAATATTCTCGTAACAACCACTTCTAGTCCGCTAGCTTGTTGGGATATACCACCGAAATCACCGTGATCTGCATGCACTAATTAACGTGTGAAGTAATCACGGTTTTTATTTCCATCAAGCTCACGGACACGGTGGCTCAGCATTTAGGGAGCCTGCTTCCTCGTTGGAAGCGCAACACGCATGGCGCGGTGAATGGCTCGCTCGGACTGGCCTGGCTACATATTCTGTAGCCAGCTACATAGTATACTCTATATATATATATATATATATATATATATATATATATATATATATATATATATATATATATATATATATATATATATATATATATATATATATATATATATATATATATATATATTGTCTTTTGTAATGTACACATGTATAATTAGATGCACTTGAGGTTACTTTGAATTATATTTTTCTATAACGCCAGAGTGGATATAATTTATATAGAAATTAAACTTATTAATTTATACTGACCATGAGATGATGACCTGGAGTTACTATCCTCATGGGGAGTATCGAGGAGCACCCTCTCCCCTTGCAGATAATAACCACAAGTTGGTCTTCTATTAATGAAATCGACATATCAAATGGTGACCTCGTCATGGCAATCAAGTAAGATCTCAATAAAAAATCATCTGATTTCGCTGGTAGATTTATTCCTGTGAGTGATATTTCAGGCTGCGCACTTTTTAACCGAATACAGAACCGAACCGAAATATCGGTTTTTGTGGTTTTCGGTTCAGGCTTCGGTTTTTATGTCCCAGAATTTCGGTGCTCTGTTTCGGCTTCAGTTTCAAGAGCTGGAAGAACCGAACAAACCGCAAACCAATGAAAGCTGCAACCTCCTCACGTCTTCCATGCAGCCCACGTCCTTCTCCCCCCAATGGCCCAAACTAATAAAGCCCACCTGGGAACCTCGGCCCATCTCAACAGCTCCACATCCCTACCCCGCTGGTCCCTCATGAAGTCACGAGAGCGAGTGGATAGACTGTGTTCCCGTGCGCGGCTCCCCAACCCTAGCCGTACCCTAGCTGCAGCCGGCGGCAAAAGGAGCAGCGCGCGGCGACAGCACGATGTAGTGGCGCCGCGAGGCGGACGTGCACGAGGAACAGCGCGCGGCGACGCCGCGAGGCGAACGTGTGCGAGGAGCGGCGCGAGGTGGCATCGCCCTAGCAGCGGCAGCGGCGAGCAGTGGCGCGAAGATCAGCGCCGTGACCAGCGCGAGCGGCGGCGTGCACACAAGGTCGTGGATCGCAGAGGCCGAGCAGAGCGCTTGTGCTTCGCTTGTGGAGCATATTCCGGTTCTCTCAGTTTAAACCGAAAAACTGAACTAAAAAACTAAAACTGAAATGCTTGGTTTTCAATTTTCAAACAAACCGATCAGGTGCTGTTTGCTGGAAACTGGATTTTTTGAAAACTGAATAGACAGAACCGAATTTGCGGTTTAATCCGATGCCTAGTCTACGTGATATTTTATACTCACTCAATTTTAAACTATAAATTATTTTGGTTTTCTAAGTACTTAATTTTTACTATGTATTTAGATACATGTTGGACTTATAATTTCCAACCGATGAAATAGACTTGAGTGATTGAAGTTGACACACAACTTTGCGCCTCCGTTCTACACAACGACTTTTTAGAAAAATCCTATTGTTCTTTGTTTGAATGAAAACGGTAGATTTAAAAAAACTGTAGAAAAAGAAAATCCAGGATATACCGCTTCTTGAGAGTCTGGACGACACCGTCTGCCGTTGAGCGAGACCGCGCCTGCCAAGGACAGGCACACCGCACACCCTATATTTTGGGCCCCCGAAATTTCAGCTCACGTAAAACTGTAGGATCAGCCCATGGCTCGGTACCGGGCTTTGATCTGCTGCGACGCGACAGCTTTCACCTAACGATTGGGCCCGACTGGACGAAATAAACGTGCACGCCCGGGGACGGGCGATTAATTAAGCACCTTTGGTACCACCTTGTCCGCTAAAATGAAAGCAGACCAAATAATAAACCGTTACCGTGATCCTCGACTCACCACGTGGTAAACGTGAAGAGCAACTACACAATTGATCTTGAGAAATTCATAGGTTCGAGGCGTCAACACACTACATGTGTGTTTAGCTTTTTGCTGGTGTCTACGATCAATTACACAAAAGCTGGTATCTACGATCAATTACACAAATAAAATAAGATAAATCTATTTTTGCTGGTACCTATGATCATATATGTGTATACAAATAAAAATAAATCTATAGTCATCTATTTAAATTGGATTAATCTCCATTAAATTTTCTATATGAGGTTAGTCTTTTATTGTAGAAAAGGCATTTATTGTTGGCCTTATAATTTTGGTAATGTTTAGACGTGGGCGTCCGTCCGAACACGTCTGCACCCCGTGACATGTTCCCACTCCATGCTCGTCCGTCATGGCTTCATTGCACTGCCCATCCGCCCCACTCCGGTTCGATGCGCCCCAATCCCGTGTTGAGCTGCTTTTGCTCTCCCCATTCTTGCTGTCCCCATCTCTCTCTCTCTCTCTCTCTCACGTATCCGCTAGCAGCAGCAGAGCCCTACGCCGCCACCATAGCCTCCTTCCTCCACCCAAGCTAACCACGCCGCCACTTCTCTCATCTCACGCAGCGCCTCCTTGGCCACTTCCCCAACCCTAGCACTAACGAGATGCCTCACCGCTACCCCTATCGATGGCCGCTGGGTGCACGCGTGCTGGGACGCCTTAGGTTGTCGATCCCCGACCGAGCCAAGGGCACCCATGAGCGTGACCGGTGCTAGTGGTGCTCGCACGTCGTCGCTCACCGTCAACTCCCACCCCATCAGCAGGAATTGACCGGCCCCGGCCTCTCCTCCGCCGTCGATGCCGTGTTTCAAGTGTATGTTTTATGTTGCAAACATATGTTTCAAGTGTTTTATAAACATATTGCAAGCGTATATTTTAAGTGTTTTAGGTGTTTCATACGTATGTTGCAAGTGTTTTATCTGTTGCAAAAGTAGATCTAGATCTTGCATATGTTTGCAATGGCTTTCAAGTGTTTCTCATGTGTTTTGCAAGTGTTTAAGACGTATGATTGCAAATGTTTCAGCTGTTTCGGACATATGTTGCAAGTGTTCCATCTAAATGTTACAAAAGAAGATGCGATATTGCACATGTTGCAAGAGGATCCACTTGTCGCAGCTTCCTGTTGCAGCTGCTGGGGCATCGAGCGCAACGGTCAGAGTAGGGAAAGCACCGTCGGGTCCACGCAATGGGTCACAAAAACAGGCGGCGCGGTTACTACTTTCGCGTGCCGCGCGGTCTCCCGCCCCATGTGTGCGAGCGAAACAGAACTCCCGCGTATGCGCAGGCGCGCAGCAGGCGCAGGCGTCGCACTACTACATAAATGATTTTGCAAGACAATGTGCTTTTATTAACGAGGCAGACACAAAATCAACCGCCTCCTAAAATCCTGATGGATTAATAGAGGCGAGCATTTTGATTTACGGAGGCGGTTGCTTTTGCCTACCTCATAAAATCGATTTACGGAGATGGGCACTCCAAAAATACCTTATTTTCGGAGGCAGTTGTCTTAAGGTGCCTGCCTCCGTAAATCGATTTTCGGAGGTAGGCACACTAAAAGGCCCGCCTCCAAAAAGGCCGAGGCCCAAACAGGCCCAAGCGAGCCCACCAGCACACCCTGAGTATATATACGGAGGAGTTAGGGTTTCACTCATCACTCATTCTCTCCTCTCCCTCACCTCTCTCACTTTCTCTCCCGGCCCTCTCTCTTAGTCGCGCAGGTGGCCAGGGCGGCGACCTACCCCACCTCTCTCCTCCCCTCCCAGTGACGACCCACCTCTCCCCTCCCCTCCCCTCCCCCTCTCGGCGGCGCGTGCACTACCCGTCCTCTCCCCTCCCGGCGGCCCTTGCTCACAGATCTGGCGGCCTGGGTGAGCGCCCCCCGGTGGCGCTCCTCCTCTCTCAATAGGGCGCGCGGTGGGCCTAGGACGGTGGGGCATCGGATCTGGTGGCACTCCTCCCTCCTGCGCTCCCTCTCGACGGTGACACATGGCGGGCCTAGGGCGGCGGTGGCGGATTTGGCGGCGGTGGCGGGCGCAGGGACCTCCTCCAGCGGCAGATCTGCGACGGCAGCAGCAGCAGCGGGCCTAGGGCGATGGCGGCGGATCCGGCGGCACGCCTCCCTCCCGTTGTCGCGGCGGCGCTCCTCCCTCCCATGCCCCTCTCGATGGTGACGCGCGTCGGGCCTGGGGTGGCGGTGGCGGAGGCGGATCTAGCGCTGGCACGAGCACGGGGGCCTGCTCCGGTGACAGATCTCGACAGCAGCAGCTGTAGTTCATTTCAGAGAACCATTTCACCTAATCAGCAAAGAATCATTTCTCTCTGGAAAACTATTTGATAGAGTTCTGACTTGATTCAGTAGAGAATCGACTTTGGCTCTATCAAACAGGACCTAGGGTTGTTTTAGGACCAGCAAGGCAGGCTAGAACGCTGATGAATCTTGTGGAAAGATGCAATGAACAACAGAGGGCTAGGAAAGGATAAAATTGGTGTAGTAGATGTATTTTGACGATTGAGTGTTAGATCCTTCGATTGGCTATTTACCATTTATTTTATAAGAAGTAAGGGTGGTCTTATCCCGTTGAAAACCAATGGTACTATTCTTATGTCGCTTTATAGAGTTCCATAGAGTGGCCAAACTACTAGGGGCCAATTCTAAAATTGACTTGGGCCAAATTTGGTTGTCAACAGATGTTATATTGATCTTTTCTGCTTCTTCCATCCCAAAATAAGTGCACTTTTCGGGTTCATAATTTGTCTCAAAATAAGTGCACCTCTAGACATGAGACAACCTAACTTTAGTTGTCTTTTCTACTTTCTCTCTTCCGAAAGTGTAATGATTACACCTTTATAAGGGTATATATGTAATTTCTCAGTAGCATTGATCTTCTCATCCCAAAGTGCAATGATTATGTAATTTCTTACTAGCATTGATTTTCTCATCAAAGTCTTAGAAGTGCCCTTATTTTGGGATGGAGGACGTAACAAACAAAGATTTCCACCTGCGTAGTTTTGATTAGATCAAAACTATTTCTTGTTAAAATTTGGATTACTTGATGGTCCAACTAACAAAACATGAAACTAAAATCTTGAGCAATTTATTGTCTATAATCCAACCTAAGTACGTATATATCTCTACAATTCTGACAAGGGCTGCCACGTGAAAATTAAAAAAAATCTATCATTATACACTTAATCACTGCTTATCACTGTCGCATGCCCGAAAAGGGAGATAGAGGAAGAAGAAAGACAGGTAAAAACATCATTTCACAACTGCTCTCTCACCTCTTAAGTCAGAAATAAACATTTTAATTTATTTGGAGTCATCCAGCAAGCAAATTTGGTCCAAACTAAAGCGTCGCAGACCCATTTTTTTTTCACCGGCAAAACAACCTTGATTTTAAATGTCCGCCAGCAAATTTGGATAAATAATAGAGCGCTGCCGCCGCCTGGATGTCCGATGGAGTGAAATCCATCGGACGCCCACCCCCCGCCTGCACGTGCGCGCCCCGCAAAGTGCTCCTCCCTGTCCCGCGCGCCCCGCAATCACTCCCCCCGCCTCCAGCGCGACACCAGGACCTGCGATCCAGCCCCAGCACGCGCGTGCATCCTGGCTGCTGGTCAGTGACCTCGTCCTCATCCGTTCCCAACCTCGTTCCCATTGCCTGCAACCGAGCCCCGTTTCCATCGTGCCTCCCGCGACTCGTCCCCATCTCCATCTCCATCCCCACCCTCATCCCCATCCCCATCTCCCATCTCCCATCCCCATCCCCATCCCCCATCCCACGGAGCATCCCCGCGCCACGTCGTGCCCCCGACGATGACGGATCTGCTCCCAACGTGCTCCTGTCCGCCCTTCCCCAACGCACTCCTTTCCTCAAATTGCAAGATAAACAAACACTGCAACAATGAAAAATTATCTACTACAACAAACGAAAAATAAATACTGCAACAAACGAAAAATATCCACTGCAACAACAAATAAAACCTACTGCAACAACAAATAAAATCTACTGCAACATAAAAAAATACATTGAAACATTTGAAACCATCTGTTGAAACAACGAAAAAAACCCATTGCAACACACCGCCACATCCCTTAGACCCAAAGGGAGGAAAAGAAGGAGGAGGAGGAGGAGGAGGAGAAGGAGGGGGCCTCAGATCCGGAGGAGAAGGGATCGATCCAGATCAAAATGAGGAGGGGCAGGCGAGATCCCTCCACGCCCTACCTTATCGGAGCCACCGTTGTCGTCCTCGTCTCGTGGGGTGCGGGAGCCGCGTCGCAGAAACTGTGGGCGTGCATGGAGGTCATGGTGGTGCGAGGGAAGGAGGGAGGAAGGGAGCACGGGTGGGCGGGGGCGCGCTGTGAGCTCGCGTGCGGAGGGAGAGGCCGCGGAGGGACGAGGGATGGCGCGGCGGCGACGACGACGACGCGAACAGCAGTGCGAGTACGGGAGAGAAAAGCGAAGGCGAGGAGGAACGGGCGAGTGCAGCGGAGCAGCGCGGAGGAAAAGAGCGAGTGCCTGGGAGCGAATGTGGAAGCGAAAGGAGGGGGCGAAGGGCCGAGCGCCATCCGTGGGCCGAGTGACGCGTCCGTCCGACGCTGTGCGTGGTCCACGGACGGCCGACGCGCCGCCCCCCCCCCCCCCGCCGCCCCCCCCGGCGCTTTGTCTCTCGTATTTGCGCATTTTGCCATTTCTGGCGGCCTTTCCACCACCGCCACCACCTCGCACCTCCTCCACACCGGCTAGCAGCTTCGCCTCGCATGGTCCCCCGGGAGCGCTCCAGGATATGCAAGTGGCGGCCGCGGCGGCGTCAATGCGTGGCACCGAGACGGCTGGCGCGAAGCCTGCTGCGCGGCGGCTGGGCCGCGTGCTGGTCGGGCGCC
The DNA here is from genome assembly GCA_020631735.1 of Saccharum officinarum. Taxonomy (NCBI): domain Eukaryota; kingdom Viridiplantae; phylum Streptophyta; class Magnoliopsida; order Poales; family Poaceae; genus Saccharum; species Saccharum officinarum. The sequence continues at coordinate 13,965,567 of CM036191.1, read as the reverse complement.
GGCTGCGGGCCGCCGTGCTGCTCCTCGCGCTGGCGTACGCGGCGGCGATGCTCATGCTCACCAGGGGCGGAAGCGAGGGGTTTGGATCCAGCGGCGTGGTGGCGGGCGCGCTGGGGCGGCGCGCGCAACAGGCGGCCCCCGGGTCCGTGTACCACAGCCACCTCGCGTTCGAATGGCTCCTCCCGGAAATGCGCGCCTTCGCCTCGCGGCCGAACCCGGCGAGCGTCCCTAAGTTGGCATTTTTTGCCCCCTACTAGGATCTTGTGGCTTGATTTCGTTGGGGGGCGAATTGAGTTCTTGCATGCCAAAGTTCCTGGTTTGTCTCGCGAGAGGGACGAACGATTGCCTCCGTGCTTAGTTAAATGTGTCATCTAAGATTTCAGAATTGCAATTTAGGGGCTCGATTTGATCAAAATTGACATCCTATAAGATTGATCTTATTCTGTGTTCTTTTCTTGTCCTTCCATTTTTTTTTCAATCATTTCCCCTTTTGCTAAAAGGACGACAAATTTACCTCCAGTCACTTGAATTCAACAAAGTTTGGCTTGAAACCCTCAAAATTAGGCTCCTTCTACAAGAAAATTGGGGATTTGGACAATCTGGGAGTCACGTTTCATGAGGCAAAGGAAACATGTTTTGCCATTTTAAATGTAGTAATTTACTTGTAAAATTATAGCATGTGCTGCTTTTCGTTTCATGTTTGTAAGGTGATGACCCTTTCATAAATGACAGGCATAGAGTATACGTTACAACTTGGTGATGCTAGATGAGAGGATAAAGTAATCAAAAGAAGGCACAATTTTGCAAAAGGAGGTTGTTAGCCAGTACCAAAGAGTCACGTAGACAGTTCATGGAAGCAGGTTTTATGACGACATTCCATTTCCATGTTCTGTAGTTTAAATTTGAAACAATTTGTGAAGCACATTTTTGGTGATCACAAGGCTAACCAGTGAGCAGAGCACAACCACCTGTCCCAACACAAGGTTTCAATGTTTCATAGCAAGGGACCTTAGCTACTGCTATCGCATTATATGCCACTTCTTACATGTTATGAAAAACCTTTCCGCTTATTCTGTTACTTATCATTATCAGGTACAACATTGCCCTGAAGTATGTAGTATTCCGGTTGTGTGATCTCAAACGAGGCAGAAGAATAATCCTATAGAATTGAAAAAAAAACTTTTTTTTTTGTGTTTGACATGTGTGGTGTCTCTGGCTTCATATCTACTAATGTGAACTCTCAGGGCTATTGATTCCTCAAAAAAAAAACCTCTCAGGGCTATGTACTACTTTTTTTAATGTTCTAAACTTTGAAAGGCTCAGAACAAATCTTTGTGACTTTGGCTCATGGTTGAGCATGACAATGCTGATCTTGTCTTGATCAGTTATACTACGCTGATAATCTCAATAACCTTTGGAGTTCAACTGTGAATCTCTTTAAATTTCTTTCGTCATAACTCATAAGGACCATGAAACTCTTGTTCTTTATGCTTAGAAATTAGGATATCTTACATGTATGTGACATAGTTCCTTTTTGTCTTGCCATTGCACAGTTAGTGACATCTCATTACAAAAAGTCTGGAAAGCAATGGGAACCTTGTATTAGCAAGGGGTTGATACACTCAGGTAAGAGAATCTTAAGAGTGTAGTTTACATACCAAACATCCAAGTCATAACTCAAAAACCAATTCTTCTTTGTCTACCTCTATGTCAATATAAGCTGAGAAAGACAGCATAACTTGGTAGCTGACGATGGCACAAATTTACACTTTTCAGAGTTACCACCTTCAAATGGTTTCCTCATAGTTGAGGCAAATGGTGGCTTGAATCAACAACGCATTTCAGTAAGTTGTACGATCATTTCCGACTAGATTTGAATAGTTCAATTCTATATGTTGACTTTATCATTTTGATCTAGAAGCTAAATTTTATCATTATTTGCATGCACTGCTAAAATCCATTGGTATTAAAATGTTTTTTAACAGTCCATCCTCAAAAGACAATGAGATTTCATGGAGCCGTATTAGCTCTCTTACTCAGTTTAAAATAATTGTCTGGTACTCCGGTAATTAGCAGTTACTGGATGGCTGCCTTTTTGAGAGAGGGGTCCGATCTCAGCCAAGAATGTCCAGCTTATATCTTTGTTTTTTTTTATAATCAGCAAGGTGTCAAGTTTGCTGATAGTTAATTCTGTGGTCCAAATCATAAATTGGCAGTTCTGTACATGTTTTTAACATCACTCTTCCATTAACATGATAGTTAGTATTTCTTGCATGTCTGTACCTTATCTACGTGGAAGTCTCAATAACAAATGGAGTTTTATGTGCTTACCTATCTTCATCAATGTTTTTTTTTCTTTCTTGATATAGCACCTCAAGTTCAAGTTAGGTTTCTTCTTTTCAGCATGCATTTTTGGTGGTTATTTGATTGAGATTTCTTGATACAGATTTGTGATGCTATTGCTGTGGCCAAAATTCTTAATGCAACTCTTGTGACACCAGCATTTCATTTGAATAGCGTTTGGCGTGATTCTAGGTAAAAGTTTATGTTTACATAATAATCAGAGATGTATTTCGAGTAAATAACATGGTATATGCCTTCCTCCTTTTCTTTTCTGGGAAGCTAGTTTTGTAAAATACTAAGTAGGGAAATCTATTTCTGTTAGTAGTCTCCTTTTGCAAGTGTTTTTCTGGTTAATCTTTCATAATGAGGCTGGAATTTAATAAGTTAAATGGATTATGATCCCTATTGCACGCAGCTTTTTTTTTTTGGTTGCTAGCCTGCTATTTGATGCTATATTTGCTCTTACATAGTTGTGCATTTGACAACTTAGTTTTGGTCATTGTTAAGAATATGGTCCTATAAGTTCCCATGTATCCTATCAGCTGTCTTACCTTTTAGCATATAAAGTTTTCCCTTAACCATTTAAATATGCTAGTCACAAAAAAAAATCATTTAAATATGCTTATTCTACATGTTCCGTCCCTTTGGGAATTAAAACTGTAATACCTAAAACTTATGTCAGTTTTCTTCTCGCTGTTTCATGAGGATGTCTTTTCAAGTTTTCAGCAAATTTGGTGATATCTTTGACGAGGATCACTTCATTGAGTCACATGGAAAATATGTAAAGGTTGTAAAAGATCTTCCTGAAGATGTTTTTCTGCGATTCAACTATAATATCAGCATAATACCAAATATGAGAACCAAAGCTTTCTCACCCCCAAGTTACTACCTACAACAGGTGCTTCCAAAACTGTTGGAGCTATGGTACATGCTCCCCTCCTTTTTTTCCATTGCCTCGAAGCAGAGTCGGATCTTTGCACTGAGCATCCCGTATTACCATGTCTTCACATATTTCTTGTTCTATGACACAGGGCTGTGCGTATTGCCCCTTTCTCAAATAGACTGGCCCATTCGGTTCCTATGAATATCCAGGCATTGAGATGTTTGACAAACTATGAGGCATTAAGATTTTCTGAACCAATAAGAATTCTTGCGGATAATATGGTTGACCGAATGATCAAGAGGAGTTTTTTAACTGGTGGGAAGTACGTCTCGGTGCACCTTCGCTTTGAAGAGGTTTTACTAAAGTTTATCTTGTGTGGACTAATATTACTACTTTTCTCAAGTTGTGATGACTGTGTGTTGTATGTTTAGGACATGGTAGCTTTTTCATGCTGCAAATATGATGATGGTTCGAAGGAGAATAATACAATGGAAAATGCTCGCGAAAGGAGCTGGAGAGGGAAATTCCACCGACCTGGACGAGTGATAAATCCTGAGGCTAACCGAAGGAATGGGAGATGCCCTTTGACACCTTTGGAGGTTGCAACATTTGTTCCTTGCAATCTTGCTTTTTTCTGGATTGCTTTGTCATTTTTTAGTGCCCATGCCATGTTTCTAAGGTGCTGCTATATATCTACTAATAGACAGTTACGTCACTGACAGAGAGTGCCAGATCACATTGGTAGATCATTTCTAGATTGTCTTGTCTTACTCCTTGAATAGAATAATTATCCTCATCTAATTTATAAGACTGGACTTTATCTCTGACCAAAATTTAGGGGAATTGTATTTGCTTCGTTTTATAAGGTAGTATGTAACTTCTATTTTCTTACTAGTTCAGTTTATACAAGGTTGGAATGATGTTGCGAGGAATGGGATTTGACAACACTACTTCCCTTTATGTTGCATCTGGTAAAATATATAATGCTGAAAAGTACATGACCCCCCTTCGACAGTTGTTTCCATTTCTACAAACAAAACAAAGTCTAGTTACACCTGAGGAGCTTGCACAGTTCAAGTACCTTTTTCCTTGATTATTCCAGTCCTCTAATAAATATTACAAAGTATGCCTCCCTTCTCTGTCTCGTTTGTATTGCATCAAGAAATGGAATCCAGGTATCAAAGGATAAGTTTGCCTGCTTGCACTATATGTAGGGACATTCATCAAGACTAGCAGCACTGGACTATACTGTTTGTCTTCACAGTGAAGTGTTTGTGATGACACAAGGAAGCAATTTCCCTCACTTTCTGATGGGGCACAGACGTTATATGTATGGAGGACATGCAAAGACAATAAAACCAGATAAACGGAAGCTAGTTCAACTCTTTTACAATCCAAATATCAGGTATATTTTCGGTTATCCTCGTAAAGTTTCATAAAAAAATATCAATGAATGTGGCCTGAAATTTGTTCACATGTAGCCATTTCTGTGTCCAAGATGACCCTTGTTTCATAAACGTTTCGCCAAACATGATTGCCTCAAAGCTCGGTTCATTCTAGTATAATTACAGTATAGCAAATGCTTTATGTGTATGCTCATTTAAATCTTCTGTAACTGATTACTCTCTTTTAGTTTGAACACCTGCAATGGGCAGAACATGCAAGATTTTATGCTTTCTTTTTCATACTCATCATCCAATTGATGAGTATCTAAGTTAAGTTTGTATGTAGATGGGATCGATTCAAGCACCACATGGAGGACATGCGTCGGCACAGTGAGATGAAAGGTTTCGGATTAAGGAAACCACAGGAATCCATGTACAACCTTCCCATGCCTGACTGCATGTGTCAGCAAAGTTGAAGCACGATCGAGGTACACGGCAAGGAACTAGGCATGTTCCACCCTTAACTCGTAAGTAGCCACACCATATAACAGTTAGCAAAGGAAAAATATATATTGGTACGAGCATTAAAAAGAGAATGTAGAGATTTCAGATTAATATGATATGAATCCCTTCCCCAAAAAACAGAGATTCATCAGTGAATGTAACATATGTTTGAAGAAGGTACTCCACAGTTTACTGTACTTTGTACATAATTGTTCTGGATAAATTATAAAGAAATGTTTTTTTTCTAAGATTTATCTGTTGCATGAGTTCAACCATTTTGATTGTGTAAATTTATATAAATAAATAACCAACCAATCTGAATAGTTACATAAATCAATGCCAATGCTTGATATTCAGAAAGACGACTAATAAGCAACAAAATCATATTGTTGCCAAACATAGCCCATTCTCCCCAAATAGAAGTATATATATACACTATCCCCTATAGGTAGTATTACTCCAATGCATCTCAAACTTCACTGCCGCCGTCGCGGTACTTATGGTCAACGTTGCTGTCTCCGACGTTGAAACAGTAGTTGCCGCCGCTGCCATCGCACAGGTCCTGGTAGTAGCCGGAGCCGTCGTTCAAGTAGCTGCTGCCATCGTCGACGTAGTAGGCAGGCATCTCCGCCATGACACCATTACCATCGCCTAGGTAGACAACCTCAGACTTCTCGCCGCCGCTCAACCCAAGGGCATTTCCGTCGTCGTCGTCGTCACGGCCATGGACGAAGCCGTCGTAGTTGCTCGGGCCGGGCTGGTCAGGGTCCGGAGCAACAACCTTCTGCGGACCACCGCCGGCGGCGTCCTTGAGTCGCTGCTTCTGCCTGCCCCTGTCGGTGACCTTGACGCGCGACAGGACGGTGCTGGAGAGCTGCGGCGGCGCCGTGATCTGGTACTCGTGCATGAACCACCCGCTGGTGCTGGGCTCGTCGCCGTGGTAGTACGACAGGTTGCAGCGCTTGTACTTGATGGGGGGGCGGGGGGGGGGGGGCGCTGAAGGTCGTCTTCTACCTCTAGCAGCCCCTCCTACACCTTCATCAATGGCTAACAAATCAAGGGGGGACTGAGGGGGGGCTCCACTTGTTCGGCGGCAGTAGGGGGGGCTCGAGACCGGGTTGCCCCCCCGCTGGCTTCGTCGCTGACTACGACAGGTTGCAGCGCCTGTACTTGATGGTCATCTCGGTGCCGCTCCCCGGGCCGTCGCCGCCGCGCACGAGGACGATGGAGGTCTCCGTGCTCTTCTGCGCGTCCCACCTGCCGCCGACGCCGACGCCGCCGTCGTCCTCCCCTGCTGGGGAGACCACGCGGACGGCCCGCTTCCCTGGCGCGCGCGGGGGCCCGAAGAAGAAGGCGTGTTCGCTGTCGGCGTGGCCGTTGCGGCGCATGAACTCCCACGGCGGGCAGCTGCAGGGGTCGGCGTCGAGGACGGCGTGCTCGTGCGGGTTGGGGAGGCCCAGGGCGCGCGGGAGGAGGTAGTGCACCACGATGTCGGTGGGGTCGAACTTGTACGCCGGCGGCAACGTCGACGGGTCGAAGCCGAACCGCCACGCCTCCATTGCTAACTCTCGACGGCACGGCGCCGGGAAGCGAGCCTGCTGGTTTCTTTTCTTTGTTTCCTGGTCGGATCCGCGCTCGTTCTTCCTTTGGTCGGATCCAAACCAAATCAGCCTTTCAGTTACTTCTTTTCCCGACGAGTTGTGATCGAATCGGTCGCCAGCGTTCGTTTCCTTTCCTGATATATGTAGCACAGGCGCACAGCAGAGGCAGGAACTGCGACGCGAACGCGACTCGGAGTCGGACTCCGCTCGAGTTGTTTCTAACTCTTTTTCCCCTATATATACAGTTCGCGCAGCGAGAGGAGATCAGGCTGTTGTTGGGCCGAATCCTCCTACCGGCCCGCTGCGTCTCGACAAAGGCCCTGAGAAGATGGCCCATAACCGTTAGCGTTACATTTTTTTTTGCTGCTGCTTGCGTTTCATCAATCACACAAAAAAAAAATCACAAAGCAAACTTCTTCATTTACCTCTGCCTTATTATAGGATGTGGAAAGCAATCATGTTTTGTTGATGTAAAAAAGGGTGGTTTTGTTGATGTGGACTGACCTGTACATGTGTAATGCCACGTCACTCTATACCCTCGTCACTGTCTTTCACATTAGTATGGCTCTCCTCCCTTTACCTATTTCTCACCATGAATGATATCACTACGTGAAAGGTAGAGCTAGCAATGTAGTGGAAGGCTCACAAGTCATTCCTTAAGCTATTGCCACGTCAGCATTTTTTTAGAACTATCCATCTCTAGAAATCACTAATTTGTCACCCCTAACCATCCGTCTTTAGAAATCACTAATTTCATCTAGGGGTACGTGGAAAATGAACCGTCTCTACAAATTATTGGGGTGTATCATTTGTTAGGAGCGTGACTCGAAGTTAGATTCCGCTCGAGTTGTTTCAACTCCTTTCCCCCCCCCCCCTATAGTTCCCACGCGAGAGGAGAGCAAACCGTTGTTGGGCCGAATCCTCTTACCGCCCGCTGTGTCTCGACGAAGGCCCTGACAAGATGGCCGGCTCCTAAGTGTTAGTGTTACATCCTTTGTTGCTACTTGCGTTTTACTCCATGATTCGCTGCTTCGTCCTACCAAGTTGGCACAAAGCCCCGATGGGCTACTATTGGAGGAATGCCCTCGCCACGCCACCCTATCGTTGCTTTGGCTCATAGCTAGACCCTCGACCGTCGGGGCAGTCTCGACGTCCATTGCTTGTGGCTACCCTCGGCAGGATAATCACACTCACCCTCAGCGACCCCCCTGGCGAGGGGCGCCTTGACCCTATTTGCTTGTGTAGGTTCAGAGACTCATGCAGGTTTAGGGATGCCATGCGGGGTTAGCTGGGCTGAGGGAACCCTCATCACCTTCCCAAGGAACGCTATTTCTAGCGGACGAAGAAGGGTGGTTCTCCCAAGCGGAGCTTTTTTTTCTCGATCACGCAAAAGATTTGTGTGTTTTTGTATTAAGAGAAAGCATTGTTCATTACATAGGGGTGGGTTCTAATGATTTGCTATGCTTGCATCTCACCCCTCCCCATCCTAAAAAAGCTAGCTGACTACTCGCTGCACTAAACAACCCAGGCCCTTTGCTCCGGCTTTGATCCAAAGCTCGGCTTGGTGCCTGATCAGCGCTAGCAGCTCTGGCAATTGCGTGGCCGCTCCACGGAAACATCTTGCATTCCTCTCCTTCCACAATTCCCATGCCACCAATGCAAAGATGGAGTCTGCTCCTTGTCTGCACTGCCCCGTCCACTGTGCTCTCCAAACTTGCCACCAATCAAGAATGTTGTCGCAAGGCTGCAGCTGGCCGAACTCTCTGAATGTTGTCTGGGTATGCCACCATACTTGCTGCGCGAAGGAGCAAGACACAACAATATGATCTATTGTTTCTGGTTCTTGATCACAAAGGAGACAGCTCTCATGTGTGACGAGGCAGTGTCGCCGTCTCTTGTCTCCCAATCATCGGTCGCTATAACGGCTTATAGCGACTGATTTGGAGTCGCTATAGATTGGCTGTGGTATAGTGAATGGTATTTGAAGTTTGATTCAGTTATGGGAGAGCAAGGCTACAAAAGGAGTAGCTCAGACCATTGTGTGTACATTAAGAGGTTTTTAGGTGATGATTTTATCATCTTGTTGCTCTATGTTGATGATATGTTAATTGTTGGCAAAAATGTCTCCAGAATTGCAGAGCTGAAGAAAAAGTTGAGCAAGTCCTTTGCCATGAAGGACTTGGGGCTAGCAAAGCAAATTCTCGGGATGAGAATTGAGAGAGACAGAAGTTCCAACAAGTTGTACTTCTCTCAAGAGAAGTATATTGAGAAAGTACTTTGCAAGTTCAGGATGGACAATGCAAAAGCTGTGAGCTGTCCTCTTGCAGCTCATTTCAAGTTAAGCACCAAGCAATGCTCTACTACTGATGAAAAGAAGAAGGAATACAGAAAGTTCCTTATACCTCAGCAGTTGGAAGTCTCATGTATGCTATGGTGTGTACAAGGCCTGACATTGCTCATGCGGTTAGTACTATGAGTAGATTTATGTTCAATCCAGGAAGACCACATTGGAAAGCTGTGAAGTGGATTTTGAGGTACCTCCGGGGCAGCACTAATTTGAAACTTTGTTTTGGGAAAAGTAACCTGTGTTGGTTGCATACACAGATGCAAATTGGACCGGGGATGTTGACAGTAGAAAATCTACTCCAGGATATTTGGTCACCTATGTAGTGGGAGCTGTGTCATGGCAAAGCAAGTTGCAGAAATGTGTTGCATTGACCACAACTGAAACTGAATTCATTGCAGCGACAGAGGCAAGCAAAGAGCTACTATGGCTGAAAAAGTTTGTTTGTGAACTTGGGTTTGATTAAGGCAAGTATGTGCTGTTTTGTGACAACCAAAGTTCTATTCACTTGAGTAAGCATACAAATTTCACTCAAGGTCAAAATATAGTAATGTTTGTTATCATTGGATTCAAGATGTGTTGAATTCTAAGCAAATATAGCTTGAGAAAGTCCACATCAATGACAACGGGGCAGATATGTTGACTAAGGTGATGACAAGAGGAAAGCTCGAGGTTTGTTGCCAGCTCGCTGGCATGACTGCCGGGAGGCAGTGAGACCCTCCATGATGTCGGGAGGGGGAGTTTGTTGGGCTATCCCTCCACATGGAGGATGACTTTGGAGCCCAGCAAACCAGCCCAAAACTGCCACAAGCCCAATGCTTGTGCACCGTTGATTTCGGTTGGAACCAACGGTTGAGATTAATATTAGGATGGATAAAAGGGAGAAAACCCTAGCATCCATTCTAAGCTGAGTGAGTTGCTTCTTTGAGAAGGTGAAGGATCAAGATGGTCGACTAGAGGGGGGTGAATAGTCAGTTTCAAAATTTTATCTCAAGTGATAGCCAAATTAACCGCGGAAGCTAAATCAAGTTAATTTCGACTACACCCCTCTAGTCAAGATAGCAAGTTGCTTTACAAGATATGTGAATTTAGAGCACTAAAGGTACCACACTAGTTAGAGCTCTTCTAAACAACTCAAGTTCCCAAGATCAACAAGGGTGAACAATTAATTACGGAGTAAGCGCAAGAGAGCTCCTACACATGCTAGTGATAAAACGGTAAATACATGGCACAAGATAACCAACACAAGAGTATTATATTTGCAACGAAGTAAACTTGTATTGAGATATGCAAACCACAATGTAGAGGATGACACACGATGTTTTTACATGGTTCGGTGACTTGCCGGTCACTTAATCCACGTTGAAGCAAGTTCTAGCATTACCGCTCCTCTTGTTAGCTCCAAGCCTGCAAGCTTCAGACTACCTCACTAGGTAGGCTCCATGTGAGCACTAAACCATGAGCCGGCCAATCAACTAGATACTCTTGACGCCTCAATTTTACTAGAGATGCTCTTCGCCTTCCTCCGGCGGGGATGAGCTCAATAGCCCCTCACAAAGCCAACTCCGGAGCACCGCACAATCCACCTTGTGTGCTTCACGGAGACACAATCGCCAAGCCGTCTAGGAACCGGCAAGCTCCAAGAGTAACAAGAAATCTGGAGCAAAACGATCTCCAAGTGCCACTAGATGCAATCACACAAGCAAATGCACTTGGAATCACTCAATCTCACTTAGAATTAGCAATCTAGCAAGAGAGATGAGTGGGAGGGGGTTTGCTCAGCTCAAGAGTGTATAGCAATGATCAAAGTATCCAAGCGAATGAGCTAGAGCCGGCCAACAACCTTATATAGCCGCCCCTCACGTCTCCTAGCCGTTGGACTAAAAACAGGCCTCACCGGACGCACAGGTCGGGTGCACCGATGGCCTCCACGTGTTAGCATTTTGAACTTTGCTCGTTCGATTCCAACGGCTATTTCCAAACAGCCCGCGTCATTATGTTGCACCGGACACGCCAGGTCGTCACACCGGACGCACCAGGCCCAGTGTCCGGTCGATGTCCATTAAGGTTCCAGAGGCGGTTTTGTGTCACCGGACGCATCCGAGCGTCCGATGCTCCACAGCCTCTCTGCTGCACGCCACGTCACCATCACCGGACGCATGAACAGTGTCATGCCAGCGTCCGGTGTGACTTTCTGCTCAGCGTCCGGTCAATGTCCAGAGAGCTCCCGAGAACTCCAGACGACGACCGGATGCGTCCGGTCACTACCGATCAGACGCACTCAGTGTCTGAACAGCAACTGCATAACCGGAGAACTGACCGGACGCATAGACGTGCGTCCGGTGCAATGTCCGGTGCGTGTTTCTCCACAGGAATACTACCGAAAAGCTCTGAACCTTCTCAACCTTCATCTCCTTTGGCAAATATGCTAACACCATCAAGTGTATCACCTCAAGTGCATGTGTGTTAGCGTTTTTCCAAACATTTTCTAAGGGTTTGTTAGTCACACATTAGGTTCCTAATGCATCAACATGTATGATTATACCTAATGGCACTTGATAACCGTTTTAAACCATTTTCTCCCCTTTATAATACGGCTATCGATCCTAAACGACTCACACTCTCTATAGTGTCTTGAGTCCAAACCAAAATGGCCCTATGGATATACCTTTGCCTTGCGCATTCTATTCCATCTCCATCTTTATCTCCTCCAATGCCGGTACAACACATGCACCAACATGATCAAGAATGATATGATCCACTCCATATCATCACGCGATCATATTGGTCCATCGATCTTGACTTCACTCGCTCTTCACCGTTGCGTCGGTCCATCGGCGCCAAGTCATCACTCAACTTGCCCTTCACACTTGCAACCGGTCCGTCGAGCTAAGCCTTGTCTTGATCTTCTCCACCTTAATCACATGATTCCATGTCATGTCACATATGCAATTAAGCTCCTTTATGACACCATCACCTGTGGACTAATCTCCTGTGTATCTCATATAACCACATATTAGTCCACCTAGGTTGTCATTCAATTACCAAAATCAAACAAGGACCTTTCAGAAGGGAAAGAGTAGAACACAAGAACAACACAACATGAGAAGAAAGGAAGAAGCAGGAGAAGAGAAATCTGTCTAGATTTGGTGACTCTGAACCAGTCATCTTCAAGCCGGTGATTGGAGGCTCAAACGTGGCTGGATTGGCACCAAACTTGGTGAGCTCATTTCTCACTTAGAGTACTTCGATCTGTTAAGTTGGTTTGAGGATTGGTTGAGTAAAACACCAAATTTGAGAGGGGTTTTATCAGTTCGGGTCACTGCAGTTTCAGGATAGAGCAGTTTTGGTTGATGATTTGTTTGGGTGGTCAAATGGTGTCCGATTGAGCTGAAATTTGGTCAGTGGTTAGGGGACTCGTGGATCTACTTGTCTACCAAAATTTGTCCACAGTGGAGCTATAGTTTGTGAGATATGAACTGATTACCGAGGGGGACAGAATCTGTAACTTCTCTGTTTAGCTGCTGTTATTCCTCTTGTTAGAAGGTTGTTGTCGTAGTTGATGCCAAGTTGTAACTTGATGAATGTGTTGCTACTGTTGTAACCTTTAGATGCTTTAGAGAAGACTCCTCGTACCTATTATTGATTATAGTGGAAGCTTGGCTTGGAGTGGACCGGTTGGTCCCGTGGTTTTTACTCCTCACCTTGAGGAGGTTTTCCACGTAAATCGCTGTGTCTATTGTGCATGTGATTATTTATTTTCGCTGCATATCTGGTGGTAGATGTTATCCTCATGATTCATCACAAGTTAAGGGATTAATTGTGCGTTATTATTGCCCTTTTATCCCAATGGCATGTCGCACTAGCTAGCTAGCTCATGAAATGGAACTGGAATTGCCCGCGGTACATCCTTTGTCTCTGTCAGAGAAATAAGCCAGTGGTGGGATTGCCATTGCTGTGTCCTGCTTTCATGCAGAGCTAAAGCTCGATTACTGAACTCTCTGAAACAACAAATAAACTGAAACGGGAAAGGGAGGAAAAAGCTAGAGTAGTGGCGGCCTACCTAGGTAGCATGCTGCCAATTAAGTGATTCTAGCTACAATTGTGTACTACCAGCACGTCTATGCATTCCTTTTTTTAATAAAAAAATAAAGTTTTGGGGAAGCTGCGTGGATATGTCACACTAGCTAGCTCATGAGTTGAAACTAGAAATGCCCGCGGTAGATCCGTTGTCCCTGTCAAATAAATAATAAGTGAATTGGTGGGATTAGTGACTGTCATTGCTGTGTCCTGCTTTATTCATGCAGAGCTAAAATCTGAATCACTGAACTCTCCAAAACAATAAATACATTGAAACGGAAAATGACGAGTTTTGCTTGAGATGATTATAGCGCGATTTGGAAGTTGAGTTAGTGTGTGTTGCGATACATATTTCGTGGTTCATGAATGTGCACGTGTTGAGTACTGGAGTTTGTAAAAATGGCCAAAAACTATGGAGAAGGTCAAGCGATAGATTTGGGTCGATGAATCATGGATGGTGAAGACCAAATATATATGAGGCTTGGACTACCGGACCAAGAAACCAGAGGGCAGACCAGGATGGTTAGAATTTGGATCAACGACGAGCAAGAGCACACACGAGATGATAATGAAGACGACATTGACCGATGTCAACACCGAGGTTGGACCAATTTAGAACGGGGCATCGCAAACACTTGGTGGACCATTGAGTGACATGGAGAACACACGTCGATATCAAAGGGGTTACATACCGGCGATCCACCCCTGTTGGAGAGCTTGTGTCGAGGTCGAAACGACTTCAGGACGGGACCCTGGCCGTTCAATGTGCATGGAAGACCAACCATTTTGCCTCTAGTGGCTAATAGTCTATGTGCAATTTAAGGAGTATTCTTGTAGAAGAATCATCTTTCTTTTTGGATATTAAGTATATAACATATATAAATTATTACTCCATCCGTCCATTTAAGGGCATGTACAACCCACAGACGGGGATTCGTCTCTAAACACCTCGAATCTATCATACAGACAAGTATAAAGACAGGTCTTACAACCCACAGACGAGGTCGGTCTATAAGTTGTTTAATGTTTTGTATGTAGCTAGGATCAATCATGAATATCAACTACTATACCATTGTGTGTCCATTTGATGGAAGACAGGTTCAAGCATAAATAAGAACTTCATCGAATTTTTCTCGAGCACCTAGCAAGCATCCAAGAACACACGCTAGCCTGCTACTCCTACTCCGAGTACAGTACTACTAGTTGTTTACTCTCTCCACTGTAGTCTGTAGAAATTGAAAAGCTGTATGGCACTCTCTGCACTTCACGTGCTCCTCTTTGCTCACTGCAGTAATGCGCTGCACTGCACCTTATCCTTTGAATACTCAACTTCAACTGCAAAAACACTAATTTCTTCAACGCCTCCTCGCCCGCGTGGCTCTCGGCAGTGGGGCGGAGGTCCCCCATGCGACGCTTGCGCTTGCGGCGGAGCTCGCCGGCGCGGCTCACAGCAGCCAGACGGAGAGCCGGAGAGCCAACGGCAGATCTTGCCGGCACGGCTCGCGGTGGCGGGGCGGAGCTCGCCCGCATGCGGATCACGGCCGGTCGAAGGTCGTCCACGTGCTTGCGGCAGCCAGGCAACGAGATGAGAAGGAGCAGTTTGGTGTGGAAGATTGGCGCCATCGTCGCTCCCTCCCGGCGCACGGGATCGAGACCTTTTACTCCAGGTGAAAGTTTCCTCTCGGAGCACGAGCTAGCCGGGGTCGTCCTCTCGTGAGACGACGGCCTCCCTGTCTCTTGGCTCTGCTGGGGGTCTTTCTGCAAAACTGATGGCGTAGAGACGGCACGAACAGACGCGTTGTACGTGCCCTAAGTTATACTAGTGCATAGCGCCGGATGACTGAAGCAGCAGACAATGCGGAACTGCTCGATCCACTTCATTTCGTGTCGTTTGCAGCGCCCTTTTGGGGGCAACGTGTGCAATTCAGCTTGACATTGTTTTTTTTTCCGTGAACATTCGTCGTTGCGCAAGTTTTTCACTAAGAGGAAAGAAGTGAAACAATACACAGTTGAGACCTAGGAGTAGCCCTGCAGTGCAAGCTGCAGACCGATCGAGGTAGCCCCCTAGATCAAAACCCCCCGCACAGTTACATGGTGGATTATGCAACAAACGATTTGCGACGGAGACATAAAGCTAGAGAGCACAAACTAGGCTAAACTTCGACAGAGGATTCAGCTTGACAATGTACTGACTAATGTATTCCTGTTCCCACCCTGCTGCTGACCTCGACTCCAAACCTGAAACTGACTACGATCCTAGGCCTGTGATTGTATTGTATTGTATTGTATACAGTACTCGCGATCGTCGGCTCGTCGCTTTGGCAACGTTGCAGAAACCTGTAGGCGAACTGAATGGCCCGGACCTGAGATTCAGTTATGCAGATCGTCTGTGGCCACTTGTACCACAAAACAAGATTAAAATATTTCTTGTCGCCACTAAACGATGATACTACTTCTTGTGCTCTTGCGTAGAATCCAACAGAAACTGGAATTGGCCGCGGTAGATCCTCCGTCCCTGTCAGAGAAACGAATTAGTGATTAGTGACTGCCATTATGGCATTATATTGCCGTGTCCTGCTTTCATGCAGATGCAGGGCTAAAGGCTCAATCACTGAACGCTCCGAAAGAACAAATAAATTGAAACGGAAAAGCAAGGAAAAAAGTGGATTAGCGGCGACCAACCTAGGGAGCTGGAGTACTAGCTAGCATGTTTAATTAGTGGCACGTTGGTGTCCCTATCCACAACATCCAAGGTGGTGCCGCAACAAAGCAGTGCTATAGATTGGTGTATGTGTGTGTGTGTTTTGTGCGAAGCAGGCTCAACCGCTCAAGGCCAACTCAATAATTTACTGAATTTCTCCATGACCTGTACTACCTCTTTGGCTCTCTCTCTCTCTCTCTCTCTCTCTCTCTCTCTCTCTCTCTCTCTCCACAGTTTGCCAGTCCGCAGTACAGTTGCACAGTGTACCTTCTAAAATGACTTCAGGTTTGTTTCGAGCTATAGAAGCTACGTTAAGGAGTCAATAACGCTGCACTGTGGCAACAACTGTAATACACAGAAATACGGTTTCTGGCAGTAGAACATACGCAAGGGGACACCTGGCTCGCGTACTGTCCGCCCTACCACTCTTGGAGAGCAGAAGTTCAGTGTCGCTAATCACTCTACTCATGCACTTGTACTTGCCTTCCGCCTTCGGCGTCCATAGATAACGCTCATGTCTCCCGCTATGCTGCACGCCTGCTCATCGTGCGCACACCCACATCTCCTAACAGTGCGTCATGCATGGATACTGTTAGTAGAGAGCTACCCTAAACACTATCAGATCGCACTTAATACAAAGCGGGAACGGTAATGCCATGGGCTGACGCTGACGCTGAACTGAGCTCTGCTGGCCTGCTGCATTGCCATGTCGGCATGCATAGCATGCATGACCTTCAGCTTCAGCTTCAGCTGTCGACCAGCAGCTGTGTTTCAGGCTTGCAGCCCTGTCCGCCTGTCGTTTGATCTTGACTCTCCCACTGTGGCCGCAAGATGAATCCATCTCAAATGATTCTTTGACTTCTTGGCTCTCTAGCTACTTTGGCAGGTTCTTGCCGCATTCAATAAATAAACGAAAAGCCACATGATCCAAGCAACTCCTTACATATGGGGCAACGTGTGATGCAGATCGTTGTTACTGAGATCTCGACGCAAAGCCTGAAATCGACAGAGAGCACGTGCACTGACTCAACGATCATGTATTTTCAATATCAAGCGGGCATTGTCACGATGATATGCTGTCTCTCTACCAGAGAAACCTTTTTCTAGTTGTCAAGCTAGATTCGGCTTTTTTTTTGTGGCCAAGTAATGACTAAAGCAACATCCGTCTACCCATTATGCACAATTAACTCGATGCTGCTAGAGATTTTCTAATAACATATGCCACTCATCAGCTGATTGCCACATGTTATGTGTAATCCCTAATTTCTTGCTAAATTGGATGCCAACGCAGTATAAAGTAAAAAGCAAAAACACGTGTTAATATAATATAAAACAACAGTTACGAAAGCGATTTAACTGGTTTGACGAGCGGAGGTCGCCCACTCTCGTGAGGCTTGACCGAGCTCTGGTCTCGATGGACTGGGAAGCGAAGCACCCGGACTGCCATCTCCAGGCGCTCTCCTCGGACGGATCGGACCACTGTCCATTGCTACTGCAAACCCACCTGTCGATCCACCACATGCCGCGCTTTCACTTCGAAACGTTTTGGCCAAAAACACCAGGATTCCAGGAGGCAGTCAGCAGGGGGTGGACATGCGCGGCTACCATTTCCGATCCGCTGTGTCGCCTAGACGAGCTGTTCCGAAACCTCAAGCGGGAGCTGCAAAAGTGGGCCGCAAGGAGGATCGGTAATGTCAGGGAACAGCTGCTGATGGCGCGGGACATCATCTTCAGGTTGGACCAGGCGTCCGAGCGGAGAGCGTTATTCGATGATGAATATGAGCTTCGGAAGGACCTCAAGATGAAATGCCTGGGTCTATCCTCGATCAAGTGGACCATGGCGCGTCAGAGATCAAGAATCAGGTACCTGGCCGATGGGGATGCCAACACAAAGTATTTTCACCTGTTGGCCCGTGGAAGGAGGCGCAGGAACTCCATCACACGGCTTAGAGACGACGGAGGGACGGTCCACACGTCCCATGAAGAGATGGAGGCAGCCATCTACGACCATTTCAACAGGGTCTTCGGACAACCGGGCCGGGAATGTACACAGTTGACTTCCAGGCAATCGGTATTACGCCAAGAGACCTCTCCGCACTCGACCTGCCCTTCTCAGAGGAGGAGGTGGAAGTGGCCGTGCGGGAGATGCCTTCGGACAGGGCACCGGGACCCGACGGATACACCGTGGCATTCTACAAGTCAGCTTGGCCAATCATCAAGGCGGACGGTGGCCGCCCTAAACGCTCTACTCTTCGGGGACAGCCGAGCCTTTCACCGCTTGAACAACGCCTACGTCGTCCTGCTCCCCAAGAAACCTAGAGCCGCAACGCCAACTGACTACCGCCCCATCACGATGATCCACAACTTCAGAAAGCTCGCCTCCAAGCTGCTGGCAATGAGGTTGGCCCCCAGGCTGAAGGAGCTCATTTCGCCGAATCAAAACGCATCCGTCCGTGGCCGGACGATCCACGACAACTTCAAGTTCGTCCAAAGAGCAGCCGTATACCTTCGCAAGAAGAAGATCTCCAAGACACTGCTCAAACTTGACATCTCCAAGGCGTTCGACACGGTCGCCTAACCCTTCCTGCTCAACACCCTGCAGGCATTCGGCTTCGGTGATCACTGGCGCAGATGGGTGGCCACGCTCCTGTCTACGGCCACGTCGCGCATCCTCCTCAATGGATGGCCCGGCAAGCCTATCAAGCACAGGAGAGGAGTCAGGCAAGGGGACTCGCTTTCGCTGATGCTCTTCATCGTCGCAATGGAAGTTTTTGCGAAGCTTGTTGCCGCGGCCGCGGATGTTGGGCTCCTAAGACCACTAGGGGCACCGGCCATCATGCACCACTGCAGTCTCTACGCCGACGACGTCATCATCTTCATGCACCCGGACGCGACTGTTGACACAAAAAATGTGATTCGTGCACAACACACTTGGAGGCCTGCGGGATCGTGTGAAGTAAGAGTCTTCGAAATTCCCTAAGCCTCAAACAAGCCGGATTGGGTGAGAATAAACCAAAGGCGTGCCAGTCAATTTGACCTTGCAATTGACAAGGGAGAAAAAAAAATCAAATTATAGAACCTGCCGGTTTTGTTACCAGACAGTTCCAAGATACATGGCTAAAGAGCCGGTAGTCAAAGGGCATTGACTAGAGAGTCAACTCCTGCATTGTGCTGATAATAATAAAAGTAGAACGGCTATTCAATATGCATGGTGAGCAGAACGAGTATTTAGCCGATCTAGTTCAATAATGTGAGAAAGAGATTCTACATGCATAACAAACATCAATTTAAAAACCAATAAATTAGTTAACTATGACCGGATCGACAAACAAGCCAATCTGCTAGTGGTAGGTGTTTCCATGCAGCCTATAATAGCAAATCGACTAATTTGTAATCAGCATAACCAGCGAATTTATTAGCACTAAATCAACGCGTGTATGCACATAGTGAATGAAAGCGCAACCGGATCGGCTATTTAGCCGATACAGGGTCCATGAAGCACAAGCGAGACATCTATCTATATCATAAACAGATCTAAGATCAAAGCAAACCTGGCCTAGTATTATTGACGGTGGGGAGGTAATACGATACAGGTTGTCAACAACACTAAATCAAATCTACCTTAACCTCAGTTCTATCTATAATCAGATAAACAGCTCAGATGCACAACATGTAACCATCAAGATCGACAGAATCTGGCCAATGAAAGCATAGATCGACTAATTTAGCAAGAATAGGCATACAAAGCGTAAAAATTACGTAAAACAGTGAACATATAAGATTTGAGGCCAAATCCGTCGGATCTTGATTGGGCAATGATATTGTTATAATAAATAAGTCATTTTAAATAAACAATATCGAAAACTTAATGAATCTACTAGATTGCCGATCTAATAGAGCCGATAACTATGACTTTGTCGATCTAAGCTCGGGTAAAGCTTAGAACAACTAAATCACGAGATAACTAGCTTAGATTGATTACTTATAAGAGGTTAAAATAATACAGCCTTACAAATAAGATCTAAGTCGATAACTAGCTCATATCAAACTTGCACGAGTTTAAACAATGCAGCCGTACAAACAAGACATGAACTATGGCAATACTTACAAGCAAACCGGAGGTCGGAGCTAACCGATGCAGCCCTGCTTGTTTGAAGATCTCGCCGGAATCTACGTTACTCCTACTCCTAAGGGTTTGGCCGGAGCCGAAAAAATGGGTGTTGTATTGATTGATTGATTCGGGGCCTTTACAATAGTTGGGGCTTTACTATTTATAGTCCGAGGCCTTTGACATGAGTCTTAACTAGACACGACTTGTATATAAATATAAGAAAAAAAGATAACTTGGACTCCAATCTTTCCCTTCTAGCGGAATCCACCACGTCATCAGCCTTTCCCGACCTTGATACGAATCGAGTTGCCACGCGTGATTTCCTTTGGTCAGTTCTTTCCTCGTATTAGCTGATCCAAATCGGCTTTTATTGGGTCTGACACCTGGGCCCATAAACTCAATCTCTGGCTCATTAAAATATAGTGTCAACACATGTCCCCCAATTTTAGGATAAAACTGGTTTTATTCTAAAATTACAGGCGCTCGTTTTCCTTTTTTGCCGACCAGCCGAGCTCTTCAATATATTTACCAAATTGCCATTCATCCCCTTTTCACTCGGCTTTCAACCCTAGCTCCCTTTCAAACCGCTCCAGCGCCGCCATTTGTTAAAATTGCAAACCTAACAAAACCGAGAGCTTTCTGAAGCATCCACAAGTCATCATCTTCGCTTGCCGGATTCAACTTAGAAAGAATAGCATCAATCGACAGCATTCCTGAGGTAAAGTTTCTCTCCTCAATCCTTACTGATCTCAGTCGCCGTTTCTGTTTTGAACCTTCTCCCTTTTATTCCGTTCAGGAGCTCAAGAACAAAATCATGATTCCTCTAGCGGACCATCCAGATAGCTTTTTCCTTGGCCTTATAGGCAACCCAGATCCGACTGAGGTCATATCTGCTGAGACAAATAGAATTCCCTTTAAGCAGTCTTCTATGAATCCAGAAATGTGGGAAAAGAAAACTTCTTTTAGAAATTTGTCATCTATAATCCCTGGCTGGAGGAATTGGTTTGTGAAAGTTGCCAACAAGAAGCAAGCAGATTGGACTCTCCGCAATCTGGATCAATGCATCCCTTTGTCTCTATCCAATATGAAGAAGAATGAGCCCATTCTCAAAGCAGCAACTTATTTCTGGTCCAACACATATAATGCTTTTATTTTCGGTCATGGACCTATGACTCCGACTCTGGCCGATATTCATATGCTAACAGGTCTTAACATCACAGGACAAGCTCACCCTCACAGTCTAATGGTTAGACCTTATTATAGATTTGACAGTACCAGATCTGGAGGTTGGTCCAACTACATTGCCACCCACAATGCCACTGAGAAAACTATGATTGAGAGGGAACACGTGGCTTTTTTGAACATGTGGCTTGACAGATATCTCTTCTGTGGACAATCCTGTTCCCCAACATTTAATTATTTAGCGTTGGCAGAGAGAATAGCAATGGATTCTGAAATTCCCCTTGGTAAATATCTGCTAAGTGCTTTATACCACCTTTTGAATCAAGTATCCCGACATTTGATGAAGGATGAGACCGTCACTACCATCACTGGTCCTTGGTGGTTACTCCAGCTCTGGCTTAACCTCAATATGCAAAAAATTATGACTCAAGATTTAAGGTCTCTGAAATTTCTATCCCTGACCTTTCTGGAAGAACAAGAGGAGCAATTGACTGATGACAATAGAACTCGCCGATGCATGTCCTTTGGTGAAGCAGCATCGGCAATCTCCATTAATGGTTCCATCAGCCATTACTTCAAATTATTCTACAAGGGCTTCCTTAGAGAAATCCTGGAATGGTTTGTTTACTCGGACATCCCAGAATTTGAGTTGCCATATTCTTTCAGATTTGAGTCTGAGTACACTGACGCTGGATCTTTAAAGATCCTCAATTGTCTGATAAAACCGTGCTTACTGCCGATAGAAGTCAGACATGGTAGAGAGAAGCTACCAATTTCATATGAATTTTACAATCCTTCAATAGCTGCTAGGCAAATAGGATTTGGCCAACTTCCTCCAAAGCTCTTCTTTGCTGATAAGCTGAAATCAGGGGAAGCAATATCTTCAGGGATAGAATTCAGCAGAATTTTACAATTTGAACAATCTCTCCCTTTTGAAATGATTAGAGCATGGAATTGGCAGCCATTTTCATCTTCTGCTTTTATTGTTTGGTGGCAAGAATGGAGCCAACATTTATTCAGCTCATCAGTGGCTTCTTATTGTTTTACCTTGGAATCTGACTTCCAAGCAACTCATGAGGTATTCTCTTTATTCCCTACCTATTTTGTCCTTAAATTCTCGAAACAATTAATTAAACGTTACCTTGCAGGACCTTACTGAATTGACACTTCCACAAATTGCTTACCAAAAATGGTGTCCAAATCCAAGGCTGGGCTGGAACGCTCCATCTCTGCAGGCTGTAATGAAGAGAAAAGCTACTGACCCTCTTGACGACCAGCCGATCATTTCTCTAGTGCAAAAAGGTGCTGGCTCTTCCAAAAGAGCAGTTAAGAAGGTCAGAGTCAGCAAACCACAGCCTAAAGATACACCTACTCCAGGAGCTGATGAAAATCAATTAAAATCATTAGCTGATGCTGTCATCACCGAGGTACTGCTTTTCAGATCTCTTTCTTCATAATAGCATCAACTAACTTGATTTGAACAGGTTATACATGATATCAATACTGAAGAAAAAAATCCAGATGCCCATGACCCAATAGACGATCTGCTCCTTTCTAATGAAGAAAACACAAAGGTCGACCTGACCAAGTCTCCAGAATTGACTTTAGGTAATAACATTAGCCGATGACCCCTTAGCTGATAATCTTTATTGCTGATCAAAATACGCTCTTTAGGGAATCAAATGCCTGATACATCGGTTGTCCCTAGTCCCAGTGCAACTCTAGAGGAACAGGTACCAGATAATGCCTTTTTTTTATCTTTTAATAAATTTTTCTCAGATGCTTAACCCTCGTCCATGTAGGAACGGATCTCTTCTCCTTTTCTCCCTTTTGCATTAGAGGATTATATTGAAGAGGAAGCTACTTCTGCCTCAGGGAGCACTACTGTGCCCTCTTTATCAAAGAATGCCAAGAGCCAGTTTCAACTGTTGATACCTCTTTTGGAATTGGATACAGCAACTCTAGTGCAAGATGTAGCAGTAAGGGAAATTTTCAACTTAATCAAAGATGAGCTTTCTTCCCAGCTCAAAGAAACCCTCAAACCAGCTGCTTTTATTGAATACCATGAGCCGAAATTTTCTGGAGCACAGTCCAGACTTGCAGCCCATGAAGCCCAGAAGAACTTGCCAATTCAAGAAAAATAGTGCATATCAAGCATGCTGGAGCTCAAATAGTCGATCGATCAACTAAATGGTTCACCTGCCGGAATTAACCAAAAACTGACAGCTCTTAGAGAAGAAAAAGAGCAACTGTTGTCCAGATTAAAAACTGTTGAGGCTTCTATCAAACATGAAGAAGATAATCTGGCAAAGATTCCAATAGCACTGAAAGAGCAAAAACGGGCAATGGTAGGCCTCAAATCTGAACTCCAGAATATTAAGGTTGAAAGAAAAACACCAATTCCAGGAACAGCTGAAGAGGACAAGCAACAAATTGCCGACATAGACAGCATTCACTTGAAAGCTTTAGACTCAATCCGATCCATGCTGAATATGTAACCTGAGATGTAATATGAATGCTTGTCGCTCTAAATCTTGAATACTGTCTGTTCATGTTTGCTCAAATAATCAACTGTAAACTATTAGCCATTAATTTAGTTACCAGTGATTATAGTCGATCTTTCTCTCGTTGCGTCAAGCAGGATTCTAGTGTCGCAATCGATACCAACAAAATTCCTTATCAACAAACTTAGCCGATCCACTTCATCCCGCTAGCGCTAGGGTTGGTCATCGGCAAAACCTCTTATCGGCAAATTTAGCTGATCCGCTTCATCTTGTTAGCGCTAGAACTGGTTATCGGCAAAAACTCTTATCATAAAATTTAGCCGATCCGCTTTATCCCGTATTAAGCGAAATTCCAGAAAACGCTTGGACTACTTTGACCACTCTGAGTACCTTCTCGACTCATACCCCTTCGCCTTCCTTAGTTATAAATACAGCCACCGGTCCCAGAGAGGGCTTTCTTCTTCTTTCTCACATCAAAACCGTTTCCCTTCAACAGTAAGCCCTAGTAATGGCGGACCATGGTAAGCGCCCATTGGAGGCGGTGTCCAAAGAGGTGGATCAGCCGATCCAACGCCGCCGCCTTAGGTAAGAATGGATTGAACCTTTTGTCACTCTACATTATGATTGCTGATCCTCTTCTTCGCAGCCCTGCCCCCCGTGCACATGGGGAAGGACCCAGCCAACCGGTCCAGGTCGATTCCAACAGATCTCCTCCTCCAATGGAGGCCATCGCCGCAGCGGAAGCCCCGGCTATCGCGGCAGCCGAACCCGATTCGCCGGCGCTAAGGATGGATGCAGATTTTGGCCACGACGAGGCATGGGAATTCCTCTACCGGTGGAGGAATTCCATGAACTCGTACGGGGAGGAATGTAAGAAGACGGCCTGCCTGGAAAGGGAGTTGGCGGACAAAGACGCGGTGCTTGAAGGCACCGAGGCTGCGCTCGCCACGGTAAAACAGCAGTTGGCGGATTCTGACGCCGAAGTTGCCGGTAACCTCCCCTGATTTTTGATTCCCTACTTTCATAAATCAACTATCCAATCTTGCGAATGATAGATCGACTCACTTGTGGGATACCTATCTTGATTATCAACCACATCTACTTTTTAGAAATCCTTGATATGCAATTTATCACCTGATTCAATTTCACCATCTTATTCTGTAAATCTGTCAATCCAATATTCTGTTACCCCAACTCAGTCGGCTTCTATCGATTTGTCATTTTTTTAGCCGATTACATCTTATTATGATGATTCCATATTTTTGTTTGAATCTCGATTCATGTTCTAACTCATCGTGTTCTCATTCACAGCACTTCGGGCGCAGGCGGATACTCTGTATCTAGCCATCGAAGCTGTTACTAACTTCGTGAACGCCCGTGGCGAGACGGTGGCGGAGCGCCTCTAGGACGTCCCAGTTCGCATCTGGGAAATTGCCCTCCACAGCATGCGTTCGGGTGCGGCCGACGCGCTGGCCGCTGCCTAGCTCAACGAAGGGTTGGAGTTGGCAGACTCCCTCGTCCCCTCCTTCATCGACGAACGCGCTGATCCGAGTATCGTCGATCTGGTAGAGGAGTTCGCTCCCTGTGCCGATGCCATCGCTGCCGCCTCCTCTGTGGAGGAAATAGTTAACAATGTTTTCTTTGATTGATGTAACGCAGATAACTTAGATTTGTGGTGTAACGAAGAACAATCAACTCTGCTGGTCAGAGTTTTATCTTTATCTATACACTTCTTTTCTTCATATTTTTTTGTTCTGAAGGCGATGCGTGTTGCATCGGCTGTTGCTCGTCTCGATTCGAGCCCCCTTTTCTTTTTGCTAAAGGCGATACACTTGTATCGGCTATTCCAGCCTGATACACTACTGTGATCGGCTATAACAGATCTACCCAAACACTAGGATAGTATTTTTTGAAAAATTTTCCATTGATTGCTCTAGAGAATTCTTCTCCTTCTAGAGTTTCATAGAAATAGGCATTGCCAGGAGCACTACGAGTAATCCGATAAGGACCTTCCCAATTCGGTGACCATTTACCGTACTTGTTATCTTTAGTCCCGATTGGCAAAATAACTTTCCAAACTAGTTCTCCTGCACTGAACCTCTTTCCCCTTACTTTTCAATTATAATATTTAGCAACTCTAAGTTTCTGTGCTTCAATATTCTCTAAAGCTTTTAGCCGATGAAAATTTAAATCGTCCAAATTATCCATCATAAGACTTTTATAATCATCGGCTTTCAATTCATCCTGCTGCAACACCCTTCTCGAACTGATATTAATCTCCCAAGGCAAAACAGCTTCATACCCATAAACTAACTCATATGGTGAGCACTTAGTAGCACCATGATAAGCCATTCTATAAGACCAAAGTGTTTCATTAAGAATTATATGCCATTTCTTTGGACTCTCATCGATCTTTTTCTTGATTAACTTGATCAGAATCTGGTTTGATGCCTCTGCCTGTCCATTAGCTTGAGCATAATAAGGAGATGAGTTTATTAGCTTAAAACCCATGCTACTAGCAAAATCTTCAAACTCTTGTGATGTGAACATGCTCCCTTGATCAGTTGTGATGGATTGAGGAATTCCAAATCTATAGATAATATGCTCTTTGATGAATTCAATCACATTAGTCGATGATGCTACCTTTAGAGGAATAGCCTCAACCCACTTAGTGAAGTAATCTGTAGCTGCCAATACAAACTTATGTCCTTTGCTAGATGAAGGATATATCTGGCCAATCAAATCTATTCCCCAACCTCTGAATGGCCACGGTTTCATAATCGGGTTCATAGCCGATGCTGGAGATCTTTGCACATTGCCAAACTTTTGACATTCTTGACAACCCTTATAATATTTGAAACAATCTTCCAACATAGTCGACCAAAAATATTCTGCCCTCCTGATCATCCTTCTCATCTTGTGAGCTGACTGATGTGCGCCACAAGCACCTTCATGTATTTCTTTCATCAACACCTTAGCTTCTTCCCGATCAAGACATTTAAGCAACACATCATCGACTGTTTTATGATATAGCTGGTCATCAAGGAGAACAAATTTGATAGCTTTATACCTCAATTTTCTTGATACTCATCGTGATGGATCTCTCAGATATTTGATGATTTTAGTCCTCCAATCTTCAATCTCATCAGCAAGATCATTATTTAAGGCTTCATAACTTTGCCGATACCCAAAGGCACTCTGAGCCAATCTGTTAGCCTCCTGATTATGGTTTCTAGGAATATGCTTAATTACCACTGAAGAAAAACAATCAAGCAATCTTTGGCAACTTTCATAATACTCTCTTAGAACATCATCTTTGCATTCATATAGGCCGAGCAATTGGTTAATAACTAATTGAGAGTCTCCAAAGATTTCAACAGCTTCGGCCTTTACCTCATATAGAAATTGAAGCCCTTTCATGATGGCTTGATACTCAGCTTGATTATTGGTAGATGTTGGTTCTATAGGGAAAGCAAACTCAAAACTTGCCCCCCGGGGCAAAATCAAAACAATGCCAATCCCACCCCCTTGCTTGCAGGTTGATCCATCAAAGAACAAAGTCCAAGGAGTCAAATCTACCAACTTAATTTCTTTTTCATGAAGATGAGTGATGAAATCAGCTATTACCTGTCCCTTGACTGCTTTAGCCGATTCATACCTCAAGTCAAATTCTGATAACGCAAGAACCCACTTTTCAATTCTCCCATTCAAAATAGGCATTGACAACATATGCTTGATTACATCAAACTTGGACACCACCATACACTCAGAGAACAAAAGATAATGTCGAAACTTGGTGCAAGAGAAATATAAGCATAAACATAGCTTTTCAACAGGAGAATATCTAGTTTCTGGATCCAAAAGTCTTTTGCTTAGATAGAAAATCACTCTTTCTTTTCCTTCAAATTCTTGCATTAAGGCCGATCTAATTGTATAGCTATCGGCCGCTACGTATAACTTAAAAGGCTTACCTTGTTGAGGAGGAATTAAAACCGGTGGAGATTTCATATATTCTTTGATCTCCTCAAACGCCTTTTGTTGTTCGTTACCCCACTTGAATTCTTGGTCAGACTTTAACTTCAACAAAACTGAGAACGGCAAAATTTTGGCTGAAAGATTCGATATGAATCTTCTAATGAAATTAATCTTGCCGATCAAAGATTGCAGCTCAGTCTTGTTGGTCGGTGGTACAGCTTTATTGACAGCGTCTATACTCTTTTGACCAATTTCAATCCCTCTTTCATGTACCATGAAGCCTAAGAATTGCCTAGCTGATACCCCAAATGCACATTTATGAGGATTCATCCTCAGTCCATGTTTTCTTGCACATCCTAGAGTTTTTCTGAGATCTTGCAGATGCTCATGATATTCCTTAGACGTCACGACCACATCATCAATATAGATTTTAACTATTTTGCCGATCAACTCATGAAAAATATAATTGATAGCTCTCTGATAAGTTGCACCGGCATTTTTAAGACCGAAAGTCATAACAACCCACTCATATAATCCTAAAGCACCAGGACACCTGAACGTAGTCTTGTGAATGTCTTCTTCCCCCATAAATATTTGATTATACCCTGCATTGCCATCCATAAAACTGATTACTTTGTGTCCTGCAGCTGCATCAACTAACATATCAACAACTGGCATTGAGTAAGCATCCATTGGGGTAGCTTTATTCAAATCCCTAAAATCAATGCACACTCATCTTTCCATTTTTCTTGTACACAGGGACTACACTTGATATCCACTCTGCATATCGACACTGGCGAATAAATTTTGCTTCATATAATCTTGTAATTTCTGCTTTTACATCCACCATAATTTTGGGTTTGATTCTTCTTGGAGCTTGCTTGTGCGGCCGATACCCTGGTTTGATCGGCAAACGATGTTCTACCAATTTTCGGTCAAGACCAGGCATTTCGTAATATTCCCAAGCAAAACAATCTTTATATTCTTTCAGTAGAGCTATCAACTCTTTCTTATACTCAGGATCTAATTTAGCACTAATATATGTCGGCCTTGGCTTATCTTCAGGTCCAATATCTACTGCTTCTAACTCATCAGCCGATGTAAAACCTTTGCCCATCTTACCTTCATCATCATCGATCAAAGAATCCATTAATAGAAACTTTCAGAGCCGACTGCTTGTATCGGCTGTTGACCATCATCAAAAACTTTGATGACATCTCCTTCATGAATTTTACCAGAAAAACATTCCATTCCGTCAAAATTCCATTCATCCGGACTGGCATACGCAACGCTGACTGATGAATCCCCTGGGACTAATTCAATCCTGTTACCAATCCATTGGATCAAGCTCTGGTGCATTGTAGAAGGAATACAACAATTGGCATGAATCCAATCCTGGCCAAGGAGTATACTGTATGTGCCTTTTGCATCAACAACAAAGAAAGTAGTCAGCAAACTTTTGCTCCCGATTGTTAACTCCACACAGACAGCTCCTCTAGTGTTTGATGACTTTCCACTAAAATCTGTCAATCTCATATCTGTTTGACACAAATCTTCCAACCTTTTACCAAACTTCCAAAAAGTAGTATAAGGCATGAGATTGACAGCTGCACCTCCATCGACTAACATCTTGGTTAGTGGTTTACCATCAATGAAACCCTTCAAATATAAAGCTTTCAAATGAAGATATATTTCTGGTTTCTCAAAAGTAGCACTTTCTGCTTGAAAAATCCATTGGGCTGCAGCCACTTCGTCATCTGGATCTTCTATATCTTGTTCTGTGGCTCTGAACTCGGCAGGTAACATGAAAGCTGCTGCTATTTCAGCCGATAGCTTGCCTTTGCCCTTATCGGCTATTTGTTTGACTTACCAAACCTTGGGTTTCTTTCTTGCTTCTTACAACTCATTGTTTTTCAGGCGTTGAACCCTTCTTTTCTGGCTCTTGGTTAAGCCTCATGGACACCATTGACCTTCTTGCCAAACCTACTCTTTCTCCTCACGATAATCCATGTCCTGATCAACCATATCTTCATCAATAATTCTTTCTCCAAGCCGATCATGGACACTTTCTATTTTTAGGCGCCGATCCATACGTTCATGTACAGGTCGACGGTTGGCTCTAGATTGCCTATACTCCCAATATTGATCACTGCATTCAGGGCAATTGTTGAGAGTAGGCAATTTCAAGCCATCATTCCAGCAGTGCCTAAAGAAAGGACAATTCCAATGGTACTCATTTTCTTCTCTTATTCTTCTTTCTTCATCTTGATAGCGTCTATACTCTTCCTCTTCAAGCCACTCCTGATATTCCCTCTCTCGTCAGAGTTGATCCTTTTCTTGCTGACGTTGCCATTTATTTAACAGGATTCGAGAAGTTGGTCGCCTGCGCATTTCACCAGCTTTAGATGTCTCTGGTTGATCATATTGGCTATTTTGCTGCTTCTGTTTCATCTTGATCTCCTAGTACTCTTTAGCCGATATCTGCCTCTTAGAATCAACGGTTCCAGCTTTCTGAGCTCTCTCTGATGTGAGTACCTTGAATTTTTCTTTTGGAAAAGATGATGCAACCATATTCATATGAAAAGGATGTCCCTCTATGTTCATATCACCTTTGTTTTTCTCCGCACCTATCCTGCCTTTGTCGATGGCTCTCTGGATGAGTTCCCTGAAAACTCTGCACTCATTGGTACTATGATTGTAAGAATTATGATATTTATAATACTTTTTCTTTTTAAGTTCTTCGGCCGAAGGTATTTTGTGATCTCCTGTCAACTTGATCTGACCCTTGTCAAGCAAGAAATCAAAATTTTTATCGGCCTGGCTAATGTCAAAAGTGTACTTATTGTCATCAACTGACTTAGCCTTGGCCCAAGGTATATATTCTGAATGCTTCCATGCCCAATCGACAGCAGCAATTTCATCATTCTCTTCTTCATCTTCACTTTCAATGTCTTCGAGTGGTGGACCAAACTCAAAACCAACATTTGCAGCTTTCTGTGCTTTGTTGTAACGTGAGTACTTGTATTGTGCTTCAAGGTCGACTATCCTCTTAGCCAACACTCTAAGATTCGAACAATCAGTACCAATTCTCTCCCTAACTGCTGGTAATAAACCTCGCACTGCGATACTAACCACTTCTTCATCTGACAATGTCAAAGAGTAGCATTGATTTCTCATTTCTCTGAACCTTTGAATGAAATGACTTCTAGACTCATTACTGCCTTGTCTAAGATCGACTAAATCTGCAATTCCTTTCTCTATCATTCCGGAGTCAAAGTATTGATGAAATTTGGATTCCAGATCCTCCCATCCCGTAACAGAATCATGTGGCAAAGAAGCAAACCATGAAAAAGCAGCTCCGGACAAAGACAAAGGAAAGAATCGCACTTTTAATGCCGGCTCATCAGACAACTCTCCAAGCTGTGCTAAATATTGACTGATATGTTCCATGGTTGATCCATTCCCATTGAACTTGACGAAATCAGGCAATCTATATCGCGGGGGTAGTACTACCTGATCATACCATGACGGGTATGGCTTCTTATAAGCAATCGTCGGATTCTTCGATTTTAAACTGAACTGCTTCTGTACCATATCAGTCACCTGACTCATTAGTTGGTCTACCTGACCCATCACAACATTCTAATTATTTCGGTTGTCGAGGTTCTACTGACCAAAGTTCTGAATTCCTTGAAGAGCACCTTGGGTCTTTTGACCAGCACTTTGATATCCAGTATTTTCATAAGCATTTAAAGTATAACCCTCAGTCACGTAACGATATCCTGGAGGAATCTCTCCTGGTGCTACTCTTCCTTGATAAGGTGGAGCATTGAAATCTCTGACAATTCTTTTGCCACCAGGAGCAAATTTTGCAGCCGATTGACTAACACTATAATCCACCATCGGCCGCTGCACAGAGTGCTACCCGTTTCCTCCTCCTTGTTGAGCAAAAGAACCTCCCAATGTATGATCACCATTGCCTGGTAGAACATTTGTTGCAGTAGTCTCATTTCTTCCAGTATTCTGATTGGAATAGACAGGTCCTCTGGGTCCTGCACTCAAATTTAAAGCTTCTTTCATAGCATTTGTCAAACTCCTCAAGAATACTTCATTATGATTTGCAAGTGTTGTACTCATAGCCCTGGAGATAGTTTCATACATCGCATTGCGAGCGGCAACATCATTAGGATCAGTTTGACCATCTAGGAGCACTCTAGGTAAGTAATTCTTCTGATATACTTTTCCTTCATGGTCTTTGGCGTATGACAACAAACATTTATCCTGAAACTGCTTAGTTGTTGTATTGATGGTATTGCGCCAGTCTTCAGGAAGTTCATCCAAAGTTACATCGAGAATCGAACGACTGCTGTTGTCAGACATGAAGACGATTGTGGTCCCACCGGGCGTGCCAAAAAGTGTGTTGACACAAAAAATATGATTCGTGTGCAACACACTTGGAGGCCCGCGGGATCGTGTGAAGTAAGAGTCTTCGAGATTCCCTAAGCCTCAAACAAGCCGGATCGGGTGAGAATAAACCAAAGGCGTGCTAGTCAATTTGACCCTGCAATTGACAAGGGAGAAAAAAAAGTCAAATTATGAAACCTACCGGTTTTGTTACCAGACAGTTCCAAGATACATGGCTAAAGAGCCGGTAGTCAAAGGGCATTGACTAGAGAGTCAACTCCTGCATTGTGCTGATAATAATAAAAGTAGAACGGCTATTCAATATGCATGGTGAGCAGAACGAGTATTTAGCCGATCTAGTTCAATAATGTGAGAAAGAAATTCTACATGCATAACAAACATCAATTTAAAAACCAATAAATTAGTTAACTATGACTAGATCGACAAACAAGCCAATCTGCTAGTGGTAGGTGTTTCCATGCAGCCTATAATAGCAAATCGACTAATTTGTAATCAGCATAACCAGCGAATTTATTAGCACTAAATCAACGCGTGCATGCACATAGTGAATGAAAGCGCAACCAGATTGGCTATTTAGCCGATACAGGGTCCATGAAGCACAAGTGAGCCATCTATCTATATCATAAACAGATCTAAGATCAAAGCAAACCTAGCCTAGTATTATTGACGGTGGGGAGGTGATACGATACAGGTTGTCAACAACACTAAATCAAATCTATCTTAACCTCAGTTCTATCTATAATCAGATAAATAACTCGGATGCACAACATGTAACAATCAAGATCAACAGAATCTAGCCAATAAAAGCATAGATCGACTAATTTAGCAAGAATAGGCATACAAAGCGTAAAAATTACCTAAAACAGTGAACATATAAGATTTGAGGCCAAATCCGTCAGATTTTGATTGGGCAATGATATTGTTATAATAAATAAGTCATTTTAAATAAACAATATCGGTAACTTAATGAATCTACTAGATTGCCGATCTAATAGAGCCGATAACTATGACTTTGTCGATCTAACCTCGGGTAAAGCTTAGAACAACTAAATCATTAGATAACTAGCTTAGATTGATTACTTGTAAGAGGTTAAAACAATACAGTCTTACAAATAAGATCTAAGCCGATAACTAGCTCATATCAAACTTGCACGAGTTTAAACAATACAGCCGTACAAACAAGACATGAATCGTGGCAATACTTACAAGCAAACCGAAGGTCGGACCTAACCGATGCAGCCCTGCTTATTTGAAGATCTCACCGGAATCTACGTTACTCCTACTCCTAAGGGTTTGGCCAGAGCCGAAAAAAGGGGTGTTGTATTGATTGATTGATTCGAGGCTTTTACAATAGTTGGGGATTTACTATTTATAGCCCGAGACCTTTGACATGAGTTCTAACTAGACACGACTTGTATACAAATATAAGGAAAAAAGATAACTTGGACTCTAATCTTTCCCTTCTAGCGGAATCCACCACGTCTTCAGCCTTTCCTGACCTTGATACGAATCGAGTTGCCACGCGTGATTTCCTTTGGTCAGTTCTTTCCTCGTATTAGCCGATCCAAACCGGCTTTTATTGGGTCTGACACCTAGGCCCATAAACTCAATCTCTGGCTCATCAAAATATGGTGTCAACAGTGGCAGAGGCTAAGGTGATCACGGAGATTCTGCAGATCTTCGGTGATGCTGCCAGCCTAAGGACCAACCTCACCAAATGCTCCATCACACCGATCTACGCTCTCGACGACAACCTCTAACAGCTACAGGGCATCCTTGGGTGCCAGCTATCTGACTTCCCCATCACCTACCTTGGACTCCCCCTAAGCACAAAGAAGATCCCCAAGGCGCAGATCCAGTCCACCGTGGACGTGGTGGCCAAAAGGCTGCCAGCCTGCCATGGGCCGCTCATGGCCAAGAGCGGTCGACTCATCTAGATAAAATCAGTCCTCTCGGCTATCCCCATCTACACTATCATAGCAGACGGCCTACCTCCTTGGGCGATTGAAGAGGCAAACAGCATCTGCCGAAGATTCCTGTGGACTGGGAAGGAGGGGTCTGTTGGTGGAAAGTGCATGGTCGCTTGGCCAGCGGTCTGCCGGTCCACCGACCTAGGAGGTCTCGGCATCCCAGACTTGCGCCTAACAACCATCGCCCTACAGTCCCGTTGGTTGTGGCTACAACAAGCCGATGAGAGACGCGCTTGGATCGACCTGCTGATCAAAGCCACAAGGGAGGTGCACGACTTCTTCAGCATGTCCACATACACCGTGCTTGGGAACGGTCAATCCACGGCATTCTGGATCGGGAGGTGGATTCAGGGCAAGTAGTCAAGGACGTCGTGCCATCCCTGCTGGACTTCGTCAGCCGCAGGAACATCTGGACAACCACCGTGGCGGCGGGAGTGCATGGACGGGCATGGGTCCACCAAATATCTGGAGGGATCACTGTTCCAGTCACGCATGAGTATCTTAGGCTCTGTGACTTGGTGTCACAGATACAACTGGGTGTTGGTGACGACCGCATCGTTTGGAAGTGGACTCCGGACGGGAAATACTCATCCAAATCGGCCTACCGGACCCTACAGATGATCTCGCACCCAATCCCGGGATGCTCGAGGATCTGGAAGACGTGGGCACCTCTACGGGTGAAGATCTTCCTGTGGCTTGCGATCCGGGGTCATCACTGGACTGTCGACAGGCTAGGAGACGCCGTCACGGGCTGCAGGCGGAGGACCACTGCTACCTCTGCAACCAAGAACCCGAGACCATCGACCACATCATCGCTTCTTGCTCATTCTCAAGACAAGTGTGGTGGACCATTCTGGCGGTTCTCAGGGCCGACGCCTCACAAGTCGGTGATGCCTCCCTGCTAACTTGTTGGGAACAATGGCGCCGGAGATGGCACGGGGAGAAAAGGAAAGGAGCCGACACCCTTTTCGCCCTGGTGGCTTGGGAGATATGGAAAGAAAGGAATGCGCGGTGTTTCAGAGACGCACCTTCCACCAACAGCCAGCTATTATCCACCATTAAGCATACCTCCGATCAGTGGATCGAGGCCAGGGCGCGCAAGCTTGGTTGTCTAGTGTGTGAGTAGTCGGGTTAGAGCAGCTGTCATGGGGAGGCTGAACTTCATGCATAGCTTTAACCTCCGCACTTCGCGCTAAGGCGCGCTCGTAAAAACAAACTCTTCTACTTAATTACAAAGATGCGCAAACCTTTTGCATATTCGAGAAAAAAACGAAGTGCTTTGCGATGTCGGCAGTGGCGTTACCAACTCCCAGGGGTTGAGCCTTGTGATGATGTAGACGGACGCAGAGTGACACCGAGGGACATCAAACATACTAAGAAGAGCCTGTTTGGATCAACCAACTAAATTTTGGTTAGCTATTAGCTGAGTTCAGTTGTTTTCAACTCAGCTAAAGTTGGGTTAAGTCTATTAGATGAAGGATCCAAACACCTCAGCTAAAGTTAGCCGTGAAAACTTTTAGCTGGTTAAAGTTAGGTTTAAAATTTTAGTTAGCTAAACTTTAGTTGGGTGGATCAAAGTGAGGTTTGTTTTTGCCAGTGGCCTGATTGAGTGATTGGTCAAAAGACAGCTAGTGCTGCTGCGTTGCTTGCTAAACGGAGCTAGCAGCGACACTCTCCATACCAAGCTGAGAATCGGACCAGCTCTGCCTCGTGGGCTCGTGGCCGAGTGTGCTTGCGTTGGGCGCGGTGGGCCGTGGGCCGGTGGAACCTGCATGTGCAGAAGTTGCACGCTGGAGGTGCATGCTCGTGCCGCTCGCAAACGCACACAGCACGCCGTGCCAAGGTTGAGGCCCACCAGGCCACGGTCCGTACGTCAATCGTGCCGAGCTGGCACGACCATGATTAGGCCTCGTGTGTGTTCGTGCCAGGCCAGGCCGTGTTGGTGTCGGGCCCACTGTAGCGAGCCTCTTGCCGGGCCATTTGAGCACCTTCGTCACGCGTGAAAAAAACTCGTGATAGGCCTCGCACTCGCACGCCTAATCCCGAGCCGGATCAACGTGTGGAAAGGAAACATGTGATCAGGCAAGCCCACCAAGCCACCGGGAATCTTCCTGCCGACCAGATCGGACGGAAGCCGTCCGCCGACCAGACGCAATCCAGCGAGCGAGGACCAGGAGCGATCCCGCGAAATAGCACTGCGATGCAGCCTGCGGCACACGGCCCACCCACGGCCCACGTGCGTAAAGTAACATGGTTTCGAGGCTGGACCAGAACGGTACGTGTGTTTCTCTTTTTTCTTCCTTTCTTTTTTTTGATTGACCGAATTTTCCTTCCTTTCTTATTATTATATACTGTATATTTCTTTTCCTTTTGTTTTTTTCTTTGGTTCTTTACTCTTATTTTGTTTTGTTTATATTTTTTTATTTTCTATTCTTATATTGTATTTTATTTCCTTTTTCTTTTTGAATTATTTTTTCTTTTTGTCATATTTTTTGTGTGTTTATTTTTTTTTGCTTTGTTTCTTTTATTTTTTCTTTTTGTATTTGTTTTTTGTGGTCTTTTATTCTTCTCTTCATTTTCTTTATACTTTTTATCTTTCTTTAATTTCTTTTTAATTTACTCTAATTAGTTATTTTACCCTATATACCTTGACATACATGTAATGTTCACGTAATACATATGTGACGTTCTATAATCTGTTTTTGAATGTTCAGTTATTGTTTTCTTCATTTTTTATTTGTATAAAAATTATATTCATGAGATGTTCCATGTATATTTGTTTATTGTTTATGTAGTATTCATACAATGTGATATGTTCCATAGTTTATTTTATGTTGTTCAAATCGTGTGATGTGATATTCTTTTTTAATTCTTCTCTAGATTTTTTTTCTCCGTTATTTTACTTTAATTAGGTAGTTCATTTTTGTTTTTAAATTTTTCTATATTCCATGAGATATATTTGATGTTCACATAGTAAATATGTTGTGGTAGAACCGCTCGAAATAACACACTTTCGGAGGCACTTCTCTTCCTCTAGACACTAAGTACTCCGAAAGTGAGCCATTTCAAACAGTTTCATCGAGCACACCCTGAGGAAAAACTCGAAACAATCCACGTTTACATCCAGAATCCAATAATGAGTACAAGCTTACGATACTAAGTCTATTTTATACAATACAGAGTCTTGGAAAATTATTTATTACAATACCAAGGTTCAGAGTGCGATAATTAAACAGCGAAAATAAAATAAACATCTAGCAAAGACGATACAAGGATCCGTTTGTGTCCACCAGAAGAATCCTCCACACAATAGCTAACTCCTTAGGCTGCACCTGCAATAAGGGTAAATAAACCTTGAGTACATAATGTACTCGCAAGACTTACCCGACCAGAGAATATATATTTCCTGACTCTCAAGGATATGATAGGCTGTAGGGCTTGCTGTTTTATTTGTTTGCAGAAAGCATTACTATGAGTGTGTCCTTACTTTCACTTTATTAGCAGTCATTCAAGTTTATCATCTAGCCATTCTATGTAAGCACATGTTCTACTTCCGAGCAAGAGTTGAGCAATGAGAACCAATTTCCATCTCTCATATTCTAGTTCTTACTACGGTGCTAGACCATAGCCAAGTCATACCGTCAGAACAACGACGATTCGTGAATCAATGTAGCCTAGCTGGGTACCCTGAAACACACGCCTCGCTTGTACACCAAGCACAAACAAGACCAACCCATTCCACTCCTACCGAGGGATCCAGGTCCCCGTCCAAACTTGGACTCTAATCCCCTGCAAATGATACCCGGTCTCAGTGCGGTGCAAGGACCTCTACCTTTTACCGCCTCCAATCAGTCGGTCCGGAAAGAGCCGAAACCCACGACAAGAGAGTAACGAGCCTTCCCGCTCCCATAAGCAAGTATGTGCTCAGAATAATAAGTCTGTGACCTGACTACCATCCATAGCAACGGACGGTCCTTAATCGACACGGACAGGAAAAACAGTGCAATCCAGCTAAGCCCCGTGGCAGCGAAACATAACTTGTTACACCCACCGGAACCCATACCACTTCCCTGCCCAGTCACCATTTCCTTCCATCATGTTATCATGAGAGTAGTAATAATATTCACCTACTTGTGAGTAACGGCAGGTTACCCACACTACCGATAAACCTAAGCATGGTGGCTATTCGATCCTGCACTAGTAAGACTTATAGGATAAATATATATATATATATATATATATGCACGTGGGTTTCATATAATTCCTGCAACG
The DNA here is from genome assembly GCA_020631735.1 of Saccharum officinarum. Taxonomy (NCBI): domain Eukaryota; kingdom Viridiplantae; phylum Streptophyta; class Magnoliopsida; order Poales; family Poaceae; genus Saccharum; species Saccharum officinarum. Next base: position 13,927,287 of record CM036191.1, on the reverse strand, counting down.
TAAATGCACAACATATATATAGTGATTATAAAAAATAAGGGTTACACACCGGGGCTTGCCTTGGGCAGGGGTGGTGTCAGCAAAGTCAGTCACGGGCGGCTTCGGAACTCTCTTTGGCACGAGGATCTCCTCCTCGTACTCCTCAATGATCTCCTCGAACTTTTGATCATCGACAGTCACAGTCTCTGCTAACTCGTTCACTACATGCATGAAATGATGGTGCAACAATTTAGCATTTCGACAACAGCAACTCTTAAAATAAGAATACACATGTTAAGCTACTAAACTAGCTCTAATGTCTAAGATAGTAAAGTAACTATCATGTCCATCAAACAAAGTGTCAAGTTCATCTTGCAAGTGCTTAACTTTATAAACTAATATCATTGTCTTATTTATATCACCTTTTATGGATATTTAGCTACCCTACCTAACAGTCTATTTTAAGTCTACAAAAATTATAGAGAGCACATAATAATACAATGAAGCTACTATAAAATTTTCAGGATTAAAGTATTCACCAATTTGGCACAAAAATTCCTACAAGTATTATCATAATAAGATTAAATGCTTTCAATTGATTTAATATATCTCAGCATCATCACAGATAAGTATAAACTAATTACACCAACAGATAGATCACATTTTTATAAACCTAACAAAATTGGTTTCACAATTTTTGGACACCTATATGATTTTCTATTAATTATCAAGGTCCGGCTCAGAAATTAAAATAGAAAAGCTTTACTAATTCGGCGAGAAAAAGGAAAAGGCAAAGTGGCCCATTGCGGCCCACTATGGGCTCGGTCTACGCGCGGAGACGGCCCGTAGCAGAGGAGCTCGCGTGCGCTGGCTCTTTTGCAAAAACGCCCCTATGCTAACCGCTAATAGCGTAACCACCGCGAGCGCTATTCCCGCAGTAAGAGTTTATGGATCAACGCCCTCGTACTTTCTCATCTTCACATTAGGAAGGTCCCCGACATCCCTGCGCTCACTGGCGCGGCTACAGCGGCCACCAGGGCTCGTGCCGGCCCAGATAACGGGCCGAACTGCACCTACGGCCTACGCGCCAACCCTAAGCGGCATGGCGGAATGGCAGGAGCCGCCGGAGCTAGCGGCGGCGACGCGCGGCCGTCCATGACGACGGCGCGGCCGTTCCGATGATCTGGGGCAACTACGAGCTCAACCATCTAGCGCACAAGCATACACGACTTACCGCGAGCCTGGCCGATGCGTTGGTTCGGCCGGGAACTACCTGAGCGGGACTGGCCATGTGCGACCGGAGGGTGTGGCGGCGCTCCATGGCGGACACGACCGCGTCACCGGCCAAGGGAAGGTAGGAGTGGTTCAGCAGGGTGCGCAGGGTGGATAGGGAATCTAGGCGAAGCTGATGGTGCGGTTGATTGAACGTGAGGGGCTCTGGAGCGGGGTTTATTGACCACACGGTCGGTTGCGGCTCGACAGCACCGGCGGTGGGGGCAACTTCAAATTGGAGCTCGGCAGTGCTCGGCTCCAGGTTGGGTGGGGTCAGGTGGCTAGAGCACTTAAGGGCAAAGTCAGAGTCGCTGTGAATCAGACGATGGTGACTCCACCATGCCGACTTGACTGATGCGGGTCCGGCGACATGGAGGTAGAGGAAACAGAGAAGGAGGAGAGGGAGGTTTGACTTGGCTCATCCTTCTCTTGGCTCGACGCGGCCCTACGGCAGCACGATGCACGCGCGTGTGCTGGAGCCTTGTGGCCAGGGCGATGTGCGTGCTCAGCGCCATTAAGGCGAGGCTCAGGACTATCGGGCTGATGCGACTGGGAGACGACCGCTCTGAGCAGCGGGGCAGGATGCAGGCGGACGCGACGGCGTGGCGATGGCAGCCACAGCGTCGCGGCGCGAAGCAGAGGAGACCGCAGCGGCAGCAGCAACAGCAACGACCGAGGCGGCCATGTCGCGGCCAGGCCAAGGACAGCCTCGGTCGGCCGGCTCTAGCCACGCATGCACACGGGCGTGGGGAAGGACAGCAGGGGCGGTCAGCCGGCCAGCAGCGACGCAGCAGGGCACCATAGACCCGCGTTTGGCGACCGAAAGCGCAGGACAGCCGGCTGCAGCCGCCATGGCTGGCCATGGCTGGGCCAGAGGCAATTCTGACCGGCCAGGCAGCCAAGCCATGCTCGGGCACGGGCGCGAGTTTTAAAGCGCGCGTAAAATCTATCCTATCTCGATCTAAGTTCAAAATTCAAGCTATTAGAATTATTAGCTAACACAAGCATTCTTCTACAACAAGAGGTGCATTGTTATCTACAAAGTTCATACATCGAACTTTATTTAAGGGTCACATACATGTTCTATAGTGTTTTTGCTCAATAAAAATTAGTTTTAAACCTTACTTGATATAACACGAACAATTGAATACTTTTCATTTAACATTTTTATTAATCATTTTGTGTTGCAAGATACACATCTATACACTTCATTACATGCATTAACACATAAACATGATGCTCATGACATGTTTTAGCAATTTGTTTAAGCGGTAACACCGAGGGTGTTATAGCTGTAACCCCCCTTAAATAAAATCTCGTCCCGAGATTTCGTGTGCCCAGTGTGAGAAAAAGTTGAGGGATACATTTTTAATTTAAATAATTACCTTGATGAACTAGAAATGAGATGGGGGTAATGCTTCAAAATATAGCTCTCTAGTTTCCAAGTTGCTTCGTCCTCCAAATAATTTTGCTATTGGACTTTATAAAATTTCACTACTTTGTTCCTAGTCACCCTTTCTTTTTTATCCAAGATTTTGACTGGATGATCAATATATGAAAGGTCAGGTTGGAGAGGAAGTCCTTCAATTTCCACTGCCTCATCGGGAACTCGCAAACATTTCTTCAACTGAGAAACATGGAAAACATTGTGGACCGCTGACAAGATATCCGGGAGTTGGAGACGATAAGCAGCTGAACCACACCGTTCCAAAATTCTGTAAGGCCCAACATAGCAAGGAGCTAATTTTCCACGGACTCCGAAACGATGCACACCTCTCATTGGAGACACCTTGAGATACACGATCACCAACTTCAAATTGCAATGGTCTTCTCCTCTTGTCTACATGAGCTTTCTGACGGTTCTGAGCTGCTTTCAAATGAGCCCGAATAACACTGACTTGCTCTCTGGCTTCTTTGATGAAATCAGGCCCAAAATAACCACGGTCTCCCACTTCAACCTAGTTGAGTGGTGTCCTATATTTTTTGCCATATAGAGCCTCGAAGGGTGCCATTCGGATGCTTTCTTGATAACTATTGTTATAAGAAAACTCCGCCCAAGTCAAACATTCATCCCATTTTTCTGGAAAAGAAATGACGCAAGCTCTTAACATATCTTCAAGTACTTGGTTGACCCTTTCTGTCTTACCATCGATCTGCAGATGATAAGCTGAACTTTTGAGAAGACGAGTACCAAGACATTTTTGTAGATGCTCCCAGAAGTGAGACATAAACACTGACCCTCTATCAAAAACAATAGTAAGAGGAACTTCGTGCAAGGTTACGATCCGATCAAAATACAGCTTGGCATATTTTCTTGCTGAATACGTTGTATCTATCGGGAGAAAAATGAGCTGACTTGGTAAAACGATCCATAATGACCCAAATAGAATCATGCCCTTTTGCTATGCGAGGCAAACCCACGACAAAGTCCATGGAATAACCTCCCATTTCCAAACAGGAATAAGCAAAGGCTGTAGAAAACCAGGTGTACGCATATGGTCAGCTTTCACCTTTCCACAAATGTCACACTCTAAAATGTATTTAGTAATATCCTGCTTCATATTTGGCCACCAATACAAGTGACGCAAATCATGATACATCTTATTATTGCCGAGATGAATGGACAACTTGGAATTATGAGCATCATCCAAAATTTTTTCTCCTAAGCTCACCACTCGCGGGAACCACCAATCGGTTCTTGAATTTCAGCACACCTTGTTCATCAATGCTGAAATGAGGACCACACCCTTTGGCAATTAACCTCTTAATATGAGGAATTTCTGAAACATCTTAATGTTGCTCCATAATAATCTGCTCAAGCAAATCTGAGACTAGAGCAATGTGTGCTAAAACTTCAGAATGGGTGAGAGGCATTAACTCTTCATCAGCCTGATATGACTTCTGACTCAAGGCATCAGCTATCACATTAGCTTTTTCAGGATGATAATGGACTTCTAAATTATAGTCCTTAATTAACTCAAGCCACCTCCGTTGCCTCATATTCAACTTAGATTGAGTAAAAATATATTTGAGACTCTTATGATCCGTATAAATATGCACTTTGTTTCTTAATAAATAGTGTCTCCAAATTTTTAGAGCGTGCACAACTACAGCCAGCTCTAAATCATGAGAGGGATAATTCACCTCGTGCTTTTTTAGCTGACGTGAAGCATACGCTATCACAAGTTCATCTTGCATTAGCACACAACCCAGTCTAGTTTTAGAGGCATCACAATAGAGATCAAATGGTCTCTCAATATCTGGCTGAGCAAGAGCAGGAGTGGTGGTGAGATAATTCTTCAAAGCTTGGAAAGCTTCCTCACATGCCGGACTCCATACAAACTTGACATCCTTCTGAAGCAACTTGGTCATTGGCTGAGCTATCTTGAAAAAGTCAGGAATGAAACGCCGATAATAACCAGCGAGACCAAGGAACTGACGAATCTGATGGACTGACTTTGGAGATTTCGAATTTAATACATCTTGTACCTTGCTAGGATCCATAGAGATGCCTTCGAGGGTAAGGACATGCCCCAAAAATTGCACTCGGTCCAGCCAAAACTTACACTTGCTGAACTTGGCATACAGCTTGTGTTCGTGCAGTCGAGTTAGGACTATGCGAAGGTGATGCACATGCTCTTCTTTAGTCTTGGAATATATCACTATATCATCAATAAACACCGCCACAAACTTATCCAACTCCGGCATGAAGACTGAGTTCATGAGAAACATGAAGAATGTAGGAGTATTTGTGAGACCAAAAGACATGACTAGGTATTCATACAATCCATACCTAGTAGAGAAAGCTATCTTTGGTATATCTTGCGGTTGGATTTTTATTTGGTGATACTCGGAACGAAGATCAATCTTAGAGAACACATTTGCACCAGCTAACTGATCGAACAAGGTATCAATGCGAGGCAAGAGATATTTATTCTTAATGGTTACCGCATTAAGGGGGCGATAATCCACACACATCTGAAGAGTACCATCTTTCTTCTTCACAAAAATAGCTGGACAACCCCATGGTGATGAACTCAGATGGATGAATCCTTTCTCTAATAATTCCTCTAACTGCTTCTTCATTTCAGCTAATTCTTTTGGAGCCATACGGTAAGAACATCACGAAATAGGAGCAGTACCAAGCTCTAACTCAATAGAAAACTCCACATCTCTATCCGGTGGTAGTCTAGGTAAATCTTCAAGGAAAACATCAGGGAACTCACATGCCACAGGAAGAGAGGCAAGATCAGGAGAAGCTTTAGCATGAGCAACAACTGGTAAGGCGGGAGCTGAAGTCATAAGGAGAGACATCCTATCCTCAGAAAAAGAAAGCCTTAACAATTCTCTGCTTGAGGTTCAAAATTACCCCATAATTTCTCAACTAGTTCATTCCCAATATTGCATCTATGCCTTGCCCAGGCAGCACCAGGAATTGGAGGCGATAAGAATAAGTAGCTAGCACTAAGCTGACTGTGTCCGTCTGAGTATTAACGCACAATTGCGCACCCGGTGCTCTGATTCTATAGGCAATAGAAATAGCCATAGTAGATATATTGTGCCTCTGTGCAAACCCCATACTAATAAATGAATGTGATGCACCAGAATCAAATAACACATATACTGGGTGAGAATTAATGGTGAACATACCAGCCATCATAGGCTCACCCCGTGGAATCTCCTTAGCCTCAGTGAAGTTGACCTACCCAGAGCGACTCACTGGCACCTTCTTCCTAATAATAGTCCTCTTGACCAGACGAGAGTTGGCTGAAGGCTGAGAAGACTGGGGAGATTGGTTCTAAGGACACTCCCAAGCAAAGTGGCCTTCCTTGCCACACCTAAAACAAGCAACCGGCTTGATCCCTTGCACTGGATGAGGCGGAATCTGCTATCCCTGAGGCTGCTGCACCTGCTGAGTAGGTGCACAATACTGGGTACGCTGTGCCTGGTAAGTCTGCTGAGGCTGACGAGATGGCGGTCCACCTGGAGAGTGATAGGACACCCGCCTCATAACCTATACCTTCTATGTCTGTGGGTGACTAGAAGATCCAGTGGCCACCCTCTTGCGCTTTCACTTAGCTTGAGCGTCATGCCCGAGTCCCTCCATGGCAATAGCAGTATTCATCATTGCACCAAAAGTCTGGTAACCTCCTGTATATAGCTTCTCTTGCAAGATGCAAGAGAGACCATGATAGAAACGGTCCATCTTCTTCTCATCAGTGTCCACATGTGTCCCAGCATACTGTGCAAGATGGTTAAACTTGTTCACATACTCCATCACAGTCATATTCCCTTGCTTCAGCTCCAGAAATTCATTCAGCTTCCTGTTCAGCAAACTAGCAGGAATATAGAACTGACGAAAAGCAGTAGTAAATTCCTGCCAAGTCACATGGTGGTTCACAGGCTGCGCGGCGTTGAAATTATCCCACCACGCACTGGCAGCTCCCAGAAGCTGCTGTGCGACAAAGCGCACCTTTTGCTCATCAGTCACATTGAGCAGTTGAAACTTCTACTTCAGAATACGAAGCCAATGCTCCACGTCCAGAGGCTCAGTAGTCGGCGTGAATGTGGGCGGGTGTGTCCCCAAGAAGTCCTGATAGGAACAGGCCCTCTTAGGAACGCGAGCGCCACCCTCGTTCCTGCCATTGCCACTTGGGCCTCCACGGGCGAAGCCACCAATAGCCTGTGCCAGTAGCTCCATGGCACGGGCTAACTCGCGACGAGTAGCTAACATCTCAGCCATCATCTCCACATGAGTCATCATAGGTGGTGGCAGAGGAGCGGGCTCCAGAAGTGGGGCTCGGTCACTCCCCGTTGGTGTTGCCATGGTCAGCACCACGACCATTTTTGCCTTGTTCTTCACCAGTGTCACGGCCTGCCCCGGCACTGTTACTATCATGTCTGGATCTCAGGTTTATCTGAAACAGATAGGAACCAATCATTAGGAGCAAGTCAGCTGTTGCATGATAAGGATTTTTACTAAAATTTGAAGCATTTCTTTTTACTTATTATCCTACCATATTAACTACCTAAGATTATACGTGAAGGGGCATTAAGAAAAATTCTCTTTTCATGATGCATGATTCGACCTACTCGTCGCTCAAGTCGGAATATAGCGGCACTTCGCAAAAATTTTGGCACATCATACACTCACCTTCCGTATGCTAACTATTCTTACGTAGCATAAGTTAGTGTATCTGTAGAAATTGGTTAGATAAAACCAGTGCCACTATCCTAGATAGACCATATTATTAGGGCTTACATATATTCAATTAATTTATCGCATCCTACTTTTCGCAAATCTTTTGTTGGTCAAATTTTTAAGTTTTTGAAAAGAGTTTTTAAGCTCGTAACTCATTATTGGCTCTGATACCACCTGTGACAGAACCGTCCGAAATAACACACTTTCAGAGACACTTGTCTTTCTCCAGACACTAAGTACTCTAAAAGTAAGCCATTTTAAACAGTTCCGTTGAGCACACTCCAAGGGAGAACTCAAAACAATCCACATTTACATCCAGAATCCAATAATGAGTACAAACTTACAATACTTAGTCTATTTTATACAATACAGAGTCTTTGAAAATTATTTATTACAATACCAGGGTTCAGAGTGCGATAATTAAACAGCTGTTGACACTAGATGTGGCAAACAGATAAATCCACAAGTGCATGGATGTCAATGTAGCTTTCACTCGGGAGTATTCCAAGGTATCGAATTTCCACAGGGAACGTGAAGAGAACTAGTGAAGGACTAAGAGTATCCAAGGATAGAACAAAGGCAGGTGAATAAGGGTGGGGAGGATATGTGTGGTTCTTATGAACAAAGGCAAGACTAAGCAAGACTTTACTATGGTTGTTTACTATAGGGCGTACCTGCCCTGAACTCACCCAAAGGGTTGATCAGGCACAAAGCACAATGAGCCCTATGATTTAATAACTAGGCCCAACGTGGTGGAATACATAGGAGAGCAGGCTGTCACCACCTGCCACTACCACAACTATCCGGAGGCCTAGCCGCAAACACAGGTAAGATATAGCCTAAGCACCACGCTTAATCTATAAACTTACTACTCTAATCCAGTACAAAAGACTAGAGCACTCTAGCCAAGTGGTGAACACATAAACAACAATAAATAAAGTAATGCTTAAGTAATGCAAAAGAACAAAGTTACCACACAGAAGAGAAGGCAGCTTTACTCGGAGAAGAACTTCATCCGCCGAGCTACAAGTGGAGAGGACGCCGACAAGCCCGGCTCCTCCCCAAGCTTCTTCTCACTCTCCCTATCTTCTACTTCTAACTAGAAGAGCTATGGAGCTACTACTCTCATGTGGAGATGAATAGAATACAATGGAATGGAATGAGAGATGGTTACAAATGGCACCTAACACCACTATTTATAGCTCTCCAAGGTCGGTTCTAGCCGAAGGGGTATTTGTAGACGCGGAGAAGGTCGGTGGAGGCATGGAGAAGGTCGGTGGAGAGAGAGACTTGGGTGTCGGCCGATGTCTTTGGGCCATCGGCCGTCAGTCCACTTCCACCGCCTTTCCATCCAATGCTTCACATTGCTCCTCCAAGGTGGTTTTCAGGTCGGTTGTGGCAAGTAAGGCGGTTTTGAGGTCGGTTGGAGGCCTCCAAGTGGATGACGGTGGACCCATGGATCCTCGGCAACTCAACGGTGTCCCTTGGATCAAACCGACTTAGATCAAAGGTGGAGAAGCTCCCAGGTGGTGCTCCCACAGATCGTTGACGTGGCAGGCACTAGGGTGGCGTCGCTCGTCGTCCGTGGGCCGTCGGCCGACGTGGCCTGGGGCTCTCTGGGGTCATGGGCACCTCCTATGGCCTTCCAAGTGAGTGGAGAGGCCTTGGGCCAAGTTTGGTGGCCTTTGGACACTTGTCCACATCACCCGATCTGAGCCCAGGTCGCCCGACGTCCATCTCTGCCAGAATCCAGCTCGACCCGTCTTGCGATCTTTCGGAAGGCATAACTTTTGTCATCCGGACTCCGAATTGGGTGAACCAAAACTCAATTTCATGTATCTCGACGAGCTCTTCAACATGGTGCAGTCAAAATGGGCATTTGATGAAGTCTTTTTACCATGTATGTAGCTATCTTGTTCCTACACTCACATAGTCATCACAACTTGTGGAAATGGTTAGAAATAAACCCTATGACTATGGTTTATGCCACTTATATGACCAAATTAGGCATTGTTGACGGTATAAAATGAGGTGTTAAGGACCATCAACAAACTTCCCCACACCGAACCTTTGCTCATCCCGAGTAAAGGAATTGAACAAGAAAGATTACTAAGCAAAGATTCAGGTGGATTTGATGCATAACTTTCTTAGGATATGATGCAAGCATAAAAGATATTCCAAGTCACATACTCATACCTGTGGGTTTTGAAGTCGCTAGAACATCACCTTGGGCGGTTGAGAAATGGAACAGCTCTGACTGAAGACATAGATCACTTCTTCTTCTCAAGTAGGATTGGAGTTTTTGACAATATTTTTCAAAAAAACATAGCTATGTTACTCCCTCATATGGTTCTCTCAAATCTCTCAGTGGTATTTGTGTATGTGTCCTCACCAAGATCTTTCTTTTGCCTCAAGGCCCTACAACTATGGCTTATGTAGAGTTTTGGGTAGGAAAACTTGAAAGGCATACTTAGAATGTTTATATTGTAAAGTCAAAGCATGGATCCATGGAGGAAAACAACACACAAACATGATCAAGAGTGCAAGTGTGGATATTTGTGGGAGATACTCCTTTCATGGCATCCTCCTTTATCTCTTTTGGGAACATGGCTATTCCTCTTTTTTTTGCACTCATGGCGGGCATCGAAGTACCCATTGTTTTCTCTCTCTCACAGTGGGTAACTTTGTACCCTTTTTTTTGGAAATAGCCATGCTCCTTCTAAGAGAGATTTTTGTAGGGGAATAAACTTTTGCCATGGAGTAAATCTTTGGAATGGAAGAATAGCATGTTGTTGCATACTCTTAGTGTAAGAGCAGCATATATAGGTGGGTGTACGTGTTCTTGATCATGTAAGCATGGCGCATCACCCACTAGGGTCACATGACTTGACAAAACTCAAAAGAAATCTAAGCAGCAGGAAAGTGTGGGTTTGTCGAGATATTGTCTATGGCTCTAGTAGGACATTTATACCATAGAGGAGTCATGTAGCCATGGTTTTAAATGTTATTCAAAATAAAATTCTCCAAAACACTTGATTAGAAAGAAAGACTTGTCTTGTCATCACTATATCACACTTCACAACAACTTAGGTAAATGTTATCCTAAATGAGTAAGGTTCCCACAAGCATTAAGTGAAAGACAGGGAATAAGGATTATGCAAGCCAATCTCATAAGAAAAGTCATGATCAAATCTTGGGGTCATGTTTTAGAGTTCATCAAGTTTTACTAACATGAAAGAAATTGGCATTTTACTAACATGGAAGGAATTGGCATTTTAAGCATTCATTTTTAGGGAGATAAATGCAGGAGAGGGGTATCGAGATTCAAACTAGCGTCTCATATTGAGATGAAGTCCAGAGAGTTGATGTTGACGCGTGTAGTGCTTCTGTATGTAGCCTTGGTGTTTTGCAGCAGAGGAGAAGTTGCTTGAGTTGGGGTTGGGTTGCCCAACCCCCACACCGGTTCCTTCGGTATCTGTGCTTATTCAAATACACAAAGAGTGAAAGCAACAGGGTTCTACTAGTACAATTGTACTAGTGAACCAAAACTTTATTCCTCTCAAAGCAAACAGAGGTGCATAGCATGATTAGAAATGAAAAACTTTTATCATGCCAAAGAAGAGATCAAGGTGAAGGAGAAAGATACTTATGTCATGTATATTGTTAAAGTTTTAGTGAAATTTAACATGACAACAGGTTGCATAAGAAGAGGTTTCATGTTTAAGGATTTAATGTGGAGATGAGAATCTAAAGACAAAACATGATCATTGAATGTTAACATCTCAATCTCTACTCTTCCTATGTGGGATTAAGGCAAGACAAGATAGAAGAACATATGCACCATAATTTTAGTTGATTGATGCTTGTGCAAGGTCGGGCGACCAAGGGTGAGGCCGGGCGACCCCCACAGGTGTCAGAACATTGCACAACTTTTTAGGCACATTTCTATTGCTCAAAGTGACAAGGATTTAAAAGTGTTGGTTATGATTATGAACAGAAAGAAAGCATGATTGAAAAGGTAAGCTTGACCATTATGTTAGCAAAACTAAACAAATTCAATTATAGCAAATTTTCTTATGTTCATGCTTATCAGGTCAAAGGTAATGATTTAAGCATTAGCCACATACCTTAGCTATGTTACCTTAGTCACTTTGAAGCGTGATGGCTCGATGATGTGAGGATTGCCTTGGATGGATCATCATTGCTTTTAAGCTTTCCATGCCCGATTAGCCTCACTCTTGAGTTGCACATTTGCATCTTGTCCTGGACTTGCATTTCTTCTTCTTGATGTCACCCATGATATGCTTGCTCAAAAGTCCTGATTCATGATTTTGATATCTGCAACAAAGACTAGTGCAAGGTGATACTACAAACACGACCGATGTATTATCATAATAAGATTAAATGCTTTCAATTGATTTAATATATCTTAGCATCATCGCAGATAAGTATAAACTAATTACACCAATAGATAGATCACATTTTTATAAACCTAACAAAATTGGTTTCACAATTTTTGGACACCTACACGATTTTCTATTAATTAAAAATTGTGAAACCAAAAAATTGTTAGGTTTACTAATTCGGCAAGAAAAAGGAAAAGGCAAAGCGGCCCCATCGCGGCCCACTATGGGCTCGGCCTGCGCGCGGAGACGGCCCGTAGCAGCGGAGCCCGCGCGCGTTGGCTCTTTTGCAAAAACGTCCCTACGCTAACCGCTAATAGCGTAACCACCACGAGCGCTATTCCCGCAGTCAGAGTTTATGCATCAACGCCCTCGTACTTTCTCATCTTCACATCGGGAAGGTCCCCGACATCCCTGCGGTCACCAGCGCGGCGAGCGGCGGCGCTGCGCGGCTATGTCGGCCACCAGGGCTCGTGCCGGCCCAGATAACAGGCTGAACTGCACCTACGGCCTACGCGCCAACCCTAAGCGGCACGGCAGAACGGCGGGAGCCATCGGAGCTAGCGGCAACGATGCACGGCCATCCATGATGATGGCGTGGCTGTTCTGGCAATCTGGGGAAACTACGGGCTCAACCATCTAGCGCACAAGCATACACAACTTACCGCGAGCCTGGCCGATGCGTTGGTTCGGCCGGGAACTACCTGAGCGGGACTGGCCGCGTGCGACCAGAGGGTGCGGCGGCGCTCCACGGCGGACACGACCATGGCACCGGCCAAGGGAAGGTAGGAGTGGTTCAGCGGGGTGCGTAGGGTGGATAGGGAATCTAGGCGAAGGTGATGGTGCAGTTGATTGAACGCGAGGGGCTCTGGAGCGGGGTTTATTGACCACACGGTCGGTTGTGGCTCGACAGTGCCGGCGGTGGGGGCAACTTCAAATTGGAGCTCGACAATGCTCGGCTCCAGGCGGGGTGGGGTCGGGTAGCTAGAGCACTTAAGGGCGAAGTCAGAGTCGCAGTGAATCGGACGATGGTGACTCCACCATGCCGACTTGACTGATGCGGGTCCGGCGACATGGCGGTAGAGGAAAGAGAGAAGGAGGAGAGGGAGGTTTGACTTGGCTCGTCCTTCTCTTGGCTCGACGTGGCCCTACGGCAGCACGGCGCACGCGTGGGTGCTGGAGCCTCACGGCCAGGGCGACGTGCGCGCGTAGCGCCATTAAGGCGAGGCTCAGGACTGTCGGGCGGATGCGACTGCGAGATGACGGCTCCGAGCAGCGGGAAGGATGCAGGCGGACGCGACGGCGTGGCGATGGCAGCCGCAGCATCGCGGCGCGAAGCAGTGGAGACCGCAGCGGCAGCAGCAACAGCAGCGGCCGAGGCGGCCACGTCGCGGCCAGGCCAAGGACAGGCTCGGTCGCTCGGCTCCAGCCATGCATGCACACGGGCGTGGGGAAGGACAGCAGGGGCGGTCAGCCGGCCAGTAGCTACGCAGCAGGGCACCGTAGACCCGTGTTTGGCGACCGCAAGCACAGGACAGCCGGCTGCAGCCGGCCATGGCTGGGCCAGAGGCAGTTCTGACCGGCTAGGCAGCCAGGCCATGCTCGGGCATGAGTTTTAAAGCGCACATAAAATCTATCCTATCTCGATCTAGGTTCAAAATTCAAGCTATTAGAATTATTAGTTAACACAAGCATTCTTCTACAGCAAGAGGTGCATTGTTATCTACAAAGTTCATACATCAAACTTTAAGGGTCACATACATGTTCTGTAGTGTTTTTGCTCAATAAAAATTAGTTTTAAACCTTACTTGATATAACACGAACAATTGACTACTTTTCATTTAACATTTTTATTAACCATTTTGTGTTGCAAGATACACATCTATATACTTCATTACATGCATTAACACATAAACATGATGCTCATGACATGTTTTAGCGATTTGTTTAAGCGGTAACACCGAGGGTGTTACATATGTGATGTTCTATGATATATTTTATGATATTCACGTAGTACATATATGATGTTCTACGATGTATTTTGGAATGTTTAGGTCGTATAAATGAGATGTTCTATAGTTATCTTTGAGTATTCAAATAGTCGATGTGATGTGTTCTATAGTATATATTAGGTTATTAAATTATCATGTGATGATATTTTTTCTCTAGATTCTTTAAAAAAATTTCATCTTCATTTTTTTAATATCATTAAGTAGTTTTTTTTTACTTTTAAAATTTTTTACATCCCATGACACATATATGATATTTATGTAGTATACGTATGATGTTCCTATAGTACATATGAAATGTTGCTCGGTATATTTTTGCTTGTTCACGTAGTACACATGTGATGTTCTTGATGTATTTTGATAGTTATTTGGAGTATTCATGTGTCATGAAATCTATTTTTTAAAGTTTAGTTTCCTTTTTTATTATTTTGTTCTATTTCTGTTTTCTTTCTTAATGGTGTATTTTGCAATGTTTTATTATTGCATGTACTCGTGTGATATACTCTGGGTGGAATATTGTTTTCCTAGGCATTAAATGGTCTTTTACATTTTTAATAACAAAAAAAAAATCATAGCTAACACGAAGGATCTAGTTGCTGTAGTGATAAGTAATAAATTATCTAACCCATTGGTATTGTGTTCGACTTCCTTAACGCACTCTGGTTGTGGACTTGTTTTCTTCTAATTTTTTTTTCCACTTTCTCTAGTGCATGAATGCACGTGTTTTCCGAGCGGGAGGAGCTTGAAAAGGCCGGGCCCAAGACACACTAAAGCTGAGGAGCGCCATGATCGTGAGAAGCGAGCGCGCGTGCGGAGTCCTGGAGAGGCCAGGCGGGCCCGTGCATTCGCGAAATTGGCCCAATATCGCATAGCGCGCGCGATGGAAAAAAATATTTCGCGTGGTCGGCGCTCGACTGGACGCCACCTGGTCGGACGCTAGCCCTCCCCCCAAGCCACGCATCAGACAATTCATTCCTACCCTTCTCATGGTGTCCGCAATGGTGCTATCTGTGTAGCTAGCATACATGGAGGAGAAAGGCAAAAGTAAACATTATTTTATATATTTTTATTTTTCTATATAGTACCGAACTCACATGTTCCTCTCTCATATTCATGCTCATAGGGCCTTCTCTTTTCTTTTACAAATTTTGTCGATTTCCGAATCCATATGTGTCGTTAGTCTAGGTGTCTTACTGCTTCGTGTGCTCTAATCCAAAGAATCCATGTTACTTTATTTTATTTTAGATAGAAAAAATAAATCCTATACGAGTCTAAGAAAGTGGTGAGCTCCAGTATCTCATCACATGGGTGCCAATCTGATCACATGCATACTTACCAAAACGTAATAGTGAATCACTTGTCAAAAAAGCTACAGTTTTTTACGAACCATAACAAACGAAGTGCTACTGAAACAACCATGTA
This sequence comes from Saccharum officinarum, assembly GCA_020631735.1. Classification (NCBI taxonomy): domain Eukaryota; kingdom Viridiplantae; phylum Streptophyta; class Magnoliopsida; order Poales; family Poaceae; genus Saccharum; species Saccharum officinarum. The sequence continues at coordinate 13,912,000 of CM036191.1, read as the reverse complement.
TCAAGCCCCACACTAAAAGTTCTGTATTCCGTGTCAATTGTAGTCTTTGAGTCCCAAACTGACTCAACTTTCAGAGTTGTCTTAACTCAAAACTCTATTAAATTTATTAGATTATACAAAAGAGTATCAACGTTTATGACATCAAATTAGTACTACACATTGTGAAAAATATTTTCATAATATATTTATTTTGTGTCATAAATGTTATTTTATTTTTCATAAAGGTCGTGAAATTTAAGATTATTACTTGCTTTATAGTGATTTATAGAAATTAATTTATTTTAATTTTTAACGGAGTACTGACACTGTACCAATACTACTCCTACTAGCTTTATGTTGTGATCGTTGGTGCATGCTGCGTGGACTGGTCACTGGTGGCAGCGCCTGCAGACGTCAGTGTGCCATTCTCTGTGTCCGACCATGCGTGTGGCCGCGGGCCCCACTTGTCTGTCGTCACTGTCCCCCATCCCACGTGGACTCGACGCGGCGACCATCTTATCCACGTGCTTTTGGAGCCAACGTGGCTGGGTCCACGCACAATATCCAAGCCAACCATTTCTGGCCACTAGTCCGTCATGCTTCGCTTCATATAGCTCCCTTGCCTTTTGTTTAAGATCTCCTTTCGTTTTTGCCTACGTGTATCTAAACAACACGTCAACACCCAAAAGTTATTATGGGTTTGAAAAAACTCCGCGGATGCATATGAGGATTTTTTAGCCTGATATAGATAGTCCCCTACGCATCGCTATCAATCATTGTCATAGCATTTTTTTTGAACACTTCAACGGGGGGAATGATTCCCCACCTGATTTTTATTGACTTAATAGCACTGTTATATGATTACAAGAGATTTGTACAAGGGGGATTTTTCGCTAGACAAGGTGATGGTCTAAAATTATATTGGATCTGTGTTCACCGAAGAATGAAATAGTTTGGACCACTCATCTATGACTCTTTTGCTTTTCTTAGGCATTCTTGCTTTCCAAAGGTTTGCCTCAGCTTTACATGAAAGGATTAATTGTCTGATATTGAGTTGCTCAACTCTGGAGACGAAGGCATTCCTTCTTTTCCATAGCTGCCAGCAGCATAGGGTGACGAACGCACTATATTGGTCATCCGGTATACCTCTGATCTTCTGAATGTTGTGCCAATTGCTGCTCTGAAGATTGGCGTCTGACTGTAAGCCGATTGCAGACTAGAACTGGACAGCTATGGGGCACTGGAGGATTATGTGGTCCGGTGTCTCTTGGTCTGCACCGCAGACTGTGCAGGCCGGAGAGTCAACAATCTTCTTACGGTAGAGGTTGGATCGACACTGGATTCTTCCCTTTAGGAGTAGCTAGAAGAACAGTTGCTCATTGTCATAGCATGAATTATTGAATCAAACAACACCCAAAAGTTTTTTGTTGACACTCCTTGTCACCGTGCATTTCCTACTATGCTGGCCTTGGCTCTGATTTGTGCTACACATATTTAGTTCTCTATGAAAAAGCTATATTGTTTTTTTTTTGCGAGAAATGCCAATCCAATAGTTCAGTTCATGCAGCCGAACACCCCCAAAGTTATTTTCGATAAATGACAAAGTAAAACTTTTTTTTGCTGGTTTTGCTTAGAGTAACACGTTGACTACGCCAATAGTTATAACATGGTGAAATCAACAAGGAATTCGCAACATCCAAGCTTGTCGATTGCTCGAGACGGTTGAGATGCAGTTTCGTTTCTTCTTCCTTTGGATGGCCAAGTAATATAGAATTGATTTGAGTTGAATTTTTCATTACTATTTATGCTGTAATAAACAGTTGGATTCTCTCTTGGTTACGACAAATGAAGCATCTGATTTCCTTGGTTACGACAGATTTAAGGCATATCAACTATCTTTGTGGACTATTGGTCAGATCTGGTAATTAATTTGGTTGTACAATAACATGTTAGGTATTGAAACACATCGTCAGATTTTCTACTGATCTAGTCTCTCTGGTGGCAGCGCCATGGTGCCATTACATTCCATTACACTACATTCCATCCCGGCGGTTAAAAGATGACGATGGGTATGGCGGTAAAAGAGAGAAAATAAACAGGGTAACAAAGTGAAATCAAGAACAGAAGCATGCTCCATGATGTGTCTTCTAGAAGAATCCTCTCCCGATCAAGGTAATTAAGTCGTAACTGCTCCTCCATGTTATTTTATTAGTGGTGAAATATTTTAATCCCACCGGTCGCCATCAATCAGTGCAAGACGATTAAGTAGCAGTGCTACCTACGTGGCGTGGCGTGGCGTGGTGTGATGAATTATTGGCTGCCCAATAAACAAATCATGCCAGAATGAAAGACCCTATATATTTATTATAGCACGTACAAACCTCATCCCTATAGGCTCACAACGCAATCGCAAATGCAGCAATTTCATCTCCGATTTTTCTTCACAAACGGTGCGACGCAAATAAGCCCCGTTATCTTGTGTGTAAAAATCGTGTGATGGGTCTTTCCACGTTTAATTGACGCCGGATCAGGATCAGCGGCGTACGTGTGGAACACGTGATCAACCTCGTGCACTTGCTGATTTTGATTTCCGGTCCAAGTCATGGCGGGGTCAGACAGTTTGTATGTGGTCAGAGGCCTCATTTTTTGACAATCCATGTTAGTAATTTCCATAACCATGCACCTCAGCGTCTTAATTGGTGTGCTCTACTCCAATGAGTTTATGGCCCTGTTCGGCCAGTGGTTTCTACGACTGATAAACTGGCTGATGCTAATTTATTATGAGAGAAAAACACTGTATCATGACTGATAAGTCAAACTGATAAGTTCAAGCGAATAGGGCGTATGTTTCTTATGTTTTTCTTAGGCCTCGTTCGATTAGCCCAGAATGGACCGTTTCCGCACCTATAAACCATTCCAGTTTGGTCAAGGTTACACAAATTAGCGAATCATTTCTATAAACCATTTCCACTGGAAATCGTTACTAGGGAACCGAACCAAGCCTTAAATGGATGCAATAGGTCTAAGAAAATGGTCGGCGAGCTCTAGTATCTCATCACAAGTCTATCAAAAGAAATTATAGAATAAAATAATTAGCAGTAGAAAGCGACCTGTACAGTAATTGAGCAAAATATCAGGGAGAGATTCGTAAAACAAGAGGCTAGAGACGCTCTCCATTCCATCACACGTCGATGCTGGCGCAAACGGGGTGCGGCCCGTCGACGACCTCTTGGCCGGCCCTTTTGGCCCCCCACGCACCTCCTCCTCAGGCGTCGCAGTGGATGTTGCTGATGGCGTCGCCTCCATCTGTGCTCATCCCCACAGACGTCGGCAGCGGCGGCAGAAGCGTGAGCCAGACCGGTGCAAGAGCCCAGCCGTCATTGCCGTCGCGACTCCTACCTGCCCCGAGCTCGACCCTTCGACGTTGTTGCTGCGCCTAGACACAGGGCACGCGGGTCGGGACGTGGCGGATGATCCGATAATGGTGGAGCTTGTCACCTCACTCTCTATTCAGGCTGATGGAGCACCACCTCCCGGGCTTGCTGCCCTAGTGGAGGATGAGCCCCCCGAACTTCCTTCTACCTCGGCTGGGCATGCTGGCCATGATGTGGTTGAGGATCCGATGGTGGTGGAGGTCGTCGCCTCGCCCCCCGTATTCCAGCTTGCTGAAGCACCGACAATGGGGCCATCGTCTCCTGTGGTCGCTCTGCACGATTCTTCGCCTGTGCACAGCTGTGGGTCACCACACACGGGTGGGCCTGCGTCGGCCTTCGAGTCCTTCATCGACGCCTTCAAGCTTCCGCTCAAGCAGCCGCTTATTGCATCACCACCTAGGTTGCGCGTCACCAAGGACCCCAAAGTTGTCGATGATGACGATTTTGTCCCCAAGCGCAGCGCTCACTTAGCCGCTAAGAGCAAGTTTAGAGCAGCAAAGCCGGACGCTCAGGTAAGAAAGGTGCTCATGAAAAAGCTCGGGCTTGAGGTTGAGACTGAGAAGCCTGATGAGGCGTCCTTTGAGGAGTTTCAGCAGGTTGTCGCCGCGACGCCACTCCATGTACGGCGGGAAGCCATAGAGGCACTCTTTCCGTGGAGATGCCGTCGTAGTGGTCCGGTGACGGACGTCGATTAGGGCAAGCAATTCTAGCGTTGTGCCCATGGTCATAATTTATAGTGCCGTATAATCCTTAGAATATGTTGTAATTATAATTGCTAGACTCTGACTCCAGCTTGTTGATGTTTCTTGGTTCGTTCCGTACGCTAGTGTCTTGCTAGCGGATGTGGAACAGCAAGAATTCGTTGATGTCGTGTAACTTTAAAACTTTTCTGTCCTCTTAAAGAAAAACAGGTACAACCTGTTCGGAAAAAAAAATCATCAAAGTAAAAGAAAAATCCAAAACAAACATTCTTCCTTTAAAAAATTACCTTCCTTATTAAAGGGTGGGAGAGCAGCGGAGAAAGAGACTGCTTGTTTGTCCGCACGGCAACCACCACCCCGGCACCCCCGCTCGATTCCGACCTCCTGTCCTGTCCTGTCCATGGCAGCAGCCCCGCCGGCTCCCCACCAGCCGTCGTCGTGCTAGTTGCCTGTTAGTGCTAGATGCATGGGGGCCGCCTCCCGCCGCGCGCCGGCGTGGCGGTCGTCGTGCCTGGCGCTGTGCCTGCTGCCCGTCGCGCTGCCGCTGCTGCTCCTCTGCCTCCCGCTGCTCTGCGTCGCCGTGGCCGTCGCCCGCTTCCGCCGCCTGCCGCCGGAGGCTGCTGCTGATGACGGCGGCCAAGAGCAGGAGGTGCTGCCCCGGTGAGCGGTCTGAGGAGGCCGAGGGCTAGGGCGGGGGCCACCGCGCCGACGCCGCGCTGCTGCACAAGTACCTCGAGGACCAGATGGAGCTCGTGGGCGCGGACGCCGGGGCCGGTGACGCCTCCGCCGCTGCCGCCGTTGCCGTGGACCCAACGCCAAGCTCGCAGCGACGCCCACCCGCAGCTGCCGTAGCGTGGGCCGTGGGGGTGTGAGACGGAGCTGCTCCGCTGATTGGGCGCAGGAAACAGAGCTTGGTGACTACGGGCGGCTGATCTGAATCTGGGATCCTTGCGACTCCGTCGGGTTAAAGATGGAATCGGCTGGAGTGGTGCCGAGTTGAGGGGTGCCCAAGGTTGAAAAGTGTCTTTAGTGGCGAAGTGGGCGGAAGTGATGCTGCCTTCGACAAGCTCAGGACAAATCTGGGCGTCACATCTTCCAAACACACGCTACGTCTTGCCACAGAATAGCTTGACACACGTGGACAGAGCATTTGAGAACCTGACATTGCCCCACCTCTACTGCTGTCCCAGGCTGGCTTATGCTTTCCCCCTTATGTTCTTTAGGGTCCATGCGAAGATTGGAGACTCTCCAGATCATGTGGTGTGGTGATCTCACTGCCGTCTTCACCCACGCTATCATGGGACACATAGACCCCCAGCAAATACAGATGCTTTTCCTCAAACAAGAGATTGGGAAGCCAGTTGCTACAGTTCCATTAACAAGTCGTGTCATGTTCCCCAACCTAAAGCACATCCACCTGCACGAGCTCCCCAAGCTGCATCACTTCTACAGCGGCGGTCCTTGGGGAACGCACGCGCCCAACCTTGAGACCCTCAAGGTCAGAGGCTGCTGGAACCTCAGGGCACTGCCGAATGTTGAGAACAGGAATGTGGTGGTGTGCGACTGTGAGAAGGAATGGTGGGACATGCTGAAGTGGGACTCCAAGTTGCAGCTCAGCCACTACAAGCCAATCCACTCGCGGTATTACAAGAAGGCGATGCTCAGGGGTTCCCCACTCAGGTAATCATCAGTCATCACCCTTGCCTAATGCGTGCCACCTCTCTCTCTCTCTCTCTCTACACACACACACACTGCGGGCAGACATTATTCATCCACTGGCCCCATTCATCCACACTGGCTTCCTTCCCACATGTGCGATGTTGTAGATACACAAGATGCACACACATTTCAACATTTAAGTTTTGACTAATGACAACGAATAAGGTAGCTAATAAATTAAACATAGGTTGTGTCACGCAATAATGGTACCATTACGGTTGCTTTCCTCCACGCACACTCATATACTTCCGATTGTTTTCCGTTAATCAGTCTTCGCTCTTCGATCACTCAAAGCTCCACGAGATCAGACCAACCACACCTTTGTAAATGGACCAAGGGACTGGATCTTTACATATATATACTACACGTTGCAAATGCACCAGATCAAAGAAATCCATAAGACAAGTCACCTCTACTCAATTCATCAGCTAACCCTCCTCTAGAACTACGGCCTAAACTCTGAAGGATTCCTCGCGTGTTGCTGCGGGATCCTCTTAGAAATTAAACGGTTGCACTACATTATCAAATTTGGGTAAGGCAACGAAAGAATAAAAAACTAACAAAATTAGATCGAACTATAAGATGATGAAACGACAAAACAAATAGCAATATATAGATGCCTTGTATATTTCTTATATATTGAAACTAGCAATAACACTTAGGTGAGAGGACCGAGCGTAGCTCGGGTGGTGCGCTCCCCATGTGCGGGAGCGTCCGCTCGCGGGTTCGAGCCCCGGCTAGGATGAACCACGCGTGCCTCACTGGGGATTTTTCCCCTGAGGGAACCGGGTGTGTGTGTGTGTGTGAGTAGTGTGTGTGCATGTGTGCCCGGTAGACGCGTCCTGAGATTTCTCGAGCAGTCTCATCTGTACTTGAGCGTGCGGTCAGTATAGGTCTTCAATATAAGTCTTATATGATATGCCAGTGCTCCTAGCGGTGTTAAAAAAAAAGAAATGGATTTTAGTCAGAGATGATATTGATAGCTAGTGGGAGATGATGTGTGAATGGCTTATATGTTAAGATAGAACTCGTAATGAGAATTAACTTTATAAGAGATATAGATTAGCATACCAGTCTGTGTGACAACCAGTCGCATTCTCTGCGCTAAATTCTCATCTACCTTCCTACAGGTAATAAGGCGCTCATCAACCCTTCGCGGCCGCTTGGAGTTTGCCGAGGCTGCGTCAACTTGCTGCTGGTGTCTCCACATCTCTCCATCTGCTGGCTCCTACGTTCGCTTCCGCTTGCGGCTTGCTTGATTTATTCGTTCACTGCCATGGTGCGCGGCCATGCTTCATCCAGCAGATGCAGTCGGTGTTGGTTTCGTCTATTTTGTTTGCTTCGGTTTGTTTGGTCCAGTATTCGTCCCATGTATCCTGGTTGAACGAGAAGTTGAGAAATAAACAAGCCAGCTGAATTTCCATTCAGCTTTATGCTGCTGCTGCAGCAGCTACGTACGGCTTGAGTTTGAGCCTGCCAGCCTCGCCTCATGCATGATAGGCTGCTAGCTAGCTGCTGCCGTGCTCGAGTCTATCTCGTGTGCTGTGTGGTGTGGCGCGTGGTTATTCAGTTGTGTGTGGGCCAACTTGTCATCCTATATGTGATGTGAATCATATTTTATCACTTCTTTTGTTACTCAACCTATATGTCTTGTGTGATTTGTTTATGCAGCAGTCATAATTATTATAAAATATATCTGAGAAAGCGTTTTCCTTATTTGGCATGCTTAATTAGATAGATATGTGTGCTCACTAGTCACCAACTCACTACCAGGAATAAACGGCATTTTTTTTGCCACATTTAGAGGGGTCAGGCACTCAGATGCCAGCTTTACAGTGGCTCCTACATTTTTACCATCGGATAGAGAAAAATTTTACACTTATGTTTATTTTCACTACGCCATGATACACAATACTGTCGGAGCATCACTTCCGGTTGGACTGGAGCCGGCAATAACTAGTTATCACTGCCAGGTGGTAAGCTTTGGATCCAGAAATTTAGCGGCAAGCTAATCACCCGACAGTGATGTCTCCTATCACCTTTTGTCCTTATGAAGGATAACACTAACAATTATGGAAGATAAAGGTAACATTGACAATCTAATGATTTTATAAATTATCCACCTTTGTCATTATGGAAGATAATGCAAAGTAACACCCTGAATTTGCATTCAAAATACCTATACGTTTGTGAAAGTTAATATAAAGTGTTACCTTTATATTTGTATGTACCTCAGCTATTATAAAAAGTAAACAAAAATATCTGTCAAATCTACATGTAAATATTAATATATATTACTACAAAATTAAACCAATATCCATAAAGTATGATACATATATGTATTTCTGAATTACATACTTCTATAATCATGAAATTAAATAACCATAAAACTATGTTCCACCATGTATATATCAAATAAACATGTATACGATAGGATAAATATTTATTTTAATAACTTAATGAAGCATGGAAAATGTTCACATAACAAACCACGTATCAATAACACTAACAATTCACTTTAATTTATATTATTACTCCATGGTAATAAATTTCATAAATTATTATTTTAAATAGTTTACATATTTTGATTGAAACATTATGTCATATGAATATTAGTAATTTTAATTTTGAGCACTCTATGTTATATAAAATAATACTAGACATATATAATCCTGTGATATAACAAATTCAACATATTTAGTGCTGGGATGCAACTTAATATGTTGAAAACGATATTAGTACTGTTCAGAGCGAAAACATCAGCGTGGTTATTCTGCCTTCGTCCAACTCCAAGTAGCGGGATAAAAAATTGAGATCCACTCCACTCCCCTACCCTCCCATTACCTCAGTCCTCACGCATGACTCCCACACACACACGTTTTCAGTGTTTTGTTTCCAGTCTTTTGTGGGTCTCAGTGTTTTGTTTTTATGAGCTCAGCTGGGCCTTGTAAAACATTTTTGTAAATAACATTTTTCTTTTACCCTTCTAATATATTTTGGCAAAGCTTTTGCCGACCTTTCCAAAAAAAAAAAACTCCCACACACACAACTGGCATGCACGCTCACGCTCAGTGGCGGATTCAATGGTATTCCTAGGAATACTGGGGAATACCCAACTATTTTGGTACATCTCTATGTATATATGTATGCATACTTTTATATATGTGTATAATGCAACATTTTGTATTATTTATGTGTGTATAATGGAAGTGGGAATACCCAAGTTTGAAATTTTGGCTCCGCCACTGCTCACCCTCACTCCAGCAGTCCAGCCAGCCATGACCATCGCCGCTTGCCGTTGCCACTTATCACCTGGGGGCACCCACGTGCCAAACGAGCGTCTTCTGCCACCACCGTCATCACCAGTCACTAGCCCTTGGCTCACCACTAGGCACCTGCATATTGAAGACCGGGGAGAGGACGAACCAAGGTAATGCCCTCATCTCTATCCCATAGTTGCTAGCCCTTGCCGTTGAAGGCGATTATCTCACTAATGGCCAGGACGATGAGGAGTGCCAAGTCGCTGTCCACAAGGAGCACTAGTTTTGCCAGCCAAGACCAAGCTATAACCACACTTCGTGTCACCGCCAACTGCATCTTGGCTATGTGAGATAATCGGTTATGATGATGGGAGCAATGCTACGTGGATCGAGCTACTTCTGCTGATGATCACCATGCATGAGTTGTTTCACTTTAGGCCATTTGACCGATGATTTTAATTTAGGATGTTTTTCTATAGGGAAAATTTGCAGCAGGATAAGGAAAGTGAAATCGTATTGCTAGCGGACCCAAAAAAAAGTTCAATTGGTCAATGGACACTCTAGAAATGTATTAATTTGCTAAAAGACAGTGCCCCTGGACCCACTGGTCAGGCCATATCTTCTCTCTTTTCGTCGCCATGCCTCCCAATACTAATTATATATATCGATACATGTGGGCTCGGTCCGCGCATGCATGCAAGCCCATTGACCCATTCAGCCCGTCGACGTATTTGGTGTTGACTGTCCTGGGCCGAGATCCTTGCACAAGTCGGCCCTTGTTGATGGTTACTCAGAGATGCGCTACAAACCAATTAGTTCGTTGATCTGCTTCCCAATAGCATTCCTGTTTGCCGTCATGCCATTGTCGCCGCAACCAACAAGACCTGGTGGTGGCGACCGAGAGGAAACCGCACAACTAGGTCTGGATCGGCGTTGCGGCCAGTGGAGACACACAAACCGTACGTCGAGTCGCCAGATCTCATCTGGATCTGGGTCGCCGTCGAGCCCCGTGTACGTGGGGTCGACCTCGCCCCCGGCCTGACCTCGAGCCACTCTCACCAACAGTCATTTTTTCGTCAAACCAACAGCATATCATTGTTGGACATGTTAAAAATATAATCCAAGTGCGACGAGCCGGCAAGCACATGATTATCTGAGCTCCATATCGTTCCTTCTTTCGCTTGTGTCTGGCAGATCGTCCTTACGCCGTTATGTGGCTATGGTAAGGAAGAAGGTCAGGTCGACATCCCTAGGCTCTCACTCTCGCACTTATCAGGAGTCTCACTAATAAAGCATAAAAGTTGCTCGTTTAGGCACTGCAGGATCAAATCGGGCAGGCCATAATTAAAGAGCAGACAGCTCTGTGCTTTGCGACTTAATTAACTAATCTTTACCTTCAGAAGATCCTTCGTTCTCTGACTAGCTAAGTAATCTTTACCTTCAGAAGATCCTTCGTTCTCTGACTAGCTAGGTAGCCAGCTAGTACAAGCAAAGGACAATTTTGGTGTGATGATCACATGTTATTATGGACACAAAAAAGTAGCAAACCTGGATGCACCACTTGCCCAAAACCAAAAATAAGTTTATCTCCATGCCAGCGGCCCGGCCCTTTGCTTTTCCATCTAGCTACTACATTCTCCCGTCTGAGCCATCTCTGCCTCTGCTGTCTCTATCTCTCAGACTGTACGTCGTCGTCCTGAATCCAGATCACATATGCCAGTCGTGGTTATACTGGAGTTTTGGTTCGAGTTATTTGGCTTTCTGTTGTCATCACACTACTGGGCCGTGCCGATTCAACGTATGGTTGAGGTATGTGTTCAACTTATTATGCTTGATCTCTTTCATTGCAGATATATAAGTCCAATTAAAATGTGTTTATGTATTAACATGCACAAAAACTCTATATAATGCATGCAACTCACCTGTATGATTTAAATGAGTTGCTCCTTCACGCGTGCTTTGTGTGGTTGGCCAGATCAGCGGGGAGACCAAAATCAATCAGCGGGGAGACCAAAATCAAGCAGTGATGGGTTAGATCCTGAACTGAAATGGATCCATTCCGGTCGTAGTTGAAAACTGGATGATGTTGATGCAGTGTTACTTGTGAAGATCTGGTTTTTTAGATAATGGCCCAGCTGTTACTTGTGAAGATCTACTAGCTACATACATACACCGCATGCAGAGATTGCCCGAGAGGCCCAGAGCCACTGACCAGACAGTCAATCCAATCCAACACCATCTTGCGTACTAAGGTAAATCAGCAGGCATTATCATGCTCTATTTTCGTTAGTTTATTTCACCTTAATCAATACGGACTTTAATTTGTAAAAGCTGTGCAGTGATATATTTGGTGTAGTTGCCTTCTTTTAGCTTTTCCTTTACTTATCATCCTTGATTGATCTTGATCTGGCTGTGATCATCAATCGAACGTACACGGACAACTGATGATTTTTGTTCTTTTTTTTTCGAGATCGGGCCATTCACCCGTATTTCATTAAGAGGAAAAGGTTCACCCGAGATTGGATCCAGTAGTTAGGCGTTCGGTTATGGCCAAACTTTGATGGCTGCTCGCTGTCGAGTTCGCGCCATGGGTTGTAACTGATGATAGATCATGCATGCACAAAACTATATGAATTCATGCTACTCTGGAATCTGGATAACATATATTAAGTGCTCCCTCATGAATGTTTTTGTATTGACCAGCAGAGACCAGCCGACAGAACAACCGATAGGTGAAATGGATATAGCAGCATCATACCTGAAGATCAAGTAGCTACGCACACACCATAGAGATTGTCGACAGTCGAGGCGATTGAGCTGACTGGCCGGTTAACCCAATCCAATCCATAATGCATACCGAGGTAATTTAAACAATTACGAAGCATTCTCTTTTATTTTTTCTTAGTTCAACATTCAACTTAGTATATGCACACTTTATTTGCAAGAAACTGCATTTTATGGCCATTTTTTCTTCTTGATCTTTCTCCCCGCTGTGAACACAAGATTGATATGTGCCCTTATGGTTCAGATTTGTGATGAGTGATTGCCAACGAGCTGGCGCTACGGGTTGAGCTTGTGAACTAACCGTGGCATGAGTGTATTGTACAACATGTCTCTTGGCTTATGGTGTGCAGATGTGGAGCTCGGAGGCAGTGGTCGACGGCGAAGGTGAAGGTCAAGCGGGTTTATGCCGAGGGACCGGGAGCGGTGAAGGACGGACGCCGGAGGCTTGGACTGAGGAACCGGAGAAGCCGGGTGACTAGCCGCGGTGGCTAATACCTGGGGTCATTGACAAGTGCAAGAGTGCATAGGTGATGAAGACGGCATCGACCAAGTCAAGGAGGAGAACGATGGCATCGTGGCACTTAGTGGAGGCCGGACACGCATGTACATAGGTGATGTAGATGGCGTCGGTCAAGTCAAGAAGGAAGGTGAAGGCGTCAAGCTTGGTGGAGGTCGGACACGCGTCGACATCGGTTAGTCACACCTAGCGAGGTGTGCATGAGGGTTCACCGGTTTGGTCCCCAAAACCGGGGTGGACGGTTTGGTGGTTTGGGCCTCAAAACCATCGGAGGACGGTTTGCTAGTTTGGGCCTCAAAACCAGGCGTGGATGGTTTGGTGGGTTGAGCCTCAAAACCACCGGGTGTACGGTTTTCGGGTTTGGGCCTCAAAACCCAGGAGGAGGTTCCGAGGAGGTGCGGTGGTGGCACGTGGCGGCATCAAGGATTCGCGTCGAGGCGAAGCTATCTCATGTAGGGCACATGGCCGTCAGATGCTTCTATCTCAGGTTGGACCATAACGCCCCGGGTCAAGTGTTTTAAGGGAGTGGATGATCCCATCATCGTTACCTCTTGAGCATTTTTATTTTATTCTTCTAGTTTTTCCTTCTTCTAGAGTTTGTTCTTGAGGTCCATAAATTATTAAATTTGTGTAACTTGAGATTTTAGAGTGGGAAGAGAGGTCCAAATCCTTCTCTTGTCCTTCGGGATTCATCACTTTTGTGCGTAATTTTCGTGTGCTTTTTCTTTCTATTTTTTCTCTTCCCATTCTTGGCTCATTTCGCCAATTTGAGGTCATTCCGGCTTGTTCTTTTTGCGTTGATTCATGCTATCACATGAGTTGAAGCTACCCTAAGAGTTAATTTGATTGAATCGACTTGAGCACGGAGAAATTGATGAATTTCTTTTTGGGCAACTTTTTCGAGTTGGTGGTAGTGATTCGATTTTCCCAGAGATTGAGATTGGTTTGAGCCATGATCTTCTAGGAGTAGCTCGACAACTTCATTGTGATTACCTGTACAAGTTTTGGGAACGAATGAAGTTTTGGCCCTTTTTTTCCTTCGTTTTTGCCCTCGCCTCCTCCCTGTTCGTAGCGGCGACTCCTGTTCGTCGCTTACGGGAGCCAGGCCGAGTGCACCGGCGCAGACCCCCCCGGTGCTCTCTGGTGCTCGTCAGGTTCGAGCGGAGCAGCCCCTGCTCGATCCCCTTGTAGTCCTGCGCCAGCGCCTCGCCCTCTCCCTTCTGCTCATGCGGTCGTCCGCTTCCTCTCGCTCCAGTTCGCTCGTGCCTGTGCCGAGCGCAGGGAAGGGCCTCCAGCGTGCGGGCCCAGCAGTATGGGGCTGCCAGCGCCTGGCTCGATAGGCCCAAGCGGCGCTCGCCCTTGGCCTAGAGGTGCTCGACGCGACGACGCCCACTCTCAGCCAGAGCTGCTCACCCCTCTCTCTCTGGTGCTGTACGGTTCTTTTCCTCTCTTATTGAGACGAGCAAATTGCCGGTCGAATTTCTGGTCCTAGCTCTTTGCCGGTCCAGATTTTTGTTTCGTCCGTAGTTTGGTCGTTTGATCTTCGACTCATGTTCTGTCTTTTGCGTTGGCTTTCTACTGCACCAAGAAACCTATCTATCTACTCTTATCATCAGTTAGCTTGGGTATTTTATATTCGGGAACTTGCTTCTTCTCAATAGGAGTTGAGTATCCTATTTTCTCTCCTTTGGTTCGGGAAGCAGTTTTTGCTCGCTTGTGGTGTTCCGCTGTGTTCCTAGGAAATATCCACCCACTAGTTGGGCCGTGGACATCACGGTGTTTGGTTTGCGTGTTTGGCGGTGATTTTTAGACATCGGCTGAATATTTCGAAAGAAATTTGAGACTCCCATTCACCCCCTCTTGTTGTCGTTTTTGGTCTTTCAATTGGTATCGGAACCGGTTAATGATCATTCCACCTTAATCGGTCCATGATCCACGAATGCGACTTGTTTGAAGGCAAAATTGCTTTCGACTTTGTTTGCCGAGTTTTGAGCTTTCTCTTGCTCACACTAACGATGCTTTGAGAAATGGCACCGAGCTCTTCTTCTTGTGTGTCTTTATCCTCAGGTTTGAATGATGGACTTGCAATCGAGGATGACCTCATGCAAAGAAGGCGGAGTGCGGCTCTTAAAAAGGAATGCGAGGTGGATGCTTTGTTGGACCTCCTAGACGATGATGAGCTATCGGTGGAGGATCTTTTTGCATGAACTTGGCAAGGCCAAGAAAGGTATACTTGTCTATAGTGTTGTGTCCTTATCCTGCCGATTTGATGCATGTGTTGAGCAACTCATCCTCAGGCTAACGGGCAAGTCGAGCGAGCAAACGGTCTTATATTAGCCGGATTCAAGCCAAGGTTATATGAAGACCTCAAAGACTACGGTTCTAAGTGGATTGACGAGTTACCTAAAGTTGTCTGGGGCTTGCGTACTCAAGTCAGCAGAGCAACAGGGTACTCAGCTTTCTTCTTAGTCTACGGTTCTAAAGCCGTACTACCTGCAGATTTGATTTGGACATCCCCCAGGGTAGAACAGTATGACGAAGGAGAGGCAGAGTTTACTCGGCGACTCGAGTTAGACAGCACAGAAGAAGTCAGAGTTAATGCTACCCTCTAGTCTGCTAGATATCTATAGGGTCTATGCCGCCACTACGACAAAAGCATTCAGCCTCGTACTTTTCAAGTCGGCGATCTAGTGCTTCGTCGTATTCAAAAGACTGACGGGCGACATAAGTTACTCAGTCCCTAGGAGGGTCCCTTTATTGTCTCCAAAGTCACCCGGCCTGGTTCTTTCGAGTTAATGACTGAAAGTGGGGAACCAGTCAAGAACTCATGGAACATAGACCAGCTTCGGAGATTTTATGCTCAAAGTTTCTTTTAGGCATCAGTTAGTAGTTTTAGATTTCAAGCTTGTAATCAAGACTCCTGGTGCAATTTAATAAAGTCAATATTTGTCGCCAGATTGAGACTGTTTACTACTTACTTTCTTCAAGGTAGGCACTCCGGAGGATGCCCTATACCTAACTTAGGTAGCCTCATCGGCTACCCACACAGGAGGTACGCTGGCTGTCGACGCCGGCATACATCTCCGACTGCTGAGACCAGCATACTAGGGAATCACCGGCTATTGACGCCGGTAAGTGCCCCTATGACTAAGGAATCATCGGCTATCGATGCCGGTAAGTGCCCCTGTAAACAGAGAATCATTGGCTATCGATGCCTATATGTGCCTCTATCAATAGGGATACGCCATCATTTACTTGGCTTACATCCCTGCGACTAAGTTTATTTGCCGCGCCCTGGGCTCTAGCTATTGAGCTAATGTATGCCTTTCCCGTAATAGATTACCTCGGAAGAAGGCGACTGACTTGTTCTTCTAGCGCGTGAGCCTTACGGAAGACAATCTTAAGGTCACCTTATATTCAAGTGCTACCGCACTTAAGGTCGACTACTCGGTCATTATCTTGACTACAGACTACTCGGATAAGCCATCTTACACGTCTATCAAGACTAAAAAAGCTTAGTCCAATGCATCATATACAAAATCAGGCTCAGTAAACCAGCCTAAGTACGAGTCAGAGGCATTTTGTTCTTGCACTCGCAACCACAGACTTAAGTTATAGTTTTCTTAAACTTATCAAGTCTACTGCCCGGGTTGTCCCGGCTGATCCTTGAAGATCTATAATTGGTCAGCTATCTCTTCGGCTATGGCATCTACGTCGGTTTCCGCCCTTTCAACGGCTTGTAGAAATAGCTGATCACTATATTCTTCGGTCACCTTCTCCAGCTGGGCATCTGGCCACAATACCCGAATCTGTGCTAGCAGAGACCGAACACATATCTTGGCAGCTGTCCACACGTAACTTTCAAAGCGGTCAGGCACTAATCGGAGAAACTCTCCCCAGGTCTTGCCATTGTCTGCTGGTGTGCGGATGAGCTCGGCAACGGGTCTCATGGCATTCCATATGTTGTCTCTATCCTTCTTCACCGCCTCCAGCTCGGTGGTCATGTCTTTCACCGAACTTAATGCCTGCATCATATTGGTCAGCTCCATATCATAACATGGGTAAGTTTTTCACTTGTTTGATGAAGTTACCTTCTTCGCTTCTTCATCCTTGGTCTTCAGAACATCTGATAGCTCCTTCAGATTATCAGATAGGCGCTTGGATTCTCCCTGCTCAGCTGTAGCAAGGAACGGCCCAATCAATGATCAAGGCAGAGAAGATTTTTACTCAGAGATATAAAGAAGTCGGATGGATTCCATACCTTTCCATTTATCCTCAAAGAGCTCCGACTTCCTCGTCATGTTCTTCAAGGCTTCAAAAGCATCACTTTTCCTTTTCTCAGATGCCCCGATCTGGGCTCGAAGGATGTTGAGCGTCTCGTTATGTTGCTGACGCTCTGCTGCCCAATCAGTTTCCTTCTGGGCATGCTCCATCTTCAAGCGGTTGATCTCGGCATTCAGCCGGTCCTCAACCTCCTTAGCCCGAGTGAAGGCCTTAAGTTCAACATCCTGGGTATCTGCCTATCATATACGACAAGGTCAAGGACAGTTCTTCGGAAGACGATTCAAAGAAACAATACAAAAAGGAAATTACCTTGAATTTCTCATCAAAGGTAGTCGCTCCCGCCATGAGTCCGGACCAATATGCTGTCAGATTTGCGAACTCAGCACTATAACGCTGTAGCTGGGTACTCGTCTAGAACTCCTGCACAACCTGTGAAGCAATTTCTTCAAGGTTCCTGATGTTACCCGAGGCGGCGGCCTCCAACACTATTGCCTCCGGGGGTGGTGCACTTGATTCTGCAGCTGGGCTCTTGTGCGTCCCGCCAGATGCTGCTTTGCTGGCGTCAGCTCCTTGCGGTTGTCCCGGATGTTCAGCGACGCTGGCCGACTCCTGCGCCTGAGGTGCCTCAGTTTTCTCGGTAACCTGGGCTGCTCCTTCACTGGCTCCCGGCACGTTCTCGGTTTGACTCGGGTCTTGAGGCTCGGGTAGCTTTACGGTCCCAGTGCATGGACCTTCTTCCACTTGGCCTCCGGGTTTGCTCGGCTGGGGGCTGGGTGTCTTCGTCGACCTGAGAATTAGATTCAGTATTTTGGACATACAAAATTGCAAGCATGCACACGATGGCTAGGGGTTGATGTTTACCTGGACGATGTTTTCTTTCTCAAGATGGGCCCAGCTAGCCACCCGCGGCTGGGAGTGTGGCCCAAGCTAGGCAGCGACGCCGACAAAATAGATGATGTCGGCTGCACCTCGGTCGTCGGGTTCTCTTTGGGTGCATCTTCATTACCTTGAGTTGGCACCCGGGTACTGGTACTAAAAGGAGGCATCCTATAGACGGTCAATTTCACAGTTTCACATACAGCAACTTTGAAACAAGCCTGACAGGATACTTACCGACGGAGCGACAAAGATGCGTCTTCCTCGTCCTCCAAGATGTTTACTACTTGGCCTCCTGTGATTTTATAGAACAAGTTCAGATCAAGATGGTTGCTATATTATGAAGCATGGGAAAGGCTCACCTAAGAGCATGGTACCTGTCTTCACTGATCAGGTACATCGTGGCCTCTTAGGGACTGCTCCACTGGTTGCGGCCGCATCTTCTTCTAGTGGCCTTTTCTGACCCGTGGCCTTGGCTTCTTCACGCATCATCGGCTTCATGATGAAGTTATCAACATTCATCTCGGATTCACTCTCCGCACCTGTATCTGCCGGGTCGATTGGCATGGTGCTTGCTATGTCACCCCCGGCAAGTGCGGCTCCGCTGCTTCCTGCTCCTCCTGGGTTGGCACGCGGCGGCAACTCGGGCAAGTCGTCGAAACTTCACCCCAGATGATACATCAGAGAAGGATGGATATCAGTCAGATTTCCTTTCTAATTTAAGCACTAGGATGATTTTCTAGACAAACTTATAGCAGCTGGTGGGTGCTCATGGTCATGTTCCTCGAATCAAAGAGGGATCACAGACACTCCTTTCAGTATGGCCTGAATCCTCTCCAAGACTTCTCCAGACAGCTCCTCCTTGGACATCCGGGTTGGGTCCTCCAATCCGGTGTATTCAAAACCATAGTGTACCCTCTCTCGCAGAGGATGCACTTGGCGCCTGATGAAGATGGCAACTATACCAACTCCACTCAGTCCTTGGATCTTCATGGCTTTGATTTGCTTCAGGAAAGGTTGGATCTTTCGAAGCTCTGCTGCAGTCAAATTTTCTTTTTCCCACTGGTCATTGGGCACAGGTGCAGCATTGCTATGCACTGCAAGTGGTGGGAACATGTCACCAGCATAAAACCACTCGGCTCTCTAGTCCTTTACCGAGTCGACCAGAGTGTAATCAAAATACTCAGACTTTTTCCCAGTACAAAATTGGATGTCGGCTCCCCCCAGGACATGTGGTTTCATGGCATTTGGGTGTGGTTTTTGCCTAGAGAAGTAATAGAACAATGTAATGGAGGAAGGGATGCCAAGGAAGGTTTCACAAAGATGAACAAACACAGAGAGATGCAAAAAGGAATTGGGATTGAGATGGTTTAGGGTTATGCTGTAGTAATGCAATAACCCATGGAAGAACGGACACGCCGGCAAATTCAATCCGTGCCTAATGAAGGGCACGAAGAGAATGATCTCACCAGGTTGTAGAGATAGAATGCGATGCTCTCCGGGTTCTTTCCACTTGCCCAGCCTATGCCCTTTTAGCAATCTCTGATCCCGGAGCTTCGTCAAAGTCTTCAACTTCGTGCTCGGTTCCGGCCAGATCTTGGCGGCGGTCGCCATCTCCACCAGCTCTTGGTTTTTGATCTCCTCCGCTTGCTCCGCCAGCCTCTTCTCTGCGGCTCTCTGGGCGGTACTACTCAAGTTCTTGCCTTGGCCCATCGACTGGACGAATTCCGATCTAGGGTTTGAGGGCGCTAGGATGGAGACACTCATAGTGTGGTGGTAGCGGAATGGGGCAGAAGGAAAGTGTGGCGGAGAAAAGCCAAGAATGGAGTTAGTTTCTTTTTATAGTGGGCCTGTTTCTTCCACGTGGCCCGCTAATCACGCCATACGATGCGGTGTTTCGGTTCTCTCTTCGCATTTATGCCTGACACGGTTGAATTTGATGGCTGCATACCTTTTCACAACATGTCAGGATGCCTGTTCAGCGTTCAGATTTATCCTTTCAGTTCAAGGTTTCCCGGGTCCTCATTACGCTACTGGTGCTACTCGGGTAATACAGAAATTACTCGGATGCTATGTGGACTACCCGGATGAAGTCTACAGAACTCGGACACATATTCTACAGATTTGAATCAGTATGCACAGTACTCGGATGATGATTTTTTATTCAATAATAGAGTCAACAGATACAGATTTTGATACTTTACAAGACCCAGCGAATTTGGCTCAAGCAACCATTCAGTTAGGACAAGGGCACTAGTTGCTACTCGACCGAACACACTCTACTCGGCAGGCTATCCCCAACTCGGTGCCACTGTTCTCATTGTGACACAGCATTGCATCCAAGATTGGGCTCAGTAGTGCAAAACTTCCTCGTCTGCAGTGTGACAGAACCATCCAACTTATAAGAGCACAAGTATAAAAGTAGTCACCGAAGCGACCAAACTGTCACACTTGAGCCCATATAAGCCCGGTAGTCCGATGAAATCACGAAGGACTTCAAACCAACCGACAAATAGACCAAGATCGTAATCGGTTCAGCATAACCACATCACAAGTTACATCACAATTCACAAATAGTTCATAAGTAGCTCACATACATCGAAGATAATAAAGTTATTACAAACTAAGTTCAGTAGTGGAAGCAAAGTAGTTTTAAAGTCTCATACACACACATAGTTCAAATACATAGCCAGTTCCATGGTCCTTCCAACAAAAGCATCCTAGAGAGAGTAACCTAGAGTGACCATGCCCAATGGTCTAGTCCTCATCCACCGCAGGATGGAGGCACACCTTGCAGTAGCCATTATAAACCACATCATCTGCATCAAGAGGGAATAAACTCTGAGTATGAGAATATACTCAGCTAGACTTACCTGTCATAAACTAAAAATAAAGTGACACCAAGGAGTATGCAAGGCTTTATTTGGTGGAGCTAGCTTGACAACATTTTGCATAAAAGCTTTAAGTAAAACATGATTAGATATTCTAGCTTTCAGATTAAAGCCTACCAATTGGAGCATTTCTATATTAGCACCTATACTATAGCAAACACTTGATTAAACAATCATTAGTAACCATATTCAGTTGTGGGAGCTTTCAACATCACTTTAACAATCATCATCCAACAAGTGTTACTACGATGCCGCTACTCTGTCAAGTTCTCACTATCCGAGAGAGACGGCAATTCGAATCGATTCCTACCCAGCTGGAGAAAATTCCTAACACTCACCCACACTTCCCCCGTCGGGGTCGCGTTAGATCACCTTTGGTACAACTCAGAAACTAACTTTGCGGGTCCGACCAGCGCCGCAACATAGGTCTTACCACGGTAGCCAGGATGTTCAAGATGCCGACCCACGGACATCGCCGGACAATCAAGGCCAACTTGCCCATGGTCTATTTCTCCGACTTCCTGATTGCGCACTTTGACAGATTAGGACCCAGCCTGAGTTGAGCTACTCGGCTTTGCGGTCGGAACGAGTTATCCGGCCAGCTAAGTGAGAGGCTACGTTCAACATGACAAGAGGACGTACAACGCTCAGTCCTTAACCGACACAGACGGGGATAGATAGACACCCAAGACCTCCATGCCTTGTTGCTTCTCTATCAGAGTCCTGCCCGGTCTTCGATTATTAATATATAGTTCTTTTCCATGATAGCAAATATAGCCAACCGTGACCAGATATTACCCTATCTTGCAGGTGACAGGAAATCACCTGTCTCTACCGTACTAAGCATGGCTAAGTAGGGTTTCGATCCTGGACCTAACAGGGATCATAATATAAACTGGACAAGGATAGATAATATATATGCAGCAATGGCTTCAAATCAACTCCTAATACTTAATGCAGCAATAAATAAAAGACTCAAGATATTATTTTATAAACTTTAGGAGGTGCAGCATGCTCCGGGGCTTGCCTTTGATAAAAGCAGAGGGGTGATGGTCAGGGCACTCCGGCAGCTCCTTCTTGGCTGGCTCCTCTCCGGCTTGTCCTTCTGGTTCCTAGATCTGGGGCTGCTCCACTGGTCTCTCCAAGTCCACGGGCTCAAACTCGAGAAGTGTCACTCCTTCGGGAACACCTATTGTATGCATATGCATCATATAAGTATCATGAATGCATAATGGAATAGAATATTATGATGACATGATGCAATGATGAACATTGTTAATTTCAGAACATTGAGTAGGTGCATATCTCTTCCGTGGAGAACACTACAAACTCACCCATTTCTAGCAATCTAAAATAAAGTTGCTCATCAGCAGTAAGAGGCCTAAGACCTGCGGCTAATGACAAACCTTAATTAGCCTAAGCATCTACACAAGCATCACACAAAGCAAAACACTAGAACTTGCATTGTCCAGATTCTGGACTGCACAGCAACTGCTACTTTAAACAATCATAACCAGAGTTCCAGATATCCAAAAACTATGAATTAAGATTTTCTAGAAATCTTATGAAATTGTCTAGATTTCATCTTTAAACACTTAGGACTGATTCAACAGTTAACTAAGTCAAACAGATCAAACTTCCAGATCTGTCCAGAAATTCCAGAGAGCATCTCATTTCTGGACACTGACCTTAACTGGTCACCACTCACAAACCATAAGTCCTATTGCCCTGAAATTTTAACAGCAACAAGACATACAAATTGTCTACAACTCTTCTATAGATAAGATTCACAGAAAACATCTTTTAACCCATGAAATGATAACAAGTACAGATACTGTTTATGCAGTCCACTTTATAATTCAATTATAAGAGCAATATTAATGCAAATTTATACAAACACTCAGAACTGATTTTACAATCGTCCCAGAAAACATGATGGCTCATCAAATTCACTTTCTTTTCATGATTTTACCCATTATTTAACAAGGTGATATAATGCCATATATCCAAAGTACACAGAAAATTCTGCAAAAATTACAGTAGATTATACATGCTCTCAATAGTTCATCATAAAATTTTTGCAGCCATTTGACCAGTAAAACATCCTACACAAAAATGACAAGCTAGCAGGTTTAAATGCACATGAAAATACTTTGTATTATGAAAAGTGTCAAACAACAGATTTCCCATTTTTCTTACTGACTTTACACTATGACAACATCATACAAAAATCACCATGCATCAATTCTTCATATAATGGCCACAATAATTCACACAAGAATATAGAAATAAATCAAGCAAAATGGTACAGCCATATCTAAGCAAGTTTACTGTATACAACTTATTTTTCATTGATAGAGCATGACACAAGAAGACTAACAAAATTGGATTCACATTTTTCTCAGCTACCAATAATTAGTTATGGATTTTACAAGTTTAATGCCATTATTCTACCAAAATAAACTATACATAAAACTGTTGCAAAAATGCCATTTCACAATTTTAACAGATAGCACACATCACAAGGATTCCAACAAAATTTGAATAATCTCATTTGGACACCTACAGCACCCTACATAAATTCTACAAGATTATGAGCATTTTCTAAAAAAGAATAAAAGAAAAACCCTGACTCACTGGAAGCTGGGACTCGTGGGTCAGTGGACCCACCCGTCAGCGAGACGCGAGCAGAGCTCGCCGTTGACCGGCCCTAACTTGCCGGCGGTGAGGCCTCCGGTGCCTCCGGCAATGCAGTTGGTATCGGTGTGCTCGCCACGACACGTATAACCGTTTGGTACCCTTGGTTGGCTCAATGGCTCGCTAGAGCAAGCTCAACGGCGGCAATGGCGGATGGTGGAGTGGCACAGCGGTGCACCGGCCAACTCCGGCTAGGGCTGGCCCATCTAAGCTCGGCTCGAGCTTTCCCGTGACCCAACGAAGCTAATGTGGCCGGATTATGGTTCCAGTGGAGCGGCAGTGAGCTTGGCCGCGTGCGGGGCTGGACGGTGGTGATGGCGCGATGGAGCGTAGTTGTGGTTCGGCGCCATTAGTTTGGTAGGGTTCGATTGGTCTTGGCTACAGCTAGATCTACTACTCGGCAACCTAGAATAGAGAGAAGAAGGGAGAAAGGATAAGTGAGTTGCACGGCGGTGAGCTCACCGTGGAAGCGGCCATGGCGACGGTGGTGACAGCGGCGGCGTTCATGGCCAATAGGCCCTCACCTTGGCTTGGTTGGCTTGGCAAAGTGGTCGAGGGGGAAGAGGGGAGCACAGCGGTGCTGTGAGTGCGAGTGCACGGGCAATGGCTGCGGTGGTGGCGGCGCGTTTGCCAGCAATGGCGCGGCGACGCCGTTGCTGCTGCCGCTGCGAGAGGGCGAGAGAGGAGAGGCAGAGGGCGAACGAATGGGCGGACAGGCGGGGATGTTGACTTAACACAGTTGGCCGATCGCTGCTCGTGGTTCGTCGCCGGCGTACGGCGGCCTCGTGGCGTAGCCCGGCTGGGCAGCGTGGGCTGTGGCCGGCCGAGCTGTCGGCTGGATGGTAGCCGACAGGGTTCCCCCCTGCTATTTGAGTAGATCAGCCCTTCTTAAGCCCTAAATACTCCCTAACTAGGCCAAATCAGCTAAAACCCCAAAATATGAAATGTAGCTTATGAAATTTTGAACAATTCATCTTTAAGGGTCAAGGTCTAGTTCTGCCTAGAATTTGAATTACAAAGCTCCAAACAGAAACTACTTTGAAAATGACTTAGAAGAATTTTGAATTGGCTAAACAGCCTCATTTTCTGCCTTGTGGGCACTTTTTGAGCAAGCTCTGAACATTTTCATGACTTGACTCCTAAATAAAGTTTGTTCCTTGCTAAATTATCTACACTTTTTATTTAGGGTGCACAGCCATGCAAGCACTCCAAGTCAACTCTTTGTTTTGGTCAAACAAGAAAGGTTCTTTGAGTCAAATTAGGTCAACCATCATTAGAAAGCCTAATTAACCTAAATGACCAACATGAACATTGTTCCATTTTGCATCCTAAGTGTACCTAGAGTGTTTTAGTGAGCAAGCATGGACACCACTTGCATTACAAAGCATGATCATAAGCATAGATGACATAAACAAGCAATTTCAATGAAATTCAAGCATGGGGATGATATGTATCATGAATGCTTATGAGTAAGTGATGCTTATGCTCATGAAATGCAAGTGCAAATGTAAGTCTAATACCTGGGGTGTTACATGCAGGACTCGGCAATAGCGCTTCTTTTGGCATCTGTCTACCCAAGCCTTCAACGCCACGTTCCACTCGGATCCAGGCTGATCCCTAGTGGACAGATGTCGACAGGCACGCTTGAAGAACAAACATGGGACTGCTGGATGACGGAATGTGTCCCTTGTCATAAGGCTTCTTCTACGTGCCCCTACAGACTGATCTACTTTACACTACTCGGGACTTAGCCTGCATCTAGTCCCTATCACAAGACTTCTTCTACATGCATCAAGCATTACAACCTATGCCCGGGGGCTGTTCTACTTCGCACACCAACAACTTCATGGCTACGGATTGAGCAAATGTATACTTCTACTCAACTGATCTGCAAGTGCTCGCTAGGAGGGTATTTATAGGCCAAACCAGGTGCACCTGGACCGGGTCTAGGAGTGACGAAGTCGACAGTTCCTGCCAATTCAGTACAAAGTTCGCAGACTGCGTTTCAGAGATGCAGTACATGCCATTATACCTTTATAGTACAAAAGGACGACATGCGTGAAGCTATAGTGTACTTGGATGGCATATTCAGACGGATATCCCAATACTGCGTCCCCAGGCATTGAATGTTTTCACTACTCAACGCTTATCGCCTCACCTACTTTCTGACAAGTAGTCTAGCATTGAATATTTTTGCAAACCCTGAGTATATCTTTCTCAGATCCTACAACTGAGTCCACTTATTCACAGAAGTACTCGGATACAGGCTCGGGGGCTGTAGGACATATATCCTTAGGAAATGTTTTTTATTTTTCTTGAGAAATTTACAGAAAAGACCCTCTAACTCTTTGTTCCAAACAGCGAGGGGCTCGGGGGCTACACTTAGTGAGTGCACTTTTCAGGAAAAGTGCACATCACTCAGAGTACTCAGGAGCACACCGTGGTCTCTCTTCAGAAAGTACTTGGACAAAGCTTGTTTCTACTCAGAAAGACTAAGAGAAACAGGAAGGCTTCCAAGTTCAACCATGATACGCTCGGGGGCTTATCGATAAAGGACCCAGAGGGTTCCTCATCGGGTCAACTCCTACAGGTAGGCCTTAGCCTGGCCCACGATCTGCTTGAAGGACACGAAGCAAGGTGGCGTGGACTCCAAGCTAGCAAGGACCGACCTAGTTGGCCTACATGGAAAGCTAGTCTCTGTAATAGAACTAGGACTCCTCAATTGTAACCGACTAGGACTAGATTTGCATCGCCTGCCTCCTCTCCCTATATAAAGAGAGACAGGGTGCACCCCCTTGTACACGCAATCATAATAAGCAATCCAACGCAAAGGCTCACGCCGACTGGATGTAAAGTCTTTTACTCGATCACGAGGGCCCGAACCAGTATAAATCGTCTGTCTCTTGCGTTATCGTCGAGTTCTTGAGTTCGTCAAAGCCCAAACAATCATCCTAGGTAACCCCATGACGAGTTGCCGGTCATCAAACACCAACAATGCTTTAAGAAGTGATTGATTTAGATCATGTGCAAACTGGATCTTGATAATGACTTAATTGTGAGCTAAAACATTGAAAGTAAGGATCCACTTGTGTCACACTCCAATAAAAGGACAATATAGAGTGCATACATCTTATGTGCGCCCCAGGAATAGTCGCACACATAAGTCGACAAATTAACAGTAGTATCATCACTGTGTACAACATCATATTATTACATCACGTAGTTCTTATCAAAACAACGAAAAGAGTAAACGATAACTCTCCAACGTGGTGACTTCTCCATAGGGAAGGTCGACTGGTTGACCCAAACCTAGTAATCTTCGGGGAAATCCTCGTAGAAGCTGTCATCTGTTACCCATCCGGGATTTTTATCCAAAAATGAAATAATAACAAGAGTGAGTACACTCGTACTCCGCAAGTATAGTATGAGGATTCATGAGGCTCAAAAAGGATAGACACGGTTGACTGCGGTTAGCATTTTTAGTAGGTCAACATTTTATTATTATATATCATCAAGTTAAGCATAACTCCCTTTTAACCCCCATGATCATATATCATAACCAATTGAATCATATAAATGTCATCATAATACCATCATGAATCATCATAATTAGTCAACATCATAAGTAACCAGTTATTCTATGAGTTTTCCGGGCCGCTCGTGACCGTGAGCACGGCTGTTATAACAGTTTATACACTCTGCAGAGGTTGTGCATCTTTACCCGTGAGTCGTGTTGCCCAATTGCCCGGGGCCCGTCGACCCCCTAACACTCCCAAGGTGAGCAGGCAGGGTACACTACGAAGCTTTCCATAGGTCTCTCTAACACGTTAGTGCCGCGAGGTTTCCTCGGCAGGCAGATGTAGGAACCCCCCTTTCTATGGCACAAATCCATCACGGCTATACACATAAGAACAAGGGCAGCCCTATACCCAAAGTGGCAAGCCCCTCTTGCGCCCTTTCAGGTAACCTCTAACAAGCTAGAGAAGATCCTATTACTAAGCTAAAGTCAGAGCCATGTGACCCTCACGGTTGCACTGTCAATCCCAGCTTTTGCCGACAGATAAGTCCTTACGGAGGGTTTAGGGCAACATGATCAACATCACTTGCACCATCACCC
The DNA here is from genome assembly GCA_020631735.1 of Saccharum officinarum. Taxonomy (NCBI): domain Eukaryota; kingdom Viridiplantae; phylum Streptophyta; class Magnoliopsida; order Poales; family Poaceae; genus Saccharum; species Saccharum officinarum. The sequence continues at coordinate 13,884,741 of CM036191.1, read as the reverse complement.
TAAAGTTCCACTGTTACCATCAAGTCTCTTTATTGGTTACATTAGTCATAGTGTGAGTCATGTTTAGTTAGAGCACTAGCATCCTACCCATGTGCAATAAAACCCATAGGGATCAAGATACAGGTCATCATTGGCTAGGATGTCCTTATAGTCTATCACAGTTAGACACATGCATAATGAGTAGATTCTTTAATGAATAGGACATCAAGGTGGACCCATGCTATACTTGCCTTGGTTCACGAACTGCTGCTGGTCCTACTGCTCCTCGAAGCACTCCTGGCTCCCAACGTACTCCTCACCGTCTGAACTCGACCAACACGGCATCATACACATTTCAGGAGCATTCATGCATAGCAAACAAACCTAATATTAGAACAATACATCAGCAGTATAAAAACAAGATAGGAAGTTTATGAAAACATTCTACGTCTCACTACGATCACATCGACACGAAGTTCACGAAATTCGGAGCTACAACTCAAAAGTTACGAACTATATGAGGTTTCAAAAGCTAGCTATTAAACTAGACTTAATTGAGAATTTCAAAAGTCTTTAACAGGCCTAACAGCAGCACTAATGCATAGATTATGAAATTGTGAAACTAACGCAAGTTGAACGGATCAAATCGGAGCTAAAACAACGATTTTATAAGCGTTTTAATGCAGTGACAATTCTGTAAATAAGTTGAACTATTTTCGGATTTTAAATAAATTGAAAATCGAGAAAAAACCGTCGGCCCGAGGACTGCGGGTTAATTTCGCGAAAGCGGAGGGGTTCTTAAGCAAAAAAATGCCGGCCGATTCTAGCCGTTGGATTCGGAACGGACGGACGAGATTAGATGGGAGGGAGAAGACGAGGGCACGGCCGCCGGAGTTGGAGGGGAACGCGGCGGTGCTGCCATTACCGACGGCGAGAAGCTCGCCGGCGTTGTCCAAGAGGCTGCTACGGTGCACGGTTTGACGAACCGAGGGCACCGGGAGAAAGCGGAGACGATGGCGATCTCGTCCGAGCCCTTTGCGCGGCCGGGGAAGGCGACCGACGCGATGGCTGCCATGGCCGGTGGCGAGAACCTCGCCGGTGGTCGGGAAAACGGCCCTAGAAGCCGCGATTTGAGAACGTAAAAGCATGGGGAAGAAGAGGAGAGCGAGGCGAAGCTCACCGAGAAGAAGAACGGGGCGGAGGCGTCTCGGGAACGATGGCCGACGCGGTGGGGGCGGCCGGTGCTCTGGTGACCACTGCCGAGCTGCGGGGGGGAGTGGTTTTGCGAGCAAAACAGAGCGGGGAGGGCAGCAGGGGGAGGTGGAGATGGGGTCGCACCCTCCTTTAAAGGGACCGAGGCGCGGGGAGGGACGCTCCCACAACGGCCACGATGCGACGCGGGCGCGGCGGCGATTGCGGGCGCGTGCGCATGCGCGGAACGACGGAGGGGAAGGAGCTGACGTGCGGGCCCAGCTTGTCAGCGGAAGGAGGGGGAGAGCGGGGTGTGGCAGCGGCGGTTGCGGCCTCCGTCGCGGGCCGGCCCAAGAAGAGCGCGGAGAGGAAAGAGGGAAGGGAGGGAACGGGCCGGCGGCTTTACTGGGCCTCAGGCCGAAAAGGAGAGGAGCGAGGAGTGAGGGGAGATTTTCCTTTTCTTTTTATTTTTCCAACATTTTGAACTCCATTTTCAAATGAATTTGAATTTCATTTTCAAACTTGATCAAAACCAATCATCACATAATAAATATGCAACAGCATGTATGCACCAACATGTCACTAACCTTATATTGGATTTTAATTTCACAAAAAAATTTACTAATTACTACATTTAAATGCACACAAAATTTGCATAATTAACTCAATTTTCACTATTTTGGAAAAATGAAAAGTTTAGGGTGTTACAACTTGTAGTAAGCTTTTCTGCAAAAGTTACTCTTGATTATTGCTTCAGACTTACCTTGTATCCCCTTAAGCTGCATATCCTTGGAGTCTTTTTCTTTAGTGAGGTAAGTCTTGCGGAGTACATTCACTACTCAGGGTTTGTTAACCCTTGTTGCAGGTTCTGACTTGTGCTGTTAATCAAGGTCATGTCGGTGGGCTCGACATGATCTGGTTGTCTCTTCTATCTTAGGTACTTTTCTTAAATTGCTTTATATAGTTCTACTCATCTCTTGAAATTAAGTTTAACTTAAAAAGACACTACATGTTTTGTAAATGTTGTAAATCTTCCGCAACTCCAATGTATGATATTTTTGTATCAAATGTTGTAATGTTGTGGCAACTCCATTGTTGATCCTGATGAGTTGTAAAATATGGATGATTCGGGTTCCTCAAGGACACCTGACAGACTTCTAGAATTATCTGGTTCCCATGTGCAGTAGTCAAAGGTCTTAGGACAATGACAGGTGCACGTGGGCCAGCATAATTTGGGAGGTTCTGCCACACCTACTCTATGTCACTGCATCAAGGCTAGATGTCATGTTTAGTGTGTATGTGTGCTAGATTCCAAGCCTCACCAAGAGAAAGTCACTTGAAGGCTACAAAGAGAATATTGAGGTATTTGAAGAACACACAAAATGTTGAATTGTTGTAACGACCCAAGTTCGTTCCAATTTGAACCAATACCCCAGGCAATCGAAAATCTTCGTCTGAGCTTCGAGCCTAAGTGCTTATCTACCTTTAGAGATCCCTGGAGCTTTGGACACATGTGACTACCAAGGATTCACCAACAAAACCCGAGAAATTAACCTCGGAGAGAGAGGAAAAGGTTGACACTTGAAGAAACGCTACTGAAGTTCTCACTCCCAGTAGAAGGTGACTATTGACATCATCAACACCTTATGATGATCAGAAGCCTTCTTAAAACAAAGTGTCTTAGGTTATATCGTCAAGAATACCAATTGGCCAATCAATTCAACATAGACAGAGAGTTACTAGACCATCCGCCGAATCTACTAGATCGTCTGTCAGGATACTGGACATTGAAGATAAGTGGGAAATGAGCTATTTTCCATTTCCATCCCTTGGACGCACATGTCAGCACGAAATGGAGCACTAGCTGAATCCACTCCACTTCACTCTCTCTCTCACTCATTCATTTGCAACTCTCCTCCTCTCTACACTCAAGGGCAAGGATGAACCCTAGAACTAGATAGAGAAAGGATTGGAGAAAGAAAGCAAGGAGAGGAAGAGAAGCACCCCATGGATCCATTCAACATCTTCCATTTCATCCATGGTGAGCTCAATAGAAATCCTCACATTTCTTGAAATTTCTCCAAAAACCTAATTTATGGTATTTGATGCTAGTTTGGTGATCTCTAGCTGGTGGTGGTTCAATCATATGCAAAGTAAGTTCAAGGAATCATCATCTACCTCAATCACCCTCTCAACCCTTGGATTTCCTTTGATTCATCTTTTTGGAATTTTGCAAGAGGAAGCCTATTCATGGATGATTCATCCTTTGAGTTGAAGGCAAGAATGTGAAGAAGTTGGATCTTCAAGTTTTTGGCTATGGAAGCTCTCAAATCTTAGAGCTAAGTGCTTCAGCTTGATCTCAAGATTTAATCTTCTTTTATCTTGTTTTTGGTTCAATCCTAAGGTCATAGCTACACTTAGTAAACCTAGCCTAAAACCTAGCTATGATGAGCCTAGCAAGTCACCTAAGCTACCCTATAAACATCTTGCACATGCATGAACCATAGACTTGCACTTCTAGATGAGAATCCAAGAAAAACCATGAAAAAGGCAAGAACATAGGTTCTATTGACCATTCGACGGAGTGTCCGTCGAAATCGATGGAGTGTCCATTAAACCTGAACCTTAACCACAAACCTATAAGTAGAGCCTCTGGATAAATCACCAGAGTGTCCTCCACCCTTTGCGGAGTGTCCACTAATTTAAAGAGCCTCAACCAGAGAATCTGAGAGCACCAATGTTTTACCGAAGTATCTGTGACCTTTCATGGAGGGTTCGTCAGATTTTAAATCTGATTTGTTAAGAAACCCGAGAGCTCCCAGTTCTTATCGGAGCATCTGTTAATTGTTATGGACCGTCCGTTGAGAACCAAGTCCTAGAAATGCCCAAGTCCTAAGCCATCGGAACATTCCACAGAATACTCCGACAAGCCACGGAGTGTCCGTCACCTATGACAGAGAGTCCGTTAAGTCCAACCGAACCAAACTAGAACCAAGTAAACCCAGAACCCTAATCAATGGATCATCCGTTGTAGTAACGGAGTGTCCGTCAGATGACAAGAGATGTGTGTTTGTTTAGAAGTCTAACCCAAGATGTCAACAATACCAAAGCTTGTTTAGTTACAAGTAATGCAATAGTAGAGCCATGTTAGAGGTCTCTTTCGAAGTTCTCAATCAAGATCTTTACCTTTATCTCTCAATCCATCAAGCGGTCATCTCCAATCCTAGTATCGTCTCTTTCAGGTTCGATTGACTCATGTGGATCGTGTATAAGTTGTCATTGTCAGCACCATCAGCTTCAAAAGTTAGATCGACATAACTAGGCAGGCAACCCACTATTATGAACCTTATTTTGGATATGAATTATCTGTCTCATTATGAGTTATGCATTTCATATAGTTGTTTAATAACTTACTTAAAATTGTTTCACTACTCTAGACTTACACCCTAAGTAGCTAAGAGCCTTTCTTATAACAATTTGGTTGGGAAATCATTAATGCCATGCTTAGTTGCTTAGCTATGGTAGAAGATGAGTTTGAGAAGGGAACTCACTCTCATGCATGTAGGATGTTACACCAGGTTCATTAATTACTAAAACTTGCAAGGGTAACAACTTACCTAGTTCCCTAATCTTGATTAAGGACCCACTTCACAAGGGTAACTTAATTTGATGATCAACTTTGAATTCCTTACTCATGCGAGGGGTAGGTCATTGTGAGTGTGGGATCTCAAGTGACGTAGCTCGTGGAGCTTTAAGGACCGATCATTGGGATAGTGAGTCCAAGTAACCACCCATACAGACCACATATCACATATGGGGGTGGTAAGCCGAGTAACTAATTGCGATTGGTTTGTCCGTTGAACTAGCACAAAGGTGGCGCCGAGTAGATCATGGTAGCATTACCCGGGAACCAATCAACCCTTCCGTGGACATTCTTGGCCGGATTAGGGAAAGGCTAGAGATGTGAGGCAACCCTTACCCTTGTGCACGGATATGGTGGTTAGTCCCGTTCTCCATGTGGGTACAGTTGTACACCTCTGTAGAGTTTTTGAAAGCCTGGAGTCCCTCGGGACGGAACCTTAACGGTTGTTCTTTCTTCTAGACCCTTTGTAGCATTGATGTTGGAATGAAATATGGGTTGGAATAATTGTTGATCTTTCACATATGCTTTTCTCTACTACTTGGTTTCAAACTTTAAATGTTATACAACTTTTGGATAGATCATGAGCATGTCATCTTTTAACAAACGCCATGCTTTTTCGCAAATGTACAAATGCCTAATAATCTCCCTTGTATCCACCAAATATCTATATATTGGAATTAAGTCCTGTCAGTATGAAATGTACTCACGGTGCTGTTGTTAAGTTGTTTTGCAGGTTGTTATGTCTCGGCTTGATGTTGAGCCAAGTTCATCAAGCTAAAGAATAGCAGACCTTGGAATGGGTGAATTCCAAAAGTGAGCTGCAAGTTAACTCTGATGTGAGTGTATGAGCGATTTTGAGAGACCAACCTTAGTATGGGTTAAATTAAGATTGTAAATGTTTAACTAAGTACAATGGATTTTCTTTGATTTCTAAAGTATGTTGATCAATTGTAACTTGGAAATATTTTATATGTGGTCATGTGTTAGTTTATTACTTGGATTGCCATATGTCTCTCAAGTGTAAAGATCCTGAAGAGGAGATGTGGATGGCATTCTCCTATGAGGGTCCTTGTGTCGGTCGAGCTAGCACAAGTTGGTCAAGTGGATGGCACTTATGTCGGCTAGGCAGACACGGGGAGTCCGGCCCTCACAATTGTGGTATCCCAAGGGGTCTAACTTTGAATTAATTGGATATTTGAATTCCGACTCTGCCAGCTGCAAAGTGGATAGAAAGAGCACATCGGGTGCATGTCAACTATTGGGGAGGTCACTTGTCTCATGGTCATCAAACAAACAAAATAATGTTGCACTCTCAACCGCCGAAGCCGAGTACATTTTGGCGGGTAGTTGTTGTGCACAATTACTTTGGATGACTTTGGAATCAAATTCAAACAAGTGCCATGAAGCTCACCAACAATCTGGTTCAACATTCTAGAACAAAGCACATTGACATTAGGCATCACTTCATAAGAGATCATCAACAAAAGGGTGACATTTGAATCGAGAGTGTTGGCACCGAAGATCAACTTGCTGATATATTCACCAAGCCACTTGATGAGAAGAGGTTTTGCAAGCTAAGAAATGAATTGAACATACTTGACTTCTCAAATATGTGTTGATGCAGCCCCCAATTTTATATGACATGCCTCTCCTTTGACAAAGCAAAGGTAAAATTGTTTTGGCATAACATACATATTTTACTAAGGACATGTTTAGTGCATCTAGTCATTCCTTACATTTATCAACTCATTCATGAAAATTGAATGAATTTGATGTCTGTATGGTACCACTATTGCTTTTTATGCTTGATACGCTCTAGTGGTAGCATATGATATGTTTGTGGGCTTGTAAACCTAGTGTTGAATCTAGAAAATGAGCTATAGGTGTTTAACTCAACATAGGCAAGATAACCCTTTCGTGAGGTGTGAAGAAGCTTGTCTTTGGTTTAAACCAAGTTAAATATCTTATGCAAGTGATCTAGATTGAACCAAAGTGAATTAATGATCCTCACATATTCACCCTATTGATTGACTAACTCAACCTATCTAAAATTGGGGCTACCTTTTGTGTTAATTAATGACAATGGGGGAGAGAAAGTCACAAAGATAGTAAGATAAGGGGAGAAATGACAAAGGAGGAGGATCAATTAAAATTTGAGCACACAAGTAGGGGGAGCAAGCTCATGAACCTATTGTTGCATTTGAATGCGCATTAACATATGGGTTGTTGCTTTGCACAAGTTTTAAATTTGATATTGTTTGCACCAAAATTTGAGAGGTGTCTCAAGGTGAGGGTTTCCCACGAAAGCGCAGGTCAAGGAATAAAAATTGGTTTAAATCAGATGCTGGATTCGGCCGATTTGAATCAACATCGGAATCGGCTATTTCGGTAAATAAATGACGTTGGCCAGGTGTGAGACGTCAAGGAGGAATGAGCTTGTGTCGGACTCTGCAGGAAAGTGAAGATTGGAGTCCAAGTTATCTTTTAAACTAGGAAAATCTTTGTAATAAGTCGTATTTGAGTCGTACTCATATTCTAGTCCCGGGTATAAAATAGAATCCCGGCTATTGTAAAAGGACACGAACACATATCAATACAACTTTTCGGCTCAACGCCAAAACCCTAGGAGTAGGAGTACTGTAGATCTCGATGAGTTCTTCGACAAACAAGGCTGCATCGGCTGATCGACCTCTTGCTTGCTTGTGAGTACCGTCACGGTTTATATTGTTCATTGTAAGGCTGCATCATCCGATTGATCTCTTGCGATTTACCATATAAACCAGAATTAGTCAATTTTGGTAGGGTTGCTTATTGCTGCTTTCGGATAAGCCTTCCCTCATCGTTTTCGGTTAATTCGAATTAGTTGGTTTTAGTAGATTTTAGCTTATTGCTGCTTTCGGATAAGCTTTCTCTTACTGCTTCCAGTTAGTTCACCAGTTATCGGATTGATCGACTTCAGTAGGTTTTCGCTTGTTGCTGCTTTCGGACAAGCTTCTTACTGCTTTTGGTTAATTCAACAGTTATCGAATTAGTCGACTTTAGTAGGTTTTAGCTTATTGCTGCTTTCGGATAAGCTTTCTTCTACTGTTTTTGGTTAATTCACCCGTTATTGAATTGGTTGACTCCAGCAGGCTTTAGCTTATTGCTGCTTTCGGATAAGCTTTCTTCTACTGTTTTCAATTGATTCACCAGTTATCGATCTTATTATAATTAATTATTTAATTAGTTATGATAATATCACAATTTGCCTGATTAAGATAGAGATAGATTGGCCTCACATTATACTATTTAGTCATCTTTAAGATCTCATTTAAAACCCTTGTTTGATGACTAGACTTGCTAAATCGGCTGTTTTGTTTCTATCTTGATCAAACATAGTACGCATTCAAAGCCACGTCTAGATCTTGGATAAATCTATTAGTTAACTAATGGCTTTATTCATAGTCAGGACGTGGGCTCTGTTTGCTTGCTATGCCAAAATTGGCTATTTTAGCCGATTTCGAATGACTTCATGCCTATAGCTTGTATTCGCGAGATTGTCAAAGTAAGAGTAGATCTATGTGTTTCCTTGGCTCTGGTTTGTCACTATCGTCATAGCTGCATCGTTTGAGCCTCACTGATGATGGTGATAGATTAAACCTAGTTGGCATGTAAATTTATTCTTATTAGATGATTAATCGGGTAGGAGCTATAATCTTCTTATTATGTAAAATCGGCTATTCTGATTATGCTGTATGCTTTAAAGTAAAGAATGATCAATCTCCATGTTTGGGTGTACCGTGCTTGTTTTCAATCAGATTGATTCATCTCTTTTATCAGCCATTGATCTATGTTCATGAGAATTGTTTCATTCATATTTAGCCGATTTCTTACACACTGTGCATGAATGCATCAGATATCGATTGTTTAGTCGATGGCTGCGTACCATGGCTTCGAGAGCCGCATATTATCGGAACTGTCTGGCAACACCGGCATGTTCCGCCTTAAATTACTGATCAATTTTCTCTCCTTGTCAATTGCAGGTCAAATTGACTGGCACGCACCGGTTTTTCAATCGACCGTCCTTGTGTTGAAAGCTAAGAAGATCTCTAGACCTTGCTCTACTCAGATCTCACAGCTTGCTAGCGTGTTAGGCGCATTGCTGCAACATTTTTGCATCGACACGCTTTTTGGCACGCCCGGTGGGACCACAATTGTCATGACGTCTAAGGACAACAGCCATGTTCTCAATGTGCCGTACGAGGAGTTGCCTGATGAAGACAAAGATTTTATCAACAATGCAATGGAGCAGTATCAGGACAAGTGCTTGCTAGCATATTCCAGGAACCGTGTTGCCAAGAGTTCTGATGCATGGACAATCAGATTCAGATGATGCTGAAGACCAACAATTCATTCAAGAGGTTGTCCACAAATCTATCAATGAAGCCATGACAAATCACAATTCAACCTTCTTGAATACTTTCTGGAACATCATGAAGGAAGTATTCCATGGTGTGCCATTGGATCAGTATGGACCAGCTTACTTCAATATTCCACAACCATCAGAACAAGAGACTAATCATTTTGGTACTAGCTAGCAAGGAGGAGAATTACGCATAGAGGATGTTAGTGCTACTCCACAGCAACAGTCAGGAGCATCAGAGCAGGTGCAACAGCCGACAGGCCAAACTCAGAATCAGATGGCCAATTTTGGCACTTCAAATTTCATACCGCCGTCGGCTGCAAAAATAGCTCCATCACAGCTAAGGATTCGTAGAAATACTGATCCTAATCTCTTTAATCAGATTCTGCAAGGGGGAGGCTCAGTCACATAGTCAACAAATTGATATTCCTCCAGGTTTTCATTACAGCACTGATTATAATACCCTTAATATGATCCCGAACCCAGGATATCAGGGAACTCAGAATTTTAATCCTCAGATGGGTCAGCAATAGAGAAATCCCAACAATGCTACTGATGTTTTGATATGGAGGATGACCGAGATGATGCAACATCAGTTTGGTCTAAAGCCTAAGGGACAGACTCTTTCATATAGGTGTCCATATCCAGCATGGTTTGACTTGGTAGCTCTTCCCAATAATTATAGAATTCCTGAATTTTCCAAGTTTACTGGGCAAGATGGTACAAGCACCATGGAGCATATCAGTTGATATATCACTCAGTTGGGAGAAGCTTCTATTGAGGATGCATACAAAGTTCGCTTCTTTTCTCTGTCATTGTTAGGGCCAGCTTTCACTTGGTTTTCATCACTAGAGCCTAATTCTATTGGAAATTGGAATGATCTGGAGAAGAAGTTCCATGCCTATTTCTATGCTGGGATTGGAGAAAAGAAAATAACAGATTTGGCAGATATGAGACAGAGGCCCAATGAATCGGGTGTTGAATTCCTCCAAAGGTTCAGAGAAACCAGAAACCTATGCTTTTCCTTGAATATATCTGATGATCAGTTAGCCGCCTTGGCAGTGAGAGGGATGTTGCCATCGTTAAGGGAGAAGCTGCTTGGTAATGAGTTTGAAAATTTAGGCCAAGTGGCTCAGAAGGTGTCGGCTCTCAGTAATCAATATCAGAGCATGAAGAGAGATAGCCGATTCTAGAAGAATGTTGCGATGGTTGATCCTTTCGAAGCATATTTCGAAGGTGATGATGATGATGAGATTGCAGCTGCTAAATGGACTTGGGGTAACAAGATAGTAGTACTGCCGAATCCTTGGGGAAAAGGAGAGAGTTATGATTTTGATGTTTCTAAGGCAGATCGGCTCTTTGATTTCTTGCTTAAGGAGGGACAGCTCAAGTTACCATCCAATCATGTCTTATTGCCTCCAGCGGAATTGAAGAATAAGAAGTATTGCAAGTATCATAATACTATGACTCACGCTACTAACGAGTGCAAAGTCTTTCGGCAACATATTCAGAAGGCTATTCAACAAGGAAGGCTTAAATTTGATACTGCACAGAAGTTGAAGGTTGATGATAATCCTTTTCCCAAAGGTCAGAATATGGTTGATGCCAGGATGCCCAAAGGAAAGATGAGGGTCTTGACATCAAAGAGAGCCAAAGAAGATGGGACAGTTGACCCGAACATGCAACTATCGGTTGAAGAATTTAAGATGATCAGAAGATGTAGAGAACAGAAAAAGAGCCGATATGAGCAGGGAGAGACGTCAAGGGTAGGCGCCATGAGACCACGTGTTACATCTCGAATTCTGCTAAATAAATGGCAGAGGAAGAAAGAGAAGGATTATCAAAGATGGCTAGAAGAGGAAGAGTATTTGCGCAGACAAGAAGAAGAAAGGTATGAAAGAGAGCAAGCTGAATCTCATTGGAACTGCCCTTTCTTTAGGCACTGCTGGAACAAAGGTTTGAAGTTGCCTACCAGGAATAACTGCCCTGAATGCAGTGATTAGTATTAGGAGTTTAGGCAATCTCAAGCCAACCGCCGGTCTGTCCATGATCGAATCAATTATCAACATGATGATATGGATCGGTGCCTAAAAAATAAGTCTATTCATGATCGGCTTGGCAAGAGGGTTGTTGATCAAGATTGGGCCGATTATGAAGATGAAGATGGAGAAGAGTATGTTTGGCAAGAAGATCAATGGTGCCCAGGAGGATTGACGAAGAGTCAAAAGAGAAGGGTACAACGTCTGAGGAATCAGGAGATAGAACAAGCTCGAAGTATTCCAAAACCTCAGGTGTGGCGAGCCAAGCAAACAGCCGAAAAAGGTATACCGTCGGCTGATATTCAAATGGCTTTTCTTATACTAGCAGAATTCATGGCTCCACCAGATCAAGAAGTATTTTAAGATTTTGAAGAGTTTGATGAGTCAGAGCTTGAGGAGATGGTAGCTAAGTTAACTTTGACGCAACAGGCTATATTTGACAAGCCAATCAAGCATTAGCATTTGAAAGCTTTATAGATGAAAGGAGTTATTGACGGGAAGCCGATGACTAAGATGTTAGTCGATGGTGGTGCTTCTGTTAATCTGATGCCTTACACCACTTATCGCAAGCTTGGTAAGAAGCCTGAAGATCTCCTGAAGACTGATATGACGCTCAAAGATTTCGGAGGCAACACGTCTGAAACCCGGGGGGCAATAAATGTTGAATTGACGATTGGAAGCAAGACTCTGCTCACTACTTTCTTCTTCATCGATGGTAAAGGTTCATATAGTTTGCTCCTTGGACGTGACTGGATTCATGCCAATTGCTATGTTCCATCAACCATGCACCAATGCTTGATTTAGTGGTGCGGCGATCAGATAGAGGTGGTTCATGCTGATGATTCTGTTAGTGTGGCTACAGCTGACCCAGCTTGCTAGGAATTAGGCGATTTCGAGTGTTTCTCTAGCAGGACCTAGGAAGAAGGTGTCATCAGGATTCACGATCCAAATTATTAGGACCGGACCGGAGATTGAACCGGTGAGGCTGTCGGTTCATTGGTTCATTGGTCTCACCGTTCAGAACCGGTTGAACCGCCGGTTCAATTGTTTTGAACCGTTAAATCGAACCGGCCACAAATACTTTGAACCAGTATATATATATATATATATATATATATATATATATATATATATATATATATATATATATATATATATATATATATATATATATATATGACATAATTAATAATTGACATTGAACCAATATATATTGTATATAATTTAATAATTAACAAATGCAACAACATAACATAATTGTACAACCAGTTATTTTATAGGATATACTGAAAATGCGCATGAAAAGATAATATGTATCGAGTACTTGCAAGTTGGGTTAAAAAGGACTTAAATAGTCATCCAAATATTCATTTTGCAAAAAAAAAGTCTTTAATGTTGAAATAGAGTATACTATTGCGAAGAGCTAAAACAATCAAGATGGATATATTATTTACTTGCTCTTACAAAAAATTATCACGAAATATAAAATGCAACCTCAAAAGTATTTCGCAAAAAAAAAACTACCTCAAAAGGGAACATCCACGTCGTCACTCTCCGTTCCAAACGCACAAGCCCAAGCCAGCAGTAAATGCACAAGCGCAGGCCAGCCTACGCGCTAGCAGCCAGGCCGGGCCCAGAGGCAGCTGTACACGCACGCCACCGCAGGTCACAGCACGCACGCCACCAGGCCAGAGTTCCAGACCGGAACGGTTCAGACAGAACCGGCCGGTTCACCGGTTCTGTAAAAAACCGGCCAGCGGTCTGATTGTATGGACGGTCTTTTAAGTGAACCGGACCGCTAGAGTCTCTGGTTCGGTTTTTTACCGGTCCAACCGCCGGTCCAGTCTGGTCCAAATAACTAGGTTCACAATGACGACCAACAGCCGATCCGAGTAGTCGGCTCTCAGAGTTTGTTTTAATGGATAATCCAACAGATGGTACTGATGGTAAGCTGGGGCATGGGTTTACATCGGCCGATAAATTAAAAAAAGTAGACATTGGTTCTAGAGATAGACCGAGGCCGACGTATGTAAGTGCTAATTTGGATCCTGAGTATAAACAAGAGTTGATCAGTTTGTTGAAGGAATACAAAGATTGTTTTGCTTGGGAGTATTATAAGATGCCTGGTTTAGACCGTTCCATTGTTGAGCATTGATTGCCTATAAAACCTGGATATCAGCCAATTAAGCGGAGTTGATCAGTTTGTTGAAGGAATACAAAGATTGTTTTGCTTGGGAGTATTATGAGATGCCTGGTTTAGACCGTTCCATTGTTGAGCATCGATTGCCTATAAAACCTGGATATCGGCCAATTAAGCAGGCTCCGAGGAGATTCAATCTAAATATTCTTGGAGATATTAAAAAGGAGAATGAAAGGTTACTTGAAGCTAAGTTTATTAGACCATGCCGATATGCAGAGTGGATATCAAATGTAGTACCTGTCTATAAGAAGAATGGCAAATTAAGGATATGCATCGATTTTAGAGATTTGAATAAAGCTACATCAATGGATGGGCATCCAATGCCAATAGCTGATATGCTAGTAGATGCTGCAGCCGGACACAAGGTTATAAGTTACATGGATGGCAATGCAGGTTACAATCAGATTTTCATGGCCATAGAAGACATAGCTAAAACAGCTTTTAGGTGTCCGGGTGCAATCAGTTTATTTGAATGGGTAGTCATGACTTTTGGTCTGAAGAATGCCAGTGCAACCTATTAGAGAGCAATGAACTATATTTTTCATAAGTTGATCGGCAGAATTGTTGAGATTTATATTGATGATGTAGTTGTGAAATCTAAAGGGTACAAGGAACATCTAGCTGATCTGTGGAAGACTTTGGAGTGCACAAGAAAACATGGTTTGAAAATGAATCCTAATAAATGTGCCTTTGGGGTGTCAGCTAGACAATTTTTAGGTTTCATGATACATGAAAGAGGAATTGAAGTTGGTCAGAAGAGTATGGAAGCTATTGACAAAGCAGTTCCTCTAACCAACAAGACTGAGTTGCAATCTTTGCTTAGTAAGATTAATTTTATCAGAAGGTTTATTTCAAATCTATCAGAGAAGGTCTTGCCATTTTCTCCTCTGTTAAAGTTGAAGAATGAACAAGAATTCAAATGGGGTGACATACAACAAAGGGCATTTGGAGAAATAAAGGAATATATGAAACCTCCACCAGTTTTGGTTCCTCTTCAATTGGGTGAGCCTTTTAAGTTGTATGTGGCGGCCGGTAGTCAAACAATTGGATCGGCCCTTATGCAAGAGTTTGAAGAAAAGGAGAGAGTTGTGTTTTATTTGAGCAGAAGGCTTTTAGATCCAGAAACGAGATACTCTCCAATTAAGAAATTATGCTTATGCTTGTACTTTTCTTGCACAAAGCTGAGGCATTATTTGTTAACAGCCAAGTGCACGGTGGTGTCCAAGGCTAATGTGATCAAGCATATATTGTCAATGCCTATTCTGAGTGGAAGAATTGGAAAGTGGATCCTTGCATTGTCAGAATTCGATTTGAGGTATGAATCGGCTAAAGCAGTCAAAGGGCAAGTAATAGCTGATTTCATTACTCAACATCATAAACCAAGTATTAATTATTCAGAACCGATACCTTGGGCAATGTTCTTTGATGTATCATCATGTAAGCAAGGTGGTGGCATTGGTGTTGTCCTAGTTTCGCCTCGGGGGGCAAATTTTGAATTTGCTTTTCAGATTGAGCCGATGGTCACCAATAATCAAGCGGAGTATGAAGCTATTCTTAAAGGGCTTCAACTTCTTCAGGAAGTAAAAGCCGAGTCAGTTGAGATATTCAGGGATTCACAGTTAGTTATTAATCAATTGATCGGCTCATATGAATGCAAGGATGACATCCTGAGAAGCTATTATGAAAAATGTCGGGAGATACTTGAAGAGTTTTCTTCTTTCTCTCTTCAGCATATTCCAAGAGCTCAGAATCAAGAGGTAAACAGGTTGGCTCAGAGTGCATCAGGGTATAAACCATGTCAAGAAGTGCTCGCTAATGAGATTCAGATCGGTGATTGGAGGAAAGAGATAATCGTCTATTTAAGGGATCCCTCACAAAAGGTCACCAGGAAGCTAAGGTATAAATCGACTAAGTATGTGCTGCTAGATGATCAGTTATATTACAGGACAGTCGATGGAGTCTTGCTCAAATGTTTGAATCAAGAGGAAGCCAAAGTATTGATGGGCAAGGTACACGAAGGAGTATGTGGGGCTCATCAGTCGGCTTACAAGATGAAGTGGATTATCAGGAGAGCGGGATATTTCTGGCCTACTATATTAGAAGATTGTTTCAGCTATTATAAAGGGTGCCAAGATTGTCAACGCTTCGGCTATGTTCATAAATTACCTGCATCAGCTATGAATCCAATAATTAAGCCATGGCCGTTTAGAGGATGGGGTATTGATCTAATCGGCCAAATTTATCCACCATCGAGTAAAGGACATAAGTTCATATTAGTAGCAACGGATTATTTCACTAAATGGGTTGAAGCGATTCCTCTTAAGATAGTTACATTGAAGAACATGGTTGATTTTGTCAAGGAACATATTATTTACCGATTTGGGATTCCTCAGACAATCACAACCGATCAGGGAACAATGTTTACTTCAAAAGAATTCAGAGATTTTGCAGCTGGTATGGGAATTAAGTTGTATAATTCTTCTCTTTATTATGCTAAGGCTAATGGTCAGGCAGAAGCCTCCAATCAGATCTTGATCAAGATAATTAAGAAGAAGATTGAGGAGCAACCAAGGAAATGGTATTTAACTCTTCATGAGGCACTATGGGCATACAGGATGGCTTGTCATGGATCCACCAAGGCCACACCGTATGAATTAGTTTATGGACATGCTGCTGTTCTTCCTTAGGAAATTCAGATTGGGTCTAGGCTTATTGCTCTGCAGGACGATCTGACAGCCGATAATTACAGAGAACTCATGATGGATGATCTAGATGATCTGCATTGTCATCGGCTGCGTGCTCTTGAGAACATTGAGGCTAATAAACTGAGAATTACTAAGCATTACAATAAGAAGGTAAAAAATAAGCAGTTTGAAGGAGACTTGGTCTAGAAGGTAAAATTGCCGATTGGATCTAAAGACAATAAATTCGGCAAATGGTCACCTAATTGGGAAGGACCTTATCGTGTAAAATGGTGTGTGCCTGGCAATGCCTATATTCTTGAAACATTGGAGGGAGAAGAATTTGACAGAGCTTTGGATGGAAAGTTTTTGAAGAAGTATTATCCAAGTATATGGATTAATTCTTGATAGCCGATTGTTCAGTAACCAGGCTCTAATAGCCGATATCGCAAGATGTCTCCTCTAGAACAAAAAATAGCCCACAGGGAGGGCAATAGCTGGTGCGGCATGCATCGCCTTTAGCGTAAAATACAATAAAGAGAAATCTATGATGGAATTAAGGGTTCAATTTTATTGATCTCTGAGGTCCCTCATTACAAGTTTAAGGGCCGGAAAAGACTTTCTCTATGATCTCCACGGCCGAAGAATTGAAAGCTATGGTATTTGCCTCATCAGAGAAATCCTCGACCAATGCAGCATGGATGGAACGGTCACTCGTAAGAGGGAAGCCACGAGGAAGATGATGTAGCTCATATCCAGAACACACTTGTGCAGAGGCAAGTGCAACGGCGGCCCCATGGCGAATGCCGTGGATGGCAATCTCTCGCACATGTTCTAAAACATCTTGCAAGCAACTCGTCAACATGACACCTTGAGCATTGATGGCGTTCACGGCTATGGCGGTGGAGGTACGAAGGCTGTTGTGCTGCGACAGCAAGGCTGAAAGGAAAATAAAATTCATCAAGCTTGGTCCATAAAAAGGGGTTCAAATATGTTTTACCTTTAAAACGGATGTTGGAAGCTTGCAGTTCAGCCTAGAGATTACTGGCCCTGACGTCCGAAGCATTGAGTTCATCTATCATCCTGTTGAGGACCTGATGAACATGGTTGAGATCTCGGTTGGCATCCGAGTACAGGACATGGTATTCGTCCCTCTCCCGATGGAGGCGATGGATGGTGTCTTCATCCGGGAAGATTGGGGGATGAACTAACGGGGCCGCCTGGTGAGTGCTAGGCATCACGTTCGAACCGGGATTGGTTCTGCGACGCTGGAGGAGAGTCTCCAACTCAGGCGGATGCCCATCGCTCGAACGCTTGTGATTCTCCATCGATGAAAGGAAGGGTTTGGCTGAAGCTAGAAGACGAGGGAAGTTGCACAGGGCAAAACTTGAGGCGTGGTGTTTTTCCTAAAGAACCATGGGTCCATATTTATGACCAGAAAATAGATCTGAATATGGGAAGAGAACTGTATATCCCGAGGATCCTGGAAGATGATACGTGAGAAGAAAAGGTTATAGAAGGGATTGTTCGGTGTGCGTGATCCAGACGGGCTCTTCGGAAAGCCTGCTATAGCTGTTATTTTCGTATCGGCTAAGGAAAGGCGTGATTTCAGGAAAGGTCGATCTTATCAGGGATTGCAGCTTGATTGCAGAAAAATAGATCTCGAAAGAGCCAGTAATTGGAGTATAAAGAGAAACGATATCGGATAAAATGAGGAAATAAGTGTCAAGCACATGAAGATAGGGTCAAGCGATGATGACGCGATAATCTTGCAAAAGAAGTACGAATGATAATAAGCCATGAGTTTGCAATAATCTTATTAGGTCTCAAGACAGCTAAACTCATGTGCATATTGGATTTGGAAATCAGCGTAGGTGGTTATCTTGAGGAAGACGACGAAGCTTGGGCATTTTGCTGACTGCGTACCTTCCTGACGATTCCTTTCTTCAAAGGGGCCTTATGCCTGGAGGATGAGGAGGGGGTTGACGCCTGGGGAGCTGTTTGCATCAAGACATGCAGAGAAGGGGCATCAGATCCTAGTCTCGGTTCGGGGCGCCATTCAGAGTATTGGATGGGATGACCACTTCTGTCGACTGTTGGGGGATCGATGTTGAATCTCTGTCAGGAGTGATGAATGTTAGTGAAGCTGCAAAAGAGAAATCGAAAGAATTAAGATGGATTATCTTGCTGCCGATTTCAGTATCTTCTTCCAGCTACAGACAGTGAAACTTGGTTGGTTTACAGAATAGATGAGAGCTCCATTCATACCACCAAGCATCGAACATGGATGAGGAGAGAGAGGTTCTTTTCAAATTTGGAAGAGCCAAAGAAGGAAGGCTGGTCTCTATCTGACAGATTCTATCAATTTCTGCTTTCTCTGCTATGCTTTCTCGTGGCTTCAGTTTGTCAGCAAAGAAGAGCCAAGGTGGTAATTGTTCGAAGCCAAATTGACGGGCAACAAAGGATGGGTTATAAAATTCGTAAGTAGGTAAGATCCCTCAGCCATGGCGGAAATCGACTGGCAGAATGGCAGGTTTGATCATACAGTCGAAGATTGCTGAAGAGGTTGCGTCTGTGCAAAGGGTATCGAACCTGAATTCACATGGCAATTCGAAATATTCATCTTCGTCATCATCATAGGGGAACCAGGTAACAATCTCCTTTAGAAGACCTTTATAAAAACATTGGAAGAGATAACCAATGTCGAGGTTAAATGAGATGACCAATGCAGCCTCACCATAAGATAAAATAGTATCTGCTTTCTTCTTTCTTGGCATCGGTGGGTGGCAGAGCTTGGAATCTTAATCCCCAGAGGTCAGGTATGACTAGTCTATGGAGATAGAGGTGCAACCACATTTGAACAAACCACCAAGGACCCCCAATAGCACCAATCGGTTCTTTCTTCTGAAGGTGAACTGACACCCGATGCATCAGGAAATAGACCGATCCTAGAAGGTACTATCGTCACCTGCTATCAGTCGCTTGGCTAAATGAAGATGGTTAGCTGTTGGTCCAACAGCAGAACTGTGGAAGAGAAACCTTTCCAGCCACATGTTCATGAAGGCTATATATTCTTTTGAGTTGATTTCAGAGTCAGAGGCCATATATTTGTGCACATAGGATGGCCAACCTCGATTGTACCTCATGTTATCCAGCTTTTCAGATCCTTTGGAGATGAAGGCATAGGGAGATGATGAGCCTGTAATTTTTAGACCAGTAAGAATATAAACATCTGCCAGGGTAGGCGTCATCAGGCCATGACCAAAGAGAAAAGCATTCACCGCGTCAGACCAGAAATAAGAAGCAGAGATCAAGAGGGAGTCATTCTTTTCCATGGGAGATAAAGAGAGCAGAATGCATTGGCTGAAGTTCTTCGATTCCCAGTCGGTGAGTTTTTGATTCATCAAACGGCAAAGCCAATCCTTCCACCCTAGGACCATATGGGGCCAAGCCCTAATGGCTTTCTCCCAGACTGACGTGTTCACCAAAGATTGTTTGAAAGAAAGGCTCAGAGTTTCCAGATTAATAAAATCAGTGGGGTCAGGATTGCCCATGGGACCCAAGAAATGGGTATCTTCGACATCTTTGAATGGAATCATGATTTCATCTTTTAAATCCTAAAGAAAGAAGAAGAGGCCTAAGCAATGCGACGTGATTTGGGGAAGAACGAAAGGGGTAAAATAACACACCTTAGGAACATGGTCTTTTATCGCCATTGTTAAAGATCTAGAAGAGCAACACGGCAGGATTGTAGGAGCCCTTTTGCGCTAAGAAAAGTGATTCTTGAGGAGAAGAGAGGTAGCTAGGGGAGAAAAGTGGAGGAATGAGCAATGAGATTTGGCCACAGAGATGAAGGGTCGTTCGATGGTTTCAATGCAGGTAGGTACAGAAGTAAAGGAAATTTTGGAATAAAATTATTTTATCCTAAAATTGGGGGGCATGTGTTTGCACCAAAATTTGGCAGGTGTCTCATGGTGAATAAAAATCGGTTTAAATCAGACGCTGGATTCGGCTATAATCTTCTTATTATGTAAAATCGGCTATTCTGATTAATGCTGTATGCATTAAAGTAAAGAATGATCAATCTCCATGTTTGGGTGTATCGTGCATGTTTTCAATCAGATTGATTCATCTCTTTTATCAGATTTCTTACACACTGTGCATGAATGCATCAGATAATGACTGTTTAGTCGATGGCTGCGTACCCTGGCTTCGAGAGCCGCATATTATCGGAACTATCTGGCAACACTGGCATGTTCTGCCTTAAATTACTGATCAATTTTCTCTTCTTGTCAATTGCAGGTCAAATTGACTGGCACGTACCGGTTTTTCAATTGACCGTCCTCGTGTTGAAAGCTAAGTAGATCTCTAGACCTTGCTCTACTCAGATCTCACAGCTTGCTAGCATGCTGGGTGCATTGCTGCAACATTTTTGCGTCGACAGATATACATGCTTTTGTGGTGTATGATAGTAGTAGAACTTGAATGATGATTTGGGATACTAGTATGCATAGGTAATAGCTAGATATGTTATATTTCAAGTGAATCTAGAACCTTGCTTCTAATGTTGATCTCATGAGGTATCTAGTTGCTTGTGTTGTTTACATGTGGACTCTAGCTATTCATGGTGGCAAGGATGGTATGATTTTGCACTCCGATGGTATCACGCTTCAAAGGTCCATTCTTTATACCTTAACATCATTTGGTAGCAATTACTCTCCCACAATTCCAATCCATGCATATGTGTAAGCTTTAAACCAAACACACTAGCACATATGTTGGGGGAGCTAATACTACCAAAATCGAATTTGTGGTGATTATTGTCGGTGGTCCTTAATGACCACATTTGACCGCCAAATAAGATACAAAAAGAGGAGAACTAAGCATAGCTTGCACATATATGTTATTATATTAACCTATTTCCACATGTATTGGAGAAAGTATTGTTTTGTAGGATATACATATGAAATACATGGGAATAGAGCCAAAATGTGCAACCAAAGAAGGCGCAAATCAAGTAAATGAGCAAGAAGCCCACTCAATCGAAGAACTTGGGCCAACCACCAAGGAGGCGCAGCCCAGGCCCAAGGAGCAGCCGACCATGTGAAGGCGGTGCGGGGAGGCACCACCCAGGGAGCGGGTCTCGCCCAGGGCGCGGCTGTGTCCCTCTAGCTGCCATCTGAGCCCACCCAGTGCATGGCGGTTCATTAGTGGCTGAGCAAGGCGGTTGCATGCGGATATGCAAATATTCCTTTGCCAAACCGACGTTCACCACAGCTATAAATAGGAGGGAGAGGCTCCACTCCAACACACACCACACAAGAGCCTCTCTCCACCACACTTGTATTCTTTTTACTATTTTTAGTTTAGTTGGAGCTAGGCAAGAAGCTTTGTTGAAGAGCAAGGGTATCTAGAAGGAATCTTGGTATGAATAATATGAAGAGTTCTTCTACGTTCTTGTTCTTATCATATCACTATAGCTTTGTTATGAATTTAGAGCTAAGTTCTTATGATATGATCTTAGCACATGAACTAGAATATAGTTTCTATGTTATGATCTTACCATATAGAACTTCATGCTTAATCTATCATACATACATGTTTAGACCAAGACCTAAGTTGAGGTGATGAGTTCTACTTTAAGTTAGTCTTGGTCATTATTGGTTTGCGGGTTTGTCGTCCGTCCCCGTGGCGGATGCTCTAGTAGAAGGGCCCTGCCAGTCGAGTAACCCTTGAATTCATGCTAGAGTAGCAGTCGGCAACATAGACATGGTGTCTAGGCTGGAGGCTACCTTCATTTGTCTCATACCCTACGGTTGAGGGGTAGGTGGTAGGTAGTGATAGCCCTGTTCATCTCTTGTAATCCCCCACATGTTGGTATGGCATAGAGCTGGAAGCCGGAGGTACTTGGCAGACCAAGTATAAGCCGGTGCCCGAAGTAAGTCTTTAGTGACCAAGGCTATCTTAACTTAGAATCTCTAACCTATAAAACCATGTATGTGTATGATCATCTGCTTATCTTAACATAGCTATTTAGGATATGACTGCTCTAGTTTAGACATATTCTTTTATTCTTTATTCTTTCTTTTATCTTTATCCTTGAGATTGGCTTGAGTGTGTGTGTCACACTATCTTGAATTATATCATGTTTACCCCTGTTATGAACTTTGGTCTATTATATAGTCATGTTATCTTGTCCATGTCCCTATTAGAGACTTTTACACCATGCCTTCCTTTGGGAAAATACAAATAATGATACCCTGAATACTTCCAAGTGAAATGCTACAACGGTATTTCCGTGCGCTTGCGGACTTGTTCTGTAAATGTTGTAGAATATCAACAGGTGTTTCTTGGCAGCGTTGCTAGGATATACCAATTCTAGTGACAATGCTAAGAAACGCCAACAATTATCCAAATCTTATTCATGAACAAAATGCTTGGGCAAGCAACTCAAATTCAAAATTGAATTTATTTTGTATCTTTGTGAAGGTTGTCATCAATTACCAAAACGAGGACATCGAAAACCCTAGTTTGGTTTTGGATAATTGATGAAAATGAAGTATAGTAGCCATTGTCATGAGTGATATATGAGATAGGTTGGTACACACCAAGTGATGGAGCTAGATGGCAACCATGGTGATGGTGATGGCCAAGTGATGATGGATCAAATGCTCCAACTTGAAAAAGAAGAAAGAGAAAAACAAAAACCAAGTTGATCAAGGCAAAGGTATCACTAGGATTTTTGTTCACCACTCAAGACACCATAGAGGGTGTGAGTGGAATTAGGATTGATCACCATACTATGAAGAGGGGAGAAATTCATTTGTGAAGTGCAGTTATCAAAGTGCCACTAGAAGCTCTAACTCATTGCATATGCATTTAGATTATAGTGTGCTAACATCCCTTAAAAATATGTTTGTGAAATGCTAACTCACGTACACAAGTGTTGGAAACTTGGTGGAGTTAACACATTTGCACAAGGGATGAAAGAGGAGAAGAGAAGGGGTTCACCGCCGTGGACCGGACGCTGACCCCGGGAGGACCGGACGTGTTCGGTGGGTAACTCTAGGTATGGTGAGCATAGCCAGGCAGACCAAACCTTGGTTCGGCCAGGGACCAGACCCACCTGGCGCACTGTTCACCGTCTGGCGATTGAGCACAGTGGTGGACCGGACACTGGTAGAGTTCGATTAGTAGGGACCGGATGCGTCCTGTCGCGTTTTGACCTCTCTAGAACCTCTCTAAAAGTGACCGGATGCTCAGGCATCGCGTGTTCGGTCATGTGACCGGCGTGTCCGGTATGAGGTTGAGCGAGCATGTGATAAAGCGACCGGACGCTAGGCATGTCCGGTCAAGCCTAACAGGACACGTCCGATCGGAATTTCTTCACTCTGGGAGCTCTTTGTTCCACACCGGATGCCAGGGTTGGCGTGTCCAGTCAGTTGAGAAGCGGGTTCGGTCAGGGCATCATGAGCGCATGTGAAGGAGCCATTGGGTGCCAACGGCTAGTTTCAAACGGTTAGGACACGTGGTTGTCCATAGGTGATCAGACGCTGCAGACCGAACGTGTCCGGTGCACCCTGCAGCGCATCCGGTCGACGCGTAGACAGCCCACTAAAGGGGCCAATGGGTATGTGAGGCTTGGGGCCTCTATAAATATATGTTGGCCGGCTCTAGCTCACCCTCTTGGACATTTTGATCATTGATACATCCTAGTGAGCTAAGCTAAACACCTCCCACTCACTTGCTTGATTGATTCATCATTTGGTGAGATTGGAGAGCATCCAAGTGCATTGCTTGAGTGATTGTATCTAGTGGCACTTGGTGATTAAGTTTCGCTGTGGATTTCTCTTGTTACTCTTGGTGTTTACCAACACCTAGATGGCTTGGAGCGGCGAGGATCATTGAGCGGAGGGTGGTGATTGTCTCCGGCTCTGATCGGTGGATTTGTGAGGGGTTCTTGAGCCTTCCCCATGGAAGATCATGAAAGGCATCTCTAGTGGATTGCTCATAGCTTGTGGATCCCCATCTTGTGTTGGTTGTGCGGCACCCGGTTGCGGGTTCGGCGTGTGATGCCTATTAGCGCGTGAACCTCCAAGTGGGTGAATCGCTGCAATGAGGACTAGCTTGCTAGCAAGCAAGTGAACCTCGGTAAAAATCTTGTGTCATCATTGATCCCGAGGATTTCATTGGTATTCTTGTATATTGATTGATCTCTTGCCACGGCAGTATAACCATCACTACCTCTCTTGTTTTATATTGTTATATATCTTGTTTAGAGGTAGCTTGCCTAGTTTGTTTAACTCTCTAGTGTAGCTTAGTAGCTCTTAGTTGTAATTATTTTGCTCATTAGTTAGTTGTTTTAGTAACATAGCTTTTGAGTGATATAGAGATCATATATATACTAGACTTGTGGATAGGTGGCTTACAACACAATCACTAGAGCTAGCGCAACATTGCAATTATAGCCTTGTTATTATCTAACTCATTGTTCTAGTGATTTGTAGATATTTAATTAGGCTATTCATCCCCCTCTAGACATTAAGGACCTTTCACATAGGTCACTGTTGGTATATCTTAACGAATGTAGAAGAAATCTTCAAGCGTACGGAATTACCTTGTAGCCTTCACCCAGAAGTATTCAGGGTATCGTATTTTCCAGAGGGAACAGAGGTACTTTCTTCTAGTTAGTTTATCCAAGGACAACCCAAGGGTAGAGTTGGTAGAAGGTGGAGAAGTATTCCTATGGCTTTTGGGTCTAAGGATAGCTAAACTCCACCTACACTTGCTCACTTCAGGCACTAGAGATCACTTGGTCTACCAAGCGATGCCAGCCTATAGCTCTATGCCGTATCACGGCATGGGGGATTGCAAAGGACGGACAGGGCTGTTACCACCTGCCGCCTACCCCTCAACTGGATGATACGAGGCAAACGAAGGTAGCCGCCAACCTAGACACCATGTCTAAGTTATTAACTACTACTGTAGCATTGCGCAGGGTTATCCGTCTTTATCAGGGCCCTCTACTAGAGCATCCACCATGGGGATGGACGATGAACCCACAAACAAGTATAAGCCAAGCTTAACTAAACAAAGACTTAATTACCAAAAGAATCACGAACACTCACTTAGCGGGAAAACCCGATGAAGTGTAGCACAGGTGTTTGTTGAGGAACACGGCGGGGAGACACCGACAAGTCCGGCGCTTCCCTGAGCTCTCCCTCACATCTCTCCACTACCAAGCTCTACTAGCTAGCTAGGGCCTAAGCCCATGGAGTGTAGCTCTTATTCTCTATGTGGAGTAGCTCTTGATCCTTGGAAGGTTGTTGTCATGAGAGGAGTGAGTCTCCTTTTATAGGGGGAGAGAGGGGGATCATGCCATGGAATATTCCCCCCATAAAATCCCCAAACCGACCTCTCCACCATCATAGCATCTATTTTACCGCCAATCCACACCGCCATCATCCTTGGGCTGTCGGTAAGGGCCTTCTAGAGGAAGATGGGCCAGAGTGGGGCCAGGAGTGGAGTGGTCGTGCCAGGGGCACGCCCGCGCCCTAGCTGGGCCCCCTCAGCTCCATCTTCGTTGTGTTGTCTTCATTGGGCTTCCTTTGCTTGTGCCTTATGTGGATCCGTCAGATGGAGGTGGTTCTATTGGGATTTTGATCCATGTTTGGGGCCCAGACATTCTGGTAAATGGGCCTCTCTTCCTTTGAGCTTGTAGAATGGTGTTTTATGTATATTTTCTAGCCCTTTATATGTATTTTCACAAATGCCCTCTTGCAAATGGTAAACCACCAAAACTCATGAAATTCGTTAGTGTAAAGCCCTATTCATTAAGTTTGGTATGGATTTTATATAGATATTGGTGGCTAAAAATGAAATAAGGACCGCCAATAGGCACTCAATCTCTCACTAGAATTTAGCACATAGCTTGAGAGAGAGAGAGGAGAGGAGAGAAGGAAGAACCCTAGCTCAATTTTGCATCTCCAATTTTGAACCAATGAGCAAGAATGGGGGAGGAGAGCTGTCCAAAAATTGCAGCCAGCCAGACCCACTCGGCCACGGCCACCTAGCCCCCACTCAGGAAAATCCAAAGTGGGAAGGCCCAAATTCCGGGCAGGCCAACCAGGCCTAGCAACAAATGGCATCCACCTGTTTCCTCTAATGTGCGGGCCCTCCATCGCTCAACTATTGGAAACGGGAAGTCAACGGTCGAAACAGGAGCCGGTGCTCCCTCAACGCCCATACGTGCGCGTATCTCCTGGCCGCAGGTGGGCCCCACACGCCCTCACGTGCACCTCTCACTGCCTAGGCTGGCCTACACAAAATGGACGAATGGCGCGAGCGCCAAAGCGCTTGCGCGCACGCGCAGATGGAAAAAGTCCGTTGGTCCCTCAACTTTCACGAAAGTCCGCTTTTCTTCCTTAACTCTAAAACCGGATAAAACATATTCCTCAACTTTTAAAACCATTCATATTACGTCCCTGAGCCGGTTATGGACGATTTTGAAGGCAGTTTTGTCTTTTTCTTTTTTATTTATTTCCGCTGAATATTTAAAAAGTTATAGTAAATCATAAAAAAATTATAAAATAAAAAATTAAATTTTGTTGAACTCCACATGAGTAGATCTACATAGTGAACATAAAATATGGTATGCTTTAGTATAAAGTTTTTATTATAGCTTTAGATCTATGGTTTTTCGTAATTAATTGAAATAATTCATAGCTGTAGTTTCTTTGGTCCAATTATGGTGAAATTTTTATGCTGGGCTAATTGTTTTATGCTTGAACTGTAGTAAAAATTTCATACTCATTGGATCATGTGTAACTTAGTTATAGATTTATTTAGATTCAATTAATTACGGAAAACCATAGATCTAAAGTTACAACAAAAACTTTGCACTAAAGCATACCATATTATATATTCACTGTGTAGATCTACTCATGTGGAGTCCAACAAAATTAGATTTTCTATTTTATGAGTTTTTTATGATTTACTATGATTTTTTAAAGGTTTAGCCAAAATAAATAAAAAAGAAAATGACAAAACCAACTTCAAAACTGCTCATAACCGGGTCAGGGACGTAATATGAATGGTTTTAAAAGTTGAGGGATGTGTTTTGTCCGATTTTGGAGTTCAGGGACGAAAAGCGGACTTCCACGAAAGTTGAGGGACCTAAAGTGGACTTTTTCCCGCGCAGATTCCCCATCGCTCCAAAAATTCTGGAGCGGGCGCTCCCAATTTCTTGGTGGGCCAAGCCACTGGCCCACGATCGTGTGACTGGATGACTGGCCACAACGGCCCACAAGCTGTGCACGCTTGGTCAGCATAGCCAGCCCAGCTGGCCCCAACCAGCTCACTTCTCTTTTCTTTTGAATTTCTGAATCGGGCCTGCGCAAAGTCCAGTTGGGCTGCTTCCTTGCAACAAAGCAAGCCTGTCCCAAAAAACTAGGCCATGGGCCTCAAAAATTTCAGGCCAAGCCCCTAAAATAGCTTTTCTTTTTCCTTTTTCAAAACCCTTTCAAGTGCTAACTCTTCCCAAACGTTCTAAACAAATTTTAGTACTTGAGCTAGCTTTTCACAAAGAATTTTTTAGGGTTTTCTCTTGCATTCTCACCATGTCACTAAGCGCAATAAATATGCACATGAGACTCACACTTAGTGGCACTAGATAACCATTGCAACTAAAAGATTTTTCCTCTTTGTAGTATGCCTATCTATTCTAAACCCCGTCAAGCTCTTCTCTACTCAACCTTAGACTGTGAAATGAAATGCCCAACAATTATACCTTTGTCTTGCGCATTCCATTCCATTTCCTCCATAGGTGATGCTACACAAGCATCCAACCTCCATCATGAAATGATGAACAATGATCATCCATTGGTGTAGCCAACCACACTACCTTTGATCATTGTTCATAGCATGAAGTTCCTCCATCAATTTTCATCAGGCCACTTAATCATCAACACATGTCAACATTTGGCTTGATCTTCCTTGAATGATATGACCCACTTCATGTCATCATGTGGTCTTATTGGTTCATCGATCACAACTTCGCTTGCTCTTCACCGTTGCACCCTGTCCATCGGCACCAAGTCCTTTCTCTAGCTTCACCACCACACGGTCAATCACACCTAAGCCTTTGACTTGCCCTTCACACTAGCAACTCGGTCCTTATCATGTCTCATATGTAATGAGCTCCTTCATCACACTAGTTGAGCATTGCAACAACTCCAAGCCATTTCACCACCATGGCATATATTGCTCACACTAGTGTACCTATGGACTAATCACCTGTGTATCTCACATCAAACACATATTATCCACCTAGGTTGTCACTCAATTACCAAAACCAAACTAGGGCTTTCACTCCCCGGCGAGGGATATCACCCGACGTGGCTTCCTTGGTGATGGACATACCCCAGTGTGGCTTCCCTCCTCCCCTTCCCACCCTCGCCTGATGTAGCTCCTCGACGAGGGACCTCCGCGCCCATCGTATCTTCACTCGACGCATCTCTCGGCAAGGGACCACTGCCTGACGCGCCTTTTGGCAAGGACTTTGGCCCTCATCGACTTGGCATGGGGTGGTGAAAGCCCTAGTTTGATTTTGGATAATTGATGAAACATAAGTGTACTAACCTTTGTCAGCAAGTCTTCAATGTGAGCTAGGTTGGTACACACCAAGTGGTGGAGCTAGATGATGGTCATGGTGAGGATGATGGCCAAAAGATGATCAAGTGCTCCTCATTTGGAAAAGAAGAAAGAGAAAAATAAAATGGGCTCAAGGCAAAGGTATAACCTATAGGGCTATTTTGTTTTGGCACCCAAGACACCATAGAGGGTGTGAGTGTATTTAGGATAGATAGCCGTACTATGAAGAGGGGAAAATCATGGTAATCGCGGTCATCAAGTGCCACTAGGTGAAGTCATACATGCATATGCATTAGGACCTAGTGTGCTAACATTTAACCCTTGAAAAATGCTAACACACGTGCACAAGTGGTGAGACACTTTGATGTTGGCGCACGGAAGCAAGGGTGAAGAGATGGCGAAGAAAAGAGGTCACTCAGAGGTGATCAAACGCTGGCTCTGAAAGGATCCAATGCGTCCGGTCAGTTGACCTAGGCACGGTTCAGCAGGAGGAGCTCGACCGAACGCTGGGCGTGTCCAGTCACCCTAGACCGGACATGTCCAGTTAAGATTGGAGCTCTCTGGAACCTCTCTGTTCCGCGATCGGCCGCTGGCGCAAGCGATGGACCGGATGCGCGGGGAACACTGTTCCCGCATCCAGTTGAGGTGATGTGGCAGGCGCATGGCCGAGTAGAGCGGATCGGACGCTGGGCACATCCGGTCACGATTTGGTGCTCTTGGGAGCTCTCTAGAAATGACCGGACGCCAGGGCGTAGCGCGTCCGATCATTCGAGCAGGCGTGTCAAGTCAGTCTTTAACAAGTGCGCGAAGTGAAATAGCTATTGGGATCGAACGGGTGACGTTGAATCATGAAGACATGTGGACGGCATCGTCTGGTCGGCCCGCTGGCACGTTCGGTCAGGCCCCTGCGAGCATAACGGCAAGTGGACTTGAGGGTGGCCTATAAATATTTTTTGGCCAGCTCCAAGGGAACTCTCTTGGCATTGTGACATACTTGACATCCCTTTGAGCTTAGCATACTCCCTCCCACTCATCTCCTTGCTTGGTTGTGAATCCAAAGTGAGATTGAGTGATTTCAAGTGCATTTGCTTGTGAGATTGCATCTAGTGGCACATAGGGATCTTTGTTGTTGCGGTTTTCTTGTTACTCTTGGTGGTTGCTGCCATCTAGACGGGTTGGAGCAGCGGAGGAGCTTCGGCACGTGTTGGTGACTGTTCGTGGCTGGCTCTGGTGACCTTGTGAGGGGTATTGCACCTTCCCTGGCGAAGAGCCATAAGTTAGCTCTAGTAAATTGCTCGTGTCATTGAGTTACCCTCACTTGTAGGTAGGTTCTTGCGGTGCCCAAGTGTTGGGCCAGGTTTGTGAAACACCTATTAGCCGCCGAACCACCAAGTGTGTGGTCGACACAATGGTGACTAGCTTGCCGGCAAGCAAGTGAACCTCGGGAGAAAATGAATGTGTCATCTTATCTCCCTTGGATATTCATTTGGTATTCATATTGTATTGATTCATCTCTTGCCCGACATTGGTATAATCACCTCTACACTTCCTCTTTACTTTATTAGTTCATATCTTGTCTAGTTGAGTAGCTTTAGTTGTAATTACCTTGTTAGCTCACTAGTGTAGCTTTAGTGACATAGCTTTTGTGTGTGCCACAGAGATCATAACATACTAGAATTGTAGTAGGTGGCTTGTAACACAAGTAGAGCTAGAGCAAAAAGCTTTAACACCATTTAGTTGACTAACAAGTTGCTCTAGTGTCTTGTAGAAATTTTTAATTAGGCTATTCACCCCTCTCTAGCCATTTAGGACCTTTCAAGTGGTATCAAATCCATGGTCACCATTTATTCAAGGCTTAACAACCTTCGGTGTCAAAAATGGCTCAAATTGTATTCAACCATGTTGGGTGCAAACCATCGTTCTTTGTGGCACATGCTATGATTATTAGAATAGAAAGATGAAGACACATTTGGGTTCAATTCATGTCAAGGTGTGGGAAGTGATGGAGAGTGACTATGTGGTTCTTGATCCTACCAACCTCACCGACAATGACAAGGCAAATAGGCAATGCAACACTAAGGCTCTCAACACCATCTACAATGCAATTTATTCAAAGGTGTTTGAGTAAATCAAAGATCTTGAGAGAGCAAGTGAAGTTTGGAAGAGATTGGAGAAGACCTATGAGGGCACACAGGCGGTCAAGAGTGCTAAGTTGTACATTCTCAAGGACAAATTGACAAGCTTCAAGATGAAGGATGAGGAGAGCATTCCGGAGATGTTCCATAGATTGCAAGTGATTGTCAATGACCTCAAAAGTTTGGGTGAGAAAGTGCAAGATGATGATGTCTCTCATCGATTCTTGATGTCCTTACCTCCAAGATTTGAGACATTGAGTTTGATCATCATAAGAGGAGGATTGAAAGATATAACCCCTAACCAAGTACTAGGTGATGTCATGACACAAGAGACATATCGTGTGGAAAAGGGAGGGGGTTGACCAAGATGAGAAGAAGGATGTGTTGGTGGTCCTTATCGACACATTTATACCACCAATATAAGTCCAAAAGGGGGAGAACTACATGTTTCTATACACATATACCTTTGCTACTAACCAGATTTTACTTGTATTGGAAGAATTATCACTTTGTAGGAATTAACACCAAATACAAGGGAATAGTATCAAAAAGGCGCTATTCAAGAAAGCGCAGAATTGCAAATCAATACAAATGGCCCAAGAAGCCCAACCAGAGACCAAATCTGGGCCAATCCACAGTACCACCATGGTCCAGGACCACCAAGCAGCCAACCACACGAAGCAGGAGCCGAGGGGGCCCAGCCCAGGCGTGGCCGCGCCCCCTGTCAGCATGCCCCGGGCCCTCCTCGCTCTGGTGGTTTGGCATTGATGCCTGGAGGGCAGTGCGGTGGTGGATCTGGGGAATATTCCCTTGGAAACCGACCATCCACCCCTATATAAAGAAGGGAGAGCTCACACACAAACACACACCACACAAGAACCTCTCTCCACCACACTTGTATTCTTTTTACTATTTTTTAGTTTAGTTGGAGCTAGGCAAGAAGCTTTGTTGAAGAGCAAGGATATCTAGAAGGAATCTTGGTATGAATAATATGAAGAGTTCTTCTATGTTCTTGTTCTTATCATATCAATATAGTTATGTATTGAAATTAGAGCTAAGTTCTTATGATATGATCTTAGCACATGAACTAGAATATAGTTTCTATGTTATGATCTTACCATATAGAACTTTATGCTTAATCTATCATACATACATGTTTAGACCAAGACCTAAGTTGAGGTGATGAGTTCTAGTTTAATTTAGTCTTGGTCATTATTGGTTTGCGGGTTCGTCGTTCGTCCTTGTGGCGGATGCTCTAGTAGAAGGGCCTCGCTGGTCGGGTAACCCTTGAATTCACGCTAGAGTAGTAGTCGACAGCATAGACGTGGTGTCTAGGCTGGAGGCTACCTTCGTTTGCCTTGTTTCCTACGGTTGAGGGGTAGGCGGCAGGTGGTAACAGCCCTATCCATCCCTTGCAATCCCTCACATCCGGGAATGGCGTAGAGCTGGAAGCCGGAGGTACTTGGTAGACCAAGTATAAGCCGGTGCCCGAAGTAAGTCTTTAGTGACCAAGGCTATCTTAACTTAGAATCTCTAACCTATAAAACCATGTATATGCATGATCATCTGCTTATCTTAACATAGCTATTTAGGATAAGCCTGCCCCAATTTAGACATATTCTTTTATTCTTTATTCTTTCTTTTTTTCTTTATCCTTGAGATTGGCTTGAGTGTGTGTGTCACACTATCCAATATTTATCTTGGCTTATCTCTATTATGAACTTTGGTCTATTATACAATCATGTTATCTTGTCCATGTCCCTATTAGAGACTTTTATACCATGCCTTCCTTTGGGAAAATATAAATAATGATACCCTGAATACTTCCAGGTGAAATGCTACAACGGTATTTCCGTGCGCTTGCAGACTTGTTCTGTAAACATTACAGAATACAACAAGCATTTCCTAGCTGTGTTGCTAGGATATACCAATTCTAGTGATGACGCTAAGAAATGCCAACAAGCATTTCTGGCACTGTTGCCGGGGAAGGCACTAGTTAAAAGAATCTATTAGGACATGTCCATGGTAATATGCTTGTGTAGTAGCCACTGCTCATAACAGGATAACTTTGCTTGTTTTCTCCTATTATGGATGAAAACAGGATAGTGTAAGATGGTTTCGACTTGCCGACAAACTTCATCAAGAATCTAGAGTCATTCCTAAAGAAGGCCCAACCTTGTGTCGATCCTCCTTCTGCTACTCCACCGGCAACATCCATGCACCATCTGTACCGAACACCATGGCCGACAAAACGCTGCATGAGTACTCCATCCCCATTGTTGCCAATGTGCTCATTGGGCCCGCTGTCAACTTGGGCGACGCAAACTTCGAACTAAAGACTGGCCTAATCAAGATGGTGCAGGCAAATCCATTCTATGGATTGCCTAGCGAGGATGTCAATGCACATCTCCAACACTTCCTGGAGCTGTGCGACACCGTCAACATGGAGGATGTCACACGAAAGATCATCAGATTCCGTCTGTTTCCATCCTCCCTCCTGGGGAGGGCGAAATAGTGGTTCTACAAGGATCGGGAAGCTATCAACACATGGAACAAGTGTTCCACGACGTTCCTTGAGAAGTTCTTCCCGATGGGCAAAATCCATGCCCTTCTTGAAAGAATTTCTAACTTCCATCAAACAGCATTGGAGTCCATCCCAGAAGCGTGGATCTTTGCATGCCCACACCACGGGATGGAGAATTGGCTGATTCTTCAAAACTTCTACAATGGGCTAACTTCCACATCCAAAGCCCACGTAGATGCTGCTGTTGGAGGAGCCTTCTTCTCACTCACCGTCAATGGAGCTACAACTCTCATTGAGAAGATGGTCTCTAATCAGGGGTGGAGTGAAGAAAGACTCCAAACCCAACAATACGGCATGCATACCGAGGAGGAAACAGATATGCTGGTCACAAGATTGGATCTCCTAATAAAACGCTTGGACGAACATAATGCCATACAAGAAGCAACCTATGGTGCCGTCCAAGTGCTCAACTCGCATATGACATGCGAGGTGTGTGAAAACGATGGACACTCGGGGAACGACTGCCTCGAAACCCATGAAGATGTTCTAAACAATTACAACGGGTCCCGTCCACAAGGAGGTCCAGGGTGGAATCAGTCGCACCCACAACATCAAGATGGTAACTCTGCTTACAATTCAAAATTTTCAAGTCAACCTTCCCTGTAAGACCTTATGTTTGAGCAAGCTAGAATTAATGAAATCCTAACAAATAAAACTTGCCTCTAACTATGGAAAATATTAGTTCAAAAAAAAGAGGCCCTCCCTTAATAATCAATTAAGCTTAAATAAAATTCTTAAAACCCAACTAGCTCAATTTGCTGCTTCAATTCCTACATATGATTTTTGAGAAGACCCCAGGGCAACCCAAGATTTCGTTTGAAAATGTCAATGCGGTAATCACAAGGGATGGTAAGTCCACTTGTGATCTACCATATCCTAACCTGATGGAAGCCGGAAAACACAGGGGTACAACCCCGAACCGTAGGATTTGAGCCAGCTTGGGGGAGGACCCCAACAAGGTAACGTGTATCTTGCGCACTCACCATTTTCTGTTACCTTGCATAAAAAAAAGAGAAAGAGTAGACATAAAAAAATATATAATAAATAAAAAATATATAATAAACCTATGGTTCTCTTGTTCACCATTCAATATTTTCACCTCTGTTGGATGAATCTTGTTTATCTTTTCATGCTTCCTTTCTCTATGCTAGCATGTTTTGGTTTGGGAGTATTGGTCTTACATCTTTTAAATTAAGCATGGTGCTTAGTTTGAAGTTTGGATGTAAGATCATACTTCTATAGGCTTTTTAATATAAGCATGGTGCTTAGGTTAATGAGCCTACCTTGATCAAATTAGACATAGTGTCTAGTTTAATCTTTGAACCAAAACTGCTAGTGTAGATATTGGTTGATCATATGGACTAATCCCTATAGAAATTTGTCAACTCCATGAGGATAAGTCTTTGAGATGACAACAGAAATAAAAACTTGTCTGGTGAACCTTGCTTAAAAATAATGATAATGATAAAAATAAAAATAATAATAATAAAAACTTCCAAGACCAAGTATGGTTGTCATGTTTTTTTACATAAGACAAGCTTGGGAGGGAGCTTCCTAGCACGCTCAAAGGAGGCCACAAACCACAAATCAGGCCTCAGCTTCCACCAGCTAGCAGCATTCCTAGCTAAACCTTGGAAGGTAAGTTAAGAGCTAGCTTGGGGGAGGACTCCCACAAAGGTAACTTGTATCTCGCATTTCTTTTAATTATTTTTCTTATCTTATAGAATGATGAGATATGATGAAAAGAATAATAATTTATTCCACTCCACATATGTGTAGTAAGAAATGTCTAGTTTCTCCTTATTGAAATGATGACCAGTTGCTCTGTCTTATATTTCTACTGTACCTAGTTTATAACTTAGCTTTCCCCAAGATTTGAGTTTATTGGCTAAAAATGTCTCATCTTGAAAACTTGGAACTTGTGGGTTGCAAATGCATGATTCTTGTCTAAGTTGTTGCAAGTTATGATATGGTAGAACAAATTTTGCTATGACTTTGTTCTAAGAGAAGCTTGACATCCGGAGTTTTTATTTTCAAAATGCTAAAATCAAAAGTTCCTCAATGATCTATAATTCCTACCAAAGCCATATGAAATGTTCCACACATGCAAAAACCATAGTCATATGCTGCTTGTATTCATGGTGAGCTTTGTCAAATTGTTGTGACCCGTGTTGAGATTCTTTTCATGCACCCATGATCAAGATTCTCGTACACCTACAAATAAAATGCTAACTCTTACACTGAGAGTTACGTAAAAAAACATGCTTTTCCGCCCACCAAAATAAAAACTCCATCACTGGTGTTATGAACCTCTCTCTCCAAATTCCTCATTTTGTTAAAAAGACAGTATGGGCTATGCAAAAAAATATTTCCATGCCAAAGAGCATGAGAGAAAAAAAATCCATGCCAAAGAGCATGAGAGAAAAAATGGAGACTAAAGATAGCCCATACTTTCAAAATTCAAAAGCAAAAGAGAGAGAGGCATGACAAAGGAGTTCAAAATACTTAGAAAAATATTCCACACACTTGCATATCTTGATCAAAGTGTATGATTAGTCTCTTCATGAGGTCCGGTTTTTGACTTAGCAATATGACATGATGCAAGTATGCCCACTTTCATACCTACCCAAAGATCCACAAAAGCTTTATTAGATGGTAGGATGAAAGAAAGGCAAAATGAAAAGCCTTTGGTGAGGAATTCATACACATTGAGCGATTGAGTGCATCATTTGAGGAACTTAATTTTCTTTTGCAAAAATTCCAAAACCTCCAGAAAGATGGTCGATCGAAGAATGAATGATAAGCAGGTTTGTGAAACTGATCTGTCCTACAAGCACCCAAGACTTGGAGAATGCTAAAAAGCCCCACAGGTAACAAGATAATAACGGATGGATAAAATGCCAATTTATTCAAATTGTGGAAGAAAACTTTGTTATAAACCTGGCACCTTTGAAATGTAATCAGCATCATAGCAACTCCTGATCAACAACCAATGTCTTAGCTTTTGCTCGAGGACGAGCAAAGGGTAAGCTTGGGGGATCTTGTTGGCGGTCCTTATCGACATATTTATACCACCAATATAAGTCCAAAAAGGGGAGAACTACATGTTTCTACACAAATATACCTTTGCTACTAACAAGATTCCACTTGTATTGGAAGAATTATCACTTTGCAGGAATTAACACCAAATACAAAGGAATAGTATCAAAAAGGCACCATTCGAGAAAGCGTAGAATTGCAAATCAATACAAATGGCCCAACAAGCCCAACTAGAGACCAAATCTAGGCCAATCCACAGTACCACCATGGTCCAGGACCATCAAGCAACCAACCACGCAAAGGAGGATCCAAGGGGGCCCGCGCCACTGTCGGCACGCCCCGGGCCCTCCTCGCTCTAGCGGTTTGGCATTGATGCCTGGAGGGCGATGCGGTGGTGGATCCAGGGAATATTCCCCTAGAAACCGACCATCCACCCCTATATAAAGAAGGGGAGAGCTCACACACAAACACACACCACACAAGAGCCTCTCTCCACCACACTTGTATTCCTTTTACTATTTTTAGTTTAGATGGAGCTGGGCAAGAAGCTTTGTTGAAGAGCATGGATATCTAGAAGGAATCTTGGTATGAATAATATGAAGAGTTCTTCTATGTTCTTGTTCTTATCATATCAATATAGTTATGTTATGAAATTAGAGCTAAGTTCTTATGATATGATCTTAGCACATGAACTAGAATATAGTTTCTATGTTATGATCTTACCATATAGAAATTTATGCTTAATCTATCATACATACATGTTTAGATCAAGACCTAAGTTGAGGTGATGAGCTCTACTTTAATTTAGTCTTGGCTGTTTTTGGTTTGCGGGTTCGTCGTTCGTCCTTGTGGCGGATGCTCTAGTAGAAGGGCCTCGCTAGTTGGGTAACCCTTGAATTCACGCTAGAGTAGTAGTCGACAGCATAGACGTGGTGTCTAGGCTAGAGGCTACCTTCGTTTGCCTTGTTCCCTATGGTTGATTGGTAGGCGGCAGGTGGTGACATCCCTATCCATCCCTTGCAATCCCCCACGTCCGAGAATGGTGTAGAGTTGGAAGTCGGAGGTACTTGGCAGACCAAGTATAAGCCGATGCCCGAAGTAAGTCTTTAGTGACCAAGGCTATCTTAACTTAGAATCTCTAACCTATAAAACCATGTATGTGTATGATCATCTGCTTATCTTAACATAGCTATTTAGGATAAGCCTGCTCCAGTTTAGACATATTCTTTTATTCTTTATTCTTTCTTTTATCTTTATCCTCGAGATTGGCTTGTGTGTGTGTGTCACACTATCCAATATTTATCTTGGCTTACCCCTGTTATGAACTTTGGTCTATTATATAGTCATGTTATCTTGTCCATGTCCCTATTAGAGACTTTTATACCATGCCTTCCTTTGGAAAAATATAAATAACGATACCCTGAATACTTCCCGGTGAAATGCTACAACGGTTCCGTGTGCTTGCGGACTTGTTCTGTTAACGTTACAGAATACCAACAGACGTTTCCTAGTGGTGTTGCTAGGATATACCAATTCTAGTGATGACGCTAAGAAATGCCAATAGGATGACAAGAAGAAAAGTATGGCATTCAAGGCTAGCACCTCATCAAAGAGCAAGGGCAAGGCTAAGAAAGAAGAATCAAGTGAAGATGAGCAAGCAAGTGACATTGATGATGAAGCTATGGCTCTTTTTGTGCGCAAACTTGGTAAATTCATGAAGAAGAAGGGCTATGGTGCAAGAAGAAGAGATCACAACAAGAACCAAGAGTATGTGAGAAGATGCTATAAGTGTAGGAGCAAGGATTATGTTGTAGCATATTGTCCCTACAATAGTGACAATGATGAGGATGAGAAGAAGAAGGAAAAGAAAAAGAAGAAGGAGAAGAAGTTGCTCTTCAAGAAAAAGAAGAGGGGCAGCTCATATGTTGTGACATGGGATAGTCATGCCTCTTCTAGTGATGATGACTCTAGTGATGATGAGAAGAAGACATCCAAGAAGAAGGGACTTGCAAGCATTGCTATCAACAAGCTTTCTCTCTTCGACACTCCATCAACATGTCTAATGGCTAAGGCCACTAAGGTACAATCAAATGATGAGAGTGATAGTGATAGTGATGAGGAAGTGGACCTCATGGACATGCTAGAACAAACTCATACTTGTCTTGAAATGAAGAGAAAGGAGTGCAAAGAATTGCGCAAAGAGCTTAAAGCTCTTAAGCAATCCATTGATGAGCTCGATGCTACTCATGAGAGTCTAAAGAAAGACCATGAGGAGCTTGGTAAGGCTCACAAGAAGCTTGAAAAAGCTCCCTCCTCTCTCCTTGATCAAAACAAGAAGGAGGTTGTTGTAACATGTGATGTAGGCTCTACTTGTGATCTAATTAGTGAATCTTTTATTGAGCCTATCATTGTTGCTTCCACTAACCCTTCTTGTAGTACATCCACTACTACCTCATCTACTAGTGATGGTTTCACTTGTGATGCCTCACTAATGGTTGAGAATGAGACCCTCAAGAAGGAGGTAAATGAGCTCACTCACACTTTAGGCAAAGCCTATGGCGGTGAGGCCCGCTTGCTTAAGTGCTTTGGTAGCCAAAGGTTCTCTCTTAATAAAGAGGGATTGGGCTATACCCCCAAGAAAGACAAGTCGGCTCTTGCTACTCACAAGACAAGTTTTATGAAGAGCAATGGTTGGTTTTGCACTAGATGCAAGCAATCCGGGCACATAGAGCAATCATGCAAGAACAAGAAATCACATGCTAATGTATCCTCAATTAAGTTTGATTCTTGTTATTTGCTTACCAAGGGTGTGAATGATGTGCAAGCTAAGTTTATTGGTACAACAATTGTGGGCTCAAAGAAGAAAGCCATTTGGGTGCCAAAAAGCTTGGTAACTAGCCTTAAGGATCCAAGCAAGTTTGGGTACCTAAAAAGCATTGATTTGCTTTTGTAGGTCAATTATAAAGCCGGAGGAAGGCATTGAGTTCTTGATAGTGGGTGCACTCAACACATGGCTGGTGATGCAAGAATGTTCAATTAAATCAATACCAATGGCAATGATGGTTATGATAGTATCACATTTGGTGATAATGGCAAAGGCAAAGTCAAAGGGCTTGGTAAGATTGCAATATCAAATGACATGAGAATATCCAATGTTTTGCTAGTAGAGAGCTTGAACTTCAATTTGCTATCCATGGCTCAATTGTGTGATCTTGAATTCAAATGCATATTTGGAGTAGATGGTGTTGAAATCATAAGTGTAGATGGCTCTAACTTGATATTCAAAGGATTTAGATATGAGAATCTATACTTGGTTGATTTCAATGCTAGTGAAGCTCAATTGTCAACATGTTTTTCACTAAGTCTAGCAAAGCATGATCTAGTAAGGGGCTTAAAAGATGTCATATTTGAGAAGGATAAGTTGTGTAGTGCATGTGAAGTCAGAAAGCAAGTTATTAACACACATCCTAAGAAGAGCATAATGAGCACATCTAAGGCATTTGAGTTATTGCACATGGGTTTATTTGGACCAACAACATATACTAGTATTGGTGGCAACAAATATGGCTTTGTGATAGTGGATGACGATACAAGATATGCTTGGGTGTTCTTTCTAGTTGACAAGAGTGATATGTTTGCTACATTCAAGACATTTATCAAGAGAATTCACAATGAGTTTGAAACAACTATCAAGAAAGTAAGAAGTGACAATGGTAGTAAATTCAAGAACACAAGAATTGAAGATTTATGTGATGAGTTCAGAATTAGGCATCAATTCTCGGCCAAGTACACTCCACAATCGAATGGTCTTGTTGAGAGGAAGAATAGGACACTCATTTATATGGCAAGATCTATGCTTAGTGAGTATAATATGAGTCATTCATTTTGGGTCGAAGCAATTAACACGGCTTGCTATTGTAGCAACCGCCTCTATTGTCATCCTATGATAGAAAAGTCCCCATATGAGCTCTTGAATGGAAGAAAGGCCAATATTGCATATTTTCGGGTTTTTGGTTGCAAATGCTATATCTTGAAGAAAGGCACTAGATTGAGCAAGTTTGAGAAGAAGTGTGATGAATGTTTCTTACTTGGATACTCCACTACTAGCAAGGCTTATAGAGTTTGAAACTTGGATAGTGGTACTCTTGAGGAGGTTCATGATGTTGAATTTGATGAAACCAAGGGTTCACAAGATGAAGATGAGAATCTAAATGATGTGAGAGGCACTCAATTGATCAATGCTATGAAGAAGATGGATGCTGGTGATATAAGGCCTAGAGAGGTGATGAAGTTGAAGATGACAAAGATCAAGTATTCTCTACCTCAAATGTGCAAGCTAGTGGCTCTCATGGTCAAAATCAAGCTAGTACAAGTGGTGCTCAAGTGCAAGATCAACAACAAGTGGTTAATTCATCATCTCAACTAAATGACCAACCAAGTGCAAGCAATCAAGTTCAAGTGCTCCAACCAACAAATATTGCAAGAGATCATCCATTGGACACTATCATTGGTGATATTACAAGTGGTGTGCAAACAAGATCAAGATTGACTTCATTTTGTGAGCATTCTCATTTGTGTCATCACATTAACCAAAGAAGATAGAAGAAGTTTTGATGGATGTTGATTGGGTTAATGCCATGCATGAAGAGCTAAACAACTTCACCCGCAATCAAGTATGGGAACTTGTTGAGAGGCCAAAGAACTATAATGTGATTGGTACCATGTAACACCCAAATTTTAGAGTTAATGAATTTTAAATAATTTAGATAACAATTAATGGGAAATTAAAGTTTTAAAAACTAATTTTGGTGTTGCATTCATGCTGCTGCATATATTTTCTGTTGTGTAGTAGATTTATGTTATTTTGATTTGGTTTGGAAATTTGATTTGAAAATGTGTTTGGAAAATTAGAAAAGAAAAGAAACAAAAGAAAGAAGAAAAAAAAGAATACTTACCTGGAAGCCAACGGCCCGACGGCCAGCACCGCAGCAGCCCGTCTCCGCATCCCAGCCCAGCAGTGACGATCGGCCCAGCTGTTGAGCCCGCTCCCGCGCTCGTGTTGTGGCAGGCCGCGTCGGTGGGCCGGCCCAGCAGACGAGCAGCCCAGTCAGCCGAGCCAGCAGCCGCGCCTCCCTCTCTGTGTGGTCGCTGACGGGTGGGGTCCGCATGTCATAAGCATCTTCATCCTCCCGTGTTCAAGCCGGACTTCGAACCGGAGGCGGACGCAACCACCGTCTCGCGATTTCTGGGATCTCCTACCCGTATACGGCATCTTGGGGCTACAAATAGGAAGAGGAGACCCTCTATGTTCCGTTTTCCATCTAAAACTCGAGCTACATCGCGTGAGATTGAGCGTAGGAGGCCAGAACCCTAGGTTTTTCGGCCGGTTCGTCGGTGGAGCTTGTGGGAAGGTTCGAGCTCTTTTTCTTAGCTTTGGTGAGTTCGCTATCTCCTCCTCTTTCTTCCCGTGCTCTCCTTTTGTGTTGAGACGCTTTGAATCATGGTTTTGGTGAGCTCCGGTGAACCGGTAATGGCGCCGCCGCCCTATCCTAGTCGCATTCCGATTTCGCGCTATCGTAGCCTTCCTTAACTAGGTAGACGAGTTCGGGGAAGCTTCTCTGTCAATTTGAGTTGATGGCGGGTCAAGTAGTGGTCGGAAAAGGGGGAGACGGAGTTCTCCGGCGGGTTCATGGCGTCGGCCATGGCGGCCACCGGCCGGACTTGAGAGAGGTGGCCGGATTTTCTACTGTGCACTTGATGATGATCACGAACCGTTGGATTCGAGATGAAGGGCTGAGATTAGAAGATACCCCTTCGCGGGTAGTTTTTCTAAAGAGCCCCTTAGCTTTTTAATAATAAACCCGCCGTCCATAGCGTATTGCTGAAAGTACGTTTTCGTGTCTTGAAAGCGTATTCTCTTCCGGTTAAGTCAAAAATACGTTTTCAGGTATTTACAGTTTTGCCACTAGAATTGTTTTGGTCATAAAATCTTCGTTTTAACTCCGAATTGATCCGTTCAAGTTGCGTTAGGTTCGTATTTGCGAGCTCTACATGTTAGTGTAGTTGTACAGTTGGTTTTGATAATTTATTTCTCGAGTTTATAATTGAGCATTTATTTATCTATAGGAAATCTTAGAAAATTCATAACTTTCACGTTTTAACTCCGAATTTGGTGATCTTTGCGTCTGTGTGATCGTAGAAACGTGTAGAAGAGTTTTATAAACTTTTATTACTGTTTTGTTATTGTTGGTGTACTGTTCTAATTGTATCTCTTTGTTTGCTTCGTGTATGTTTGATTGGATGCATGTGTGTTGTTGATTGATGATCGAGTATAGACGGTGAGCAATTTCTTGACGATCAGGAGTATTATTTTGAGCCAGACCAGCAGTATCATCAGGAA
This sequence comes from Saccharum officinarum, assembly GCA_020631735.1. Lineage (NCBI taxonomy): Eukaryota > Viridiplantae > Streptophyta > Magnoliopsida > Poales > Poaceae > Saccharum > Saccharum officinarum. The sequence goes on along the minus strand of CM036191.1, from coordinate 13,841,797 downwards.
AGCTTTGATTAAGGCAAGTATAACATGGGACCATCCTTGTTGTCCTATTCACTGAAATTATCATACATATGCATGTGTCTTCCTTGACAACCATAGAGATTATAACTCAGCTATTGATATCTTGTTTCCTTGTCACCTATGGGTTATGCATTTGGGTAGCTATTGCTAGTGCTTAATTATGAACAATGATCTTGTAATTTGATTAATGGATTAAACAATTAACCTTTAATGATGATTTTATTACTGTTGAAAAGGGGGCTAGAGCAAGGGGTTATATTGTTGCTCTGGTTTCTCTCCATAAGGACTTATCTGTACGTGATCATCCGGGACATACAGTACAACTGTGAGGGCTATATGGCTCTGGCTTTAGTTGCTTGAAGGACCTTTTCTAGCTTGTTAGTGGTTACCTTAAATGGCGTAAGAATGGCTTGCCACTTTGGGTGTAGTGCGAGCCCCTGGCCTAGTGTGTATAGGCTGCGGTTGTTGTGCCACAGGGAAGGGGGGTTCTACATCTGCCTGCCGAGTGAATCTAATGGCCCTAACTTGTTAGACGAACCTTTAAGTGGCTTTATATAATTTCTGGTGTTTTGGGGAGTCGCGAACCCATGCATTTGGAAGTTAGGACTCACAGTGAAAGTGTACACCTCTGCGCAGAGTTAAAAACTGGTATACTAGCCGTGCTCACGGATACGAGCGGCCTTGGAACATCTACAGATAGATGATCACCATTGCTATATCATGTTTAATTATTGTTGATTATTATTATGCTCATGTTAATGCTATTCGTTATCATTATTACAATTGATCATTGGTTCTTTAATGGGAAGCGGTTTATCTTGATGCATTTCAATTGCTAATTATATGATGATTAAAAGCTAAACGCAGTCAAACATTGTCTAGCCTTTTTGAGCCTCATGAACCCTGTGTTATACTTGTTGAGTTCGACATGGACTCACTCTTGCTATTTTCCCCACACTCCAGTGTGTAGTAAGATGCTACTCGGAAGAAGGACAAAGGTGTAGTGGAGTTTCCAGAAGACTAGTAGAAGTGCTAGGCATATGTTACCCCCAGTCAGCCGTCCCTGAGAAGAATGGAGCCCGAAGTTTAGTCACCGTTCCACGATACTCTGATGTAAGTGTTAATATAGCTATGTATACGTTATATAATAACATTGTTTCTGATACTTTTTCATTCTGGCATATGTGTGGACTTCCTGGGCACACATATGATTAGCCTGGTTTTGTTCTTTAGAAAACCGGGTGTGACAGAGTGGTATCAGAGCGGTGTTGACTGTAGGACGTATGCCAAGTAGCACTGGACGTATTCTAAAACTTATTTTACGATAAAACTGTTTTGTCATCCCTTGACTCATTGATTTTGACTATTTCTTATTCCTTGTCTTGTTGTATCCTCTCCTTGATAGCTTCCTTTGAGCTATTATTTCTTACTCCCTAAGATTTTGTTTTATGTTGTTTTTTTTACACTAAAAGTTTTCTGATCTCATCTTGTTCTAAGTTTCGATGGTCTTTCATCATCCATACTCTTCCCTTAGGATGACCACCATTGTTGAAGAAGCACGTGTAGTACCGATGATGTGATGTGTGCTTGTTTTGCTTGATGTGTTGCTTGTGTGTTGTTCTTGTTCTCATGTTTCAAAGGTAGGCCCGGAAGGTATAAGTCTTGAGAAGTAGCTCGATCTATATTAAGTGGGGTAGTGTCATCTTCTATCCTACTTAATTTTCGATCAATCCTAATTCTTGTTGTCTTTTCCCTGTATCGTCCTTGCTTACTCTTGGTTTCTATGCTTTCTACTTTATCTTAACCCAATGGAGGATAAACATATAATAGGACGCATCAATAGCAGCAAGCCTTAGAGAAAGTGTTGCCTTCAATGACATCGTCAGGTGAAACAAGATCTTTGTTAAGTGGGGTAGCATCTGCTATCAACAACAGCAAGTCCTGAATATCTCAAGCGACGAGGCATGAGGAGGCATGAAGAACTAAAGATCAAATTTTATCTTTCTTGTCATCTTTTGGCTATCCTCGATCCATGTCTTATATCTCATCAACACAAAGCAAAGAAGCATGAAGACTTGAAGATTAGTGTTATCTATCTCTCTAGTGTCTTTGAATCTCGTTTCTACCTTATCCTGTTTTTTTTATAGCAGTCTGTCTTCCTTAGCTTATATCTCTATTTTTGGATGCCCAAAAATCATGGATAAATTCTGGACAATAGTAGACTTCAATATCTTTCTCTGACCGTAAGAACCACCCTGATATCTATTATGGTTTGGGATTTATGAAAATCACAAGGTGACGCATCTGTGCTGTCAGCAATCCGGAATAGTTTCTGTTGTGCACAGTTTTCGACTACCTTAACTGCAGAATTTGGAGAAGTGTTCTATAAGGAAGTTGTAGTAAATTTGATAAGCTTTCCAACGGTATAAGCTACGACATCATTGGATTCGTAGAACTTGAGTTATAACTGTATTTCTGCACTGCTATTCTTCTGCTCGCGAGGAAGTGCAGGTTACTTGTTCTTGCATATGCTCATGAGTCTCTTTGACATGATAGAAGGACATGATGGTAGTTATCACTCAAAAACAAATGCAATCTATCCATTGGTGTTCTCCAATTGATCTCTTCTTAAGGGGTTTGCCGAACTAAAAGACGATACAAGATGAAGGTTTATAGGTTCTGTTTCATCACCTGGAAGCATCAGCTAGCTACATGGTTGTAAAGTCACTATCGAGCGCAAGTATCTTTTCTTAGGGTTGGTAACCTGTTGGAACCATTGACAAGAATCATAAGGGTCTAAAGGAGACATTTATAAAGTTGGTTATGAGCTTGTGGCATCATCATTGCATAAGAGTTGTTGAAGAAAAAAGAACTTAAGGAGCAAGCTTATAAGGAGATTGACCAATTAAGGGCGAAGTTAGGTCGTCCCAAGATTTATTAGAAGCTTAACTAGGAAATAGGAAAAATCCCTATGTAATAAGAACGATAGTAGTTGCGAGTCAATTTTAAGTTGGATTGTTTTGAGAGTCAGTTTGTGGTGTGAACAATTGTATGATTGATGGATTGTTAATGTGATAATGTGTGATTTGGATCTTTGTAATGTGTGCTGGAGTTTTGTAGACAGGTCTACAAGTTCCATGGTTAAGAATATTAAGTTTGATCAAAATATATTAGTTGAATATGAGGTTAACTTAGTTCTGTCCTTTGCTGATTTTTGGATCAGTCTGGGATGTTTTAGGAATAACTTAAAATCCGTTCATGAGAAATTTAAGAAATTTTACTGGGAATAATCAGACTTCTATATCTTTCCAACCCCGCAAGAATCACTCTAATATCTATTAAGAGCTAAGAGATATACCTGTTCCAAGTTGGAGTTACTGCACAGTCTGGAATTCTGAAACAGTTTCGGTTAAGTTCAGTTTTTGGCCAATTATTTGACAGATTCAGAAAAAGTGTTGTGAATAAAAGTTGTAGATAATTTTGTAAGCTTTCCAACCATGTAAAGATCATCTGAATTGGATGTCTGTAGCTCGAGATATGACAGTTTTACTGAGTTACTGAAATTGGAATTTGCACAGAGAAATCAGATTTTGCTTATCTATTGAATTGGAAACCACCTATTGACGTTAGCGAGATTCGTAGTTTCTTGGGATTAGCTGGATATTACAGACGGTTCATTGAAAGGTTATCTAAACTTGCTAAACCTATGACATCTCTATTAGAGAAGAATGCCAAGTTTGTGTGGTCAGATAAATGTCAAGCTAGTTTTGAGGAATTGAAGAAGAGGTTGACTACAACGCCTGTTTTGGTTTTGCCAGATTTGAGTAAGAAGTTTTCTATTTATTGTGATGCTTCTCGTCAAGGTTTGGGATGTGTTCTTATGCAAGAAGGCAGAGTTGTGGCTTATGCATCTAGGCAGTTGAGAAAGCATGAGTTGAATTATCCTACACATGATTTGGAGTTAGCAGCTATGGTTCATGCTTTAAAGATTTAGAGACATTATTTGATTGGACATAAGAGTGATATATACACTGATCATAAGAGTTTGAAGTATATTTTCACTCAGTCAGATCTGAATTTGAGGCAACGCAGATGGTTAGAGTTGATTAAGGATTATGATATTGAGATACACTATCATCCTGGTAAGGCTAATAAAGTAGCTGATGCTCTTAGTAGGAAAAGTTATGCCAATGAGATACGGACGCTGTCTATGACTAGTGAGTTATGTGCTGAATTTGAATATTTGAATTTAGGAATTGTTACTAATACAATGGAATTAGTGATAGAGCCTACTTTAGAGTAAGAAATTTACAAGGGTCAGTTGAAGGATGAGAAACTGAAGAAGATAGCAGAAGATATAGTGATTGGTAAGTCACCAGGGTTTTCGAATGGATGATAATGGGATTTTGTGGTTTGGAAAGAGGCTGTGTGTATCTGAGGATCAAGCTGTTCGACAGGCAATTCTTAACGAAGCTCATGAGTCAGCTTATTCCATTCATCCTGATAGTACTAAGATGTATTTGGATCTGAAACAGAAATATTGGTGGGTTGGATTAAAGCGAGATGTGGCTGAGTATGTGGCATTGTGTGACACTTGTCAGAGGGTGAAAGCAGAGCATCAAAGACCTGCTGGATTGTGCAACCAATGAAGATTCCTGAATGGAAGTGGGAGGAAGTTGGTATGGACTTTATAGTAGGGTTACCGCGTACTCAGAGAGGTTATGATTCTATTTGGGTGATAGTGGATAGATTGACTAAAGTTGCTCATTTTATACCAGTCAAGACTAAATTACACGGGAGTATAATTAGCTACCTTGTATATAGAAAGAATAGTATGTTTGCATGGAGTTCCAAAGAAGATTGTATCTGATCGAGGATCGCAGTTTACGTCGTATTTTTGGAAAGCTGTACATGAATCTTTGGGAACAAAATTGAATTTTAGTACGGCATATCATCCACAGACAGATGGACAGACTGAAAGGACCAACCAGGTATTAGAGGATATGTTGAGAGCTTGTGCATTGCAATATGGAACTAGTTGGGATAAGAGTTTGCCTTATGCAGAATTCTCTTACAATAATAGTTATCAACAGAGTCTTAAGATGGCACCGTTTGAAGCTTTGTATGGACGTAAGTGTAGAACTCCATTGTTTTGGGATCAGACAGGTGAATCTCAGGTGTTTGGTACAGATGTTCTTAGAAACGCAGAAGATCAAGTGCGAGTGATTCGTGAGAATTTGAGAGTAGCACAGTCTCGTCAGAAGAGTTATGCTGACAATAGAAGAAGAGATCTAGTTTTTGAGGTAGGTGATTATGTCTATTTAAAGGTGTCACCTATGAGAAGTGTGAAGAGGTTTAACATGAAAGGTAAACTAGCACCAAGGTATGTTGGACCATTTAAAGTTATTGATAGACGTGGGGAAGTTGCTTATCAATTAGAGTTGCCTGAGAATTTATCTGGAGTGCATGATGTGTTCCATGTTTCACAACTTAAGAAGTGTTTGCGTGTGCCTGAGGAACAGATACCTTTAGAAGAGTTGACTATTAAGGAAGATCTTACATATGAAGAGTTTCCGATCAAGATTTTAGAAACTGCTGAGAGAGTTACTCGAAGTCGGGTTATTAAGATGTGCAAAGTACAGTGGAATCGATATTCAGAGGCAGAGGCAACTTGGGAAAGAGAGGATGAATTGAGAAAATCATATCCGCAGTTATTTGAGTAAGCAGTCCAATCTCGAGGACGAGATTCTTTTAAGGGGGGTAGAATTTGTAACACCCAAATTTTCGAGTTAATGAATTTTAAATAATTTAGATAACAATTAATGGGAAATTAAAGTTTTAAAAACTAATTTTGGTGTTGCATTCATGCTGCTGCATATATTTTCTGTTGTGTAGTAGATTTATGTTATTTTGATTTGGTTTGGAAATTTGATTTGAAAATGTGTTTGGAAAATTAGAAAAGAAAAGAAACAAAAGAAAGAAGAAAAAAAAAGAATACTTACCTGGAAGCCAACGGCCCGACGGCCAGCACCGCAGCAGCCCGTCTCCGCATCCCAGCCCAACAGTGACGATCGGCCCAGCTGTTGAGCCCGCTCCCGCGCTCGTGTTGTGGCAGGCCGCGTCGGTGGGCCGGCCCAGCAGACGAGCAGCCCAGTCAGCCAAGCCAGCAGCCGCGCCTCCCTCTCTGTGTGGTCGCTGACGGGTGGGGTCCGCATGTCATAAGCATCTTCATCCTCCCGTGTTCAAGCCGGACTTCGAACCGGAGGCGGACGCAACCACCGTCTCGCGATTTCCGGGATCTCCTACCCGTATACGGCATCTTGGGGCTACAAATAGGAAGAGGAGACCCTCTATGTTCCGTTTTCCATCTAAAACTCGAGCTACATCGCGTGAGATTGAGCGTAGGAGGCCAGAACCCTAGGTTTTTCGGCCGGTTCGTCGGTGGAGCTTGTGGGAAGGTTCGAGCTCTTTTTCTTAGCTTTGGTGAGTTCGCTATCTCCTCCTCTTTCTTCCCGTGCTCTCCTTTTGTGTTGAGACGCTTTGAATCATGGTTTTGGTGAGCTCCGGTGAACCGGTAATGGCGCCGCCGCCCTATCCTAGTCGCATTCCGATTTCGCGCTATCGTAGCCTTCCTTAACTAGGTAGACGAGTTCGGGGGAAGCTTCTCTGTCAATTTGAGTTGATGGCGGGTCAAGTAGTGGTCGGAAAAGGGGGAGACGGAGTTCTCTGGCGGGTTCATGGCGTCGGCCATGGCGGCCACCGGCCGGACTTGAGAGAGGTGGCCGGATTTTCTACTGTGCACTTGATGATGATCACGAACCGTTGGATTCGAGATGAAGGGCTGAGATTAGAAGATACCCCTTCGCGGGTAGTTTTTCTAAAGAGCCCCTTAGCTTTTTAATAATAAACCCGCCGTCCATAGCGTATTGCTGAAAGTACGTTTTCGTGTCTTGAAAGCGTATTCTCTTCCGGTTAAGTCAAAAATACGTTTTCAGGTATTTACAGTTTTGCTACTAGAATTGTTTTGGTCATAAAATCTTCGTTTTAACTCTGAATTGATCCGTTCAAGTTGCGTTAGGTTCGTATTTGCGAGCTCTACATGTTAGTGTAGTTGTACAGTTGGTTTTGATAATTTATTTCTCGAGTTTATAATTGAGCATTTATTTATCTATAGGAAATCTTAGAAAATTCATAACTTTCACGTTTTAACTCCGAATTTGGTGATCTTTGCGTCTGTGTGATCGTAGAAACGTGTAGAAGAGTTTTATAAACTTTTATTACTGTTTTGTTATTGTTGGTGTACTGTTCTAATTGTATCTCTTTGTTTGCTTCGTGTATGTTTGATTGGATGCATGTGTGTTGTTGATTGATGATCGAGTATAGACGGTGAGCAATTTCTTGACGATCAGGAGTATTATTTTGAGCCAGACCAGCAGTATCATCAGGAAAGCTTTGATTAAGGCAAGTATAACATGGGACCATCCTTGTTGTCCTATTCACTGAAATTATCATACATATGCATGTGTCTTCCTTGACAACCATAGAGATTATAACTCAGCTATTGATATCTTGTTTCCTTGTCACCTATGGGTTATGCATTTGGGTAGCTATTGCTAGTGCTTAATTATGAACAATGATCTTGTAATTTGATTAATGGATTAAACAATTAACCTTTAATGATGATTTTATTACTGTTGAAAAGGGGGCTAGAGCAAGGGGTTATATTGTTGCTCTGGTTTCTCTCCATAAGGACTTATCTGTACGTGATCATCCGGGACATACAGTACAACTGTGAGGGCTATATGGCTCTGGCTTTAGTTGCTTGAAGGACCTTTTCTAGCTTGTTAGTGGTTACCTTAAATGGCGTAAGAATGGCTTGCCACTTTGGGTGTAGTGCGAGCCCCTGACCTAGTGTGTATAGGCTGCGGTTGTTGTGCCACAGGGAAGGGGGTTCTACATCTGCCTGCCGAGTGAATCTAATGGCCCTAACTTGTTAGACGAACCTTTAAGTGGCTTTATATGATTTCTGGTGTTTTGGGGAGTCGCGAACCCATGCATTTGGAAGTTATGACTCACAGTGAAAGTGTACACCTCTGCGCAGAGTTAAAAACTGGTATACTAGCCGTGCTCACGGATACGAGCGGCCTTGGAACATCTACAGATAGATGATCACCATTGCTATATCATGTTTAATTATTGTTGATTATTATTATGCTCATGTTAATGCTATTCGTTATCATTATTACAATTGATCATTGGTTCTTTAATGGGAAGCGGTTTATCTTGATGCATTTCAATTGCTAATTATATGATGATTAAAAGCTAAACGCAGTCAAACATTGTCTAGCCTTTTTGAGCCTCATGAACCCTGTGTTATACTTGTTGAGTTCGACATGGACTCACTCTTGCTATTTTCCCCACACTCCAGTGTGTAGTAAGATGCTACTCGGAAGAAGAACAAAGGTGTAGTGGAGTTTCCAGAAGACTAGTAGAAGTGCTAGGCATATGTTACCCCCAGTCAGCCGTCCCTGAGAAGAATGGAGCCCGAAGTTTAGTCACCGTTCCGCGATACTCTGATGTAAGTGTTAATATAGCTATGTATACGTTATATAATAACATTGTTTCTGATACTTTTTCATTCTGGCATATGTGTGGACTTCCTGGGCACACATATGATTAGCCTGGTTTTGTTCTTTAGAAAACCGGGTGTGACATACCAATTGGGTGTTTAGAAACAAGCAAGATCAAAATGGCATAGTGGTGAGAAACAAAGCAAGATTGGTAGCACAAGGCTATACACAAGTTAAAGGTCTTGACTTTGGTGAAACATATGCACCAGTTGCAAGATTAGAAGCAATTAAAATCTTATTAGCTTATGTTTGTGCCCACAACATCAAGCTCTATCAAATGGATGTGAAGAGCGCATTCTTGAATGGCTACATAAATGAGTTGGTATATATTGAACAACCATCCGGTTTTGAAGATGACAAGAAACCCAACCATATTTACAAGTTGAAGAAGGCTTTGTATGGCTTGAAGCAAGCATCAAGAGCATGGTATGAGAGATTAAGGGATTTCTTACTCTCTAAAGGGTTTAATGTAACACCCTAAAAAAATTGATTTCTGAAATTTAGTAATTAAATTGAGCACTTATTAATTTCTATGCATTTAATGTAGGCCAAATAATAATTTTTGGTTTAACTAAAATTTACATAAGGTTTAGAAACTTCTATGATGCATTCATGCTGGCTGCATTTCTTTATTTGTGTGAAAAATGAGTTACAAAATTCGATTAAGCCCGAAATAGGTTTTGTTCTATTTTCAAGTTTTCAAAAACAAGTTTAAAGTTTATTTTATCAAATCAAGTTTCAAAATGCTCATTTTTTTAAAAAAAACCTCAAATTTATTTTTGGGTCAAACTCTTGGTGGCCTAATTTTTATCCTATCCAATAATACAGTCAAATCCAACACAATCTCTTTCTTTCTTTTCTCCACAATATGACTGACCTTTTCTCCATTCTTTGTTTTTCCTTGTCCTTGAGCTTATTTTCCTTTGCACGTAGATAGCCCAAAGCAGCAATAATCACAAGCAAGCTTGTACACGTTCGTACCATGCCTCTAATCTAATAGACCAATACCATTCACCTTAGCTCTCGCATCAGCCTCGGCCCAAACCAGCAGCTGCGCTGGCCGCGTGGAGAACCCAGGCCTGCAGCACTTCCCCCTCTCTCTCACCACAGGTGGGACCACCCTGTCATCACCCACCTCCAGCCGCCCCTTCTATCCATGGCCGACGGGTGAATCAGGCCAAGGAGCTAGGGGCGAAGCTACATATCCCACAGGGGGTGCGCTTGCACCCACAGTAAAAACAAAAGTTAGTGCTAATCATCTCACATTCACCATGTGTGCACCCCCCTCAGCCAATGATCATGCACCCCCCACACGCCAACCTGGATGCGTGAAAGCTTGAGCAGACTATTGTCTTTATCAATTGGCATTGGGTGATTTTTTTATTCCAATTGAGGTAGAGCCTTAGAGATAGGCTGGATGCCATATACACAAGAGCAAGGGCTAGGAGTTTTGATCGGCTAAAGCTAGTTATTAGCCAGAGCTAAAAGGCTAACTAAAATTTACCCACCTAACTATTAGCTAGTGCATAGTTGGATCCTTGGCTAATAGCAGGTACATATATCCGTAGTGACGAGATATTAGCCCTTGTTAGCTAGTTGCGGTTGGTTAATTGGATAACAACTAGTCAATACTTGCTAAAAATGAGTTCACTTTGCCCTCCCATTTAGATGGACTAAAGATAATTTTTAGCTGCACATATTAGCCATAATTTTGATAATAGGATTCCGAACTCAATATACACCCTTATAGATTTTTCATACCTCTCTTTATTTTTAAATTGAAGTTTCTGTAAATATGTATATTGCTTTAGAAAAACAAAATTTACCCTATACTACCTCCACATCCAAAAAAGAATGCAATTCTAGGTGCACCCTTTGTTTAAGTATCTAAAGTTTGACCAACTTTATTGATAAAAGTTTTTGGGCTAAGCGGTCCATTAAACGAGCTAAGTGAACCATTATATAGCATTTACACAGTGTTTAAATAGGCTAAACGACCGTTTAGATGAACAACAATACTACTTAAGTTTTGCACCCCCCTCATTTCAACTCTAGCTTCGCCACTGCAAGGAGCCGTCCAGGTGCGACGTCCTCCCCTGCAGCCAAGGACGCCATCAAGCGCGCAATCAAAGCCCGCAGTGGCGCAGTCTTCAAACCTTGCCATAACCGGCCCTTTACCACCTGCAGGAAACGCCCGCTATTAACGGCCACGCAACCTTCCCGGCCGGCCACCTCCCCCTCACCTCGTGTCCTATAAAAGGCACCCTAAGCTCCCTGCGCTCAAGCTGCCGCCTCGCCATCCCTTCCCGTGGCCTATCCCCTGCGCCAGCGCCCTCAAATCCTGCCGCCGCCGCCGTTGACGAAAGGTGCTCAAGCTCGTCGATCTCCTCAGTCCGGCTGTCTCCACCACTCTAGCTTGGCCCTTGGAGTCTGTAGCGGCACGTGGAATCCGCCTCACCAGCACACGTCGAGCCCCAGCGCCCGCATCGTCGTCTCCCCATGCACAGAGGAGCCGCCGTCCATGTCCGGCACAACCTTTGATCTCGTAGGCCGGCCTCTCCAACTCCGGCTTCACCACCAACCGTTTCGCACGGGCGAAGCCGCAACTCACACGCAGCTCCTGGACGATAATCCGTGGCCGCAGCGTCTGACTCCACGCTGGACCACGACCCTCGCCGAGCGAAGCTTCGTCTCGCCGCCGCCGACCGTCACCAGCTCCTTTCCATTGCGAGTATCTTCACCGGTGGCTTCACAGTGCCGTCGTCGTCTCCGTCCGCCTCTTGCTGAAGCACCTCGGCCGCCGGAGCCCCAACCCGGCCGGTGCCGGTGAGCCCCCGCCGCATGCACGAGAGCACCCCACGCCGCCGGCTTCTCCACGTCTCAAGAAGTCAAGAACCCAGCTGAGGTGATCACCATCGCTATCCAACTTATCCGCAAATTCATTTCGTCCAAATAAGAAACTACAACCATCGCATGCAAATTCCTCATGGCAGTTCACCTCGCTTCATCAGCGATAATTGCACACAGATCGGAACTCAGAAGCTTGCTAGCATCTACATTTCCAATCAGTTCACCTCCATCACTTCACGTCTCCAGCCATCGCCTTGGTGAGAAGCAACCCTCACATCATTGTCGATCTATTTCAGCACTCGTTGGCACGTCCATCGTTGTTTGGCGACCTGCCATATTTTCGAGCTACTCCCATCGGTACAGATGTTCATCTTACACTAAAAATTGTATAATCAAACTCCACCAGCAGGCAGCAGTCCACAAGAATATCCCATGATGATTACGTGATTCTTCATCCATGGTCTACTATAGAACCCACTTTTATACATGATACATATACTACATGGTTATACAATATCAACCTTTGTAGAGTGTAAAACTGTTATAGCAGCCGTGCTCTCAGATATGAGCGGCCTGAATCCTTTTCGAGATAGATGGTTACCATGGATGGTTTGGGTTGATGATTAATCTTGATGATAATTATTATACTTCTTATCTTGGGAGCTTAAGCATAACCTAGCAACATAGGTTTAATAAATAAAATATGACCAACTAAAAGTGCTTATCATAGTAGAGCCGTGTCTAGCCTTTTGAGCCTTGCATCCCCTCATGTTATACTTATTGAGTATGGTGCGCTTACACTTGCTTTACAATCAACAAAAATCCCGGATGGGTACCAGATGGTGGATCAGGTGATGAGTTTTTCAAAGGAGTTCCAAGAGTACTAGGCGTGTGCTCCCTAGTCAACAATCCCTATGGAGTATGGAGTCCCGAAAAGTAGATTAACTATAGTTTCCACTATGCTTTTAATATATGTAAGTCTTGATGTAACTATGTTTCGATATATAATAAAGCATTGTATTTGATATTCTTCATTTTTGTTGCTATATGTGTCGTGTGGACATCCTAGGCACACATCTAGTTAGCGCTTGGTATTCTTCGGAAAACTAGGTCTGACATTTAAGATGAGCAAGGTTGACACTACTCTCTTCACCAAGAAGATTGGCAAAGACTTATTTATGTATGTTGATGATATTATCTTTGGTTCAACCAATCAAGATTTTTGTGAAGAGTTTGGCAAGATGATGGCTAATGAGTTTGAAATGTCCATGATTGGAGAGCTTAGTTACTTCCTTGGTCTTCAAATCAAGCAAATGAAGAATGACACATTTGTGAGTCAAGGCAAGTACATTAAGGACATGATTAAGAAGTTTGTTTGCAAGATGCAAAAGCTATTAGTACACCTATGGGGACAAATGGACACTTGGATAATGATGCTAGTAGCAATATGGTGGATCAAAAGTTGTAACGATCTATGATTGGAAGCCTACTCTATGTGATCGCATCAAGGCTAGATGTCATGTTTAGTGTATGCATGTGTGCAAGATTTCAAGCCTCGCCTAGAAAAAGTCACTTGAAGGAAACAAAGAGAATATTGAGGTATTTGAAGCATACACAAGATGTTGGATTATGATAACCTAAGGGGTCAAACGTTTAGTTGATTGGTTATTCGGACTCCGATTATGCGGGATGCAAGGTTGATAGGAAGAGCACATCGAGCATATACCAATTGTTGGGAAGATCACTTGTCTCATGGTCATCAAAGAAGCAAAATAGTATAGCATTATCAACCATCAAAGCCGAATACATATCCACCGGTAGTTATTGTGCTCAATTGCTATGGATGAAAGCAACTTTGAATGACTTTGAAATCAAATTCAAACAAGTGCCATTGCTATGTGATAATGAAAGTGCCGTAAAGCTTACCAACAACCTGGTTCAACATTCAAGAATAAAGCACATCGACATAAGGCACCATTTCGATCAACTTGCCGACATTTTCACCAAGCCACTTGATGAGAAGAGGTTTTGCAAGCTAAGGAATGAATTGAACATACTTGATTTCTCCAATATGAGTTGAATGCACCCCACTTATATGACTGCCTCTCCTTTGACAAAGCAAAGGTAAAATTGTTTGGCATGGCATTCATATGTTGCTAAGGACATGTCTAGTGCATATAGACATAATAAGTAGTAAATTGGAGCATTCATGAAAATCAAATGAATTTGATGCTTATATGGTACCACTATTGCTTCTATGCTTCATATGATCTAGTGGTAGCATATGACATGTTTGTGGGCTTGCAATCCTAGTGTTTGATCTAGAAAATGAGCTATAAGTGTTTAACTCAACATTGTCAAGATAACCCTTGCAAGAGGTGTGAAGAAGCTTGCCATTGGATCAAACTAAGTTAAATATCTTTTGCAAGTGATCTAGATTGAACCAAATAAATTAATGATCCTCACATGAATGTATTCACCCCATTGTTTGAACATGACTAACTCACCCTATTCACAATTTGACCATACCTTTTGCGTTAATTAATGACAAAGGGGGAGAGAGTCACAAAGATGTTGAAAATATAACAAAGTAAGGGGATCAATTAAAATTTAAAGCATACAAGTAGGAGGAGCAAGCTCATAAACCAATTGTTGCATTTGAATGTGCATTTACATATGACTTGCTTGCATTGCACAAGTTTTTAAATTTAATATACATGCTTGTGTGGTGTATGTTAGTTATAGAACTTGAATGGTGATGTGAATACTAGCATGCATAGGTAGTAGCTAGATATGTAATAATTGTTGTTTTCACAAGTGGTACTAAAGCCTTGCTTATAATATTGATCTCATGAGGTATCTAGTGTTTGTGATGTTTACATGTGGAGTCTTGCTACTCATGATGCTATGGATAGTATAATTTCTGCACTCCAATGGTATCACGCTTCAAAGGTCCATTCTTTATACCTTAGCATCATTTGGTAGACATTACTCTCCCACAATTTCTATCCATGCATATGTGCAAAGCTTTAAACTAAACACACTTGGCACATATGTAGGGGAGCTAATGTTACCAAAATCAAATTTGTGGTGATTGTCCAATCTTTATTCATGAACAAAATGTTTTGACAAGCTCAAATTCAAAGCTTAATTGAATATCTATATTTTTGAAAGGTTGTCATTAATTACCAAAAAGGGAGAGATTGAAAGCCCTAGTTTGGTTTTGGATAATTGATGAAACCTAAGTGTACTAACCTTTGTCATCAAGTATTGAATGTGAGCTAGGTTGGTACACATCAAGTGGTAGAGCTAGATGATGGCCATGGTGAGGATGATGGCCAAAAGATGATCATGTGCTCCTCATTTGAAAAAGAAGAGAGAAAACAAAATGGGCTCAAGGCAAAGGTATAACCTATAGGGCCATTTTGTTTTGGCACTCAAGACACCATAGAGGGTGTGAGTATATTTAGGATAGATAGCTGTACTATGAAGAGAGGAAAATCATGGTAATTGCGGTTATCAAGTGCCACTAGGTGAAGTCATACATGCATATGCATTAGGACCTAGTGTGCTAACATTTAACCCTTGAAAAATGCTTTGAAAAATGCTAACACATGTGCACAAGTGGTGAGACACTTTGGTGTTGGAGCACGGAAGCAAGGGTGAAGAGATGGCGAAGAAAAGAGGTCACTCAGAGGTGACCTGACGCTGACTCCGAAAGAACTGAACGCGTCCAGTCAGTTGACTAGGCGCGGTTCAGCGGGAGGAGCTTGACCGGACACTGGGCATGTCCAGTCACCCTGGATCGGATGCATTCGGTCAAGGTTGGAGCTCTCTAGAACCTCTCTATTCCATGATCGAACGCAAGCGCGAGCGATGGACCGAACGCATTGGGAACACTGTTCCCGCATCCGATTGAGGCGACTTGGTAGGCGCACGGCTGAGCAGAGTAGATCAGACGCTGGGCACATCCGGTCACCCCTGACCAAACGCGTCCGGTCATGATTTGGCACTCTCGGGAGCTCTTTGGAAACGATCGGACGCCAAGGCACAGCACGTCCGATCTATCTTTAACAAGCACATGAAGTGAAATAGCTATTAGGATCGAACGGGTGACGTTGAATCGTGAGGACTCATGGACGGCATCTGGTGACCGGACGTTGCAAGCAGCGCGTCCGGTTGGCCCGACTGGCGCGTAAGGTCAGGCCCCCATGGGCATAATAGCTAGTGGACTTGAGGGTGGACTATAAATATGTTTTGGCCGGCCCCAAGGGAACTCTCTTGGCATTGTGACATACTTGACATCCCTTTGAGCTGAGTATACTCCCTCCCACTCATCTCCTTGCTTGGTTGTGAATCCAAAGTGAGATTGAGTGATTCCAAGTGCATTTGCTTGTGAGATTGCATCTAGTGGCACCTGGGGATCATTGTTGCTATGGTTTTCTTGTTAGTCTTGGTGGTTGCCGCCACCTAGATGGTTTGGAGTAGCGGAGGAGCTTGGCACTTGTTGGTGATTGTTCGTGGCCGGCTCTAGTGATCTTGTGAGGGGTATTGCACCTTCCCCGGCGAAGAGCCATAAGGTAGCTCTAGTAAATTGCTTGTGTCATTGAGTTACCCTCACTTGTAGGTAGGTTCTTGTGACGCCTAAGTGTTGGGCTAGGTTTGTGAAACACTTATTAGCCGCCGAACCACCAAGTGTGTGGTGGACACAACGAGGACTAGCTTGCCGGCAAGCAAGTGAACCTCAGGAGAAAAATTGACGTGTCATCTTGTCTCCCTTGGATATTCATTTGGTATTCATATTGTGATTGATTCATCTCTTGCCCGGCATTGGTATAATCACCTCTACACTTCCTCTTTACTTTATTAGTTCATATCTTGTGTAGTTGAGTAGCTTTAGTTGTAATTATCTTATTAGCTCACTAGTGTAGCTTTAGTGACATAGCTCTTGTGTGTGCCATAGAGATCATAACATACTAGAATTGTGGTAGGTGGCTTGCAACACAAGTAGAGCTAGAACAAAAAGCTTTATCGCTACTTAGTTGACTAATAGGTTGCTCTAGTGTCTTGTAGAAATTTTTAATTAGGCTATTCACTCCCCTTTAGCCATTTAGGACCTTTCAGGTGGCCAGCGTCCTCAGCCCTCATCGACATGGCGTGGGTTGCACGGCACGGTTCCTTTCTTTGCTCTCCACCATAGGGCCTATTCTCTCTACGCTATCCATAGCTCTATAGAATAGAGCGACAATGAATATGGGAAAGAATGAGGAGTGGGTCCCATGCGTCAGTTCCAGTGGAATAGATTTGAGGACTTTGATTTGAGGAGTGCCGTTGGAGTAGCTATAAAAAACTTGGTTAAAATAGGAAGAGCTCTCAAATCAGGGCCTTAATTTGAGGACTTCTGCTAGAGTTACTTTCCGTGTTCTGTGTTTTGCGTGATTAATATTTGTGAACCTTATTAGTTGTTGACGGTAGTTAACACTCATCATAAACCGTTAATGTAACTTGTATAAGTGCATGAAAATGATCACCAACATAGGTTTAGGGGTTTAAACTGACAAATTCCATGAGTTTTGGTGAATCTGTGTTTTCTGCAGGGTTTATCTAGAAAACCGTCAAGGTGGACCTAATCGTCAGAATTAATCATACTTATCTGCGACGTAACCAACACCAGAGGACTCTAGAAAACACTAGAAGGCAACCCGCTTTGACAGAGTTCGAGAAGACTCTAGAAGGGGCCAGCCGGCCTCCCCCTAGGCCAGCTGGCCTGTGGGTCCCACGATTCAGTCTCTCCTTTCTACATTGGTTTCCTATCGCCTTTGAGATCGCATCTACGCCATTGCTCAAGGTTTGATTTGAGGGTCTAGATTTGATGTCTCCCCCAATATATAGCAGCCCCTACCCCTCTTCCTGAAGCCATTCTGAGAGCAAACCTGAAACCCTAATTCATATCCTCCTCATCAGGATCAGAGCCAGCTATCAAGAGAAGATTAGTCCTCCATAAGATCTAGTCTTGTATTAGAAATAGAGAGATAGAGTGTGAGGGAAGAGTTTGGAGGAAGTACCGGCCTGTCGGTACTCTCCCTATGGCTTGTACCCTAGCAGAATCAAGTTCTTCATGAGCCTGCTTCTAAGATTTCTCTGGTAACCAACCTCTAATTCAAGTAAGTAACGTGTTTATATTGTTCTTCAAGTTTGTGATTCTTTTTGAGTACTTTAGTCCTTGTCATTCCTGGGTTGAAGTAGTATTCCTAGTGTAAGCATGGTGCTTAGACTCGGTTACTCGTAGATGTGCCCTACATTCTGGATCAGTGGTAGCTCGCGAGGGTGACTCTTATAGCCTCGTTGAATCCTCTGTAGTCCACCTCCCGTTTGTAGGCCGAGCAGGATTTAGTTACTATAGGAAACATACTCTGCCTGTGTTTCCCTTAGTAATATCCCCAGAATTGAACAATAGAAGACATAGCTTACCGAAGTTAGAACTAGAAGACCTTAGTGATCTCCTTTATACCCCTGTTATCTCATTGCTACTCTGGGTTAAGTTAGACGTATACATGTTTCCCTGTGGATATGATACTTGGAATACTTCTGGGTTAAAGCTACAGCGGTATCCATGTACTTGCGGATTTATTTGTGTGCGTTAATAAATACCAACAAGCTTTCTGGCACCATTGCCGGGGAAACAGTTGCTGAATTAACTTCGAACTAGCTTAACCTTGTATCTTTTATCTTTTTATTCTTTTCTTATTTTTCATTATGGATTCCACTCCTATATATCAATATGCTAAGCCCACGAGCGCAAGCCTAGAGCCACATGTTGGCAAATCTTAATGTTGCTACTAGGTTTGTTAGTCCCTAGCAACAACGCCAGAAATGTTTGCAGGTAATTCTTATGTCTATTGGATAATTCCGCAAGCGCACAGAATATACCGCTGTAGCACTTCACTTAGGAGTATTCCAAGCTATCATTATTTATTTTTATCCCAAGGGAAAGTGGTAGCTAGGAATGATAATAAAAGAGAGATCCTTAGGTCTACCACAACTTTGTATCAACTAGTGTCAGGGGGTAATCGAAATATGGTAGGAAGGGATAATGCAATAAGACAAGCTAAACATAACTAGTAGAGTATAGCTAGGTGGGAGGACAACGAGCGAGAATAGGACTCCTGTGATTCAAACTCTACCCTTGTGAACTTAACTTAACACACAGTTGAAACATCTAGATTGCTACCTTACAATAGGTATGCTAGGCGATAGTTGAGACAATAGGGGATATAACCCCTACCCGAAGCGGCTATCCTGTTACTGGGGCCTTACCTTTTAAGAACTTGCCTAAAAACATGTGGTGGAATACAAAGACTAGACAGGGCTGTCACCACCTGCTAGCTACCACAAACAATCCGTGCAACAAGCGATAACCAAAGGCAAGATAGAGTATAAGCACCACGCTTACACTGTCTCTCACTACTCTAGTCACACGTGTGAGCTAAACTAGAGCACCCTATGACAGGTAATGATCGCATACAAGAGTGGGTTACAGGATCACAATCTAGTATATAACAACTATATGCTAAGACAAGACACAACAATACTAAAACAAGTATAATATTGCACAAAGTAAAGACTGAGTAAAGTAAAGTAAGAATAATATATTGAATAAGTAAAGTCTTATAAAGAAAGGAAAGGTATAAGAGCTATACCAGACTCTCCAGAAGACAACTCCGGAAACACCGAGCAAGCTCGACTCAACTCTAACTCTCACGCTAGACTAAACTACTACTATGAGAGTGGAACTACACTAATCTTCACTTGTAGCTTGAACACACAACCGGAGAATGCCATTTCTTCATCGAACGCTACATGAGAAAAGACAACAAGGGCGAAAAGAAGGAAGCCAACCAGAACAGAGATGAGGACAATCAAGGAGATAAAGGATTCTAGAAATCCAAGGGAACGGTAGCAGTAATCTTCGTCGGTGTCCCAGGATCTAGGAGCAAGCACCAGGACAAGCTAGCCCTACGATCCATCATAGCAGCAGAACCAGCTACCCCCAGGTTCCTCAATTGGTCTCAATATCCAATTCAATTTTCAAGAGATCAATGGACTAGCATGGGAAACGCTGGACACTATCCTTTGGTTCTGGATCCAACAATCACCGGAATGACCGTCACAAAAGTTCTGATCGATGGAGGAGCAGGCCTCAACATCATATTCTCCGAGACACTAAGAAAGATGGGACTAGATTTTGCCGGTATGATCATTCCAACAAGTGTTCCTTTCTATGGAATAGTACCCGACAAGGCCGCAATGCCACTCGGACAGATCACTTTGCCTGTTACATTTGGAACCCCCACCAACTACCACACCGAGTTCATCAAATTTGAAGTAGCAGACTTTGAATCTTCATACCACGCCATACTTGGAAGACCAGCTCTAGCCAAGTTCATGGCAATACTGCACTACCCGTACCTCTTGCTCAAGATGCCAGGACCCCATGGTGTGCTCTCGCTACGAGGTGATTTGAAGCGTGCCTTTGACTGTGATGTTCAAGCAATCCAAATTGCAGCTAAAGCACAAGAGGTCAAAGGAAGGGAAGAGATCGCTACAGTCACAGGGGAAATCAACCCGGAAGAGCTAGAGATCCCGGCTAAAAGACCTAGCTTCCTTGTCCCACCCAAAGAAGCAGATATCAAGCAAATCGACCTAGGCACTGGTGATCCCTCCAAGACGGCGACCATCAGTGCGCACCTCTCTGAAAAATAGGAACTCGCGCTCACCAACTTTCTTCGGGACAACAAAGATATCTTCGCATGGAAGCCGGCCGACATGCTAGGTGTCCCGAGAGAGTGGGCTAAGCATAGAATTGATGTCAATAAAGGTTCCAAACCAATCAAGCAGCGATTAAGATGTTTCTCCCCTGACAAGAAAGCAGCAATCAAGAAGGAAATCACAAAATTATTAGCTGCCGGCTTCATTAGGGAAATTCTACATCCTAACTGGTTAGCTAATCCAGTATTAGTGTAGAAAAAGAACACGACTGAGTGGCATATGTACGTCAACTACACAGATCTCAACAAACATTGCCTGAAGGACCCTTTCGGGCTACCGCGCGTTGACCAGATTGTTGATTCAACAGCCGGATCTGCTCTGTTATCCTTTCTTGACTGTTATTCAGGATACCATTAGATTGCACTATGAGAAGAAGATCAAAGCAAAACATCGTTCATCACGTCGTTCGGTGCCTACTGCTACAAGACCATGTCGTTTGGACTCAAGAATGCTAGAGCTACCTATCAGCGAGCCATCCAAACATGCCTGGGCGAGAAGATCAGCAAGAACGCGGAAGCATACGTCGACGACGTGGTAGTCAAGACAAAAGAGCCTGATATGCTGATTGAAGACTTAAAACAAACCTTCGAGAATCTGAAGAAATGGCAATGGAAGCTCAACCCAAATAAGTGTGTTTTTGGAGTACCATCTGGACAACTACTCGGTTTCTTGGTTAGCAATCGTGGGATTGAAGCAAGCACAAAGCAAATCCGAGCAATCATAGAAATGGGCCACCCACATTGTGTCCAAGATGTTCAGAAGCTGGCGGGTTGCATGGTAGCCTTGAATCGCTTCATCTCTAGACTCGGTGAGAAGGGGCTCCCTTTTTTTAAACTCTTGAAGAAAACAGGCAAGTTTGAGTGGACGGAGGAAGCCAAGGACGCTTTTGAAAAGCTTAAGGCTTACTTAACCACCTCACCTATCTTAACTCCCCCAAAGAAGCATGAAGACGTAATGCTGTACATCACAGCAACCAACATGATGGTTAGTGCAGCGATAGTCGTGGAGAGAGAAGAAGAGGGACGAGTGTACAAGGTACATCGACCTGTCTACTACATCAGCGAGGTACTGTCAGATTCAAAAATCCAGTACCTGCATGTGCAAAAACTCCTCTATGCCCTCCTGATCACCTCCCGCAAGCTCTGACATTACTTCAAAGATCACAAAATCACGGTGGTAACTAATTTTCCACTCGGGGATATCTTGCACAACTGGGATGCAACCGGACGCATATCCATGTGGGCAATAGAACTCAGAGCACTCAACATCGACTTCACTCCTCGTAAGGCCATCAAATCTCAGGCACTCGCAGATTTCGTAGCCGAGTGGACAGAACTCCAGTAGCCAGCACCAGATGCAATCCTTGACCATTGGAAAATGTACTTTGATGGATCACTCAAGCTAGGTGGTGCAGGGGCCAGAGTCCTCTTCATTTCACCAGATGGGAAACAACTCAAATATGTTCTTCAAATCCTATGGCAAGCCATAAACAATGAAGCAGAATATGAAGCTCTTATCCACGGGCTCCGGATAGCTATTTCACTTGGAGTCAAACGACTACTCGTCTACGGTGACTCAGCAGTAGTTATCAATCAAGTCAACAAGGACTGGAACTACACCAAAGACAACATGGGCACTTATTGCGCTGAAGTATGCAAGTTAGAGAAACACTTCCAAGGCTTAGAAATTCTACATGTCCTGCGGGATTCAAATGTTGCAACAGATATCCTTGCAAAGCTCGGATCGGACAGGGCAAAGGTCCCACTCGGTGTATTTGTAGAGGAGCTTACTGCCCCCACTATCAAACAACCCGGTGCGATAACCCCTGAACTCCTAGCTTTAGGATCAGAGGGGAGGAAGGTCCCGATGGGTGTCGAACAACCTAGCGAGATAACCCCTGAACCTACAACACCATGCACTCAAGTATTGATAATATATCTCCAGCATGGACCCAAGTCTTCATCGACTACATTAAAGAGAACAAACTACTAGGAGACAAGGAAGAAGCCACCCGAGTTGTTAGAAGAAGCAAGAATTATGTTCTGGTAGGAGACAAACTCTACAAAAGAGCTGCTTCATCGAGCGTACTACTCAAGTGCGTTGCATCAGAAAAAGGAAAAGAAATTCTTGATGAGATTCACTCAGGTTGCTACGGCAACCATGCAGCCTCTAGAACATTGGTAGACAAGGCCTTCCGTTCTGGGTTCTATTAGCCAACTGCCCTAAAAGATGCTGAAGAACTCATTAAGAAGTGCAAAGGATGCCAGATGTTTGCAAGACAAGCACACGTCCCAGCACACAACCTTATCTGTATCCCGCCAGCATGACCTTTCTCTTGCTGGGGGCTAGACCAAGTAGGACCTCTCAAAAGAGCTAAAGGCGGATTCAAGTACATCTTCATGGCCATCGACAAGTTCACCAAGTGGATCGAATACAAACCACTCGTCAAGTACAGTGCAGCCAAGGCGATCGAATTCATCCAAGACATTATGCATCACTTTGGAATGCCTAACCGAGTCATCACAGACTTAGGCTCTCCATTTACCGCCATTGAGTTTAGAAGCTGGGCACAAGACTGCGGGATCAGTATCAACTACGCATCGGTTGCTCATCCTCAGGCCAACGGACAAGTAGAAAGAGCCAATGGCTTAATACTTGCCAGATTAAAACCAAGGCTATATGAAGAGCTAGAAGACTACGGATCAAAATGAATTGATGAGTTACCTAAAGTAGTTTGGGGTCTAAGAACTCAAATCAACAGAGCTACTGGGTACTCACCGTTCTTCCTAGTATACGGATCCAAAGCCATATTACTAGTAGATCTAATCTGGACATCTCCAAAGATAGAACACTATGATGAAGGAGAGGCCGAACACACACAAAGACTTGAATTGGATAGCACAGAAGAAGTCAGAGTCAATGCAACTTTGCAATCCACTCACTACCTCCAAGGATTGAGGCGTCACTACAACAAAAGCACCCAACATCATTCATTTCAAGTTGGTGACCGTGCTTCGTCGTATTTAGAAAAATGACAGATGACACAAACTACTCAGTCCATGGGAAGGCCCTTACATTATGTCAAAGGTCAATGGGCCAGGAACGTATGAGTTGATGACACAAGACGAAATACCAGTCAGAAATACATGGCATATAAGCCAACTCCGAAGATTCTACGCTTAAAGGACTAGGAACCCTTCCTTACCTTTAGAAGCACATGTAAACAAGATTCAAGGATTACTATGAATAAAGATATCGCTTGTCTCCAACATCTTGTTCTACATATGTCCGACTTTCCTGAGTTATTCAACCTGGATGACAGTACAAAGGCTCCTAAGCCTATACACTCGCCCTTTCCCGAGTTATTCAACCTGGATGAGAGTGTTGGCGGTGCTTAACGATGATTTTATACTGCCAGCATAGGTCCAAAAAGGAGGGAATTGGACACTTTCATACACATATACTTTTGCTATTAACCAATTTCCACTTGTACTAGAGATTTTGATGAGTAACAGGAAACTATGCCGGAAACAAGTGGATTGCAGCAGAAAAGGCACCATTCGCGAAAGCGCAAAATAGCAAAAGAGGGGAAGAGGCCCAGCTCAGGACCAAACCAGGGCAAACCCACCTCGACACCAGAACCAGGACCCACCAGTCATCCAGCAAGGCGAAGGAGAGGCGGGTGCACCCCCCCTCTGCCATCTGGGCCCGGCTTTGGCTGGCGGTGCGGTCATCAAGAGAGGGCTGGCGGTGTGGGGTGTATCCGGGGAATATTCCCCCCAAACCGCCTGTCCTAGCCCTATATAAGGAGAGGGGGTGGAGCTCTCTCACACACACCACACTACACCACTCAAGCTCACACTTGGAGCTCCACCTCTCCCTCAACCTCTCCTCTTGTAGCTTAGAAATAGAGTAGAGAAGTAGAGAGAAGGAGTAGCAAAGCTACCTTGGAGGGCTTGGCTCCTTGGAGAAGGATTTGGTGAGAATAAAGTTCCATCATATTTTGATCCAATTGGCCATGTCTTCATTTTATCAATACAATTGTTACTATGAACTAGAGTATAGTCATGTTGATATATTCTTGATATATGAACTAGCATATAGTCCTTATATCTTGATCATATCATGTTGGCTATATATAGTCTAGTAGTGCACTCATGGTATATGAACTAGTCTATAGTCCTTGTATCATGTTTGTATTATACTAGACTATATTATGCTTCATACCATGTTCATAGTTAGAAATAGAAATATGTCGGGGTGGTGGATCATCATGCCTTCGGGTACGCCCAAGCCTCTTACCTATCGATCCGAAGGGTCGGGGGCCCGGGGGACTTGGGTGGTTCCTATGTATGCGGGCGAGGTGCCCAGGTATATAGGGGTGGGTGGACGCATGGCCCGGTCCACGGTAGTGGGGTAGGTGGCAGGTGGTGACAGCCCTATCCGTCCTTCGCATTCCCCCACGTTCAGCCGAGATGTGGGAGTACGTAAATTGCCACATGAGGTTGCTGGCAGACCAGTACTCGGTGGTCTCCCGATCCATCTCACATAGTTCTAGTTCTAGCTCATCCACATGTATGATTAACTTGTTCATGGTATACAACTGTATTAGGATGTAGCTACTCCTTATTAGGACATTCTTTTATTCTTTATTCTTGAGAGTGGAGTCTCTTTATCGGTGTTTGTGTGTGTCCACTATCTACAACGCAACTGTTTACCCCTGCTTGATCATCTGATTATTATGCATGTATGACTGTCTTGTTCATATCCATAATAGAAGTCTTATTCACCATGCCTTCCTATGGGAAAATATAAATATGACCCTTAGAATACTCACTAAGGCAAAATGCTACAACGATAGATCCGTACGCTTGCGGATATTATCTGTGACTATTAAGGTCTATCGGTTGACATTCTTTAGTATGACCTGAGGCTATTGGACCTAAACCATCCATGCCCTGACGGTCATGCTAAGGATTGACAACAGAGAGTACAAAGGCTCCAAAGCCTATACACTCACCCTTTCCCGAGTTATTCAACCTGGATGAGAGTACAAAGGCCTCTAAGCCTATACACTCGCCCTTTCCTGAGTTATTCAACCCGGATGAGAGTACAAAGGCTTCTAAGCCTATACACTCGCCCCTTGCTGAGTTATTCAACCCGGATAATACACTTGACTTCTCGGATAAACTGTCTTAAAATAAAACAAGGCAGCAACATCCATAGAAGGCCAAGACGGCCAAAAGAATTAAGCATAAAAAACAAATCATTTTTACAGGATCCGCACACAGGGACTTAATGTTCAGGGGTTTTCTGCACCAGCTGCCTCAACTTCTATGTCGATCTACTGAGCTATATGAAGGGCAATCCCATCTACCTCCGGTTCAGCTCTCTCAGCAGCCTCGACAGTTTCTGGATCTTCAATTTCTTCAAGCAATTTATCCAGAGAAGCAGAAGGCGCCAGAGCCTGAACATGGGAGAGGGCGAACCGCAGGCACTGCTGGGCAGCATGACGAACGAAGTCTTCAAGGCGAGAAGGGATTAGGGGTATAAATGACCCCCAGGTCTTCCCATCATCTTTTGGCTTCCGAAGAACGTCAGCCACCGCCTTGAAAGACTTCCACAAGTTGGCCTAGTCCCGAGTAGCTTTCTCAAGCCTGACAGAAGTCTCCTACGCTGTCTTCAAAGCCTGAAAAAGATTTTGATCAGCACCACGCCTAATCAATTTGGCCCGGGCAAGTTCTTCTTTAGCCTGCTCAGTTACCTCTTCTGCCTGATTGTGCTCCGTCTTCATAGAATCATTTAAAGCATGAATGTCCTGTGAGAGCCTCAAATTCTCCTTTTGTTCGTCTACACATTATAAAGACAAGATTCAGAATCAAAAGAACAAGAGAAAACAAGTCGGCAAATAAAAGAACCAGGACAAAAAAGAGCAAGGACTACCTTTGAATTTCTTCTCAAAGAGCTCGGCCTTCTCAGTCATTTTCTGGCCTGTAGTAACGATCTCCTCCTTCCTTTGTTCAGACTCGCCAACCTAGGCTTGAAGAGCCCGTATAGAATCTTCAAGATTTTGGTGATCTGAAGCCCAAGCAGCCTCCTTCTGGTCCTGCTCCTCCTTCAGATGAGCAATCTCTGCCTTCAGCTAGTCCTCGACTTCCTTTGAAGAGAAGAAGGAAGCCTGGTCCTAAGCAAGGCCTGTTCAACAAAAGAAGTCAGAGAGATGGGAACCAACTGGAGGACAAACACACAAGATAGAGGTACATACCTGAAATTGCCTCTCAAAAGAAGACACCCTAGCCATCAAGCCAGATAGCGATGATGATAGCTCTGTGAACCGATGTCCTGCATCAAACTCTCTTATGACGTTGGCGACCAGCTCTTCTTCATCCCTCAAAATAGACACAGACACCGAGGGTACAAGATTAGCCGCCACCTCCACCGGGCGCATCTCCATATCAATTGGCTCTACCCTGCTGGAGCCCACTACTTGCATCTGCAAATCAGATACAGCAGTAGTGCCGTGCGCCAGGGGCAAGACCACCTGATCAATAGAGGGCTCCCAGTGAGGAGCCGACGCCTCCTCCACTCCCAACTCCGTGACGGTCCGCTCATAGTCTTGAGGCATAGGCGGGGTCAAGACACCATGACCGGGTTCTCCTCTACCTAGACCTCAGTTGAAGCAAGCCCTGGAGAAGGAGTAGCCGCCGACCTAGAGAAAGAAAGAGAGAGGCAACAATAAGAACCACCAGTGCTCACACCGACCAAAAGAACTATATTAGGACTACTCACTTGGACGACTTCTTCTTCGAGCCAAAGACAAATGCCCAGCCTCTCCTAGAGGCAGCAGGGGGCAGCGACGCATCGAGTATGGATGCTCCTGGGGACTTGGCAGCTGGGAGACTTCATCCGACAGGTCGATCAGTAGCCTTTACCAGAGGATTTTGTCCGGCTGGCTGATCAGCAGTTTCAACCGGTGGGCTCTGCTCAGCAGGTTGATCAGCAATCTGAGCAAGCTCTTGGGTTCTAAAGATCAAAGGTCAGATAACTCCTACCAAACACAAGCATGTCTTAAGCAAAGAGAGAAAATAAAAAGGACAAACCGATGCAGAATCAAAGGGACATCTTCCTCCTCATTCGCTGGTTCGAAGAGGTCAACTAGCCGATCAGCTTATACAAATCAGGAAAAAGAAGTTAGCTTCCAAAAAAGACAACAAAGGCATAAAGAAGACTTGCTCACCTAAGAGCATGGTACATGTTTTCATAGTATGAGTACTACGCGGCTTCTTATTGGGAGCTTGTGAGCTGCAGGCGGTCGTGGTCGACGCAAGGGAGCGTTTTCTGCAAGCAGATTCCCCCCAAAGTGTGGCTAGAGAACATAGTCATCGTCGTCTTCCGACTCGTCCTTGCCAGCTCCTCCGCCATCTCAGCACTCGCCGCATCCCCCCGGCGTCATCAGCTCCAGCTCCAGCTCTCTCAGGATTGACGGCCAAGGGAAAATTGGCCATGTCATCAAAATTCCATCCCCATTCCTAAACAAAAACATCGGCACCATCCGGGATAGATCCTCAGGACCAGTGTACTCGAAGCCGAAGTGCTCTCTCACCTTGAGAGGTTGAACCCAGCGATGAATAAAGTTGGCCATGATCCCGACTCTAGTTAGGCCCTACATCTTTGGAGTCTTGATCTTCACCAAGAACGGCTTAATCTTATTGATCTCCTCGGGCATCAAATGCTCCTTCTCCCACCGATCATTGGCAATCGGGCCAGCGTTCGAATGAACAGCAAGGGAAGGAAGCATGTTGCCAGCATAGAACCACTCGGTCCTCCACTCCTTTACAAAATCAACCAGGGTATACTCAAAGTACTCTTTCTGCCTACCCTGGCGAAACTGGATCCCGCACCCACCCAAGACATAAGGACTGGCGGTTTTGGGCTGCGGCTTTAGGCAGAAAAAGTAGCAAAACAAGGTAATGGAGGGGAGGATGCCAAGGAAGGTTTCACAAAAATGAACAAAATAGAAAGATGAAGAACCCCATTCGGGGTGAAATGATTCAAGGAAATAGAAAAATAGCACAAGAACTTGTGCAGGAAGGAAGAAGCAGGAAGGCACAGCCTAGTGCGGATAAATGACATGAACAAGACAATCTCACCAGGAGAAAGGACTGGAACCCGATGCTCCCCGGGTGCCCTCCACTCGGCAAGGCTCTTCTCCTAGATTAGGCCTTGGGCGGCCAGCTCTTGCAGCTCCTCCTCTGTCATGCTCGGAGACGGCCAGTGTCCGGTGGCGGTCCTCATGTCTACGAACTCTTGGTTCTCGATCACCGTGAGTTCCTTCTCCTGATCACCTTCAGTAGCCTTCTTCTTGCTCATAGACCGTGAGCTCTGCCCTCTACCCATGAATTGGTGATGCTCCCCTGATCAATGGTGTATGTGCGGTGGGCAGATGGCAGCAGCGGTGGCAGCGCTGGCAATGACGACTTTTTTCTCAGGAGAGAGGGATTAGGGTTTGAAGGCTCGACACAAAATGTAGTAGAAGAGGAAACGAAGGAGGGGGTTTTCTGCCTTTATAACCGTTAACAGTGGAAACACGGCCCATGCAGCCCGTTGAGGCGCAATGCACAACGCAGCGGTTCAGTTCCTATTTAACCGCATGATGCAACTGATGTGACAGTTGCACACCATTTCACAACGGTCAGAATTCAAACTTATCAGATCCAAGTAATAACAACCCGAATGCCACTACAAACTTTCAGATAAACATATAAGTATTCGGAAGATCACAAAAGGTACTCGGATATCTTTCATACTACTCGGATGAACATTCAAGAGCCAAGAAAAGAAAGGTATACAACACAGATTCAAGACAGGGTTCTTCTTTATTCCAAGATAGTCTAAAGATACAAGATTACAAGCCTTACAAGACCCAACGAATTCGGAAAAGAAAGCAAAAGAAATCATTCAATGTAGCAACAAGGAACCCAGTAGAATTTGACTCTAGGAACAACTACGCGCCACTAGGGTCCAAAGTTGCTACTCTGTAGAACATACTCCACTTGGATGCACTGTTTTCTCCAAAGGAAGAGTTAGGGCCTCCAAGAATGAAGTCAGCAACTCTTAAGATTTAATAGGCTTACCCGAGATGGGCGACTTCCACCGGCAGTAGTCTACCCAAGGTTCGGGTAACTTTTGCAGGAATCAGTCTACCCAAGTTAGCTAAGCCAATGTCATCTTGGATCAGAAGCTGATCTACACCGGACAGTCATCGATAGGGACGAAGAAGCATTGGCATGGCAGTGTCAAGACGAAGAAACACACTCCACATCACAAGGCTTCTTCCACCTGGCACTACAGACCACACGATGCTGAGCTGCTGCGAGACTAGTCTGCTTTCGGTCTCTATCACAAGACCTCTTCCACTTGCAACAAAGCTCCACAAACTTTCTCACTCAAGCCCGGGGGCTGCTCTACTTCACACACCAATATAACCATGGCCATAGATTTCAAGCTCTACGCTACAAACTTACTGGTTGAACAAGCTGCTCACCAAGAGGGTATTTATAGGTCAAGATCGGTGTACATGAACCACGTCCCCCAACACTTTAGGAACAGACTTTTATAGTGAAGAGTCAAGGCTGCATATGAAGTTACAGCGCACTCAGAAGGCATATCCAGGCGAATATTTCAATACTGTGCAACGCATGACTACACCATCTTCAATGCTCAAACGGCTAACTGCCACCCACTTTCTGACAAAAGCAGGGCAGTCATTAAAATACTATAGCTACCTGAGTATATTCCAAGTGATCCTCTATCCGAGTACTTTCCATCGAAAAAGAACTCGGAAATAGGCTTGGGGGCTGCAGAGTACATATCCTTAGGAGAGATTTTCAGTTTTTTCTTCCAAGACATATCAACACCCTCCAACTTTTTGTTCTAAATAGTAAGAGGCTCGGGGGCTACACTCAGTGAGTACGCTTTTTCTTTGAAAAAGGCACATCACCCAAAGGATTCTCCAAGAAGAACCCGGACCATCTCAAGACTGAAGGACCCTCCAACTTTTGTTCCAAACAAGCAAGAAGCTCGGGGGCTACACTCAGTGAGTGCGCTTTTTTCCAAAAAAGTGCACGGCACTCAGAGGATTCATTCAAGGAGGACCACTTCAAGGTTTCTCTTCGAAAGAACTCAGATCAACCTTGTTTCTACTCGGCACGACCAAGAGGAACAAGAAGGCTTCCGAAGCTCAACCATAAAATGCTTAGGGGCTTGTCGATACGGGACCCATAGGGTTCCTCATCGGTATGACTACTGGCAGTGGGCCCTTCCTGGTCTATAGTGTGACAGAGGAGGCGTGGAGCCAAGCTATGATGACTCCGAGAAAAACTAGGATGACCTAGCTAGAACCCAAAAAGGAAAGGACCCTCTGGACATAGTCTAGGACACCTTCTTTGTATCCAACTAGGACTAGAACCGCACCTCAGCCTTTCCTCCCATATAAAGAGAGGCTGAGTGCACCCCTTGTAACAGAGAACAACACACGATCATAATCATCAATCCAACGCAAAGGCTAACGCCGACTAGACGTAAAGGCTATTACTCGATTACAAGGGCTCAAACCAGTATAAATCGACTGTCTCTTGCATTAACCGTCGAGTTCAGCATACGCCAAAGCCCAAACAACTATCCTGGGTACCCTCGTGGTAGGCTATCGGTGGTAAAACATCGATAGAATGCCCCTACAGCGGTAGCATCCAGGTGACTACGGGCCATACCAGTCAGCCCATGGTAGAAACCTTGGATCAAGAGCCAATTTTCTATCCCATGATGAGGACAGGCACGAATGTACTCCTGGAGACGCTCCCATGCTTCGGGAATCATCTCATCAGATTGTTGTTGGAAGCTTGAAATCTTTCCACGAAGGGCGCTGGTTTTGCCCATTGGGAAAAACTTCTTGAGGAACGCATTGGCGCATTTCTCCCAAGTGGTAGCATCATCTTTGTTGGCGTAGAACCATTACTTCGCCTTCCCGAGCAAAGAGAACGGGAAAAGGCGAATGCAGATGGCGTCTGACGTCACACCCTTGATGGTGAAGGTACCACACACCTCCAAAAAGTGTTGAAGGTGGGCATTGGCGTCCTCGTGAGGCTTCCCACAGAACGGGTTGGCTTGCACCATGTTGATAAGTGTAGGCTTGAGCTCAAAAGTGGCATCTCCTAAGTTGAGTTGCGGACCCATGACCACATTAGCAGCCGATGGGGCTGAGAACTCAGAGATTGTCTTTTGGGCCATAGCTTCCTTGAGTGGTGGTGCGGAGCCTCCTTCCGGGAACGGATTTAGGTTTGAGATGAACCTTGCTCGGGATCATCTACGAAATTTCCCGGCAGTTGAAAACCGCTCATACACTGTCTTGATTCGCGATAACGAGAAACACAAACAGGGGTAAGCTCCTACACTAATTGATAACTAAATTGATGGTAAATTTTGGCTTCTAATTTATTAAAATTCCTAGGCTGATGCTTTCCCCGGCAACGGCGCCAGAAATGCTTGTTGGATGTCACACTCCAATAAAAGGACAATATAGAGTGCATACATCTTATGTGCGCCCCAGGAATAGTCGCACACATAAGTCGACAAATTAACAGTAGTATCATCACTGTGTACAATATCATATTATTACATCACGTAGTTCTTAACAAAACAACGAAAAGAGTAACCGACAACTCTCAAACGTGGTGACTTCTCCACAGGGAAGGTCGACTGGTTGACCCGAACCTAGTAATCTTTGGGGAAATCCTCGTAGAAGCTGTCATCTGTTACCCATCCGGGATTTTTATCCAAAAATGAAATAATAACAAGTGTGAGTACACTCGTACTCCGCAAGTATAGTATGAGGATTCATGAGGCTCAAAAAGGATAGACACGGTTGACTGCGGTTAGCACTTTTAGTAGGTCAACATTTTATTATTATATATCATCAAGTTAAGCATAACTCCCTTTTAACCCCCATGATCATATACCATAACCAATTGAATCATATAAATGTCATCATAATACCATCATGAATCATCATAATTAGTCAACATCATAAGTAACCAGTTATTCTGTGAGTTTTCCGGGCCGCTCGTGACCATGAGCATGGCTGTTATAATAGTTTATACACTCTGCAGAGGTTGTGCATCTTTACCCGTGAGTCGTGTTGCCCAATTGCCCGGGGCCCGTCGACACCCTAACACTCCCAAGGTGAGCAGGCAGGGTACACTACGAAGCTTTCCATAGGTCTCTCTAACACGTTAGGGCCGCGAGGTTTCCTCGGCAGGCAGATGTAGGAACCCCCCTTTCTATGGCACAAATCCATCATGGCTATACACATAAGAACAGGGGCAGCCCTATACCCAAAGTGGCAAGCCCCTCTTGCGCCCTTTCGGGTAACCTCTAACAAGCTAGAGAAGATCCTATTACTGAGCTAAAGTCAGAGCCATGTGACCCTCACGGTTACACTGTCAATCCCAGCTTTTGCCGACAGATAAGTCCTTACGTAGGGTTTAGGGCAACCTGATCAACATCACTTGCACCATCACCCTAAAGTTCCACTGTTACCATCAAGTCTCTTTATTGGTTACATTAGTCATAGTGTGAGTCATGTTTAGTTAGAGCACTAGCATCCTACCCATGTGCAATAAAACCCATAGGGATCAAGATACAGGTCATCATTGGCTAGGATGTCCTTATAGTCGAGCACAATTAGACACATGCATAATGAGTAGGTTCTTTAATGAATAGGACATCAAGGTAGGCCCATGCTATACTTGCCTTGGTTCATGAACTGCTGCTGGTCCGGCTGCTCCTCGAAGCACTCCTGGCTCCCAACGTACTCCTCACCGTCTGAACTCGACCAACACGGCATCATACACATTTCAGGAGCATTCATGCATAGCAAACAAACCTAACATTAGAACAATACACCAGCAGTATAAAAACAAGATAGGAAGTTTATGAAAACATTCTACGTCTCACTACGATCACATCGATACGAAGTTCATGAAATTCGGAGCTACAACTCAAAAGTTACGAACTATTCGAGGTTTCAAAAGCTAACTATTAAACTAGACTTAGTTGAGAATTTCAAAAGTCTTTAACAGGCCTAACAGCAGCACTAATGCGTAGGTTATGAAATTACGAAGCTAACGCAAGTTGAACGGATCAAATCAGGGCTAAAACGACGATTTTATAAGCGTTTTAATGCAGTGGCAATTCTGTAAATAAGTTGAACTATTTTCAGATTTTAAATAAATCGAAAAAAAATCGAGAAAACCCATCGGCCCGAGGACTGCGGGTTAATTTTGTGAAAACTGAGGGGCTCTTTAGCAAAAGTGTCTGCGAAGGGGTATCGGCCATCTCTGGCCGTTGGATTAGATCTCGACGGCTCAGATTTAAAAGAGGGGGAGGAAAGAGGATTCCGGCGGCCGGAACAGGGACGGCCGCGGCGGTCCACCATTGCCGGCGGCGAGGAACTCGCCGGTAGACGTGGTTGGGTCCCTACGGGTCATCATTTCGAAAACTGAGGTCACCGGGAGAAAGAGAAGATCAAGGCGACCTCTCCTGGACCTTTAACGCGGCCGGGAGCCACGGCTGGCGTGGTGGCCTCCATGGCCGGCGACGATGAGCACGTCGGCGCTCACGAATAGGGCTCAAAAGGCCACGCTAAGATGAACCAAAAGAACCCGGAGAGAGAGGAGAAGATGGCGAAGCTCACCACAGCGAAAAACGGTGACAAAGGCGAAGCGAGGGCGGTGGTGATCGGCGGCAACAACGGCGGTGGCTCCGACGGTCGCCGCTCGGTGGTTTCTCCGTGAGTTTGAGAGAGGAGGGAAGTGGGGAGTAGCAGGGGGAGCGGCGACGGGTGAGGAGCCCCGTTTTATCAAGCTGGGGTGTGGAGACGCTCCCACGACGCGAAGATCGTGGGCGCAGGGGCGGCGGTTTCGGCCGGCGCGTGCGTCCGCTGCAACGGCAAGAGGGAGGTGGAGATGCTGACAGGTGGGCCCGGCCTGTCAGCGATAGAGAGAAAGAGGGGAACGGCTGCTGCTTCCTCCGCGACTGGGCCGGCCCATTAGAGATAAGAGAGGAGGGAGAGAAGGGAAGGGGCATGGGCCGGCGAGTTTCTGGGCCACAGGCCGAAAGAGAGGGAGAGTGAGAGAGAGAAATAGATCCCCTTTTCTTTTTATTTTGCAAAATTTTGTAAAGGATTCAAATTGAATTTGAATTCCAATTCAAATTCGGTCAAAACCAATCATCACAAAATAAAAGTGCAACAACATGTATGCATCAACATGTCGCTAACCTTACACTTGATTTTAATTTCACAAAAATTATTATTTTCTACATTTGAATGCTCACACATAAATGCATAATTAAACCAATTTTAACTATTTTCAAAGAATGCAAATTTTTGGGTGTTACATTGGAAAATCTTAACATTGCTACTAGGTTTGTTAGTCCCTAGCAATAGCGCCAGAAATGTTTGCACGTAATTCTTATGTCTATTGGATAATTCCGCAAGCGCACAGAATATACTGCTGTAGCACTTCACCCGGGAGTATTCCAAGGTATCGTTATTTATTTTTATCTCAAGGGAAAGCGGTAGCTAGGAATGATAATAAAAGAGAGATCCTTAGGTCTACGACAACTTAGTATCAACTAGTGTCAGGGGGTAATTGAAATATGGTAGGAAGGGATAATGCAATAAGACAAGCTAAAGATAACTAAAGATAACTAGTAGAGTATAGCTAGGTGGGAGGACAAGGAGTGAGAATAGGACTAGTGTGATTCAAACTCTACCCTTGTGAATTTAACTTAACACACAGTTGAAACATCTAGATTGCTACCTTACAACAAGTATGCTAGGCGATAGTTGAGACAATAGGGGATATAACCCCTACCCGAAGTGGCTATCCTATTACTAGGGCCTTACCTTTTAAGAACTTGCCTAAAAACACGTGGTGGAATACAAAGACTAGACAGGGCTATCACCACCTGCTAGCTACCACAAACAATCCGTGCGACAAGCGATAACCAAAGGCAAGATAGAGTATAAGCACCACGCTTACATTGTCTCTCACTACTCCAGTCACACGTGTGAGCTTAACTAGAGCACCCTAAGACAGGCAATGATCGCATACAAGAGTGGGTTACAAGATCACAATAGTATATAACAACTATATGCTAAGACAAGACACAACAATACTATAACAAGTATAATATTGCACAAAGTAAAGACTGAGTAAAGTAAAGTAAGAATAATATATTGAATAAGTAAAGTCTTACAAAGAAAGGAAAGGTACAAGAGCTATACCAGACTCTCCAAAAGACAACTCCGGAAAACCCGAGCAAGCTCGACTCGACTCTAACTCCCACGCTAGACTAAACTACTACTATGAGAGTGGAACTACACTAATCTTCACTTGTAGCTTGAATGCACCATGAATGGAGAGGAGGGTGTGAGCCTGTATTTATAGTGGAGGTGGAGAGGGCGCCACATCAACGATCCGTGTGCTCTTCATCATGCATCCCTTGGATCCACCGCCTCCAAACCGACTTAGAATGGATGATGGGGATTATTTGACATGTGCTTTGCATGCAGGGAGGCGGTGCGCCAAAGCTGAGCTTGTTTGGGTACATAAGGTGGTCGGTCGGCCCCCTTATGATAGGTTGGGCCCACCACTTCCTTCTAGAAGGTGTCCCCACATGTCATAGTGGGAGTTGCATGCTTTGGCTACGTCGGTTGCTTCGTTGTGGGCCTAGGAATCCATGTGCTTTGATCTTTCACCCTTGAACGAAAACACAACTGTGATCGGAGGGTGAAAATTGACTTTGGGAGACTTCTCATGGATCTTGCCACCTTGGCATGGCCTGGAGGGTACATTCCCCGGTCGGGAGACCCCCTAATGTGGGCTTACTAGCACAATTTTCTCTAGATTGCTATGTCTTGCGTACAAATACCTAAAGTACAAGTGGAACTCGTTATTGATAAAAAATATGTTCATGTCATGTTAGTCTTCCTTTGAGACCGAGGCTGTTGACGGTGTTTTGAGTGTGTATTTTCATGGTATTTCCACCATCAACACCACCAAAATCTTCAGAGCCTATCCTAACACCTAGTTATGAGCTGCTCTCATGTTTAAAAAAATTGATTCGTGAACAATCCTTCTCGGGAAAAGGCGATGAAAACCCATACTCACACCTATGGAACTTTGAGCAGACCTGTGCATGCTTGCCTATCATTGGCATGTCAGACAAAACTTTACAATGGAAGCTTTTTCTATTCTCTTTGACGGAAAGAGCTAAACATTGGTACAGTCAAACCGTAGGAAGTATGCAAGGAGATTGGGAAACGATATGCTCTAAATTTTGCTTAAAATTCTTTCCCATCTCTAGAGTAGTCAGCCTTCGAATAGAAGTTCTAACCTTTAAACAAAACAAGGAAGAGCCTCTTGGTGCATCCTAGGATCATTTTAATAGTCTTATCACCATTGGCCTAGATCTTGCTATTACAGACCCGATGCTTCTTCAACATTTTTATATGGGTCTTAGTAAGGATTCTGCTCAATCCCTTAATGCAGCCTCTAGAGGAGCTTTCCTTCATTTGTCTATTAGTGAAGCAAGGACTATCCTTGATAAAATTAGTGGAAAGACTCCCTTCGCTAGCATTCATGATGAACTCTCCAAGAAATAGAAGAAATCATCTCCTGATCAAGAAGAGGAAGTCTTGATAGCCAAATCACAACCATTCCAATCCCAAGATTTAGCTGTCAATCCCAAACCATCAATACCCTAGAATCCTCCAAGGGAAGAAGAAATTCCACCTTTGGAAATCCCTGTTGAGATTACGGATGATCTTTTTGATGCTGATTTTGGGAAAAGCTTAAACTTTCTGCTACTTAAGAGATCTTTGAGTGAATATAATTTAAATCCTCTCAAGAAGGGATCTCTTAGAAAGCGTCTCAAATCAAATCCTTTTGGGGAACATCTAGAAAAACTCAAGGATGGCATGTCAAGTGATGCCATAGAAGGAGAGCCAAGTCATTTTAAAGCCAATCCTATCTTCTCCCCTTCTATGCCCACAACTAATATA
Organism: Saccharum officinarum; assembly: GCA_020631735.1. NCBI lineage: Eukaryota > Viridiplantae > Streptophyta > Magnoliopsida > Poales > Poaceae > Saccharum > Saccharum officinarum. The sequence continues at coordinate 13,804,345 of CM036191.1, read as the reverse complement.
AGTTTTCAACCCATCTCTGAACCCATCCTTGACCCCAATGAATCCCCTGATGCTCTTTTTTCTGAGTCTCATGATGGTCCTAGAAATCCATTAAGAGACCCAAAGCATAGGAATCATGAGGAATCCAAGGAAGACCAAGAAGAGCAATGTCAATGGCTGGACGACATCAAGAACTTATATGCCGCTGAATGGATGGACAAGGCCAAAACCTTAAGCCTAGAACCCAAACCTAATCCAAAGGGTGAGCTTAAGTCAATCTCCTTAATAAACATGACTTGTCCAAGTTTGGAGGAGGCCTTAGACAAGATCAACCTGAGAGTCACCAAGCTAAGGGAAATTTTGGACATTCATGAAGAATCACCCTTGGAGCTTGAAAAGGAAGATGACATCAACGAGCCTAGAGGCTACTTCATGAACACCTCATCAAACCTATGCTCACATAAGAAACTTCCAGAATTGAATTGTCCCTATACCATTGCCACACATAAGATCTTCAACCCTCTCATGCTTCTTGTCCATAAAAACTTTGAAAGGGTGGTTGTAGATGCATTTGTTTATCATAAATATTGCAAATCTCATTGAGTTAGCATGAATCTTGAGATAGGTACATGAAGGTTGGTATTAGAGGGGAACCACTTTACCAACTTGAAGCACATTTCTAAGGTTTCCCAAGGACGAGCTTCTGTCCTAAAACAAGCACTTTCGGGAGATAATATGAGCTTTCACCTTTTGATGTGATGCCTTTGTGAAATGAGCATAGAAATGTAATTGTGAAAATATTCCTTCGGGTATTTTTGTCACAAACCATCCCAGGTTTGAAGCAAAAAGAATGAAGGATGACGACACAAGGTATGTCCAACCAATTATCATGCAACGTTGAATCACATTCACACATGAGAGTTCTATCATCCAAACTTGATTTTACTACAAAATTCAAGCTGGGGGATGGACTTCTCTGAAAAATCCTATGCCATGTTGCTAATTCATCTTGGTTATCTCTACCTTTAAGTCATGCTCAATAACAATCATGCTCTTTCATCTTCAATTGAATAAATCTCTATAATGCTTTCATGCCATCTTTGTCTACCATAGTAAATTTTGGTTTGGAAGTACTGCACATATTTCCAAAGGCTTTTAAATTAAGCATGGTGCTTAGGTTAAATAGCCTCCCTTAATCAAATTACACATGGAGTCTAGTTTGGTTATTGAACTAAAAATTGCTTGTGTAGACACTGGATATTTTATTTGACTAACCCTTGCAGGTAACTCTCAAATCCAATCTGGGTAAGTTAAGGGATGAATTCATATCTAAGGTGAATCAAGCTGAGGAAGTGGACAAACAAATCAATAGGCTATGAGCAACATCAAAGACAACATAGCATTGAGTCTTCCTAAGACTCAAGCTAGGATGCTGATGAGAAGTAGGATGCAACCCACCTCGTATTAGATAGAATATGCCTGCTTCCATTATCTTCAAAAGGACTAGTTCGCACATCGGCAAAAAGGACCAAGATGTCAAGATCAAATAGCAAAAAGATGGCATGACAAAAGGATGATAAAGAAAGGGTGAAACATAGGAGACAAGCTATTCATGAACAAGATACACAACTAGCCAAGCAAGGAAAGCTTCCACAAGGTGTTATGATGCCATCACGCTTCAATGACAAAGGTAACATCTTAAGGTAAATAGCCATTATTTAAAAAGCTTTTCCCTGATTCTGGTATGCACATAAATAAGAAACAAACATGTTTGGGTTACAACTTGTTTGATCCAACCTGATTAACTCAACATGTTTAGTTCTTTAAGCTTGTTCCTAGCACCACTTTCCTGATCTCATAGTCTTAACCAAATAAGCTAAAAAGTGCACATTCTATCTCTGAAAGATGATAGTCATAGTCATATAAAGTTTGATACATTATGAAAACTTGAACAATCCTTCCATGGGTTAAGCCATTCAACCCTTTTGACCAAATGTCTTCTAATGCTACATTCATTCTCAATCTTCTGATCTTACCACCCATGTTATAATTGAACAAAACACATAAATATCAACTTTATCTTGTTCAATATGCCTAAGGTTAGAGAAGAATAAGTAAAGTTTTAGTTCTGTTGGTGTTTTTCCACCAATAGAGCCCATGCACTTGATTTCTACCTTGTCTTTGCAAGCAGGACACACTTCAAGGAAAGTGTGGGAGTTAGTCGATTTTCCAAATTCTACAAGTAAAAGTTCTAAACCTGCAAACATGCACACTGAGCAAGATGCTGCCAGCTTCCACTATTAATGCTCTACTTCAACCTGCTGGACGAGCAAAGAACATGGGTGACACCACCATCAGAAGCGTCACCATACTGAACGACTACATCAACATCCAGCTTGGGGGAAGGCACCCCTATGTATCCAGCTAAGTATTTTCTTTTCTTTAGTTTTACTTTATTCCTTATTAGATATAGTTATATTAATAATAATAGTCTAAAATAATGAAAATAAAATAAAAAGGTGTGTCTAGTTTGCTTGAATTTGGTTTGAGTTGTTAGCAAATAAAGAGGACTCTCTAAATAATCTCTGGACATGGAAATGATGAATAGTTACTCTGTTATAATTCCTTTCAAGTACCTAGTTTTTAGCCTTGAATTCTTCCGAGTTTTGGATAAAATTGTTTTGATATAAGGACCTACTCTGAACTTGAAATTCATGGGTGGCATATGCTTGATCTAAGTCTAGGTAATTGACGGATATGATACAAGACGGTCTGAGCTGCTGTTTATCTTGTTCCAAGTGATACTAGAGTTCTGGAGATTTACTTTTTGAAAACTTAAATTTGCAACATGATGAGTTCCTGTATGACAGAGCTTGAATTCCAACCACAGTCATACATGTTATTTAGGCTATAAAAATTTTCACATATAAGCTGCATGCTTTGCATTGAGTGTTCTCAAGCTTTGTTGACCCTTAGAGACTTGTCATTCTCTTAAAATCAAGATCACGTACACACCATCCAAATATGCACTACTCCTACACTGGGGGTAGGCGCAAAAACATGCTTTCCATTTAGATCCACCCAAAAATGTTCTACTCCTACACTGGGAGTGAACACAAAAAACATGCTTGATAGATTTTTCATCTACCAAATAAATGCTCCATCATTCTTATTGTTATCTCTCTAAAGTTCTATTGCAGAAAGAGACTTGGACTATGAAAAATATATATAAAAAATGAAAAAAAGGGGTACAAAGTTGTCCACCTAAAAAAAAGTGAGAGAGAAAAAACAATGGGTACTTCGATGCCCGTCCTGAGTGAAAAAATATATATATAGCCCAAGTTCTCTCAAATATTTCCATGTTTCAAATGAGCGATATGTTTCAACGAGCAAAGTAGAATTGACTTTCACCATCTCCACCAAATATATCCACTCCACATATATCCATACACATGCACATCTTGATTTGATTGTATGACTCGTTTTCCTGGATCCATTGTTTGACTTTACAATATATGCTTTGCAAGTATGTATCCACTGTCTCCCATCCTATGAGCTCCACATAAGCCTTAGTTGTTGGATGAGAGAAAAGGCAAAATATTCTGCCTTAGTGAGCCACAAAAACCACATTTTGAGTGAAGAGAGAAGGTACATCATTATTTTTGCCTTGGTGAGGATCCAAAAATACCACATATATTGAGAGACTTGAAAGTGTCATACAAAGGAATCTCTAAGTTTTATTTTGAAAACTTATAAAAACTCTGAAATAATGGTGGAATAAAGAACTTGAGACATAGTGCTTGACTTGATCGTTTCTGTCTTTCAATTGCTCAAGACCCACGTGAAGGCTAAGAAGCCCAATGGTTGAAGGTAATACGGGTAAGTTTGAAAGTCATATCAGTTTATTCTAATCCAGAGGAGAATTTTTGATTGAACGCATAAGTACTTTAGAGGCATGAAAGCATTATAGCAACTCCTGATCCATCACTAGGTTTAGCATTGCTCAGGGACGAACAAAGGTTAAGCTTGGGGGAGTTTGTTGACGGTAGTTAACACTCATCATAAACCATCAATGTAACTTGTATAAATGCATGAAAATGATCACCAACATAGGTTTAGGGGTTTAAACTGACAAATTCCACGAGTTTTGGTGAATCTGTATTTTCTACAGGGTTTATCCAGAAAACCGTCAAGGTGGACCTAATCGTCAGAATTAATCATACTTATCTGCGACGTAACCAACATCAGAAGACTCTAGAAGACACCAGAAGGCAACCCGCTTTGACGGAGTTCGAGAAGACTCCGGAAGAGGCCGGCCGAGGCCAGCCGGCTAGTGGGTCCTATGGTTCAGTCTCTCCTTTCTACGTTAGTTTCCCACCGCCTTTGAGATCGCATCTACGCCATTGCTCAAGGTCGGTTTGATCCGAGGCTCCAGATTTGATGTCTCCCCCAATATATAGTAGCCCCTACCCCTCTCCCTGAAGCCATCCTAAGAGCAATCCTAAAACCCTAATTCATATCTTCCTCATCAGGATCAGAGCCAGTAATCAAGAGAAGTGTCGATGTTTCAGACTAGCACCGACGAGTAAATTTGTGATTGCGCGTCTAGGCTCGAATGGTATGCAAGGAAGACATGAGGATGTATACTGGTTCGGGCAGAACATCCCTATGTCTAGTCACGGGCTGCTGCTCGCGTATCTTGCACTAAGTCTGTAGCAGGGGTTACAAACTATCGAGAGAGGGAGAGCTCCCAAGTCTCTGTGAATGAGTGTGTGTGAACATGATGGCCTCCGTTCAGGTGTCCGATTGCTTGTGTTCGATTGGCCTTCATGGGGCGCCCTGCCTTCCCCTTTATAGTCAAAAGGGAGGGCAGGTTACAGATGGCAAGAAGGATAAGGAGGACCAGGAGGAAAAGAAGAAAGGGAAAAACAAAGGAAGGGGTCTTGTACAGCGTCGCCTTCTCCTTCTCCTCCTCCTGTGCAGTCCCATCGCTCCGTGGGTGATCATGAGGAGGATTTGTCATTTAGTTCCTGTCTGTTGCTGTTGTCGTATGCGTGCATCGCCGACCGATCGCGGCACCCCATCTTACCCCTTGGGGAGTCGACCGAGATGGGGCCAATGCCTTGAGAGTCGGGCGAGGTGGGCTAGGCCCTTGTTGGGCCAGATGGCTCTATTCCATCGTGTTTCGCTTATCGGCTGGGTTAGCACTCACGTCTGCTAACCCTTTGCCATTAGGTACCATGATATTTGTATTCGATAGTAGCCCCCGAGCCTAGGAAGGAGTTGGGTACTCCTTCGTAGGTTCCTTCGGGATCATTTTCCTTGTTGCTTGCTTTGCTCCTTCGCAAAGTTTCTTTCTTCTGGTGGGTGCACGCGAGTGCACCCGCCGGGTGTAGCCCCCGAGCCTCTAGAGGAATGGGAGATTCCTTTAGAAGCTTTCTTGCTATTCGTCTGCAACTTTGCCACTGGTCTCCTTTCGTGATGCTGAGCCCTCGAGCCCTCGCGCGCTGCGGGGATCCGGTCAAGGGCTGCTTTGTTCATAATTGATCCTCTTGAGCGTTGCAGTGCCATCCCCCCTTTCAGGGGAGTTTTAGGATGGCCACTGAAATCGTCGTCCAGGCCAGGCCACACATTTGTTGGGCCCTGATGGGCCACGGTGACGTTTTGGGCGCCCCATTGCGGTGCGAAGGCGAAATCTTGTCCCGTAGTGGAGGGGAAAACGAAGCGCCACCCTCGGGGGTCGTGTGATGTGGAGGAGGTGATTGGCCATGTAGTGGGGCACTTTAGGTCGCGGTTTTGGTGCAGGCGCTGGTTGGGCTTCCCCCTGGCCTTATATATGCCACGGTGCGCCACTGCACATTGCCATCCTTCGTTGAGCAACTTGCCCCTTGTGCCAACAATCCTCTCGCTGCCTTTCTCGTCATGGAGCCTGGACGACGCCCATTTGGTGACGCCCCTAGGGACGGGAGGTCCGTCCGGTGTCGCCTGCTCAAGCCGAATGCCTCGTCGTCTGGGTTGCCTGCCGGCGGCACGGCGCAGGAACTAGTGCAGCTCCGGGAGTGCCTTGAGGCTACACAAGCCGCGCTCCAGGCCGCCGATGTGGAGGCAGAGACCGTCCGCGCCCAACTGGCGGACGCCGATGACCGGGTGGCCGGTGGGTTCCCTTGTCTTCTTTCGCCCTTTTTTATTCTCATCAGTCCTATTCTTACCCTGGTTCATCTGGTCCAAAGCTGGAGACAGAGCTACAGGGGCTCCACCAAGCCGCAGACACCGCCACTGGCTATGTGCGTGCCCGGGATGGGCACCGCGAGGAGCGACTCCTCGACATTCCGAACCGTGTTAGGGTCACCGTTGAGTTCGGCATCCATCGCGGGGCGGCGGTCGCCCTAGCGGTGGCCCAAGTGCGGACGGGGTTCGAGCTTCGTCATTTGGTGGGCTTCTCAGAGGGCAAGGCGGCGGCTGATCACGACGAGCTCATCGAGGGCTTCGACGACGCCGCCAATGCTGTTGTCGCCAAGGTGCCCACCATGGAGGTCATCCGCGAGGCCCTTTAGGATGATTCTAGGATCCTTTGGTGTAAGCCCGTGGGGCCTCTTTTAATGAAAACTTGTCATTCTCGCCATTTTTTGGTGTTTTTATACTTTGCGCGGATCCTTTCTGAATTTCCCCTCTCAGGGGTCTCTTCGCAGGTTTGAACTTTGATTGTCCTCCGTATCTCATGCGGCCACGTCGTTAGGCCTGTTTTGCGATGCCGAGCCCCCACGCGTTGTGGGAGTCCGGCCGAGGGTCAGTTTGTCTTTTAATCGACCCCCTCGCATGTTCTTTTGAGAGAATGGAGGGGTTGAGCCGTGCCATGTCTTCCTCATTGGTCGAGACATGGTGCTCGTCAAGTTACTAGCGGGCCAGTTTGATTGGTGCCCCGATACCCTATTTGCAGGGTTTCGGCTGGGATTAGCTGGTGATCGACTCCAAATTCTCTATGGCCGGTCCATATAGTTCTCGAATCCGTTCGACCGGTTCCGAGGGCTCGCAGCCTTTCTTCATGAAAAACCATGGACCATACTCCATCTGAGACTCGAACGCGGATTAAGACGCCCTCGACGCTTGTGCGTCAGGGTAACGGCCGCTAGCGGACCCATCTCTTTCTGCCCCTCACTCTTTGGGTGCCCTAGAGCGGCTTCGAGCCCCAAGTGGGCTAGCCTTCGAACTCCTGGGCTTTTATCGGGCCGTAAACGCTTTGGTTCGTTGGCCTGCTTACCTGCAGTGGCTGCGGCCCGTGGGCAGTCAAGACGGCGCTAGGCACGAGTATCAAGGGAGCGGACTGGGCGGTGGCGTGCTCGCGTGTCCTAGGAGAATAGTGCTTTGACAGGATTGACGGGATTGCGCCCCCTGTGGCCCGAGGTGAGCAGTTCGGCTTCGCTCCTACTTATTAAAGGTGGAAGGGGCTCCCCATCTTCTCTCCTCTACACAAAAACCGCCTCGCCGTCACCCTTGTTTCCATCTGCACCCGGTTTCTTCGCTCGCGCTTCTCCGCCGCCGCTGCTGTCGCTACAGTGAGGTCGAGGTTAGGGTTAAGATTTTGGGCATACCTTCTTCCACCATCGCCACAGCCTTCGATCTTCACCCATGCGGGCCATGGCGATGTGGGATCGCTTGGACTGCACCTCCGAGCATATGGGCGATCTCATCCAGTGCGGGCTCATCCGCTCGTGGATTACCGTCGGCGAGTGGGAGCTGCCTCAGGGCGACGAGTATCTCACGCCGCCGCTCGGGTACGTGGTGTCGTTCGCACACTTTCATGAGTGTGGGTTCACGATGCCACCACATCCCTTCCTGCTCGAGCTCCTCTACTATTGCAAGATCCAGCTCCACCACCTCAACCCCAACAGGATCCAGCACATGGCCATCTTTGTCGCGCTCTGCGAAGGCTACCTGGGGATCGCGCCCCACTTCGAGCTCTAGAGGCACTTCTTCTGCGTCGACCAACAGAGAAAGAGGGAGCACGACCGGGTGGTGGGGACACCCCCGATGGGGTGTGCCAGCATCTGCCTCTAAACCAGCCGGGCCAGGGAGTACATCCTTGTTCGGCTATCGATGTCGAACAAGGGGTGGCACTCGCAGTAGTTCTACCTCAAGAACGTCGCCACTGCCAGTGCGCCGGAGTACGCCTTGTCGGCATTTTCCCTAGAGGAGGGGTGGGGCGCCAAGGATAAGAGCAGGATTTAGGACCACATCACTACCATTCTGCTCCTGAGGGAGAGAGGCCTGCAGGGGCCGGGCATCATTGGGGCCTGCTACTGGAGGAGGGTTGCGCCACTGATGGCGTGCACGCTCCCCCTCCATCAGATGGTGCTCAGCGCTCCGCTCGAGGGGACGGTGATCGCCACAGGCCTGCCAAGCCACCGCCACCTCATCTGTCTACTCAAGGAGACGATGGAGACCATGAAGGACTCGGAGGGGCACGTGATCGAGCCCGAGTTCCCGGTGCTAGGGTGTCCTCCGATGTGTCCGGAGACCGACTTTGTCGAGTTCATGAGTATTCATTCTTTCCTCTTTTCCATAATGTCTCCATATTTGTTTATTGCTCATCTTTGATTGGGATGACGGCAGCCGTCGCACCTCGTGCTCATGGAGCGCCTACGACAACTACTGAGGTACGCGGCCAAGAGGGCGGTGAACCAGGCCAGGAACGAGCAGCAGAGGGACAAGGCAGAGAAGAAGAAGAAGGCAGAGCGGTAGCGGAAGCGGGAGTGCAGCGAGGACACCGACACCACCGACGATGACGACGACGAGCCAAAGAAGTCGGTGTACTTTGACCCTGCCCTAGGGGGTGGAGCTGTCAGGGTCGTGCTCCTTACAGCGTCCGAGTGGGAGAGAGCCGCCTCTGGCCGCGGTAGGCCCTCTTCTGCGGACGAGAGTTCGTCCTCTCACCCAGCGACTGGGGTGGCCACACAGCCTGCCGGTCAAAGCGAGGGCGCTGTTCTGATGGTGACAGACGTGAGCGACGCCACTCTGTCTGAGCCCCCAGAGCAGAGGAAGGCGCTGCAGGTGTAGGAGGAGGCAGGACGCCCTGCCTCGTCTAGCCCTACGGTGCAGACAAAAATCGGTCTCTCTGCGGCGTCTGACCCTCCGGAGTCCCAGCCGTCAACGCAGCCGACTCTCTCCGCCCCATCCGACTCTTCGGAGCAGGGGAGCAGCGTGAAGCGGACCCGGAGCGGAGGGCAGCAGCCGGGCTCCAGCAGGCCGACCCAAAAGCGGCCAAAAGTGGCGAGGTGAGTTTCGCAGTCCGCGTTTTTGTTAGCTCATCGTTCACTCGGGGTTAACCGCTGCACCTTTTCCAGCACTACCATCAGCAGGCTTTGGTGCCGGGGCCGAGGAAGACCCTGTGCCGAGGAGCAGGTCTGACTCCGGCTGGTGCTGCGGCGCCAACTAGGTCACCGTTGATGGTGGCCAGGGAGGAGCGGCCTATGGCAAGTGCGCCGGAGGCGCCTGCGCCCCAAGCTGCGGTGTTGGCGGCGGAGCCGACATGGGAGGAGCTGCCCATTTCCCATGCGGGAGCATCGACGGCGGAGCCAACGCGGGAGGAACAGGCAGCGAAGGATGTGTCTGCATCGCGCGTTGCGGGCGCGGCGCAGTCTAGAGCGACTTCGCCACCACGGGCGGAGGAGCAGGCACTCCAGGTGCAAAGGGATGCGTCCGCTACGTCCCTTGGAGCTGCGGCGGTGAAGGAGCAGGCGCTGTGCTCTTGAGTGTACATACTCCTTATCAGCCCCCGAGTGAGGGCTGACCCTAGGGGTTGGCTAGGGTCAGGTTTCACTATGAACCGAGGGCCGCGAAAAACAGAAGTAGTACGAGCAATTTTTATCAAAAATTCGGTTGTCACATGAAGGTATGTACAACTTGGAACTGCTAAGGGTAAAAGCGACGTAGCTGTTCGATGTTCCAAGCGTTGGTGTAGACTCTGCCACTGGCATCCTTGAGCTTGTAGGTGCTTGGCCGAAGCACCTCTGCGATGATGTAAGGGCCTTCCCATGGCGCTATGAGCTTGTGGCAGCCCTTGTTGCTCTGGACAAGGCGGAGGATGAGGTCCCCCACATTGAAAGCTTGTCCCCGCACGCGTCGGCTGTGATTCCAGCGCAGCGACTGCTGGTACTTGGAGGAGTGGAGGAGGGCAACGTCGTGGGCCTTGTCGAGCTGGTCCAAGGCGTCTTTGAGAAACTCCTTCGCCTCCATCTCCCTATACATCATGACCCTTGGGGCCCAGTAGTCGAGATCAGTTAGGAGGACTGCCTCGATGTCATCGATCATGAAGAATGGCATGTGGCTAGTGGCCCGGCTAGGGGTCATCCATAGGCTCCACAGTATGGCGGGAAGTTCTACCAACCATCAACCACCAAACTTGTTGAGTTTTTTGAATATTCTTGGCTTGATCCCTTGCAAAATCATGCCGTTTGCGCGTTCAACCTGCCCGTTCGTCCCAGGGTGAGCGACGGTGGCCCAGTCGACTCGGATGTGGTGGTCGTCACAGAACCTGAGGAACTTCTTCCCCGTGAACTCGTGCCATTATCGGTGATGATGGAGTTCGGTACTCCAAAATGGTGGATGATGTCGATGAGGAATTTTACGGCTTCTTCAGATCTGATTGTGGTGATCGGCCTGACCTTAATCCACTTTGAAAACTTAACGATGGCGATAAGTAGATGCGTGTAGCCCCTGGGCGGCCTTTTTAGGGGCCCGACTAGATCGAGCCCCCAGACCGCGAATGGCCACATGATGGGGATTGTCTAGAGCGCTTGGGCTGGTAAGTGTGTCTGTCTCGCATAGTATTGGCACACTTCGCAGGTGCGTACTACTTCATCGGCGTCCACCACCGCGGTAGGCCAATAGAAACCTTGCCGGTAGGCCTTTCCGACAAGTGCTCTTGGCCCGGCGTGGTGGCTGCAAATTCCACCATGGATGTCCTCCAAAAGCAGCTTCCCGTGCTTGATGGGGATGCAGTATTGGAGGACGTTGGTGTGGCTTTTCTTGTAGAGATCCCCATCAACGACAATGAAGGACTTAGCCCGGTGCGCGAGCCGCCGAGCCTCCGTCTTATCGGCAGGGAACACCTAACGGAGTAGACTATCGAGGTAGGGCATCCTTCAGTCAGCCTGAGGGTCGGGTTCGGCTGCCGGGTCCTCGTCGACCGCCATGACCACGAAGGTGGCGGGAGCCTCCTCTAGGTCAGCCCCCGAGGGTGAGGGGTCAGCTGTCATGCCTTGGGCGGGTGGCTCCTTGCCGACCCTTCCCGACTCCCCGTATCGGATAGAAGGCTGGAGTTGGTTGCTGGCAAAGACGCCGGCCAGAACAGGTTCTCGGCCGGACGCCATATTCACCAGTGTATCGGCTGCTTTGTTGTCCCATCGAGGAACACGAATCAGCTCCAGGCCGTTGAATTTGTCCTCAAGCCGACGGACCTCTCGGCAGTATGCGGCCATCTTCGGGTCGTGGCAACTAGAGTCTTTCATGACTTGGTCAATGACAAGCTGCGAGTCACCATGAACCTCCAACCATCGAATGCCCAGCTCGGTGGCGATGCGCAGGCCGTTCACGAGAGCCTCGTACTCCGCTACATTGTTAGACAGGGAAGAAGAGACAGATTGTGTATTTCATGCTTACCCCGCACGGTGAGATGAAGATGAGTCCAGCCCCGGCGCCCTTCTTCATCAACGAGCCGTTGACGTACATCGTCCAGTACTCCTGATCGACGGGCGCCGGCGGGATCTGGGCCTCGGTCCATTCTGCGACAAAGTCAGCTAGTACCTATGACTTGATGGCCGTCATTGGTGCGAACATGAGTCCTATGTCCATCAGCTCAAGTGCCCACTTCGCAACTCGGCCCGTGGCGTCTCGGTTCTAGAGAACCTCCCTGAGGAGGAACGAGGACACCACCGTGACTGGATGCGAGTCAAAATAGTGCCGGAGCTTCCTCTTCGTGATGAGGAGAGCATACAAGAGCTTTTGGATTTGGGGATAGCGAGTCTTAGAGTTAGATAAGATCTCACTAATAAAGTACACAGGACGCTGTACCTTGAGGGCATGCCCCTCTTCCTCCCATTCTACTACCAGGGCCACGCTGACCACTTGCGTGCTGGCCGCTATGTAGAGCAAGAGGGATTCGTTCTCGGTGGGAGGGACAAGGATTGGAGCCTTTGACAGGATTTCCTTGAGCTTGTCAACTGCATCCTGGGCTTCCGTCGTCCACTCGAACCGGTCAATCTTCTTCAGAAGACGATAAAGGGGGAGGCCTCGTTCGCCAAGTCATGAGATGAAGCGACTGAGTAACTCGCTGTACCCCCTTAAGGTTCTGAATCGGACCCATATTCATGATGGCCACGATCTTCTCGGGGTTGGCTTCGATGCTACTCTCGAAAATGATGAATCCGAGCAGCATACCCCTTGGCACCCCGAAGACGCATTTTTTGGGGTTGAGCTTGATGCCGTTCTTTTTGAGCCTTTCGAAGGCTAGCTCAAGATTGGCTACAAGGTCATCAGTTTGTTTGGACTTGACTACGATGTCCTCCACGTATGCCTCAATGGTTCGCCCGATGAGCTTTCCAAAGCACCCGAGCATACATCGTTGGTATGTAGCTCCCGCGTTTTCGAGTCCAAACGGCATCGTAACATAACAGTACGAACCGAAAGGAGTGATGAAGGAGGTTGTGAGCTGGTCAGACTCCTTCATCGCGATTTGGTGGTAACCAGAGTAAGCATCAAGGAAGCAGAGGGTTTTGCACCCAGAGGTAGAGTTGACTACTTGATCTATGCACGGCAAAGGAAAGGGATCCTTAGGACACGCCTTGTTAAGGCTCGTGTAGTCAACACACATTCTCCATTTCTCATTTTTCTTTTTTACAAGAATGGGATTGGCTAACCACTCTGGATGATATACTTCCTTGATGAACCCGACCGCCAAAAGCTTCGTGATCTCCTCGCCGATTGCCCTGTGCTTTTCCTCATCGAATCGGCGTAGTCCCTGCTTCACTGGCTTGGAGCCCGGCCTGATCCACCAGGCGTGCTTGGCGACTTCCCTCGGTATGTCTGGCATGTCTGAGGGTTTCCATGTGAAAACATCCTTATTCGCATGGAGAAAGTCAACAAGCGCACTTTCCTATTTAGGGGAGAGGTCAGTGCCGATGCGCACCATCTTCCCCTCGGAGCTGCTAGGGTCGATGGGGACCACCTTGGTGCTCTCAGCCTGCTCGAATGAGCTAGCCGCCCTCTTGGCTTCGGGCGCCTCCTCGGTGTTGACTTGGTGGATGGCTGGGAGCCCCTCGGAGGCGATGACGGCTGAGGCAAACTCGCAGCTCTCCACCTCGCACTCGTAAGCGTGTTAGACAGAGGTGCCGACGATGATGATGCCATTCGGTCCTGGCATCTTTAGCTTGAGGTAAGTATAGTTGGGGATGGCCATGAACTTCACATACATTGGATGTCCTAGGATGGCGTGGTAGGTCCCATGGAACCCGACCACATCGAAGGTGAGGGTCTCCCTCCTAAAATTGGAAGGAGTCCCAAAAGTGACAGACAGGTCAATCTGTCCAAGTTGCACTGCCTGCTTCCCCAGCACAACGCCGTGGAAGGGCGCTCCGTCCGGCTGGATGCGCGTGCGGGTGATGCCCATGGCATTGAGGGTCTCGGCATAGATGATGTTGAGGCCATTGCCTCCATCCATCAGCACCTTGGAGAGGCACTTCATGCTGACGAGGGGGTCAACCACAAGTGGGTACCAGCCCGGGCGTGGGATGCTGTCTAGGTGGTCAGCCCGATCGAAGGTGATGGTAACGTCGGACCACCGGACACAGTTGGGGACAGCCGGCTCCACCTCGTAGACCTCCTGGCGCTCAAGCTTCTGCTAGCGCTTAGGAGCATAGGAGTTCGGCCTGCCAAAGATCATGAGGACCCCGTCCTTGTTGGGGTAGATGTCGTTGTCCTTCTCCCCGGCGCCGTCCACCGGGACCTCTAGCTTCTTCTTCGGCTCTGGCTTCTTGGAACCCGCCCCCATGAATCTCCTCAGAAGCCCGCAATCCTTCATTGCGTGCTTGATAGGGTAGGTGTGGTGCGGGCACGGAGCTTTCGAGTAACTTCTCGAAGTGATCCGAGGTGCCCTCGGCGGGCACCTTCTTGCCCTTGCGATCGGCGGCAGCAACGAGTGAGCTCTCGTGCCGCTGCTTGTTCCTCTTCTTTGGGCCTGAGCCGCCCTCGCCAATGTCGGTGTCGTCACGTTTGGCCTTGCCTTTGGGGCGGCTGAAGATCGCCCCAACCGCGTCCTTGCTAGATACGTGGCTGGTGGCGATGTCCAGGAGCTCCTTAGTGGTCCTCAGGACCTTGCGCCTAACAGGAACGCGCTGATGATGTCGGCATCGGCGATGTGGGGCAGTTCGTGGCACTTCCATGAGAAGCGCCGAATGTACTCCCGGAGTGACTCGTCCGGCTTTTGCTGGCAGCTCTTGAGATCCCAAGAGTTCTCCGGGCGCCGTACGTGCCCTGAAAATGACCGACAAAGGTCTCTCTCAGGTCGGTCCAACTCTTGATGGAGTTGGACGGGAGGTGCTCTAGCTAGGATCGAGCCGTGTTGGCCAGGTACAGAGGGAGGTTGTGGATAATGAAGTACTCATTATCCGCACCACCGGTCTGGCACGCGAGCTGGTAATCTTCGAGCTAGAGGCCAGGGTTCATTTCTCCAGAGTACTTGGCAATGCTGGTTGGCGGTCGGAAATGCTGCGGGCACGGCAAGCGGAGGATGTGCCAACTGACAGCCTGAGGCCCCGGCGGTGGAGGACTCAGGCTTCGGTCCTCCCTCGGGTCGTAGCGCCCATCGCGACAGGCACTGTAGCCGTGGTGAGGCTCCTGCGGCCTATTGCCCTGTTCGCGCCTACGGGCATTCAGGACAACTCGGGCGTCCTAAATAGAGTCGACCTGTTCCTGGATAGGAGGCAGATTGGCACCCGCTATGCCTTTCAGGAGCTAGTGGGCAGACATATCCCCGGCGTTCGCTCCCGGTGGTGCATGTTGGCTGGCGTTGAGCCCCTGTCTTCGTGACAGGGAGCTCTTGGCCTGTTGTGCCACCGCGTGCTCGAGTAGCTCACGGATCTCCTGCTGGGCCTTGCGTCCTTCGGGAGTCGCTGCCGACAGGAGCCCTCGGAGTAGGGCTGCGGCTGCTGCGATGTTTTGGCTAGCTCGGGCGAACTGCGGCGGATGGTTGTCGTCCTCCACGATCTGCCGCTGCACCTCGCGGGCCCACGCACGAGCATGCTCGCCCCTGGCCTGGTGCTGCGTGATTTCCTGCTCCAGCAGGTCGTCCTCCTACTAGAGCTCACGCCAGGTCTGCTGGAGCTCATGTTGTCGCACTTGCAGCTGGCCGAGCGTCAGCGGCCCTATCAAGGGGGCATCCCCAGCTGAGGCGAGGCTGACTCGGCCAGTGGCATACCGTACGAGGGGACCTCTTGTGGGGTCTCACCCGAGTCGCTGGCATCGGTGACATGGCCGTCGGGGGTGCGTTGCCCCTCCTGCACCATGAAGCACTCACATGAGGGGTGGTGGCTCCCCTCGCTAGAGCCAAAGTCGGAAAGCGTCTCCGAGTCTGACGCGAGCAGGTCGAGGACCGAGTCCACGACGTGGTCCACCATCCCCATGAACTCGCTGTCCGAAGGAGGGGAGAGAACACTGAGCTACGAGGCTGGTGATAGTCCCCGCAGCGTTGCGCAGCCCGAATGTGAATGCCGTTGAAACATCCCTGGCGAGCACGTCCGGAGAGATCTGTTCTCCGCCGGCGAGCTGAGCGATGACGTTGACAAAGGGGAAGGTGATGGCGCGCAGGTCCTCCTGGGACGGGTAAGGTCCCAAGTAGGTGGCGAGCTGGCGCTCCACCCTCTTGAAGTTAGCGCCGACAGGCTGGTGACGCTCCCGGGCACGCGCCCCTGGAGCGATGAGCTGCAGCCCCTCGAGAGCCTCGACGGTGGCACCGAGGCCAGAGACGGGGGGAGGCTGGGGGCGAGAGCCCTGACCAGCTCCCCATCGATGGTGACGACGAAGTCCAAGCTCCCAAAGCGCACGTGCGCATCAGGAACCCAGCTGATGCCGTGGCTGGCCATCCGTAGCCTGGTGATGTCAATCGAGACGCGCAAAGGCCCCTACCTGCGCCAACTGTCGGTGTTTCGGACTAGCACCAACGAGTAAATTTGTGATTGCACATCTATGCTCAGATGGTATGCAAGGAAGACACGAGGATGTATACTGGTTCGGGCAAAATGTCCCTACATCCAGTCGCGAGCTGCTGCTCGTGTATCTTGCACTAAGTCCGTAGTAGGGGTTACAAACTGTCGAGAGCTCCCAAGTCTCTATGAATGAGTGTGTGTGTGTGTGAACACGATGGCCTCCGTTCAGGTGTCCGATCGCTTGTGTTCGATTGCCCTTCGTGGGGCGCCCTGCCTTCCCCTTTATAGTCGAAAGGGAGGGCAGGTTACAGATGGAAGGAAGGATAAGGAGGACAGGAGGAAAAGAAGAAAGGGAAAACAAAGGAAGGAGTCTTGTACGGCGTCTCCTTCTCCTCCTCCTGTGCAGTCCCATCGCTCCGCGGGTGATCATGAGGAGGATTTGTCATTTAGTTCCTGTCTGTTGCCATTGTATTATGCGTGCGTCGCCGACCGGTCGTGGCATCCCATCTCACCCCTACGGGCGGCAAGGTCAGCGGGCCTTGCTGATGAAAACCATCATTAGGCAGGGGTAGCATGGCCAACGGCTGGCTCAGTGGGGAGCCAGGCGCATGCACAATCATCCTCCTAGGGGCGACGTAGTCAGCGACTGGCTCCGCGAGGAGCCAGGCGCGTGCGCGATCATTCGCGCGAGAGCAGTGTGGTCAGCGACTGGCTCCGCGGGGAGCCAGGCGCGTGCGCGATCATTCACCCTGGGTCAACGTCTGGCCCTACGAGGCTGTACGGGGATGGGACAACATAGTGCTGTCCTGCCCCACGCCGTGACAAATCCCAGCGATGACCTGTCACAGTGCTGTGTCACATCGAGGCGTTCGAGCCGCAGAGGCAGCGCGGGTCCCTCCGCAGGGCTTGCGTTGCCGCCCAAGGGTCGATCCGCATAATGCCATCGGGCAAGGCAGAAATATCTTTCGGGGGGTCGGATGGAACAGGGCTCGTGCCCTGAGGCTCGAGCGAGGCAGAGATCCCTTCTGGGAAGTCGACCGAGGTGGGGCCCGTGCCCTGGGAGTCAGGTGAGGCAGAACTCCCCCCTTGGGGAGTCGACTGAGACGGGGCCCGTGCCCTGAGAGTCGGGCAAGGTGGGCTAGGCCCTTGTTGGGCCGGACGGCTCTGTTTCGCCGTCTTTCGCTTATCGGTCGGGTTAGTACTCATGTCTGCTAACCCTTTGCCATTAGGTACCGTGATATTTGTATCCGACAAGAAGATTAGTCCTCCATAGGACCTAGTATTGTATTAGAAATAGAGAGAGTGTGAAGGAAGAGTTTGGAGAAAGTACCGGCCTGTCGGTGCTCTCTCTATGGCTTGTACCCTGGCGGAATCAAGTTCTTCATGAGCTTGCTTCTAAGATTTCTCGGATAATCAACTTCTAATTCAAGTAAGTAATGTGTTTATATTGTTCTTCAGGCTTGCGACTCTTTTTGAGTACTTTAATCCTTGTCATTCCTGAGTTAAAGTAGTATTCATAGTGTAAGCGTGGTGCTTAGACTCAATTACTCGTAGATATACCCTACATTTCGGATCGGTGGTAGCTCGTGAGAGTGACTCTTATAGTCTCGTTGAATCCTCTGTAGTCCACATCCCGTTTGTAGGCCGAGCAGGATTTAGTTACTATAGGAAACATACTCTGCCTGTGTTTCTCTTAGTAATATCCCCAGAATTGAACAATAGAAGACATAGCTTACCGAAGTTAGAACTAGAAGACCTTAGTAATCTCCTTTATACTCCTGTTATCTCAAGTCTTGTTGCTACTCCAGGTTAAGTTAGACGTAGTTAATCTCACATGTTTTCCTGTGGATACGATACTGGGAATACTTCCGGGTGAAAGCTACAGCGGTATCCGTGTGCTTGCGGATTATCAACACTAGTGATGTTTGGACTGCTCCACATACTTTACTGGCTTGTCACGTGAGAGGTTCTAGAAGAAAACAAATTAGATGATGTCATGGTTTTGGATGAAATTAAAAAGACATAGTTTACAAACCAAGCATCCAAAGTAAATTCTGATTGCACCATTGTGTTTTTTTTTATCATAAATCCTACAAAATAAGACCCCACGTTGATATATTTAGATAATATTTCATTAACAAACGTATGTCTTGTGAAGGTAGAATATTTTCTTTTTATTAAGCAAAGCAATGTTCTAGGACCAGGAAGCAATGTTCTGCCTTCATGAGAAAGATATTCTAGTTCAAAGGATAATAATATTCTAGATTCATGAGAATAAAATTATAGAGGTGATTGGTATTCTATAATATTTGTGTCTATTATTAGAAAATGAAAAACATTTCATGCATACATGAAACAATTAAATCATATCACAGAAGATTCCATGGATACTTGAAATTTGACTTAAAAATACACCATAAAATGCCTCATAAGTATCGAGTGAACAACAAAAATTTGTCATGCAAAATCATATGTATATTATGTGAACAAACTTAAAACTGTAGTAATAAAAAGAAAATAAAAATCCACAAAATAGAGAAAAATAAAAAAGAAACATCACACGATACTACACGAACAATCTAAATTACACTATGGAACATCTCATAAGTACTATGTGCATAATAAAAATACATTATGGAACATCATATATATACTATATGAACAAACCGAGAAGTAGAATGATAAAAAACATGCAATAGAAGAAAATAAAAAAGAACACCACATAACCTAAATCACATTATGGAATAAATGTGAATAATAAAAAAATACACCATAAAGCATCACATATATACTACGTGAACAAATCACCAAATAAAATAATAAAAAGAAAAAACGAACGGAATAGAGAAAAATAAAAAAGAGAGAAAGAACATCACATAAATACTACACCAATGATCTAAATTACACCCTGGAACGTCTCATTTATACTACATAAAAATAAATAATTAATTAAAATTAAAATATACAAATCTCTCGTGGAATATAAAATAAAAAAATAAAAACAAAGAGAACAGTAAAATTTAAAATGAAATAATAAATAGAAATAAAAATAAAGGAAAGGAAAAAAACTAAAGAAAAGAAAAGGAAAAGATCACGTTTACGTAGGGATGGAAAAAAGTGAAAGGAAGAAAACGGAAAACCGAGAAGAAAGAAGAAAAGGATCACCGTCAGATAGTCCTCCATCCCACGTCAAGTCATGAATGAATCGCGTAAAGCCAGCAACACTCGTACTGATGCCGCTCTGACTCCGGTCAGATCCAACACTCCATGGCCCAACAGTCGATAAAATGGTGGTCCGCTCGCTACTTCCTACCGATCGGACCGAAAGACTGGTGAGTGTTGGGCCTTTCGTCAGGATGTTCCATCAGCACAATTGCTTTCTTTTACTACCGGCATGTTTTGGTTTATAGAAAATAAAATGTGCTTATCTATCTATACGTAATACTAAAGAGGCAAAAAAAAAATTCATCTATTTTTTTCGTCCACCTCTCGCTAACTACCCGAACAGTGGAGAGTTTCCCCCGTGTCTCGTATGTGACTCGGATTCATGACTCGTACTCATACGAATTAGGACAACTCACGTCTAGCGATGATGCATACACAGTCCGATTTCAATATGTATTTGGTCGCGCTCTACGTATCTCATATGTGACCTGGACTCATGACCTGCGTTTATTCATCAGGGTTAGAGCAACTCGCATCTAACGATGATATAGAGTCTTATTCTTATACATATTCGGTTCCGTTGCATCACACGAGCACATTTGCTAGTGAGATAAAAAAAGAAAGCAATGTGCTTATCCATGGTCACTTCATCTCTGACATGCACAGGATTGGCTTAACAATGATATATATAGATGGGTTTAATAACCAACAAAAAAATGAGGCGGTTTCACAATAAATCATTCTATTATTTATTTTGATAAAGAAAGTTTTTATTAAATTCTCAAAGTATTACATCGATAAGATACAAGGCTTTGAAACGTATTTCCGACTTCTGCCTAACCAGAGGCACAAATATGAACGCAAAAAGTTTCGAAGTGCTTATTTCCATCGAAATTATTTTCATTAAATTCCTTATTATGACGTGCCATCAGGCTAGTTACTTGTACTTGCTAGCTAGGTCTTGAAAGCAGGTGGTCTTCTAACTTTGGTAGCTTGCTCGAACGCATAGGCAATCTCAATCAACCTTGGCTCGTAGCCCTTGAGCCCACCAAAGTATATCGCAAAAGGGACTCCCTGCTTGTCGTACCCCGCCGGCACGGCGATGCCCGGATAGCCTCCGATGGCGAGGACAGGGAAGGTGCCGTAGTTGGCCGCCACAATTGCATCCAACTGGTGTTCCTTCATCAGCTTCTCCAATCCATTGTTGGATATCTCATTGAGCCGCTGGATGGCAGCTCTCTCCCTGGTGCCAATGCCATTGGTTTTCTCCGCGGCAATCATACGCGGCTGCCCAAAATCTTTAAGTCTCTCCTGCAACACGCAACAGCCAACAGGGATTACCATCATCTGATCATATCATGTTTCATTCTGATTTGGCTAACATCGATGTTTAATCACAAGTATCTTGAAAATTAACTGCAATATAATGGCTCCTGTTGATTCTGTAATGTGGAAGATAGAAATGTTTGGTTTACCTCTACAGGATGCGCTTCATTGAATGCGATGACTTGTGCGAGGGAGCGGACTGGAGAGTACAATAAGTCAGACAAATAAGCATTGATGCTTAACTTGAACTCTGCATTCATCATCAGATTCTCTTGGTCCCTCAGATCAGTGAAATTTGTTGCAATGTCAAGATCCTTGACCACGATAGCGCCTTGTTGCCTTTATTTCATGAAGCGTAGACCAAGTTAAAAAATCGCCTTGCTGCAAGACGCGTCAAGCATTAACAGCCGGATAGAGGGAGTACCTACCTCATTGTATCGAGATGCTTCTCATAAACCGCCGATTGCGTGTCATCGTATCCTTGAAAAAGGACATCTGGGACACCGATCCTCTTGCCCCTCAATCCATGGATCCTCAGGAACTGCGTGTAACCCCCGTGCGGGATGTACTTGGACGCTGCTCCAGTGGCTTCAGCATCAAGCTCATCATAGCCAACAATGACGTCCAACACATGGACGGCATCGGATACTGTGCGACAGATTGGTCTGCAATGGCAAACACAAGTTAATTACCATTATTATTTACAAATTATTAGATATGTACAGATCTATATTGAACTAGAAGTCGGTGCTTGGAGTTTAACATTTCGAACAATGTACACTTCTGAGTTTTACTTAACCGGTGGGTATTTTCTGTTTCTTACCCAATAGTGTCTTGAAGAGGCGTGTAGGGGATGACACCGGATCGGCTAGTCAACCCAACAGTTGGTTTGATCCCAACCACCGAGTTGAACGCCGATGGACAGAGTATGGAGCCGTCGGTCTCCGATCCCAGTGTCACCGCTGCCATGTTGGCTGCCGCCGCAACACCAGGCCCAGCGCTCGACCCACATGGAGTTACGGACAGAACATATGGATTCTGTAATTTCACGAGCAGTATCAGATTTGCTATACTCCGCTCTACCTACTGCAAATGCTACTTGTCGCGAAAATATAATCATAGTTATCATTAACCAATCGAATATTTTGAAATAGTACTGTACAAATTGATGGGAAGTTTTGAAGTAGAATTAACAATACCAGCGTCTGGCCGCCGCGGGCGCTCCAGCCGGAGGCGACGGGGCGGAAGTTGGACCACTCGGAGGGGTTGGCCTTGCCGAGGATGACGGCGCCGGCGCGGCGGAGATGTGCCACCACGCCTGCGTCGCGCCTGACCACGGAGCCGAGAAGCGCAAAGGAGCCGGCTGTGGTGTTGAGGCGGTCGCGCGTGGCGATGTTGTCCTTGAGCAGGACGGGGACGCCGTGCAGGCCGACGGCGCAGCAGCCGCCGGAGGCGGAGCGCTCGGCGTCGGCGCGCGCCGCCTGCGCGAGCGCGTCCGGGTTCACCTCGATGACGGCGTGGAGCAGCGGATTGAGGCGGGCGATCTGGTCCAGGTAGAACCGGACGAGCGCCGTCGACGTGAGGCTGCCGTTCTTGAAGCCCAGGTGGATGGCGTCCACGGTGGCCTCCTGGAACTCGAACTGCTTGCCGCTGGAGCTGCTGCCGGCAGCCGCCGCCAGGGCCATGCCCAGGACGGTGACGACGACCTGGAGACGCAGGTCAACCATTGCTAACTAGCTACTGGCTAGGACTGTCGTCCGGCCGATCTCTGCTAGTGCTAACTTTAGCGTAGTGCAGTGTGTGGTGTGCGCACTTCTTGATGTCTTGTTGCCCGACCGTTGGCTCTTAATTTGATTCCTTTCACTTTGTGCTTCATTTTCACATGCTTGATGAGTGGCAGACCACAAGTAGCGTAGGACCACTTGAGGTTGCAGTGTCCTGAGAGAGATGCCAAAGGTTTTGTATAGAGCAAAATACATTGGCGATCTATAAAGTTATTTAGGTGTCACTTAGGTTTAAGCTTTCATTATATTTCTTTATTTCTGGGTAGACTAGTCCAAATGGGTGCAAACCTGGTCCACTATCCTAGCTGTCATGCCAACAGGGATCCCCGCTAGATCCAGGCCCTTTTAGTCCAACAGGTATGCACCTGCGTCTCCTTTCTCCTTCTCTCTCGTCGTTTCACCTTCCTCAAGCGGTGGGAACAAGTTGATCGGTGGGGCCATAGCTGATCGGCGGCCAATGACAACCTACTACAGAAGGCGATGGAGGCGAGAGAAGGTGTGGGAGGCAGCCTTGGCGGCCGAAGCTGCCCCCAACGTTGCGGCGCAAGATCCACCCCCTGCCCCTGCCTAAGTACAGTGAGTTCATCAAACGCTAGTTTTTGTACTTGAGTTCATCGGAGGATTAATGGGGATTAGATTGTACGAAGGTATGATTTTTATGGCCTAGGGTTAGCATATTGGGGGGTATCAGCAGGATTTGGGGTATTTGATTCGGTGCTTGGGTTTTATAGTAGTGGCATGATTAGGGTTTAAGCATTACTGAAATGTGGATGGTTTTTGCTAGTTTAAGTGCTACTAAATTTTTAGAGTTCGCAAAGATGTTGTGTTCTTGTTGCAATTTTGTGTTGTGGGTGATAGTGGGGACGAGTTTTCAGTAGAGGTACACCGTCACTACCGGAATCAGACGCTTTGCCTAGTGCCCCAGGCACTCGGCAAAGGGCCTTTTGCACTCGGCAAAGGGCCCTCGGCAAAAAAAAATATCGGCAAAGGCCTCTTTGCCGAGTGCTATTTATCGGGCACTTGGCAAAGCCTTTGCCGAGTGCTAGCCCGGCACTCGGCAAAGAAAAGTCGCTGTGACGGCGTGCGACACGATGACGGTGGCTTTGCCGAGTGCCCTGGCCCTGGCACTCGGCAAAGCATGTTCCCAGGTGCCCAGGAATGGTCACTTTGCCGAGTGTCATAGCCATTGCACTCAGCAAAGACACCCTTTGCCGAGTGCAACACTAGGCAAAGTGACCAAAAACAGCCTTTTTTATTTATTTTTTACATTCCATCCAAACAAACAGAAGAAATATATAACAAACATCACCAACATCACATATATATCATCAACATCATATATATATCACCAACACCACATATATATCACAAACATCACATATATATATCACAAATTCCACATGTCTCATAATATATCACAAGTAATACAAGTGCTGGGCAATTAAGTTCACATGTCTCACAAATAAGTTCAGAAACATGTCTCACAAGTAGCATTACCAAGCTGGCCAACGAGACTGATCTGGTGAAGGATTTGGTGAAGCATGAGGATCATTCGATGCCGCCGATTGATTCTGCACAAAGGAGAAGAGATTGCATGTGTGAGATAAGATAAATATATACCATACATGACTAAAACTTTCATACTCCACTAGGTTTCAAGTAGTGTTGTGGTTTGACCCTAAGCATGAACATACAAACTAAAACATCCATACTCACAGGAGTAGAAAACTGAGGAGGTGGAGGTGGAGGTGGAGCGAATAGCGTAGCTAGCGGAGCTACACCCGTAGCGGCGCCAAGACTTTGCATGTACTGAAGAATCTTCGCCATCCTCCGCTGCTCGATCTCCCGCTCAGCCGCCATCGCCTCCATCCTCTACCGATCGGCCTCCATCCTCGCCTACATCTCCTCCCATATCCTCCTCTCTTGTTCCAGCTGGGCCTACAATATTTCACCCCAATGTTACAATAATGCAAAGGAAAAGTATGTAATAATCGATGAACGACAAATACAGAAGGAATAACCTAGAGTGCCTCTATCCAGTGGTGTGAAGTGTCCTGCCTAGGTCATATGGCTAGGCTCGCGCTCGTGCTACTTGCTCGAATCTGGGAGAGACTGGGAGTAGCAGCCGAGTCGATTGCGCCATCGCCAATCCAGTACCGCCCATGCTTCTTGCCTCCTCCCACCATCATGATGACTTATCCATCAAGCTAGGTCCTCGGTGCTCGGATCATACTCTGGCCCGTGGACCTCCCTTGCCATCGATGTGTACTCACTGAGGCAGCTGTGGACGCTTGCATTGTTGTACGCCTCGGGCCTGTCCTCCGGGTTGTAGTCAACGTCAGACGTCGCCTTGCCCTTGTGGGCCATAGCAAATGCCTTGAAGATGGAGCAATGCTGGCCACCATGGGACGCCGACTGCGAGAAAAACAGCAAGATGATTAGAAATCATGCAGATTTAAGCGTTAGAATAAATAAATAAATTCACGTACCCATGTTTGTGTGTATCCGCTGAGGCTGCAGCTGCCTTGATGGTGTAGTACACCTGGCATCATCAAACGCCGCTCCCAGCAAGCGTCGTGCATCTCCTACCACTGCTGGGAGCACCACTTGTCGACCATCTGTGCCCAGCACTCGGGATGCGCGGCGCACCAACAAGGAATCATCTACACGCCATCAAGTATATAACATATAAGAAGATCAAATTAAGCCTACTTAATCTCAAAAGGAATCAATATTAATGTTCTGTATTTACCTGCAGGTGCTGTCACAGAACCGACCAATTATAAGAGCATAAGTACAAAAAAAAATTAACCGCTGACGCGATCAAAACTTCGCACTTAAGCCCATATAACCCGGTAGTCCAACGAAATCACGAAGGATTTCAAACAACTTACAACAAAACCAAGATCGTACTGATTTAGCAAACACATACATTTGTTACAACATATAAAGATATAACATTTTACATATAATCAGAGTTTACTAAGTTATTACAAACCCAGTTACAGTAGCGAAAGCAACATAGTTTGAAACTACCAATTCTTCATTATTTATATTACATTGCCAAGTTCGAGTCATCTCACAAAAGCATAAGAAAAGTAGATTTATATAGAAAACCGTGCCCATGGTTTAGTCCTCGTCACCCGCAGGGTGGAGACAAGTCATACAACATCCGCTATATAGCACATCATCTGCAACGAAGGGAATAAAACCCTGAGTACAGAAATGTACTCAGCGAGACTTACCCGACATGAATAGAAATAAAAGACTCCAAGGATCATATGATGGCTAATATAAAGTGGAGCTTATTTGAAAACTTTTTGTACAAAGAAGCATAAGCATTAGTAAGTAATCATTTTAGTTTAGCCTCAGGTTACTTGATTACCTATCATCTAGGTTTGCACCTGTACTAAACCATAAATGATCAATACAAGAAATATGATCTTTATCATGTTCAACATATGTGCTACTCTTCATCATCAATTCAACCATCTTTTCATTTAGTGTGACTACAATGGAGATAACCTGTCAAAGTATCTCACTATCCAGGAGAGATGGCGATTCGAATCGATTCCTACTGAGCTCAGGGGGTATTTCTGGCACTCACCCGGCAAATCCCGCTAAGGACAGCCGTAGATCACCTAAGTACTGGTCAGGAAAGATTCGAACAGCGCCGCACATCTCAGGTATATTACAATGCCATCCCGATCAGGACTTTTAAATCACCTGCCGTAGGCCTTATAGTGTAACTACCTTCCGAGTGCCGACTTCCACTTTTCGACTTCCAGCCTGAGGCGAGCACTAGGCTTCGCGGTCGGGACTCCGCCGTGCCAACTAAATGCCAGACTGTGTTCAAACTTGACAAGAAGGCTCCATGATCCAGTCCTTAGCCGATACAAACGGAAACACTACATTAGGACTCCATTCCTAATGTAAGTTACCCGCTCAGTATCATATTAATCAAATTAACTTTGGTTGCTTTCTATGATAGCAACACGTAGCCACTATGAACAGATATATCACCTATAACGCAGGTGGCAGGAAATCACCTGACTGTTACCGTTTAAAGCATTACTAAGCATCTAAACGATACTACTTCTAAAATGGGATAGGGTTCATATATGTGGACAAGGCTGGATACATATGCAACAACGGTTGCAATCAACTCTTATAAACTTAATGCATCAAACATTATAAATACTCAAAGTTAGCTTCTGAAAAAGGTAGGAGACTTAGAATGCTCCGGGGCTTGCCTTTCACGAATGTTGCGGGTTCGTGTCGAGGGCACTCTAACTCGACCTCTTCGGTGGCGGGATCCTCCAGGAAAACCTCCCGATCTTGGATGTTCTCCTCTGTCTCCAGGTGAGTCACTGGATCCAACGCACCTATTGCATGAAAATGCATGTAAGTATCATGAATGCAGATGGGATGCATGCAATGACATGGTGATGATGATGATAACAAAATTTCTTAACCCGAGTATTACTTCCCTTCACGGTACAGTTGCAAGCCACTAATATACAAAAAGAAAGATCTATTTAAACAACCTTACATATGACATGAACAAGACATGTAAGCTACTGTTTTTCACCCAAGAGGTTGCATCTGGAAACAATTAAGGTTTCATTAACAATATAATAAAAGAAAGTTTCATTTAATCTTTTCCATGGATTTATGACCCTATTATCACATGTGGATCATGAGCTAATCAAAACAATGCACTCATTGCCATAGAACAGCAAGGTGATGGTGTTCCATGGTCTCCAAACATTTCAAAAGGTCACACAACACTTAAAAAGGATTAATACTTAAACTAGGATAATTAATTAAGCATTTAAAATTAAGAATAAAATTAACTTTGTCCAATTGAGCCCAAATTTTTATGACAGGTTCCTTACATCATTAAACAGTGGTAAAATGAATTTCATGATTTTTGGACAATTAAATAAGCCTAGAAAAAATCATGGAAGTTCATTTATTAATTAAAATTCCTAATTTTAAATCATGACAAAACTATTCAATTTTCAAATTTCATATTTTTATATGATAGTACACATGACAGAGAGCACACACAAAAATTTTCATAATTTTTGGAGCTCTATTTATTTTTTTATGAATTTACAAAGAATCAGCACTATTCACATATTTAAAGAAAAAGAAAAACAGACACAGTACTGACACGTGGACCCCACACGTCAGCACCACGTCAGCACACAGTGTGCCCGCATTGACCCGACGCCGGCGAACCTTTGACCGGCGATTCCTCGCCGGCGGCGAGGTTTCACCCGACGTGGCCGGTACCTACGTGATCCTTGCAACGGCGCGCGTCGACTGGACCACTTTATTGGACCTACGGTGACCGGCGGCGAGCAAACCGACGGCGGCGGCGGCACGGTGAACTCCGGCGAGCTCGGAAAACCACACCGAAGCATCTCCGGCGACGTGGTCTTCTTCTGCGGCTTCAGGGTAACGGCGCGAACCTCCCTGAGTCATCAGACGAGCAAGGCAGCGGCTACAGCTAGCACGACATCGACGACGGCGGGCGGCGGAGCTCCGGTGACGGTGGAAATCGTGAACGGAGGAATCTCCGACGACGGTGACTATACCATTGTGATCGTGACCCTCAAAAGCACCTAACTGAGTCACTAATTTGAAAAGAAAACGGCTCTAGCGAGCTGGTCATCGCGCGCGGCGGCTCGGCCATCGACGGCGACGGCGGCACGGCCACGGGAGCGCGGTAAAGATTAAATAAAGTGGCCAGGGAGCATCACTGGTCCACGAAGAAGCTCACAGAGAAGAAAACGCGGCGAGAGGCTCACCAGAGCGGCCTGGCCACGGTGAAGTGCTCACGGCGGCGCGTTTTACCGGCTCCGAAGAAGACGACGGCGCGACGGTGAAAACGACGGTCCGAAGCGACGTTAGCTGGCTCAACGGGTGCGCAAGGAAAAGACGAAGCTTTTGGCGCGACCAATTTGATCGGAGACGGCTCGGTGGCGGCGGCGCAGCGCGGCGGAGCTGAGGACGGCGGTGGCCGGAGTTGGAAAAGAAAACGGCGGCTGGAGGCTTTATAGGCGATGGCGACCGGTGGAAAAGCGACGCGTCGACGTTGCGAAGCGGCTGGAAGATGGAGAAGACCGGAGAAGGCCGAAGAAGGTCGGCGGCGCGCCGGTGAAAGCCGGCCATGGCGCTCTGCCATTGGCTTGGCATTGTAGCACTTTTTTCCCCTTTCTGAAAAATTCAAATTGCTCTCAAATTTTGAACTGAACTCAAAAATATTCAAAAATATTAAATGTTTAACTTTTCAAACTCTACATTTGTCTCCATTGGACCATTTTCAGAATATGTCTAGATTTTGAAATTGAAGTTCAAATTCAAATTAAACCCATTTCCAATTTTTGCCCTTTTCTGAAATTACTCTTAAATTTCTATAAGAACATGAAAATTTCCAAAAATAGAAGTTGTTCATGTGATCAAGATGCACAACTTTCATAATTGGACCAACTTCAGATTCTGTATAGATTTTGAAAACCAAGTTCAAAATTGAAAAGAGGACAATTTTAGGGTTTAAGCATTTTCAAATTTACTTCAACTTTTCAATTGAAACTTTGAAAACTTCAAGAATATGATTTGTACAACAGATTAAGAGCTACAACTTTCACCATTGGCTCACCCCAAGATTTGGTCTAGATTTTGAATTGCAAGAGAAGTTATAAAAGGGAAATTTGAATTTGGAGCTTAGTTTCACAATTAGGTCTAACGACCAACATTAACTTGGTTCCAAAACACATTTTAAACCTAGGTCAAGCATTACCAAGGTTCACAAGCACCAATGTCATGATCATGAACATAAATAACAACTAGAGCAAGCAAATGGAGTAACAATTTTTATGCAATATGGTGCACACATGAAATGATGATCATGCTTAGGTTAATGCAAGTATAATTTAGGCCACTAACACTTGAGAGTGTTACAGCCCTCCCCCCCTTATAAAAATCTCGTCCCGAGATTTGGAAAGCGTACCAATTTGCATAGAAATGGGGATAAGCAGTTTGTAAATAATCCTCTCTTTCCCAAGTGGCATCCCTTTCATTATGATTGCTCCAAACCACTTTGAAAAGTTTCACCACTCGATTTCGAGTCACCCTTTCCATGATATCAAGAACACGAGTGGGTTCTTCTTTATAAGATAAGTCAGACTTCAACTTGATACCTCTAATTTCCACCTTTTCTTCGGGAACTCGAAGACATTTCTTCAATTGAGAAACATGGAAAACGGGAAAGATAGTTCCCATTTCAGGAGGTAGTTGAAGTTTATAAGCGACTTCACCCTTCTTCTCAAGAATTTGATAAGGGCCTACATAACGAGGCGCAAGCTTACGCTTTACACCAAAGCGTTTTACCCCTTTCATAGGTGACACTTTTAAATAAACATGATCACCCACTTCAAATTCAATGGGTTTCCTTCTTTGATCTGCATAACTTTTCTGTCTATCTTGAGCGGCTTTCATGTTTTGCTGAATTTTTAGCACTTGCTTTTCAGCTTCTTTGATAAAGTCGATGCCGTAGTATCTCCTTTCCCCGGACTCAATCCAGTTCAACGGAGTCCTACATTTACGACCATACAGAGCTTGGAAAGGTGCCATTTTGATACTCTCTTGATAGCTATTGTTATAAGAGAATTCAGCTAAAGGCAACCATTTATCCCAAGATCCTTTACATGAAATGACACAAGCTCGAAGCATGTCTTCAAGAATTTGATTGACACGCTCAGTTTGTCCAGAGGTTTGAGGATGATAAGCAGAACTGTGAATCAACTGAGTACCCAAGTTTTCTTGTAAAAGCTCCCAAAAGCGAGCCGTAAACTGAGATCCCCTGTCTGAAACAATAGATTTAGGAATCCCATGAAGACGAACCACTTGTTGGATATACAATTCAGCATATTGGTGCGGGTGATAATCCGTTTTGACTGGAATGAAATGAGCAGATTTGGTCAAACGATCTACGATGACCCAAATAGAGTCAAAACTCCTTTGAGTATTGGGTAACCCAACAATGAAATCCATCGAGATGTCTTCCCATTTCCATTCAGGAATAGATAAAGGTTGTAGCAACCCCGGCTTCATGTGAATTGCTTTCACCCGACAACAATTATCACAACGAGCAACATAGGCTGCAATCTCTTTCTTCATTTTAGTCCACCAAAAGAAAGGTTTCAAATCCTGGTACATCTTACTACTTCCAGGATGTATAGATAATTTGGATGAATGAGCCTCAGCAAGGATTTGATTCTTTAAATCTCTATCCTTTGGTACCACGAGCCTATCATTGAACCATAAGATTCCTTGATCATCGACTCGAAAGTGCTTGATTTCATGCTCTTTCATCTTTTTCTTGATATGAAATATACCCTTATCAGATTTCTGGAGTTCAATAATCTTATTTCGAAGAGAACTTTCCACTGTAACATTATGCAAAACGGCAGGATGAAGAAGATGGGAAAGATGAAAATCATCCACCATCACAGTATTACAGTGAGACTTTCTGCTTAGAGCATCAGCAACCACATTTGCCTTGCCTGGATGGTAATGAACTTGAAGATTATAATCTTTAATCAGTTCCAACCATCTTCTTTGGCGCATATTCAACTCAGATTGAGTGAAAATATATTTGAGGCTTTTGTGATCGGTATAGATATTGCATAAATTTCCAAGCAAGTAATGCCTCCAAATCTTCAGAGCATGCACTATAGCTGCTAACTCCAGATCATGAGTGGGGTAATTAAGCTCATGCTTTCGAAGCTGACGCGAGGCATAAGCAATGACTCGGCCTTCTTGCATCAAAACACAGCCTAAATCAATTTTCGACGCATCGCAAAATACATCGAAAGGTTTATCAATGTCTGGTTGAGCTAAAACAGGAGCGGAGGTTAAAAGAGTACGAAGAGTATGGAAAGCTTCTTCACACTCCGGAGTCCAGACAAACTTCTCATCTTTTTGAAGTAATCGAGTCATGGGCTTGCATATTTTGGAGAAATCCAGGATAAAACGACGGTAATATCCAGCTAGCCCAAGAAAACTTCGAACTTCATGAACGGAAGTAGGTGGTTTCCAATCTAGTACCTCTTGTACTTTTGATGGATCCACAGAAACTCCTTTTTCAGACAAAACATGCCCTAAGAAAGGCACTTCTTTCAACCAAAACTCGCATTTACTGAGCTTAGCATAAAGCTGATGTTCTCGTAATCGAGTTAAAACAATTTTCAAGTGCTCAGCATGCTCTTCTTCATTTTGAGAATAAATAAGGATATCATCGATAAAAACTACGACGAACTTGTCCAATTCGGGCATAAACACCGAATTCATTAAAGTCATGAAGTGAGCAGGAGCATTGGTTAGCCCAAAAGACATGACCAGGTATTCATAAAGCCCATATCTGGTAGAGAAAGCAGTTTTAGGTACATCTTCTGGTCGAATGAGAATTTGATGATAGCCTGATCTCAGATCAATCTTAGAAAACACTTTAGCTTTAGACAATTGATCAAACAGGATATCAATGCGAGGAAGAGGATATTTATTTTTGATAGTGACGGCATTGAGCGGACGGTAATCCACACACATGTGCAAAGATTGATCTTTCTTCTTCACAAAGATAGCTGGACAACCCCAAGGAGAAGAACTAGGACGAATAAAACCTTTTTCCATAAGTTCTCCTAATTGAGTTTTAAGCTCCCTCAGCTCATTGGGTGGCATACGATATGGCCTTCGAGAGATAGGAGCTGTACCAGGAATAAGATCAATTCTAAATTCCACTTTACGGGGCGGAGGTAAACCAGGCAGATCATCCGGGAAAACATCCGGAAATTCACACACCACAGGAATATCAGAAATAGATTTCACTGCTGCTGCATTAACCATATTATCAAGGCTAAGATCATGAGGAAGCTCAACAAGAAAAGCCTGACTATCAGCAGGATCTCTTAACATGACTACCCGAGTGGTGGTATCAATAAGAACTCCGTTTCCACTCATCCATTTCATGCCCAAGATTACATCAATCCCCAATCCTGGTAGCACGACAAGATCTAAAGAATAGGTTCGGCCTCCTATTTCAATGCTCACATCTTTCACTACTTGATTAGTAGAAACATTACTTCCCGCAGCACTAATACTATAACTTCCCGAAGTTAAAGTGACCAAGTGCTGATGGAATTTAGATGCAAATGAAGAGCTCATAAAAGAATGTGATGCACCAGAATCAAACAGCACAACTGCAGGATGTTGATTTACCAAAAACTTACCAACAGTGACCACGTCACCAGCAGGAATTTCCTCAACAGTGGTATAATGAACATGCCCCTTGACATTTCCTTGCTGATATCTCTTTGGTGGATAAGGGCATTGTTTTGCCCAATGACCAACCCCATTGCAATTCCAACAGGGTCTATCAGCTGGTGGAGGAGTAGAACTAGCTTGACTGGATGTTCCCTTTGGAAGTGGAACAGTGAACCCCTTGCGGAAACCAGTTTTGAATTGATTTTTCTTTTGTGGAGGGCGATACTTGACTTTGGATCCAGATTGACGATATTGATTTTTAGCCACCATAGGAGCCTTAGACTGAAAAGTTCCAGCATCATAGCTCCTCTTGCGGCTCTTAGAAGCAGCATAAATCTTGTCATTTTCTTCCTGCGTCAAGCAGTCACTAACAAATTCATTGAACGTAGCACATTTGCTAGTTCCCATGGACTTCATTAGTTTAGGACTAAGCCCCCTCTTGAAACTGGCGATCTTCTTAGCATCAGTATCAACAAACTCAGGTGCATAACGGGACAGATTATTGAAAGCTTGCAGATAATCATTCACACTTTTAGTGCCCTGAGTCAGATGCATGAATTCATTATGCTTGATTGCCATAAGGCCAGGAGGAATATAACGTCCCCTGAATGCAGAACAGAACTGATCCCAAGTGATCACAGCATTTGCAGCCAGAGTTCTAACATAATTTGCCCACCAGATACCTGCGGGCCCCTGGAGTTGATAAGAAGCAAATTCTGCCTTACGAGCATCATCAATGCGGATCAAATGGAATCTTTGCTCAATGGTATTTAGCCATTCATCTGCCTGCAGTGGTTCCACAGCCTCTTTAAAGATGGGAGGCTTTGTGTCCATAAACGCCTTGAAGATGCCATTGTGATTTGGATCTTGCCCCTGTCGAGCATCACGGCCTATTAGCTGACGCATAGCCTCAGCCATGACACGTTGATTCTCCACCATTTGCTGCATTAGCTCAGCCGGATTAGGCGGCGGTGGCGGAGGTGGAAGCGGTTGCTCCGCACGACGGCGAGGTTGACGAGGCATCTGCATTATGCGATTAGTGAGTACTGATGATGTTATAATTCAGTAGGGAATAATATAATCATGCCGCAACATTGAAGTTATTGGAGAAAATGATTCACACAATAATCCAAGGCACAACCATTAGATTCCATACACGTGGCATCACCAAGTACATCACATAAAAGCGCACAATGCATTTATTCATGCCAAAGATGGTTCTTAAACGGATGATACAAAGATATTACATAACGCCTCGCAGGAGTCATATTACAAACCATAAGTTCTAACTGAACAAGCTAGAAATAGGTTCGATAATACATTCCATAGATTATTACATAATGCTCCCCAGATGACAAGGAAGCACAGTCCAAAGACTGCCACTAGCATAACTATGCCGCCTACTCATTATCGGAGTCAGGATAATAGACGGCCCCGTCTTCTCCTTCACTAACAGGCTCCAACTCCTCTTCTTCCTCATCATCATCCCCATCAGCAGGTGCCTGTGGCACAGGAGCTGCCACACCTGGGCCATCGGCATCCATACCATCATCATCAGCCACAATTACCTGAGGTTCTATAACAGGATAAACCGGAATAGGTGCAGGAATTGGGTCGATGATATTGTGGAGACGATGATTCTCAATCATCTCTTGTTCAAGACGATCATTGAGATAAGCCTGATATTCAAGAGCCCGAACACGATCATTCTCCCTTTGGTGGTACCAACCCTCAGCTGCATGCACAGCTTGATCCCTTTGCAGGGTCATGGCTGCCAGTTGGTCAACAAGCTCATCCCTCTGACGAGTTCTTGCAGCAAGCTGATCATTGGCCACATTCCTCTCCTGAACAGCTGCATTCCAACGTCTGAGACGGTGATCCGCCACATTGTTGGCAATAGCTGCCTCCTCCTGAACTTGCGAAAGCATTCTTGCCCTTCATTTAAACCTACGGGCCCTCTGACGGAGCGTACGGGCCTCATTCATGACCCTCACTACCTGAGCAGCAAGGCCAGTCACTGTCCCCTGACGCTCTCGTCCTGCCTTCAAAACAGCAAGCATAGCCTGAACTGTTGTGTTACGTCTTGGGGCCATTGCATGGATGGTTGGCTCAACCTGGGGAATAGAAGAGGCTGGCCCATTGACCAACTCATTCCCAAGGTTCTGTGCGATACTCATAAGTACATCCAATGCTGCAACTTGGGCTCCTTCCCATGGGCTTTGGCCATGACCTTCCGCCCTCCAACCAATCCACTGCGGTTTGATAGGATGAGGCGGCACTTCCAGCGTTACATTGGCCCAATGCATTTCACCCAACTCTGCTCGCTCCCAGACGTAACGTGGCGCTTGGAGATAACCAACAGACTGCAGGACTTCCCACAACAAAGCAGGAGTGCCCCATGGCTCCAGAAAAGTGTTGCTGCGTGGAGGAAAAACAGAAGCAGCCATCTGTAGGGAAAAGTACACTTACAGATGAGAAGATTATTTTTGAACATAAACATTTTACGAAAGGATAAGCATTTATAAGGGAGGGTAGTGCATAAGGTTAATTATATGAATGACATGATGCATGCACGTACAGTACGTCCTCACAACCTACAATTGCTAACGACTATACGGTAGCATACAAACGTACTCTCATATAGCGATAACTATACGTTATACACGAGCGCTGTTATGTACCTGCAGAAGATTCATTTCAGCCCATTTCCCAGGTTTGACACACATTTGCAGAATTTAAAATTCTACACACCACGCCAAGTATGCCTATTCCCCTGAATATTCATACTTGCAGTGCATACTACCCAAAACATCGTCCAGTGCAATGACGGCATCGTCTCAAAAGACGGCAACACCCACACATGGGATACTTCCGTAAATACATGTGTAAAACAGGTATTTACTTCTGTATCAATATATATATCACTCCCCTAGACCGGCAGTGTATCCGATCATGCTCTCACAACTCACCTTACCTGGTCGTACGACGTTGCAAAATTTAAATCTAGCGACATATATGGCTAATTCATATATGAAGGCTATCTCCACCATTAGACCACAGGATAGCATAGTGCGGTCAAGTTATCACTGATCCATACCTTGGCAAGGCGTAGATGCAAAATTTAAATCCCCCAAGTTAGTACTTAAATAGCCACCTAAGAATCCTTATGCGGGCAATAAGCGACGACTCTTGGCAATTATACAATTCCTTTTTAACATTTGTCAAAACTTTTTGTTTCAAATACACAAATGACGTGTTTAATGCTAAACCAGGCTCTGATGCCAGCTGTCACAGAACCGACCAATTATAAGAGCATAAGTACAAAAAAAAAATTAACCGCTGACGCGATCAAAACTTCGCACTTAAGCCCATATAACCCGGTAGTCCAACGAAATCACGAAGGATTTCAAACAACTTACAACAAAACCAAGATCGTACTGATTTAGCAAACACATACATTTGTTACAACATATAAAGATATAACATTTTACATATCATCAGAGTTTACTAAGTTATTACAAACCCAGTTACAGTAGCGAAAGCAACATAGTTTGAAACTACCAATTCTTCATTATTTATATTACATTGCCAAGTTCGAGTCATCTCACAAAAGCATAAGAAAAGTAGATTTATATAGAAAACCGTGCCCATGGTTTAGTCCTCGTCACCCGCAGGGTGGAGACAAGTCATACAACATCCGCTATATAGCACATCATCTGCAACGAAGGGAATAAAACCCTGAGTACGGAAATGTACTCAGCGAGACTTACCCGACATGAATAGAAATAAAAGACTCCAAGGATCATATGATGGCTAATATAAAGTGGAGCTTATTTGAAAACTTTTTGTACAAAGAAGCATAAGCATTAGTAAGTAATCATTTTAGTTTAGCCTCAGGTTACTTGATTACCTATCATCTAGGTTTGCACCTGTACTAAACCATAAATGATCAATACAAGAAATATGATCTTTATCATGTTCAACATATGTGCTACTCTTCATCATCAATTCAACCATCTTTTCATTTAGTGTGACTACAATGGAGATAACCTGTCAAAGTATCTCACTATCCAGGAGAGATGGCGATTCGAATCGATTCCTACTGAGCTCAGGGGGTATTTCTGGCACTCACCCGGCAAATCCCGCTAAGGACAGCCGTAGATCACCTAAGTACTGGTCAGGAAAGATTCGAACAGCGCCGCACATCTCAGGTATATTACAATGCCATCCCGATCAGGACTTTTAAATCACCTGCCGTAGGCCTTATAGTGTAACTACCTTCCGAGTGCCGACTTCCACTTTTCGACTTCCAGCCTGAGGCGAGCACTAGGCTTCGCGGTCAGGACTCCGCCGTGCCAACTAAATGCCAGACTGTGTTCAAACTTGACAAGAAGGCTCCATGATCCAGTCCTTAGCCGATACAAACGGAAACACTACATTAGGACTCCATTCCTAATGTAAGTTACCCGCTCAGTATCATATTAATCAAATTAACTTTGGTTGCTTTCTATGATAGCAACACGTAGCCACTATGAACAGATATATCACCTATAACGCAGGTGGCAGGAAATCACCTGACTGTTACCGTTTAAAGCATTACTAAGCATCTAAACGATACTACTTCTAAAATGGGATAGGGTTCATATATGTGGACAAGGCTGGATACATATGCAACAACGGTTGCAATCAACTCTTATAAACTTAATGCATCAAACATTATAAATACTCAAAGTTAGCTTCTGAAAAAGGTAGGAGACTTAGAATGCTCCGGGGCTTGCCTTTCACGAATGTTGCGGGTTCGTGTCGAGGGCACTCTAACTCGACCTCTTCGGTGGCGGGATCCTCCAGGAAAACCTCCCGATCTTGGATGTTCTCCTCTGTCTCCAGGTGAGTCACTGGATCCAACGCACCTATTGCATGAAAATGCATGTAAGTATCATGAATGCAGATGGGATGCATGCAATGACATGGTGATGATGATGATAACAAAATTTCTTAACCCGAGTATTACTTCCCTTCACGGTACAGTTGCAAGCCACTAATATACAAAAAGAAAGATCTATTTAAACAACCTTACATATGACATGAACAAGACATGTAAGCTACTGTTTTTCACCCAAGAGGTTGCATCTGGAAACAATTAAGGTTTCATTAACAATATAATAAAAGAAAGTTTCATTTAATCTTTTCCATGGATTTATGACCCTATTATCACATGTGGATCATGAGCTAATCAAAACAATGCACTCATTGCCATAGAACAGCAAGGTGATGGTGTTCCATGGTCTCCAAACATTTCAAAAGGTCACACAACACTTAAAAAGGATTAATACTTAAACTAGGATAATTAATTAAGCATTTAAAATTAAGAATAAAATTAACTTTGTCCAATTGAGCCCAAATTTTTATGACAGGTTCCTTACATCATTAAACAGTGGTAAAATGAATTTCATGATTTTTGGACAATTAAATAAGCCTAGAAAAAATCATGGAAGTTCATTTATTAATTAAAATTCCTAATTTTAAATCATGACAAAACTATTCAATTTTCAAATTTCATATTTTTATATGATAGTACACATGACAGAGAGCACACACAAAAATTTTCATAATTTTTGGAGCTCTATTTATTTTTTTATGAATTTACAAAGAATCAGCACTATTCACATATTTAAAGAAAAAGAAAAACAGACACAGTACTGACACGTGGACCCCACACGTCAGCACCACGTCAGCACACAGTGTGCCCGCATTGACCCGACGCCGGCGAACCTTTGACCGGCGATTCCTCGCCGGCGGCGAGGTTTCACCCGACGTGGCCGGTACCTACGTGATCCTTGCAACGGCGCGCGTCGACTGGACCACTTTATTGGACCTACGGTGACCGGCGGCGAGCAAACCGACGGCGGCGGCGGCACGGTGAACTCCGGCGAGCTCGGAAAACCACACCGAAGCATCTCCGGCGACGTGGTCTTCTTCTGCGGCTTCAGGGTAACGGCGCGAACCTCCCTGAGTCATCAGACGAGCAAGGCAGCGGCTACAGCTAGCACGACATCGACGACGGCGGGCGGCGGAGCTCCGGTGACGGTGGAAATCGTGAACGGAGGAATCTCCGACGACGGTGACTATACCATTGTGATCGTGACCCTCAAAAGCACCTAACTGAGTCACTAATTTGAAAAGAAAACGGCTCTAGCGAGCTGGTCATCGCGCGCGGCGGCTCGGCCATCGACGGCGACGGCGGCACGGCCACGGGAGCGCGGTAAAGATTAAATAAAGTGGCCAGGGAGCATCACTGGTCCACGAAGAAGCTCACAGAGAAGAAAACGCGGCGAGAGGCTCACCAGAGCGGCCTGGCCACGGTGAAGTGCTCACGGCGGCGCGTTTTACCGGCTCCGAAGAAGACGACGGCGCGACGGTGAAAACGACGGTCCGAAGCGACGTTAGCTGGCTCAACGGGTGCGCAAGGAAAAGACGAAGCTTTTGGCGCGACCAATTTGATCGGAGACGGCTCGGTGGCGGCGGCGCAGCGCGGCGGAGCTGAGGACGGCGGTGGCCGGAGTTGGAAAAGAAAACGGCGGCTGGAGGCTTTATAGGCGATGGCGACCGGTGGAAAAGCGACGCGTCGACGTTGCGAAGCGGCTGGAAGATGGAGAAGACCGGAGAAGGCCGAAGAAGGTCGGCGGCGCGCCGGTGAAAGCCGGCCATGGCGCTCTGCCATTGGCTTGGCATTGTAGCACTTTTTTCCCCTTTCTGAAAAATTCAAATTGCTCTCAAATTTTGAACTGAACTCAAAAATATTCAAAAATATTAAATGTTTAACTTTTCAAACTCTACATTTGTCTCCATTGGACCATTTTCAGAATATGTCTAGATTTTGAAATTGAAGTTCAAATTCAAATTAAACCCATTTCCAATTTTTGCCCTTTTCTGAAATTACTCTTAAATTTCTATAAGAACATGAAAATTTCCAAAAATAGAAGTTGTTCATGTGATCAAGATGCACAACTTTCATAATTGGACCAACTTCAGATTCTGTATAGATTTTGAAAACCAAGTTCAAAATTGAAAAGAGGACAATTTTAGGGTTTAAGCATTTTCAAATTTACTTCAACTTTTCAATTGAAACTTTGAAAACTTCAAGAATATGATTTGTACAACAGATTAAGAGCTACAACTTTCACCATTGGCTCACCCCAAGATTTGGTCTAGATTTTGAATTGCAAGAGAAGTTATAAAAGGGAAATTTGAATTTGGAGCTTAGTTTCACAATTAGGTCTAACGACCAACATTAACTTGGTTCCAAAACACATTTTAAACCTAGGTCAAGCATTACCAAGGTTCACAAGCACCAATGTCATGATCATGAACATAAATAACAACTAGAGCAAGCAAATGGAGTAACAATTTTTATGCAATATGGTGCACACATGAAATGATGATCATGCTTAGGTTAATGCAAGTATAATTTAGGCCACTAACACTTGAGAGTGTTACAGGTACTGTTCCCGGGTCAGCAACATCCTTCTTGGTTAGCTTTGGTGACCTTCTGTCCAAGGACGGCCCCGTAGTAAGTTACGATGGCCTGGGTGCGCGCCTCGTAATGCATGTGCACCACAAGTTTTTTACAGCATTTGGTAGCCACCACATCTGCCCTGGCCTCATATCCCTCCTGGCATCTGAAGAAATCCTGCATACAAACACGATGTATCCATTCATTATTTGAAGAATGTCCAATGAATGCGATGTATCGAGCAATATAGTGCGAGGAAGACTTACCCATAGCTCTTGCTTCACCCGCTCCGCCTTGTTGTTGTATCTCCTATTGGCCCGATCTTTAGCATCGGGGTCAAACGAGTAGGTCGGCCCCATCACTCCGGCGTACTCAACCAAGCCAGGGAAGTGCTCCTTGCATAGAAGACTGAGGATGCCATTGACTTGGCGTGTGTGAGCACCTCCACCCACCACAATCGTCCAGTTCCTGCCCAAGTGATTGAGAAAAAATGTTAGTTTCTAATTTGATTTTCAACATATCATATGAAGAAGTAATGATAACATCTAAAGTTACTTACCTTTCCCCCTCGGGTCGAATCATCGGGCATTGATGAAGAGGTATCGGTCGCTGAGGGAGGCTCGCGGGACCTTGCAAGTAGACGCTCGACGCACCAGAGGAAGTGCAACCCCTGCTGTCGCCTCCTCCTCCTTGTCCTCGTCCTCCTGCACGTCCTTGTCCTCCCACGTGTCCTCGTCCTCCTGCGGCACCTGCTCCTCCTGACACGACGTGGCGACAGGCGACTGCTCACTCCTGCGGCTGCTCCTCCTCCCCGATGGCTCCTCAGCTGCAGTGGGCTATGCACCGGCCCTTGTCCTTTCCCTTGCCCTATCATAAAGCGACGAGAGTGTCCTCATCCCACCACCCGGCATCTTTGTTCAATCACCTGCAATTAAAAAGAGTAAACCAATAAGCACATATAAACAAGACATACTTAGAAAGAGATGCAAAATAAACAAAACATAATTATAAAATAACATAGTATTACATGTATTAGAAATAATCTTCATGATCAGGATTAACTGGATCATAAGTCTCATCATTACTATCAACCATGTCATAATCAACACTATCCGAAGGAGCAATGCTGTCATCTCCTAAATGTAATCGCTCAAGCATTTGTAAGTCCTTCACATTTTGCACCTCATCTCTCTCCTCCTCGTCAACAACCCTTTTATTGTCTACTTCCATAACCATCTCTTCGGTTAAGTCTATCTCAAACCTCCCTTCTAGCCCCTCTTCTTGAAAAAACTCTCCGTCATATGTGTTTGGGTCTAAGTTGTAATCTTCATCGTTTGGGACAGGTACTTTACCATGTGGCGATACCTTATGCACAATATTCCAACCCTTAAGATGCTCTTTGGTTTGGCATGCATATGAGAGATAATAAACTTGCGTGGCCTGTTGGGTCACAATATAATCATCGTCTCCTGGTAAGATGGAATCCTATCGAATTTTGACTAGCCCAAGATTAGAATATGTCCGTCTCATTACTTTAGGATCAAACCAATGGCATTTGAATATGACGGGATTTAGAGGTTTGGAACCATGATACTTGAGTTAGTATATTTCTTCAATTCTTCCATAATAGTCGACCTCATCAAGGCCGGCCGTAAAAACTCCGAAACTTGTGGTTCTTCGATTGGGCCGACTCTGCTCGTAGCTTGTTGTGTGAAAGCGATATCCATTCATGTCATAACCTCCAAATGACCTGACCTTATAGTCAAAGCCATCGGCAACCTATCTCAACTCGACACTCATAGACGCATCTCTCTGGCCCTGCAAGCTCAAGCAGGATAGATCGTTATATTATTCGCACGTACCAGTAACTGCGAATGTCAAACTAAGTACGAGCTAAATCGGACGGTACCTTCCGTTTGAACCAAGAAATGAAATCAGGCTTTACATTTCCCACACCCTGTCTAAGAAGGGTATCAACTTCCTGCGGGGAAGGTTCCCTTGATTGATGCTAGAATTGACCAAGAAATTCCCTGTACCAACGACAAACAAGGGGGTTGGATACAGAATAGTGACGGCATATGTAACAAGTTCATTGAGAACTTACCGCATATACGGCTCCACTTCGTCAAGGTTGGTCAACACATATAGCATGATAGTGCGCCACTCTTGAATGTTCAAGGTCTTGGGGGTCGATGCACTTGCGCTTCCGAGTTGCCCTTTCAAAAGGCTGAGGTTTGATTCATTTTCACCAGCATTGTAACGAGGGGGTGGATTATGCATGCTAGGAAGGTTGTGAAGTTTGACACCTCCTCCAGAATGTATGCCTCTGCCATGGAAGCCTCAATTTTGCCTTTATTTCTACATTTTTTCCGAAGAACCTTTAGACATCTCTCGATTGGATAGCACCCATGGGCCTGCACACCCCCCCATTTGTGCCTTATACAGGAGGTGCAAAATCAAATGCTACATCGGCAAGAAGAAGCCGGGTGGAAAGATCTTCTCCAACTTACAGAGCAACACAGGTGCCATTCTTTCCAAGTCATCAATCACAACCCGAGATAACTCCTTGGCACAAAGCTGGTGGAAGAAATAGCTCAACTCTGCTAGCACTAGCCAGATATGCTTAGGGACGTAGCCTCGAACCATCACCGGAAGAAGCCGCTCAATCCATATGTGGTAGTCATGACTCTTCATCCCTAAGATTTGCATAGTAGATAAGTTCACTCCCCTCCTCAGATTCGCTGCATACCCATCAGGGAACATTAACGTCTGGATCCAT
Source organism: Saccharum officinarum (assembly GCA_020631735.1). Taxonomy (NCBI): domain Eukaryota; kingdom Viridiplantae; phylum Streptophyta; class Magnoliopsida; order Poales; family Poaceae; genus Saccharum; species Saccharum officinarum. The sequence continues at coordinate 13,761,271 of CM036191.1, read as the reverse complement.
TCTAGTGCTTCCCTTCTTTGGGGCCTGCTCAAGACGAAATCGGCCTTAGGCCTTGTCTAATTATTGCGGCCTCTAGGAGGCTGCATTTCTTACTTTGGTCTATCGCATAACGTTGCCAGATCCACTCTAGCCTTAACGTTGTCCTTTGACTTATCAGGAATGTCCATGATTGTTGCCCAAAGTGCCTCGGCGACATTCTTTTCTATGTGCATTACATCAATGTTATGTGGAAGAAGAAGGTCATCAAAATAGGGGAGCCTCGTCAAGCCCGATTTATGAGTCCACATATGTTGCTCACCATATCCTAGAAAACCACCTTCCTGTTTGCTGACCTGGAGAGCCTCTATCTAAGCACGAACCACAGCACCAGTCATCATCTGTGGTGCAGGGACTGTGACTTTGACACCTTTTGTAAAGTTCTTGATGTCTCGTTTGAATGCATGGTCAAGAGGGAATTGTCGATGTTTGTCGAACGAAGAAAACTTGCCAACCTTTTTCAACCAAATGAACCTCACAGCTGCCTTGCATACTGGGCATGGGAACTTTCCGTGAACACACCAGGCGCAGAATATCCCATACGCCAAGAAGTCATGCAGGGAGTAGTGGTACCAAACATGCATTGTGAAGTTTGTCTTTGTAGCTCGGTCGTATGTCCGTACCCCTTCCTCCCAAGCACGGATCAAATCATCAAACACAGGCTCCATGAACACACCCATATTGTTCCCCGGGTGTCTAGGAATTATTAACGACAAGAATACGTTATGTCGTTGAAGGAGGACGCCAGGAGGGAGATTGAGGGGGATAATGAACACGGGCCAACAAGTGTATGGGGCCACCAGCATTCCATAAGGATTGAACCCATCTGTTACCAGCGTAACATGTACATTACGAGCCTCTTCAGCTTTGTCATGATGAATGCGATCAAAGCGGGTCCATGCTTCACCATCGGCTGGATGTACCATCTTGTCAGGATTGTATCATTTGCCATTTTTGTGCCATGTCATCTGTTTCGCGGACTCCTCGGTCATGTATAGTCGTTGGATCCTTGGTATGAACGGAAGGTAACATAGGATTTTCATAGGGATCTCAAGCTGCCTCTTGTGGCCATCACCAGAGTCTACCTCCAGATACCTAGAGGATTTACACTTTGGACAGTACTTTGCTTTCTTATGTTCTTTCCTAAATAGGACGCACCCCTTCGGACAAGCATGTATCTGCTCATACGGCATCTTAAGTGCAAGAAGCAGTTTATGTGACTCGTCCATGCTCTTCGGCAGAATGTGACCCTCTGAAAGCAGGCTGCCAATAACTGTCAACATACCATCGAATGCATCTCAACTCATGCTATACTGGGACTTGACCGCCATTACGCGTCCAATGGCATCCAGTTGAGAAACCATTGTCTTCTCGTGAAGGGGCTTCTGTGCCGAAGACAACATGTCATAGAACGCCTTTGCGGTTGCCTTTGGCTCCTCCGTACGTCTTTCAGTGAACTGTGCTTTGTGAAAGTCATCTAACATGTCTGCTACCCCGGCATCACCATCATAATCCTCGACGCGTGGTCTCAACACCTCCTCTCTCATACAATCGGCTTCACCATGGTAGACCCACCGGGTATAGTCTACTGTAAATCCATTCTTGCAAAGATGTTCCCCCATGACCTTCTTTGTTTTTCTTTTCCTGTTTGCACATTTACTGCAAGGACACGGGATGGCACTCGCTCCTTTAGCAGCCTCGCCAAATGCCCATTCCAAGAAAGCATCGGTCTTGTCGATCCATTCATGGGTGAGTTGACCCTGACTTGAGCGGCCCGTGTACATCCACTCACAGTCATCCATCCTCTAACATATATAACGGTAAGTAATATAACCATCAATTGCATCCACATGACGTTCCTACTATCTAATAGGTGAGGATAGGTCATAATCCCACCCGAGGATCTGTAGATGAGGTTAGTTTCCATGCTCTACTCCTATCTGAGACAGAATTTCGGCAGCACCTCCCTGCTGTTCTCCAAATACACGTCCCAGCAGGGAGAGTGTGTATCCAGAGAACAACAGGGAGATGATGCCGAAACTCTGTCTCAGATCGGAGCAGACCATGGAAACTAACCCATCTACGCATCCTCGGGTTGTCCAAGAAACGTGGACAATTCGAAACAGATACGGCTTTAGATATACAAAGATCTGCATATTTCCAACCGTATCTCTTTCGAACGAGAGATGCCTAACTGGGTTACGTGATCTATGACCATGATACAGAAAGAGGGGTTATACCTAGGGTGGCGGTGGAGTCAGGCTAGCAGGGCAGTGGCGGGTCGGTGCAGTGGTGAGGCGACGCGGTGCAGGCAGACCCGCAGCGACGATGGGGTACTCCGGCTCGGCGACGACAGGGTCTTCTCTGCAAAAAAAGGAATATAATACTATCAATTGAAAATTCGGCAGCACCTCCCCTGCATGGTGAGGTTTTCAAAACCTATAATAAACCAACGGCATGATGGCCGACAACCACATACAACGGCTCGATGGCCGACAACCACATACAACAGGAGTAGCTAAATCACGAACACACCACCCACCATTGTCCATCATGCATACTATGACCAAATTAACTAAACTAATTTAACTAGAATTAACTAAACTAATTCAACTAAAATTAACTTAACTAAACTAAACTAATTCAATGAAAATTAAAAAAAAGGAGGATCCTTACCTTGGAGGACGGCGTTGGTGGCCGGGCGGGGCACGGCTGCGGACTCGGCGAGGCGGGCGGGGCACTGGCGAGGACGCTGGCGAGGCAGGCGGGGCGCTGATGAGAGGCTCCTCCCTCATTCCTCCTCCTTCCTCCTCCCTCCCTCCTCCTCCTCCCTCCTCCCTCCTCCACCTTCGGCGGGCCGAGCTGGCCGACGGCTGGCTCCGGCGAGCGGGCGGGCAGAGTCGGGGGCGGGGCCGGGGGCGCGCGGTGGCGGCGGTGCTCGGTAGCGGCGTGCAGCGGGGCGCCCATGGTGGCGCGCCAGGGCAGGGGTGGGGGCGGTGTACGGCCGTCGCGGCGCACCGGGGCGGGGGCGAGCGGTCGGGAAGGGGCCTCGCCGGGATGGGGGCGGAGGTGGCGGGCGACGGCGAGCAGGGCGGCGGCGTGGAAATGGACGGGGGCGAGCCAGTGTTTGAAAACGGCTAAGTCCCTGTGGGGTAATATGCCCGGTGTTTGCCGAGTTCCCGAGATCCGGCACTCGGCAAACACTTTAAAAAAATCGTACAATTCTTTGCCAAGTGCCCCTGATCCGGCACTCGGCAAAGCCCTATTTTTTCTCTTTTTTACTCACGCCGTGGACACCTCTTTGCCGAGTGCCCCCTGATCCGGCACTCAGCAAAGCCCTATTTTTTTCTTTTCTTTACTCTTTGCCGAGTGCCTCCTGGTCCGGCACTAGGCAAATCCCTTAGGTTTTTTCTTTTTTTTCTCGCGCCGTGGTCACCTCTTTACCGAGTGCCCCCTGATCCGGCACTCAGCAAAGACCTATGGTTTTTTTCTTTTCTTTACTCTTTGCCGAGTGTCCCCAGGTCCGGCACTCGGCAAAGACCCTAGGTTTCTTTTCTTTTTTTCCCTACTCGTGCCGTGGACACCTCTTTGCCGAGTGCCCCTTAATCCGGCACTCGGCAAAGCCCTATGCTTTTTTTTTGCTTTTCCTCTTTTACAATTATTTTTTTAATTACTTTGCCGAGTGCCACCTCGCTGACACTAGGCAAAGGGGCGTTTTGCCTAGTGTCATTTCCCAACACTCGGCAAAGTATTTTTATTTTTTTCTTCTTGCCTCCAAACTTTTTCTGCTATGCTCCAACAGTACCTGGAACTACATGTTCAAATTTAGCACATTTCTCGAAGTATTTGCTATATTTAGTAAATACATTTCTTTTAATTGAATTTCTTCGGATAATTCAAATTTGAACTGCAAGTCATTCGAATAATGGAAAAAAGTGAATGGAAAAATGATATTCATGTTATTGAGTCTAAGTTGAGGCTGTATCCAGGAACAGACCAGAAATTTCGAACATTTTGTTCACAAAACATGACCACGAACTTACGGACGAGTTGTTTTTAAATTATATAAAAAGCAAACGAAGTCCGAAAATCATGAAACTTGATGAGATGTCATGATATCATATGTGGAGGCTGTGATAAAAAGTTGACAAGGTTTCGCGCAAGTTTGTCACGTACGATGGTTACCACCTCGTCGGCCTCCACGTGAAATCATGAAACTTCTTTGGAGATTCTTTGGTTTGTAAGCATCGTACGTGACAACTTTCACAAAACCTTCTTAATTTTTTATCACAGTCTCCACATATGATATCATGACATCTTGATAAGTTTCATGATTTTTGGACTTCGTTTGCTTTTTATATAATTTAAAAATAACTCGCTCGCAAGTTCGCAGTCATGTTTCGTGAACAAGATGTTCGAAATTTCTGGTCTGTTCCTGGATACAGCCTCAACTTAGACTCAATAACATGAATATCATTTTTACATTCACTTCTTTTCATTATTCGAATGACTTGCAGTTCAAATTTGAATTATCTGAAGAAATTCAATTAAATGAAATAAATTTACTAAATATAGCAAACACTTCGAGAAATGTGCTAAATTTCAACATGTAGTTCCAGGTACTGTAGGAGCACAGCAGAAAAAGTTTGGAGCCATAAAAAAATATTTTGCCGAGTGTCAGGAAATAACACTAGGCAAAACGGCCTTTGCCTAGTGTCAGTGGGGTGGCACTCGGCAAATAGACTGCCTTTGCCGAGTGCCATAGTGGGACACTAGGCAAAATCAACAGCGGCTGACGTCAGTTAGGCACTGTCGGGGGTTTGCCAAGTGTCAAACTTTGCCGAGTGTCCGGCACTAGGCAAAAGGCATCTTTGTCGAGTGCCTTTCTTTGCCGAGTGCCCGACACTAGGCAAACCATCAGTTTGCCGAGTGTCTTTCTTTGCCGAGTGCGACACTCGGCAAACTAGCTCTTTGCTCGGCAAAGCATTTTGCACTCTGCAAAGAAGGCGTCTCCGGTAGTGCGTGGTGGTTTCTTTGTGGGATTTGGGCACCTAAGGACATATGTTGCATTGATGGGAAGATTACATGGTTTCATCATTGTAATGTGGACACTATATCCTCATTGAGCACCACTACTGAACAATCTGTGGAGTGTATTTATGTTAGCACGTCACTATATTTGTGGAATGTGGATTGATTCAATGGTTCTCGCATCATGACATGTTATACGCCCTATTTGGTTGAATTGTGGCTTTCGAAAAAGCTGCTCTGAGCTATGAGTTATGGAAAAGCAGCAGTGGGAAAAGCAGAAGGCCATTTGATTGCGCAGCTGTGGCTTTTGGAAAAACGATTGAACGGACCCCACATGTCCTCCCCACTCAACACACACACTGTGTATCTCTGACGAGCTCTTTGCACGGGGAGTAGGCGTGTGGGCCGTGCCCGGCCAGGAGCCACCGGCCTACGGGCGTCGGCAATACAGCTCGTGGTGGAGCCAAGGCCATCCGGGAAGCGCTCGCCCACGGGTGACGGCGCTGCTTCGCGGCGGAGCTTGGGCGGCGAGGTAGAAGCTACTCGTCGTAGAGGGAGGGGCTGCCGCCGGAGGGAGAGGAGCAGTCAGGGCAGGGGTCAAAGCTGAGGAAAGAGGGGCCACAGGGGCAGATGCTGGATCCGCGCTGGCCAAGACTGTTGTAACACCCAGAATTTTGACCATGTTTTAAAAACCACTAAAAATTTGAACTTCTTAAATATCTCTATAATTAATTAGGCTTATCGCGTAGGTTTATTTTTTTGACACGAGTAGAGTTCACATATGAAAAACCAAGTTGCAAGTGTGATGTTGATTGCTTTTGGTTGTTGAACTTATGGTGGTACTCTCCCTTGAATTTATTTTGAATTCAATTTGAAAATCATTTCAAAAGACATTGGATATAATTCTGGGAATAAATAAAAAGCTTTCCATAATTAGAAAGCCGTCTCAAGCTCATTCTCCCTCACCCTTCCCTTTTGGCACATGGGCGCGGCCCACCTTCTTCCCCACTTCTTCTCCTCCCCACATGGGCCGGCGCCACGCCCACAGCCCAGCATGGCGTAGCAGCAGCCCTTCCCTCTCCCTCTTTCGCTGACAGCTTGGCCCCACCGATAGGCCCCCTCCGCTCACTGAGCAGGACCCGGTGTTAGCTCCATCTTCTTCCCCATGATTCCCGCGTCCACACTCGCCGCGCCGACCCCGCCGTGGCCCATCCCGGCGTCGAAGAAGACGAGCGCACGAGCACCGGCTATCCACGGCGTCGAGCCATCCCATCACCCCCTTCTCCTTCCTCATGCTTCACTGTGCATCCACACCCACAGGAACGACTGGCACATCATTCCCGCCGGCGCCATGGACGTCACCACACCTAGCACCGACTTCGCCGGGGCAAGAGGACGAGATGGCGCCCAGCTCAGCTCCCGGACTTTTCTCAAACTCAACCACGTGCGCAAGGAGCTTGGGGAAATATCTGGCCGGCCAGGGAAAAATCCCGCCGCCACCGCACCGCCATTGCCGCCATTAAATAGGCTCGGCGAGAGCACCGCCGCCCCCCAAGATCACCACTTCGAGCTCCGCGGGAACCTGGAACACACCATCTCCCCCTTCTTTCCCCTCCTCCTTCCTAAATCAGGCTCAATCCCATTTTCCCCCAAATCTGCCGCCGCTGCCAATGGAGCCAAGCTCCCATCCAACTCTATTGAGAGCTCCTCCGGCCAAATTAGGGAATTGAAGTGAGTCTTGGACCCCTCCTCTACCCTCCCCGTCACCTCTAGCTCCTTCCCTCGCTCTACTGTACCCTGTTGCCGTGACACCCCCATCACTGAGCTGTGGCTCCACGCCATTGCTGCCGCCACCGCCGGAGAGGCAAAACCAAGCACGCGCCCACCTTCCACGCACTCGCAACCACCTCACACACAAACACCCAGCACACGCCTAAGCGCTCCGCCCGAGGGCGAGCACAGCGCCGCGCTGCCACACCCATCACGGCGAGCTCTCACCACCGCGCAAACTCGCTCTGCCACCACCGACCCCACCAGCAGCTGCGGCTTGACCCCTGGATCACCGGCCACCACATAGGGTGGAGCTCCGGTCAGGGATGACGCTGGCCGAGCTGACTCCGACGAGGCCCATGCCTAGCCCTGCTTCCGCCGCCGCGCCGGACGTGCCCCGTCACACGCCATTAGCCTCCTCCCCTCCCTTCTTCTCTGGCACGCGGGCCCGGGGCCAAAACGCGTCACGCCCATTAGGAGGTGAAGTCCAAGGATGGCCCACGTGTCAGCGACACGTGTCGCCGACACCCTGACCCCACTTGTCATACACTTTGGCACGTACACAGTGCACTACACACTGATAATTGCTAGAATCACACGGGTAGTGTACACAGAGTGATGGGAAACTATTTTCCCTGCATAGAAAATTCCTAAAAAATTCCTAAAAATACTAGAGACACCCTAAAACCTACCCATTCCTTTGCCACAACTCTTTATTCACTTAAATATTCTCAAAAATTCTACAAAGATTTTGAAACCCTATTTTTTTAACCACTATAAATCATATCTCCTCCATTTTAATTCTGTCTTCCACGTAACTACCACCAAAATCCTTCGAAAAATTAACTTTATTTATTCTAGTACCACCATATAGTTCTATGTTTGCTTTTGTGTTGCTTTTGTGTTTAGCGGTAGTCTCATTTGTTGGTAACGACCAACAGAGGATGGTGAGTACCAGGAAGGCGAGGACCCAGACTACATTGGACCGGAAGGAGAGTTCAACGAAGGCAAGTCCTAACTCCCCCCTCTTTCCACCACCACCATGTTATACCATTTCCATTATAAACCTATCACCCACCAATTTTAAAACTGAATTTATAATATTATTATTCGGCATTGTGTGAGTATTGTGATACATGAACTTATAATAAATGGTTGCGCTTAAGGAACCAAACTATGTGAATATGATGATTAATGGTAAACTTGTTTGATGGGAGAGAGTGAGGGTAATTTATGTGGGATAAATTACTTTGGGCAGGATTGCCTAATGAGGGTTCCTGTTGGAGATACTCGCTTCGGTCGTATAAGGACCGGTTCATAGGCCATCTATATACGTACAGCCACATATCTATATGGGTAGATCTGATCTCACACCCCGTTAGGTAAAAGTATAATTTCCACTAGGAGGCCGGCGTGGCAACGGACTATCAGGAAAGAACACGGTTGTTGTGTGATCTTTTGTGGTCCGGTCGGCATAGTTGCTATGTGGTCTTCCATGTAAAAGTTATTGTTGTGCCATGTGCGAGCACCTTCTTATTGAAATCGGATGTTGTGTGATCATTCAAGTTATTAAAATGGATGCTGTGTGATCATCCAACCACTGGATATTTTAGGATGTTGTGTGATCATCCTGATGCTACGTGGGTTCTGACCCCTGAGTAGGCCATAGTGGAATTATATGAAAGCCTGAGGTTGCATCATCCGGGTACGGGATCTTCCTACCACTGATCATGGTCGGACTGTGTCTATCAAGTGGGGAAAAGTGTACCCCTATGTAGAGTGTAATAATCCTATTCGAATAGCCACGTCCTTGGAATGGGCAACCACTAGGATGAGGTCCCCTTTGATTAGTTTTCCATATTAAACTATGTCAATGTTATTAATTAATTATTAACGCAACCCGGGTACTGGCGAGGAGGGTAATGCTCTCCCAGGGCCCAAACCTCATATTTAAAATAATACTACCACCTCCACCAACATAACTCACCACTACCATAAGCCTCCACCATCCACGTCACCACACCCCTTGTTAGGGCTTGTTGAGTACTTTATGTACTCATCCATTGTTGACTCACAGATATCGACCCCGAGGAGGACTACGACGTCGACGAGGAGGCAAACCACAAGGACTAGGAGTCACGCGAGGACCTACGGATACGCTGGAAGGAATTATTAGGACATAGGGTTTCAACCGTGCTCAAGCATGCCTGTGGAATAAAGTACCGCTTCGCTGCAGTTTCCACTGTAGTAGCTACCACTCCATTGTAATAAATTATCGCTTTGTGGTAGTAGAACACCGCTAGTTATGTAACGCCTATGGCTATGCCACTGAACCTTGACTATTGTAAGACCTTATTTCCGTTATTAATAAAGCTCGGTGTTTTATATTAAATTTGTGTGCTATTTCTGTTAATTTGTGCATATTTGTGCTTGATCCTGGCGCAAATACAAATGCACTTGGATTCTCAGAATGAGGGCCTAATAGAGTGGCATCAGAGTCGGGCTTGACCATAGGACGAAACCCTAGGACCAGATCACGTTAGATGATGATGATGATGATGATGATGATAGTAGTAGTAATAACGAACTTTTATGATCGTTGCTTCTCATTTGTATTACAAAAATTTTCTAACTTGCGTTTGAAATTTTCGCAGCAAATGGAGGACAACTGGATCCGTTCGGACTGTGTGACCGTTGAAGGTTTCCCACAACTCTTTTGGGAGACACTCCAACGCTTGGGTTATACCGAGCCTCCCATGTACTATGGCCACGAGCACCAGAAGGACGGTATGCTTAAATGTGCCCAGGAATCAAGTCACGGTGTGTCCCAGCCTTTGGAAAACAGTCAAGTCAATTCCGTGATCCTTCCTTGCGCTGCGCTTTCTGAAACTTTGCTTCCCTATTGTTTTATCTGAATAGGGGACGATTTTCTTGTTGCTAGCACTGACGGACTAGGGATAAAGCTGAAGCTTGCATTCGAAATTGGTATTCATGATACGGTCGGCATTGACCTGGTAAGAGATTAGCTGCAATGTAGGTTGTTTTCCTTGTCTCTGTAGCAAGTTGACTGAACTGAATGGATTGCTTCACTGTTATTTTATCTGAATAGGGGACGATTTTCTTGTTGCTAGCACTGACGGACTGGGGATAAAGCTGAAGCTTGCATTCAAAACTGGTATTCATGATATGGTAAGGCGTTGACCTGGTAAGAAATTAGCTGCAATGTAGGTTGTTTTCCTTATCTCTGTAGCAAGTTGACTGAACTGAATGGATTGTGGCAGGTGGCAATGTGCGTCACTGGCATCATAACTTGGAAAAACAGTTGTTCTTCAGGAGGTAAGATATTTTGAATTAAATTACCATGACTTAGCAATTCAACCATGTGGTTTTATATTTATAATAAGTCACGGTAGCTGTATATGAACTGATCAAACTTCTTGCGCTGCCGGACTATCTTTGACTACTGCATATTTATTATGTTATAATCCATGAGCGCTGCCACCGTAGGGGACGAGGAGAGAGTATGTTAGTTTAGTTATTTACGTGTAACTGATGCATGTTAAGATGATCCATGTACCTGTTGAATAGTTATTTGTTCTGAAAGTTAAAAGTGTGTTTCATAAAGATCAGGAATTCATTTCTAATCATGTTTATCAGTTTGTGCAAACCAAGAATTTTACTTATTTTTCTATACAAGATTACAGTATTTCACCCTTGCCCTTGACCTCTACTTCAAGTGTAACATTACGGTTAGTACCTGGGTCATTACCAGATTACCCATACCATAGCATTGGTTTCTTAGCTAGCCTAAAGTACTTTCACGTTACCAGCATGGTTTTGGAAAGTAGTGCCTACAACCAGAATACCAGCATATGAAACTTTCTCCTTTCTCTATTGTAAATTTGGATCGTCTTGCAGGAAATACTGTCAAGTGGCGGAATACAGGTTTCAAATGTAAGGAATATGCTCTGAGCGATGTCATCGATACCATCAAACATGCTTTTGGGGGATCGCCACAAATTGTTTGCAAGAAGGGTTTAGTCGAAGAACTTAGGTTATGCTTCAACAAAGAACTGAAGGTGAGTTCCTCATTTTCCCTTACACAACTCCCTACAATTTGTTGCTATGAAATATTACAGCCATGAGTAGAACCAATGACTGTTGTGTAGACAGATTACCACCAAAACATATCTATAAATATTATTCCTACAGGATCGAAATTTCATTTGCTAAAATTTGAATGTTTCTTTTCATTTGCTAAAATTTGAATGTTTCTGAAGAATTTTACGTCCTATGCGTACATGCTGAATGATTGCAAGCTGCTCTCTACTAGCTTCTGGTCAATATTGGTTGCATAAATTTCAAACAGTTCTGTCCCCCAAATTGGATACTTATATTATTTCCAAATTTCAAATGACACATATTGCAAGGCAATGCTCGTCTCAATTTATGTTTCCAGCCTCGTGATTGTCGTACTACTTCTTTGACGAATGGAAGTGTATTAAAAAGCAAGCACCACCCCGCGGTACATCACATTGTTATGGTGATACGGACTTTTATGTGCGTATGCACAAATATACAATGCTATAAATGCATTCTTTGATGATTACAAACCATTAATGAGAATTTTAGCCATGTACAAAATTCAATTTGTAATATTGACATTCCAAACATCACGCTCGCATTATCTTTTTTTTAACAATATAACACATTCATGCTCAAATTATCAGGGCATTATTTGTTCTCGTTACAACGCATGGAAAGGTCTTATAGTAGAGTTGGTGAGCCTGCGACGCCGCGTTTTCCGTGAATGTGTTATTTTCACGAACTTTGCTTTTTGATTAAATGTCACTTTAACGTTGGTATTTAATTTTATAGTATTATTATCTTATCGTGTGATCCGTGTGTTTTTAGTACAAAAATTTAGTTATCCCGTAGCAATATACGGGCATGCTACCTAGTAAAATAAATAAAGTCGTAACGCCTAGTTGTAAAATAAGTGCGCCTAGAATAACTAGTACCGAGTCACCGTGCGCTTGTACCGTGTGTTGTCGCGTAGTAATCGTTGAAGCAGTCTATGCGTATATGACGCAACCCTGTATCTGTCTGAGTGACTGTAATATATTGTGTGTTTAATATGTTGGTGTGCTTTTTTTAAATAATAATAATATAAATAAATAAATAAATGGTTAAAGTAAGATAGATATCATGCGTGCATGCTTTGTTTTATATTCCCTCTGTTTAAACGCCAACGGGATATCTTCTCATCTCTGCTATTTAAAAAGCAACAGATGGAAAGGAGATCCGCCCGGATTCAGCAACGCCGTGAACGGCTAGCTGAAAGTCGAGAACCGGAAGAAGAGGAACATGTCGCACCACCACCTAGAGGCCGACAAAATCATGGAAATCGCGGGCAGCCACACCAAAATCATGGGCGAGGGCAACCACTTGACAGCGACGTTCAAGCACAAGGTGGAAATGAAGGGGTAGAAGAAGAAGTTAACCAAGAAAATAATCAAAGACCAGAGGAAGAACTTCCACCACCTCCACCTACTTTGGCAGAAATTATGGATCACCAAACGCGTCTTATGGAAACACTTGCTAGAAGGCATGACAATGGAAACGTACAAGGAAAAATGGCCGCATTTATGAGACTTAACCCACCCACTTTCGACAGCTCTGAAGATGACCCATTAGCAGCAGATGACTGGCTGCGTACGATTACTAAGAAATTGAAGGCTGTGAGAGCAACTGACGAGGAAAAAGTCACTTTAGCCACGCACCAGCTTATTGGAGCTGCAGGAGAATGGTGGGAAAATTACCAAGATGCTGTTAACGACCTAGAAGCCATCACTTAGGTAGAGTTCATAGAAGAATTTCACAACTACCACATTCCCGAGGGTGTGATGGAAATGAAAGCGAAGAATTTCGCTATTTAAGACAAGGTGCAATGACAGTAAACCAGTACATCTGGAAGTTCATGAAGCTGTCTCGCTATGCGCCGGAGGATATCAATACTGATAAAAAGAAGCAAAGATGCTTTAGAAGGGGACTTAACGCAGCCCTAAGGGAGCAAATAATTACCCACGTCTATCCTGATTCCAACATCATGATGAATCGCACCATCCTGCTGGAAGAAGAATGCTCAAAAGGTGAAGCAGAAAGGAAGCGCAAATTTATTCAGCAACGTGCTCGACAGCAAGAAAGAACGCAGAGGGTTAGGACCAACAATGTTCCACCTACAAGGTACCAACCCACTATGCAGTACAGGTCACCCGGATCCAACTCCTAGCAAACAGCTCTCACCTACCGAAGCTACAACGCCGGTAATCAGCAAAAAAACAATAACGCAACCCCATCCTCAGACCAAGTATGCTTTGGATGCTGAAAACCCAGACATAGGATAGCACAATGCCCGTATGCCAACCAATCAGCAGCCCCTGCTCCCGCACCTTCCACGGCAAGTAACCGAACTGCAGCCTCAGGAATTGGACGCACTGGACCTCTGAACTCCAGACAGCAGAGAAGGAACACGTAGACTTTTGGACAAGGCCGAGTCAACCACGTGAATGGAGAAGAAGTGCAGGCAGCACCCGACGTCGTGTACAGTGAGTTTCTCGTTAACTCCGCTTCTACAAGCGTGTTGTTTGATTCTGGGGCCTCGCATTCATTTGTTTCTGCTTGTTTTGTGCTTAAGAATGGTTTGAGAATAGTGTTCCTTCCCACCCCTCTAATGATACGCACCGCTGGAGCTGTCCTCAAATGTTCTCTAAAATGTCCTCGAGTAAAAATAATGATAAATGGAATTGAGTTCCAAGCGGATTTAGTAGTACTAAAAACCGAAGGATTAGACGTAATATTGGCAACGGACTGGCTAAAAAAACATCATGGTAATATATCTTGCAGAGATAAGGCCATGAATTTAATAAATCACAATGGGATAAAAGTAGAATGTCACCCCAAGCTCCAAAAGTTCAACCAATGATTTGCAGTATAGAAGCTAGGACTGTTGAAGAAGTGCCTGCAGTACGTGAGTATCCTAATGTATTCTCCAAAGATCTCCCTGAAATGCCACCAGATAGAGATTTAGAATTTATTATTGATTTGATACCCGGAACCGCTCCAATAGCAAAAAGACCATATCGAATGGCAGCCAATGAACTGAAAGAATTAAAAGAAACAATTATGAGAATTACAAGAAAAAGGATATATTAGACCAAGTTCATCGCCATGGAGATTGCCAGTTTTATTCGTAAAGAAGAAGGATGGAAGCCTCCGAATGTGTATAGATTATCGGTTGCTAAACGAGGTCACAATTAAAAATAAATACCCACTACCTAGGATCGATGATTTGTTTCATCAACTAAAAGGAGCCAAATATTTTTCAAAAATAGACCTGAGGTCGGGCTATTATCAGTTAAAAATCTGACTTAGTGACATACCAAAAACAGCCTTTGTAACCCGCTATGGACAATATGAGTTTACTGTGATGCTGTTCGGATTAACAAATGCGCCTGCATATTTTATGAACTTAATGAATAAAGTATGCATGGAGGAACTGAACAAGTTCGTGGTAGTATTTATTGATGATATTCTCGTATACTCAAAAAGTGTCAAAGAGCATGAACAACATTTGAGAGTAATATTAAATAAATTAAGAGCCCATGAGCTATACGCCAAGTATAGCAAATGCGAGTTTTGGCTGCAGAAAGGTGCTTTTTCTAGGACATATTATCACCATTGATGGAGTAAAGGTAGACCCAGAAAAAGTAAAGACAGTACCGGAGTGGAAGCAACCCACAAATGTGACGGAAATTCGTAGTTTTCTGGGATTAGCCGGTTACTACCGAAGGTTTATCGAGGGATTTTCAAAAATTGCTAGACCCATGGCAGCCTTAACCCAAAAAGGAAAAGAATTTAAATGGATAGAAGCGTGCGAGAGAAGCTTCCAAGAATTAAAGATAAGGTTAACTACAGCCCCTGTGCTCACACTACCAGATATCCACAGAGATTTTATAGTATATTGTGACGCTTCCCGACAAGGTGTAGGATGCATCCTAATGCAAGATGATAGAGTTGTCGCATACGCCTCCAGACAGTTAAAGAAGCATGATGAAAATTATCCGACACACGATCTGGAATTGGCAGCAGTAGTATACGCACTAAAAATATGGAGACACTGTCTCATTGGAAATAAATGCGAAATATTCACAGACCAAAAAAGTTTGAAATATATTTTTACCTAACCAGACCTAAACTTAAGACAGAGGATATGGCTGGAATTAATCAAAGATTACAACCTGAGCATACAGTATCATCCAAGAAAAGCCAATGTAGTCGCCGATGCCTTAAGTAGAAAATCTTATTGTCACTATGTCACCACTTTGAATCGAAGGCCGGAAATAGCGCAGGAAGTACGTCAACTAAATTTACAGATTGTACCACACGGCACGTTAAATACCCTACACATATGTCTGACACTAGAATACCAAATCAAGGAAGCACAAGTCAAGGATGAGGAGATACGACGCCTCAAAAAGGAAAGTGCCGACAAAGAAATTCAAGGATTTAAAGTTGACCAACAGGGAATATTATGGTATGAGAATCGGATACGTGTACCTCAAGATGAGAGGCTAAGACGGCTAATTTTAGATGAAGCCCACTGTTTAGCTTATTCCATCCATCCAGGCTCAATCAAAATGTATATGGATCTTAAACAGAAATATTGATGGGTTGGGATGAAGATAGAGATTGCAGACTACGTGGCGCGTTGAGATAGGTGCCGAAGGGTAAAAGCAGAACATCAATGACTAGCATGATTACTTCAACCATTAAATATTCTAGTATAGAAATGGGATGAAATCAGTATGGACTTTATAGTGGGCTGCCTAGAACACAAAAAGGAAACGATTCAATATGGGTTATAGTGGATAGATTAACTAAAGTCGCTCACTTCATTCCAGTGAAGGCCAAATATCGAGGGGATAAATTAGCACATCTATATATAGATAATATTCTCCGACTACATGGAGTACCGAGCAGGATCGTGTCAGACCGAGGGACACAATTTACAGCACGTTTCTGGAAAAGCCTACATGCCGCCTTGGGAACCCGACTGGACTACAGCTCTGCATACCATCCACAAACCGACGGGCAAACTAAACGAGTGAACCAAATATTGGAAGACATGCTGCGAGCCTGTGTGCTCACCTACGGGAACCACTGGGAGAAGAGCTTATCATTTGCGGAATTTTCTTATAATAATAGCTACCAGGCAAGTCTAAAAATGACCTCGTTTGAGGCTTTATATGGAAGAAAATATCGGACACTGCTAATGTGGTCTGAGGTTGGGGAACGGACCCTGTTCGGACTAGACATAATTAAAGACGCCGAAGAGCAAGTAGCTAAGGTCTGTGAAAATCTAAAAGTCGCACAAAGCAGGCAGAAAAGCTATGCGGACACACGGCGAAGACCGTTGGAATTTCAGTCAGGAGATTTCATCTACTTAAAACTGTCCCAATTAGAGGCACTCGAAGATTCCAGGTCAGAGGAAAATTAGCCCCACAATATATTGGACCGCACAAAATTTTAGAAAGGATTGGCGCTGTAGCTTACCGCCTAGAGCTACCATCAAAAATGTCAGACATACATCATGTATTCCATATATCTCAACTGAAACAATGTCTAAGAGTACCAAAAGAGCAAACACCCATGGAAGTAATGGACCTACTGCCTGACTTACAATACCAAGAGAGGCCAATCAAAATGTTGGATACCATCACCCGACAAACCAGGAGGACAGCGGTAAAATTTTGTCAGGTACAGTGGAGCAACCACACCGAGACAGAAGCCACATGGGAAAGAGAGGACGACCTTAAAAAGGAATTCCCATACCTATTCGAGGAATAGTTCAAATCTCAAGAACGAGATTCTCCTTAAGGGGGCAGGTCTGTAACACCCTGAATTTTGACCATGTTTTAAAAACCACTAAAAATTTGAACTTCTTAAATTTCTCTGTAAAATAATTAGGCTAACCGTGTAGGTTTATTTTTTTGACAGGAGTAGAGTTCACATATGAAAAACCAAGTTGCAAGTGTGATGTTGATTGCTTTTGTTTGTTGAACTTATGGTGGTACTCTCCCTTGAATTTATTTTGAATTCAATTTGAAAATCATTTCAAAAGAAATTGGATATAATTCTAGGAATAAATAAAAAGCTTTCCATAATTAGAAAGCCGTCTCGGGCTCATTCTCCCTCACCCTTCCCTTTTGGCCCGTGGGCGCGGCCCACCTTTTCTCCCACTTGTTCTCCTCCCCGTGTGGGCCGGCACCACGCCCACAGCCCAGCAAGGCGCAGCGGCAGCCCTTCCCTCTCCCTCTTTCGCTGACAGCTTGGCCCCACCGGTAGGCCCCCTCCGCTCACTGACGAGTGGGACCCAGTGTTAGCTCTGTCTTTTCTCCATGATTCCCGCGTCCGCGCTCGCCGCGCCGATCCTGCCATGGCCCATCCCGGCGCCAAAGAAGACAAGCACACGAGCACCAGCTGTCCACGGCCTCGAGCCGTCCCATCACCCCCTTCTCCTTCCCCGTGCTTCACTGTGCGTCCACACCCACAGGAACGACCGGTGCATGACTCCCGCCGACGCAAGGACGTGACCACACTTAGCATCGACTTCGCCGGGGCAAGAGGATGAGATGGCACCCAGCTTAGCTCCCAGACTTTTCCCGAACTCGACCACGTGCGCAAGGAGCTTGGGGAAATATCTGGCCGACCAGGGAAAAATCCCGCCGCCACCGCACCGCCATTGCCGCCATTAAATAGGCTCGGCGAGAGCACCGCCACCCCAAGATCACCACTCCAAGCTCCGCAGAAACCTGGAACATGCCATCTCCCCCTCCTTTCCCCTCCTCCCTTGATAAATCGGGCTCAATCCTGTTTTCCCCCAAATCCGCTGCCGCCGCCGCCATTGCAGCCGAGCTCCCGTCCAACTCTACTGAGAGCTCCTCTGACCAAATTAGGGAATTGAGGTGAGTCTTGGACCCTGCCTCTACCTTCCCCGTCACCTCTAGCTCCCTCCCTCGCTCTGATATACCCTGTCGCCATGACGCCCCCGCCACCGAGCCGAGGGTCTGCGCCATTGCCGCCGCCGCCGTCGGAGAGGAAAAACCAAGCACGCGCCCGCCTTCCACGCACTCGCAACCACCTCACACACACACCCAGCACATGCCTAAGTGCTCCGCGCGAGGGCGAGCACAGCGTCACGCCACCGCACCCATCACGGCGAGCTCTCACCACCGCCACAAACTCGCTCCACCACCACCAACCCCACCAGAAGCTATGGCTTGACCCCTGGAGCACCGGCCACCGCGTAGGGTGGAGCTCTGGCCAAGGACGACGCCGGCCGACCCGACCCCGATGAGGCTGTGCCCGGCCCTGCTTCTGCCGCCGCACCGGACGTGCCCCATCACATGCCGTTAGCCTCCTCCCCTCCCTTCTTTTCTGGCACGCGGGCCCGGGGCCAAAATGGCATCCCGCCTGTTAGGAGTTGGAGGCCAAGGATGGCCCATGTGTCAGCGACACGCGTCGCCAACACCCTGACCCCACTTGTCATACACGTGGCATGTACACAGTGCACTACACACTGATAATTGCTAGTCACATGGGCAGTGTACATAGAGTGATGGAAAACTATCTTCCCTGCATAGAAAAATTCCTAGAAAATTCATAAAAATACTAGAGACACCCTAGAACCTACCCATACCTTTGCCACGACTCTTTATTCACTTAAATATTCCCAAAACTTCTGCAAAGATTCCAAAACCCTATTTTTTAACCTCTATAAATCACATCTTCTCCATTTTAATTCCATCTTCCACGTAACCACCACCAAAATTCTTCTAAAAACTAACTTTATTTATTCTAGTACCACCATATAGCTCTATGTTTGCTTTTGTGTTGCTTTTGTGTTTATCGGTGGTCTCATTTGTTGGTAACGACCGATAGAGGACGGTGAGTACCAGGAAGGTGAGGACCCAAACTACATCGGACCGGAAGGAGAGTTCAACGAAGGCAAGTCCTAACTCCCCCCTCTTTCCACCACCACCACCATGTTATACCATTTCCATTATAAACCTATCACCCACCAATTTTAAAACTGAATTTATAATATTATTATTCGACATTGTGTGAGTATTGTGATACATGAACTTATAATAAATGGTTGCGCTTAAGGAACCAAACTATGTGAATATGATGATTAATGAAACTAAACTTGTTTGACGGGAGCGAGTGAGGGTATTTTATGTGGGATAAATTACTTTGGGCAGGATCGCCTAGTGAGAGTTCATGTGGGAGATACTCGTTTCGGTTGTGTAAGGACCGGTTCATAGGCCATCTCACCTAGTCTGATATACGTACAGCCACATATCTATATGGGTAGACCTGATCTCACACCTCATTAGGTAGAAGTATAATTTCCAATAGAAGGCCGGTGTGGCAATAGACTACTAGGAGAGGACACGGTTGCTGTGTGATTTTCCGTGGTCCAGTCGGCATGGTTACTATGTGGTTTTCCATGTAAAAGTTATAGTTGTGCCATGTGTGAGCACCTTCTTATTGAAACTGGATGTTGTGTGATCATCCAAATTATTAAAACAGATGTTGTGTGATCATCAAACCACTAGATATTTTGGGATGCTGTGTGATCATCCTAATGTTGTGTGGGTTCCGATCCCTGAGTATGCCGTAGTGGAATTATATGAAAGCCTGAGGTCACGTCATCCGGGTACGAGATCTTATTAGGCCTATCTTATCACTGGTCATGGTCGGACTGCGTCTATCATGTGGGGAAAAGTATACCCCTCTGCAATGTGTAATAATCCTATTTAAATAGCCACGTCCTTGGAATGGACAACCACTAGAATAACTGTGTTAATGTCATTAATTAATTATTAACGCAACCCGGAACCGGCGGGAAGGGTAATGCTCTCCCATGGCCCAAACCTCATATTTAAAATAATACTACCACCTCCACCAACATAACTCACCACTACCATAAGCCAGCACCATCCACATCACCACACCCCTTGTTAGGGCTTGCTGAGTACTTTATGTACTCATCTGTTGTTGACTCATAGATATTGACCCCGAGGAGGACTATGACATCGATGAGGAGGCGAACCACGAGGACTAGGAGTCACGTGAGGACCTACGGATACGCTGGAGGGAATTATTAGGACATAGGGTTTCGACTGCGCTCAAGCATGCCTGTGGAATAAAGTACCGCTTCGTTGTAGTTTCCGCTGTAGTAGCTACCACCCCATTGTAATAAATTGCCGCTTCACAGTAGTAGAACATTGCTAGTTATGTAACACCTATGGCTATGCCACTGAACCTTGACTATTTTAAGACCTAATTTCCGTTATTAATAAAGCTCGGTGTTTTATATTAAATCTGTGTGCTATTTCTATTAATTTGTGAGTATTTGTGCTTGATCCTGGCGCAAATACAAATACACTTGGACTCTCCAAATGAGGGCCTGGCAACTGTGGGACCAGCTGCACTCGCCTGCTACAGCGGCCGAGCTCGCCCGCGACAGCGGGGCTCGCGCCGCGGTGCCAGAGCTCACCTGTGACGGCGGGGCTCGCGCCCCTGGCGGCAGAGCTCACCCGCGATGGTGCTCCAGGGACGATGCAGAGCACACCCGTGACGGTGCTCCAGCAAGGAGGCCTCGCGTATCCTCGCGACTCGCGATGCGAATAGAAACAGAAGGGGAAAAACAATTCGATTTTATAACCAGTGGCAGGTAGGTAATTTTTGTCCCAAAAGCAACTGTGGCTTTTAGGCCCTTTGGTTGGCTTTTGGCTTTTGTTTTAGCAAGCTGGAAAGCCTTCCCTCAAAAAAAAAAGCAGGCCGGAAAGCTCAACCAAATAAGGTCCATAGTTTGTGGACAATTTCACTGTGCTGGATTGCTGGCTTGCTGCTGCATTGGTGCAATGGTGCTGCTTGCTGCCCCGCTTTCCTCCCGTTTCCATCGTCTTTTCGCCCCGCATTTGTTTGTTTCCAAATACCCGTATATTCCACTCCCAGACGCACTCCAGGTCCCAGTCCCGTTTCTAGTGACAAAATGTAGAAACGGAAATGAGAAGCGGATATTCCCACTCGTTTTTGTCAGTTTTCAATCCTAGTGGACACTAATAACCCAAATCCAATCCCATGATCGTTTACTGGGAACGAATCCAGTGAACCATCAGCTAGTCCCGCAACTTTCCTTATTTGGGAAAAATAAGTGCCGCAACTTTCTATTTTTAGAAAGTAATTAAGTTATGCTGACAACTTATTTCTATAACTTATACTGACAACTTGGACAATATAACACTTTGCAAAACTTATCACCATATAACTTATATCATATAACTTATAAACACAAAAGTTATGAAATTTTTTTTATTTTTCCCTTTTTTCTCTCTTTTTACTTTTTACAGTATTCTATCAATTTTTCTTTTATGCATGCTACCAACATATTTGCTAATATGTTATGATAATTTGTACATCTAAGTTGTATAGAATAACTTATATACACAGATTGTATAGAATAACTTATGTGCACAAGTTGCTTTTGATAACTTTTTCTAGATAAGTTGTGTTTTATAACTTTTTGTGTTTCCAAGTTTTGGTTATAAGTTATATGTTATAAGTTAGTTTGCTACTAGAAAAAATCTTTGAAACATATGTAAATTGGGTCTAGTTTTGTTCGTCTCATCGCGTAGAGCACACCGGTGCAGACGGAATTGAAAATGGATACACCGTTTAGAAGTTACAACATTTTAAAATAAATATTTTGCGTGGACCCACAAAACCGGTGCAGCTAGTTAAAAATGGGTGGGCGCATGCAGGGGTTCGCTCAGCCGAGCACAAGGAAAAGAGGACGAGCACACGCGTCACTATCAATTAGGGAAAGGTGAAAATTATTTTTCTAAAAAAAGAAAGGTGTGGCGCATCAGAAAATTGTTCGCCGGATTCAAGTCTAATGAGCGTTCGCCAATTAGCTGCTCTGCACTGATAATGAGCTGGATTGTGCAGAACAAAGAAGGCAAGGTTAAGGGGAGATAGACCTGCAACGAGCACACTTGTAGATGAAGATGCTACAACTGATGATGATGCCATGGAACTTGCAGGTGAATAAGAGGGCAACATCAAAATGATGTTAACAATTTCAGGGATGAGGACATGAGCAACCCATCTTTTAGAGTTGGTATGATACTTGAGTATGTGTAGACAGTGTGGAAACTGAGTACTCTCTTAGGAATTGGGTGGATATCAATTATCAAGGCTGTTACTAATTTCTTTGTTTTGGAGCTGTATCTTTTACCACTGGGACATGTATTTTGGAGGGATGGTGTTGAATCTACTTGGGAGTTACACTGCAAGCTCGCCATAAATCGAGTCAAGGTAATTCTCACTTCAACTGGCTTACATATACGTCTTCAAGAAATATGTGTACCTACATTTCAGGTATTTTCTGCTAGAATAGTTGTAAATAAGTTGATGTGTTTTTGGATATGGGGATTCAACGATACTTCACTACTGCTCTTTCAGATGGCAGACGACAAAGCATGCTCGCCAGATTATCCCTGGGATCAACTACAAGACTGGAGAAATCAGAATATTTCCTTGATGGCTCTTGAAGATGCATCAATAAAAAAATTTCAAGAAAGCGAACATGAAGTTGATTTCACCGAACTTTTGTTCAGATGCGCGCCCCTGATGAAAAGAATGGCCATAAAACTGGACCCTGAGGTTTTACCAAGTAGCACTGGATGCAAGAAAATCTGCGACATATTCAAGGCGAATCCTTATGTAAAATACTAAGTTTATAGCAGTTATGGGTGTTGTTTTACCTGAATACAGTATGTATAGGATGGGCTGATGCCAAGTTTAAACTTGTTTGTTTCCTACTTTCCTTGGTTGAACAAGAGTAGTACGTGGATTTAATTTGAAGGAAGCTTTACTTTGTGTCACGAACATAGCAGCCTTTTCATTTAACAATTTATTTATCGATACCCTGCATGCTTTTCGCACTTTCTGAATCTTGACACGAGGCATCAACAGAAGCACACAACAATTACGCAAGTATCAAAGCCCATGTCACGGTTACTGCCGGTACGTACGTCCTTATTTGCGAACACCAAGGATTGGAATGTTGTGAAACAGAAACATCCCGTAGCAAATTCTACCACCAAAGCGTCTCGTGTGTGTATATATATATATATATATATATATATATATATATATATATATATATATATATATATATATATATATATATATATATATATATATATATATATATATATATATATATATATATATATATATATAAAACTATTACCCTACAGCTGGCTACAAAATAACTTATTCTATAGCCACTTTAAGTTACGATAATTGCTATGCTAATTTACGAGATTATAGTAACTCCTTACTATGTGATTTACTATAACATTATGGTAAATATCTCCATGTGCTATAGTAATTCAACTATCGTAAATATATACTGACATTGTCGTAAATTAGTATATAAAATTATCGTAAATAGAGGTGGCTACAAAATAACTTATTTCGTAGCTAGCTATAGAGTATACTCTATATATATATATATATATATATATATATATATATATATATATATATATATATATATATATATATATATATATATATATATATATATATATATATATATATATATATATATATATATATATATATATGACGAGACGATGCGTGTGAAACGGTTATTCAGCCTTCCAGGACGAGAGGGGAGGCGTCTCAGAATCCTTCCAGGTGTTGAGGAAGTCATGGTAGCGATCACCCTGGACATCTGCCGACGCATAGGACTCGCTCAGCCATGTCTTCAGGTGTGAGCTTCACAGAAAGCGCCGCCACGTTGCTGTTGAAATTCTCAACCTTTGTCGTCCCGGGTATGGGGCAGACGTCGGGTCCCTGGTGGTGAACCC
This sequence comes from Saccharum officinarum, assembly GCA_020631735.1. Lineage (NCBI taxonomy): Eukaryota > Viridiplantae > Streptophyta > Magnoliopsida > Poales > Poaceae > Saccharum > Saccharum officinarum. The sequence continues at coordinate 13,737,419 of CM036191.1, read as the reverse complement.
AGGCCAGCGCCAGCTGCGACGGCGTGCACCCCTTCCTCGCCGCCATTGCGTTGACTCTCTCAAATATCACCGCGTTCTTCTCCATGTTTTCCGGCTGAAATCTCGGCAGGTCCTGGAAATGGTTTCAGTGAAAAAGGTTCAATGGCGCGGCAATAATCTGTGGTACTACTACTAAAAGGGTCAGCTTAGAGGTATAAACCTTGCGGAAATCTTGATCAGACAAGGTGTCGACCAGCTTTAGGACCACTTGACAAGAACCCCCTGCCCAGTGGACTATATGCCACTATCCCAATGCCAAGCTCCCTGAAATTGCCAGAGCATGAACAAGTAAATAAACAATGTAGATACAGTTTTGGTGGTGGCTCAATCAGCGCGAGTTCATGAAAGAAAAAGACCTGCAAGTCGGGATTATGTCAGCTTCAACATCTCTTGACCAGAGAGACCACTCCAGCTGGACAGCGGAGATCGGATGAACTGCGTGCGCTCTCCTCATCGTCGACGCCGATGCTTCGGACAGACCAATGTATTTTATCTTGCCCTCTGCGACTAGTTTCTTGAGTTCACCTACCTGTGGATGGATTTCAAGCAGGTACATAAGCTTATTCATCAGGTTAGGGAGTGCACGAAGAAGAAGGGGATCGAGCCCATTGTGGCTCTGGTTCTGAAACTTGCAACTTCTTTTCTTGAGCAAAATGCATTGGCTTGTTTATGGAGAAGATGCAACTGCTGATTATAGTAGTACTAATAAATATTAAAAATGCAGTGTCCACTCGTTCTGTGGTGGTGACCTCAAGAATTTTTTAATATGAAATAAACGGTCAGAAATTAAAGCTAAGGTCTTTGCCTAAGCATGGAAGCGAACTCACCATGACCTCGATGGGCACCCTGTTGTCAATGCGATGCTGGTAGTAGAGGTCGATGCAGTCGACGCCAAGGCGCTCGAGGCCGCCCTCGCACGCGGCACGCACGTACGCCGGGTCGCCGCGGATCTCCTGGGCGCCGTCGGCCCCCGCGCTGATGCCGAACTTGGTGGCCAGCTGCACCTTCTCCCTCAGCGCCCTGCCGAGGAGGAGCTCGTTGGTGTGGGGGGCCGTACACGTCCGAGGTGTCGAGGAGGGTAACGCCGGCGGAGACGGCATGGTGGATGAGCGCGATCATGTCCGGCTCCGGCTTCGGCGGGCCGTAGTAGGCGGACAAGCCCATGCAGCCGAGGCCCTGCGCCGAGACCTAGAGCCCCTGCGAGCCCAGCTTCATGCGCGGCACCACCATGGGAGCAGCGGCCATGCTCTCTGTGGCTCTTGAGCGCCTGGGTGTTCTAGGCTTCTTGCTTGACTGCTTGAGTGTTGAGTGAAGTGGGGCTATTCGCGCCTCAATTTATACTGCAAGTTTGTAGGCCAAAGGCATGTCACCAGGCGGCTTGCTGGTAATGTACCTAGGAGTCTATAGTTTATGTGTACCGTCACTTGCTCCGATGATTGCAGGTGGATAGGAGTATAATATTGATCAATCCACATCCACCATTAGTGGAGTTGTTGGCAAATAGCCGCCCTTTCCATCATTATTATCACTAATTGATGCATGCATCTCATTTTCTTTTTTTGAGTGAGACACCTAACCTAATAGCACCTAATCTATTTGGACTCGGCAATGCTTGGAACAGGCGTCCGTCCGCCGTCCACCCGTACGCTCCCCATTCGGGGACCGTGTGGGCCATGACGCCAGCCCAAATGACCTCCTCCTATCCGCTTGTCCAAAATCACCGCAGCGGAGCTCGGACCACACAACTCCTCATGCTCCACCCGCGCATCTCACGGCGGCCGGCTGGGGCAGAGGCCGCCCGCGCACATCTCGTGCTCCGCCTGCCCAGCTCACCATGGTTGGAGGGTGAAGCTCGCCCGCGTGCAACTCATGGCAGCCCGGGCGAAGCCCGCCCGCGCACATCTCGCGCTCCGCCTGCCCAGTTCGCCATGGCCGGGGCGGAACTCACCCGCGCGCAGCTCACAATGGCTAGGATGGAACTCGCCCACACATAGCTCGCAGCGGAGCTCACCCCGCGCACAGCTCGCGCTCCACTTGCACAGTGCGGAGATCCGCCACGGCCTTCTCCACCGAACCTGCCGTGGCCTTCTCCACCAGAGAGGCGATCTCCACGCTACTGGCGAGCTCTACACCGGTGAAATCCACACGCCGACGAGCTTCCATTCTCCCAAGCAGCAAAGAGAGGTTGCACTCAAACCGCATGTTGCAAGCGTATGTTTCAAGTGTTTCAAATGTTTCGGAGGTATGTTGCAAATATTTTGTATGGATGTTGCAAAAGTATATCAGTATGTTGCATATGTTGCAATGGCTATTTAGTATGTTTCAAGCGTCTATTCCCAATGTTTCATCTGTTTTCAGACCAGTGTTGCAAGTGTGTTTGTCTAGATGTTGCATATGTATCACACATATGTTGCAAGTGTTTTATCTGGATGTACAAGGTTATCCGTCTCTATTAGGAGTACTCTACTAGAGTATCAGCTACGAGAGCGGACGACAAACCCACAAGCAAATAAGAGTAAAACTTAACTAAACAAAAGACTTAATACCATAAGAACCACGAACACTCACTCAGCGAAAGAATCCGTCAAGGTATAGCGCAGGTGTTCGTCGAGGTACAAGCTTGGGGAGATTTCCGACAGGTTCAGCACTTCCCTGTACTCTCCCTCACATCTCTCCTTCTCAACTCTAGCTAGCTAACTAGGGCCTAAGCCCTTGGAGTGATGCTCAAGTGTGGTGTGCTCCTTCCTTGTGTGTTTGTTTTTGTGTGAGGAGGGGAGCCTCCTTTTATAGGCGGAGAGGAGGGGGTTGATCCTTGGAATATTCCATGGTCCCCTCATAAAACAAGAAAACCGCTCTCCTCCATATTAAAGTTGCCGCCATACACCCATAACCGACCATAGAGAGATGGTAGGAGGCAGCCCGCAAAGTTTGAGGCCGATTGGGCCTGGTAGGGGTGCGGGTGCGGCCGCACCAGGGGTGCGGCCCCACCCCAACTGGACCCAAACGTGCCCAGCTTTGGCCGGTGACCTCATGTGGGCTTCTTGATTGAGCCTATGGGTGGTTGGCGCCAATTGGAGACGGTTTGCTTTGGATTTGGGCTTGTTCTCCTCATGACTGGGCCCTGATTTGCCTGGTAAGTCGGCCTTCTCCCCTTGGGCTCATGTCGGATGTTTGTATTATTGTGTTTCTTGTATACTTTTAGCATATTTCCTGTGTTATTCTGACATGTCCTGAACAATCACCAAACTCGTGGAATATGTTAGTTCATAAACCCTATCGCTAAGTTTAGTGTTCATTTTAGTGGATATTTGGCAGTTAAAAATAGGAGTTAAGGACCGCCAACACATGGGAACAAGGTGCAGGCATGGGCGTCCGTCCGGATGTCTGGGCGCTAGCACTGCCGATTTGGACTTATTATTTTCTTCTCACCAACTATGACTTGTTAGTGCAGGTTTTCAATGATTTTTTTATCTCGTAGCGCTATCTAAATACTCTCTCCGTCTCAAAATAAGTGTCATTACGGTATTCGTGCTCTAAGATAACTTCTTCAATTATATTAACATTTTGCGACCAGTAACTTGTAGATTTTTAAATAAATTATAGATTTTAAATTTTGTAGAAAGAGTAAGAAAACATAAATAGATATGTTCCATGTTCATCATCATTTCGCATGAAGTTTAGTAATTTTTTCCTCGCATTGCAATAAACGGACATGTTTGCTATTATTTAATTAAAGTTTATTATGATTAAGTTCTTGAAAAGTGAGAACGACACTTAAAGGGACGGAGGTACCTACTCTGTTTTTGAATAAATTAATTTATAGTGTTATCTTAAATTAATATTTTTAATTTAATCGAATTTATAAAAAAGTACCGTGATATTAAATTACTATCATTAGGTACACTATAAAATATATTTTTATGATATATTTATTTGATGTCATAAATAATTATACTTTTCTTTCTATAATAAGTTTAGTAAAATATAAAAAGGCTACTTAAAATATATCTACAGGATGTCAATTTTCTTACCGATAATGAAGTACTTGCTACAGCTGCTCAAGCTGGGTCTCCACACACTTTCATTCAGGACATTGGTCCGTCAGATCTACTCTTGCTCTACTTGCACAAGCCACACATGAGTAAGGGCCTTTTGGCACGGCTCCGGTGACTACATTAACTTTGCACGAGAAGTCGATCTTCCGGCTCTTACCCGTTGGTCACTGTTCATCTACTGTATCTGTACTGTTCATCGAAGCTGTTTTTCTCTCACATCTCCCTCTCTCTCTCACTGACAGCCCTAAGGTAGCCGGAGCACTTTTTTTTTTGGCTTCGCCGGCTCTGAATCCTGAGCCAAACGAGGCCGTAGTGTATAGCATTTTGCTTCTACCTACGATCATATTCTTTACAAGTAATATAAAAATAAATGTATTGTACGGATTGTCGTCATACCTTATTCAAAATGGGAAGTTTCATAATTAAAAGTATATAAAAATTTTTATAGATTGATAGCTAGGTAAAAAAATGGTAATTTTAGAAATATATATTGTACTTTACAGTTATTGAATTATTCTACGTAATAGTCTATATTAGTAATATATACATCAGCATGAGGGATATTTAATTTTTCTCTAACGCCGGAGTGATATAATTTATATAGAAATTAAACTTATTATTTTATATTGTCTTTTGTAATGTACACATGTACGGGTGGTTAATTCCGTATCTATCTCTACACCTAAAATATACGGTAATGCTCTCCTCAGGGCGTACGTTGGTCCGGACGCGCCTTCCTAGGCCTGCGAAGCCCAATATGCCGCACCCCTCTCTCTCACGCTCCCTTCTCTCGTCATATCGCTCACTCTCCCTCTCTGGTTGTTGCTCACTCACGCGCGTGGACAGGGCCTGCTGAGCTTGGAGCTCCCCAGTCGCCGTTGCTCCCTTCCTTTTAGCCCTCTCGCGCTCCAATCCTAGCTTCACCAATGCCGTACTCAGGCTCATAGTTCCCCTTATGCATGCTCTCTAAGCAAATCCCGTCGCCGCCCTCTTTTTCCTACTTGTCGCGGCCACAGGGACAGGAACCGTGGTGAGCCTTCGTCGGGGTGGATATCTGCCGGCACATCGCCACCGCTGGTGCCGCCTCCGGCATGCTGCTGGTATGCACGACTGGCCCTATACCGGTACTACACCATGTCGACAAGCCTCCATTTGTCCAAGCAGCAAGTAGATGTTCCGCTTGAAAGCGAATGTTGCAAGTGTATGTTTCAAGTATTTCACATGTTTTAGAGGTATGTTGCAAGTGTTTCATATGGATATTGCAAAAGTTGATCGATATGCTTCAGATGTTGCAATGGATATACAAGTATGTTCCAAATGTTTCATCTGTTTTTCAATCGTACGTTGCAAGTGTGTTTATCTGGATGTTACATATGTTTTACGCATATGCTGCAAGTGCTTTATTTGGATATTGCATATGTTTTTTAATGGCTTTTCAAGTATTTTCAGGTGTTTTTGCAAGTATTTCAGACGCATGTTTCAAGTATTTCATCTATCTTCAAACGTATGTTGCAAATGTTTCATTTGGATGTTTCGAAAATAGATCGAGTGTTGCTGCTAGGGACCCACCTGTCGCAGCAGACATCCGGCCGATGGGGGAAGTAGAGGGGGCACGGGCGTCTCCTTGTGGCGTCAGGAGGCGCGACTAAAGATGGCAACGGGTACATCCCCGATGGGTATCACAAGAACATTCTCATCCCCGACACAAAAAAATCGTCCCGCTCCCCGTCCCTGTTCCCGGCCTTGGGGATAGATATTCCCCCGTCCCCGTCCCCGAGCGGGGAAAACAAACCCGTCGGGTATCCCGTACCCGAGATTCCGAGGTGGATGGAGATGGATCTTCGCGTCTTCTCCGGCGGCGGCAGCGACATCATGTGCTCCGGCAGCGGCAGCTCAGAGCATACTTGGTTGTCATGGAGCCTCAGGAGTAGGGACGGAGCTGCGGAGGTTGCCATGGAGGTCGCCGGTGAAGCTTTTCGTGTTCTCCGGCGGCGGTAGCTCCCGGAGAAGAGGCGAAGGCCGGAGAGAGGGCGGCCGGCGGGAGCAAGAGAAAGAGGGTGGCCGCGGCTAGGCAGTTGTGCGAGCCTGCAAGGACAGGGCAGCCGCGGTAGGAGCGGGACTGCAAGAGAATGAGGCAGGGTCGACCGTAGCTTTGCGGGCGTGCGAGGCGAGACGCGACTCGCGTCGTGAGCCAGGGCAAGGTGCGTGCGGCGGCTGAGGATGGGGAGGGAAATGAAACTAGGGTTTCTAGAAACACCACATGGGCTATATATATGATTGCTCTGATATGGGCTAAAGTTCCTATATTGGGCTTATTTAGGCCTATGACACGAGTAGGCAGCTAAAATAGCCGGGTTCCCCAACGGGTAACGGGGACGGGTACTACAAGAACGTTCTCGTACCCGCTTTACCCGTCGGGGATCATTTTTGGCCGTTAAGAACCCCGCGGGTATAGATTTCATCCCATCTTCATCCCCTAATGGATCAAATCTCCGTCGGGTATCGGGTATCGGGGCCCGTTGCCATCCTTAGGCACGGGCGACATTTGGGTAGCACGGGCTCCCATGTAGGCGTACAAAACAAAGTGCAGGCGCGAGCAGGCCCAGACGTCCGGGCGGCACTGTCGTGAAATATACGGACGTCCCGCTCATCCTATGTGGAGTACAGAGTCCACTCAAGAGACGTCACAATCCGCATCGCGAAATACAACTCCACCGATCCGTCCAACGGAAGGCTGAAAGCTGTGCGTGGTGGTGACAATTTGCCGCGCACGCGCTGAGAAGGGCAGTGAAATCCAAGTTGGTGAATTCTGCCGAGCATACACCAAAAGCTACCAAGAGTTGAGTGCCTATTTGCTTAAGATAGACGAAAATGTACGAGGAGGCTGCAGAATTATTGTTTCATGTGCTTTCATCAACTGCAACGTTTTATCTAGGTACTGTATTTTTGGTATTTTGCTAAATATTTTTATCTTTGATAACTACTCTCATCTAAATTATAAGTCGCTTTGACTTTTTTTTACATCCATTTTACTATTCTTTTAGATATAAGATATGTCAAAATACATAGCAAATTCAATGTACTAGAAAAATCAAAACGACTTATAATTTTAGAGCGGAGAGAGTACTTTCTTTTTTACAGATTATAAGTCATTCCAACTTTCTTGGTGAGTCAAAACATCTCAAGTTTGACATGCATCTTAGAACACAATGACATGCAGAAAACGGGCACCATCAGGCATCTCAGAACACGGAATGATAGGCACAAATAAAACATACGACTAGGAAAGCCTTGCGCGGCGTCACCATCTGTTTGCCCTAAATGTTCAGATACAACTAGCGTGGTCTCCGCGTGTCGCGAGTCTGGATCATCCAGCAATCAACGGGTACGGCATAGTGTGCCATCTCGCGGCTGGCCTGGCACCCTCATCTGCCTAGATTTTTTTTGCCGCTCCTTGCCTTTTCTACTATTTTTTGAGCTATATGAACACAGAGGACAGTTGGGTATATGCTACCTTACCTGCTATTTGTTTTAAGCCTATGTTATTAGACAATAATATTGGTAAGCATTAGGTAATAATTTTGGTTTTAAATTAGGCAAAACGGTGTAATTATTTAGGAATAATAGTGAGATTACTAGAATTGGTAAACCTCAACACAGGGTTTAGACTAAATGTGATTTTTGAGTGGTTTTTTTTTTTGCAAATCGAAAGCGACTTGTATTAAAACTTGACACAATACATCCCTAGATTATATACATCCAAAACCTGAATAAAATAGATACAATATTCCCATCGATTCCTGTATCATCCAAACTCTCTAGAGAATGATAGAGCCTTGTTGAACACCGAAGCCATATAGTCCTTATGAGAATCGAATGATCAATCCGAAAACATTGGACATGCTACAAGATCTAACATTCTGGAACAGTCCAGAACACATCTAAAGCGATGAAGAAACATCGACAGTAGTGTTATCAAGTACAACGAGGAAGTGTGGTTCGTTTGACAAATTCCTACCTCTATCCGAGGTGTCTGTATTATCACTGCAATTGAAGAATCGAAAAATCTGTCGATGCTCTCGTAGGCTACATATTCATGATCTCCAACCCTTTGCATCATACATGTTGGATGCTTGATTCCTCCCCGTGACCATCGATGATAAGATTGATGACCCGGTGTATCCTCACGGGGAGTACCGAGAAGCACCCGCTTGCCTTGGGTCTTCTCCTGATGAAATAGAAGCTTGAAATGGTGAGCTCGTCATGGCAATCACCAACATCATCGTACGTAAGAAGAACCAAACAAAAAAAACACATCTGATTTTACTGGTAGATTTATTTCTTTGAATGGTATTTTATACTCACCTCATTTTAAATTATAGGTCATTTCGGTTTTCTATGTACATAGTTTTTACCATGTATTTATATATATATTATAAGTATTTAGTAAAAAAGTTAAAACGATTTATAATTTTGAACCGACGGAATAGACCTGAGTGCTTGAAGTTGACACACGACTTTGGGCCTCGGTTCTTCACAATGACTTTGTAGGAAAATCCTGTTGTTCTTTGTATGTAATGAAAACGGTAGAAAAAAAGAAAATCCAGAGTCTAGAGTATGGACTCTCTGCTGTTGCGTGAGACTGCGCTTGCCAAGGCTTTTTGGGGCCCTGAATTTTCAGCCCAAGTGAAACTTTAGGATCGGCCCATTGCTGGGTACCAGGCTTTGATCTGCCGAAACGCGACAGCTTCCGCCTAACGATTGGGGCCGAGTGCACAAAACTTGCACGCCCGTGCGGGCCACGAATTAAAGTGAAGTTTCGTTTAGTACCACCTTGTCCGCTAAAATGTAAGCAAACCAAATGATAAACGATTACAGTGATTCTTAACTCACAACGTGGTAAACGTGGAGAGCAACTACACAATTATTCGTGAAATTCTATTTGAGGTGGTGTGAACACACTACATCGTGTGTATAGCATTTTGCTGCTACCTACGATCATCCAGAAATAAAAAGCGCAGCTTGCCGGAGTAAACCAGCCTGTGGTTGTCTCTATTTTTGTTGTTATAGTGATTATTATATGAACTCCAAATGATAGAGTCCCAACTTATTTAAGTAATATTTTACATTTACTATCATAATGGAGCTATCACATTTTTGTGAAGGGAAAAGGGGTAAAACTATTTATTAAGGAGGGAGGAGGATAAGTAGCCGGAAGCTTAACGTGATGATATTTTCTCATGAGGAGTTTTGAACAACTGGATTTTCTATTTTATGATTTTTATTTGATTTTTATATTTACCCCTAAAAAATGGGCAAAAATGTATAGTGAAAACTTTCTACTAAAACATGCTCTATTATGGATTCACTGCATAGATCTATTCATGACGATTATGAAATAACTTGATTTTCTATTTTACGGTTTTCCTGTGATTTTCTATGTAATTTCAAAGTTTAAGCATTTTATTCATATAAGAAAAAGATTTATAGAAGGAAAAATAGCGCCGGGACATTTTCGGCCCACTAAGGCCCACGGAGCAGGAGGGAACCGGCCCATTAAAAGGCCTGGATTGCGGGTTGATTTTGGTAAAGTTTGAGGGCTTTTTTACAAAACAATCATAAGAGAGGAGGCTGGACTACGGGTTTATTTCTGTAAAGTCCGAGGGCTTTTTTGCAAAATGGCCGAGACTCGCCCGATCCAGGCCGTCCGTGCGCCCGATCGGACGGCCGGGAATTGTGGGCGACGTGGCCTGCTTCTCAACCCGAAAATCCCAGGGCTTTCGTATTAAGGAGATATAGGTTGCAAATTTGAGTAAATACACAACATATAACACTAAAGAGCCAAATTTTATATTCATTTTTTTATCCACCTCCCTTTAACTGACTACTTGTGTGGTATCACTCTTCTTCAGTCTATTGGTTTATCATCTGTCACTAAGCTTGAGAGTTGCAAATAAAAACTTTATTGGTATTATTTGCACCCCACGTGTCCTAGCCTAGCCGCCAGTGGAGAGTCCAAAATCTATGCGCGTCACAACTTATCTCATATGCTGACTATATTTCCATATCTTTTCTCATCTCAGAACGTATATACACAATATGGTCACCTATTTAAATAGAGTCAATCTCCGGTTAAATTTTTGTACGAGTTAGTCCTTTATTGTAGGAAGCATTTATTATAGGCATTATATTGTAGGGTCAGTTTGATAGAGCTCTACTTCTAGCTTCTTCGTAGCGGATTATGTGGATTCCTACCAAACTTAAAATGCAACTAGATTCCTACAAGCTGAGAGCTTAAAAATCTCGCTCTCCATCACTTTCCACTGCTCTATGTTTAATCGCTACTATAATCATTTCAGAATTGATTCTCACCTATTTCCAATCACTCTATTAAAAAATTGAAGTTCAAAAATCTGGGAAAAAAGATCTCTATCTAGCCGACTCTTAACTAAAAATCCGATCATGGGTCTTAAGCAGTACAATTCATTTTTGTTCCGCTCGCGCTCATTCACGTCCTCACTTCATTTTAAATTATATAAGACATTTTGGTTTTTTTATATACATATTGCTATGCATTTATGTATGTGTTATCGATTTAGTAAAAAAAGTTAAAACAACTTACAATTTTGAACCGACGGAATAGACCTGAGCGCTTGAAGTTGACACGACTTTGCGCCTCGGTTCTATGCAACGACTTTGTAGGAAAACCCTGTTGTTCTTTGTTTCAAATGGAAATCTATGGAAAAAGAAAATCCATAATATTCCGCACGAGATATGACCCTCTGGGCCCTCGGCTGCTGCGCGAGACTGCGCCTGCATTTTAGGCCCCCGAAATTTCAGCTCAAGTGAAACTGCTGGATCGGCCCATGGCTCGGCACCAGGCTTGTTGATATGCCGCAACGCGACAGCTTCCACCTAACGATTGGGCCGGACTGGACGAAATAAACGTGCACGCCCGGGTGGGCCATTAATTAAGCAGAGTTCTCTTTAGTACCACCATGTCCGCTAAAATGAAAGCAAACCAAATAATAAACGATTACCATGATCCTTGACTCACCACGTGGTAAACGTGGAGAGCAATTTCACAATTGTTTATGAAAAGTCATAGGTTTGGAGTCGTTAACACACTACATCGTGTGTATAGCATTTTGCTACTACCTACTATACAAATAAAAATGAATGTATTGTTTTTTTTGTATAAACGATCATATATCCTCCTACTATAATCCTACGAAAGAATTGAGGGGGGCTCTCCCTCTATAATAGCCGTTCGATCTTGATGCTGTGCTATATGATCCCTCCGTCATCTAAGATCTTACTCTCCCTCATTAATAACCGGAGGAAAAAAACCACAGGCCCCAGCGGTCGTGAAGCTTATATTGACGGTCACCATTTTCTAGAGATCTGTGCCAGCCCACCGCTGCATGCAACCGTATATATTTTTTATTAGCGCGGGACCTACGACAGTCAACCTTCCCATGCCAATGCGGATTGCCTGGCATCCTGCCTCACCTCTGCGCCTAGATTTCTGCCCGACGAAAAGGGGTCATATATATATATATACTCTCCAACCTCGGATTCCAGGTGCTGCCGCCCGGCATTTCAAAAACATCCTTCTTCCTTGCGTCGTTCCTCAAACCTAGATCCGGAAAACACGGCCTCCATTTCAATTACATGCTGCTTCTTCCTTCCCTGGATCCTCAACTCTAGACCAGTAAATCCTCTTCTTCTCCGATGATTCCAACCACAGCACGGTGAAGGAGATCCGTCTGCAAGAGGTTGTACCGTGAACGGTACTAATGCTGTATGGTTTTCCGGCATAGGATACCAGAACAGTTTCGACGGAAGTGTACATTTGGTTCCACATGGAAGTGAAGCACTACGACAACCTAGTTATCAAGCAAGCTTTCAGCCAGCAGCTTTGACACAACAAGGTCAGTTGAGACAGGATTGAAGTATCCGTTTAGTTCTGCTCTTTTAATTAGGATTTCCTTCGATAAAATGGTTATCGAGGATTATTAGGTAGTCTAATCATCACATACTCATATTATCTAGCTATTATGGTTGTTTCTTGATGTGTCAGTGAAAGTTTAGTTTGCCTGCAACGTGAAATTTTCAATGTGTGACTGAGAAAAGCAGAGTGCTTGGTTTATATATTCGATATCTGCCTATTACATCGTTTTATTATCTTTAGTTTTTGGTGATCGCGTTTGTCTGTGATCTAAATTTTCGGACCAATGTGTAATGTAGTCCACAGTTATTCTTGCTTTAATATCTACATTTCCTGTTAGGATTATGTTGATACATGTATGTATACAGTTTATATTTGTTGGTACCAGATAAGTTAGTTTTAATTCAAGCTCAGTCTGTAAAAGAGTGTTCCAAAAAATACAAATAAATGATACAGAGCTAAAATAAATTGGAGTAAAACTAGGACAGACTTTAGTTACTTACGCAGGAGCTTCACTCTCTGGTCAAACTTCATCTGTATAATATGTTTTGTACAAATTGAAGCATGCATGTGGATAATTTCTGTTTTTACTAACTGATGACAGAAATTTTTTGTTCTCAATGTAGGAGGGATGTTGCTCCCTAACCCGTTTGCAAATGTAACACAACTAGGGTACTTTATGGGATACAGACCAACCAACCAGCTACAATTCCTCCAGCAACAAGCGGCGCATCAGTTACAAATGATCCAACCTAATGGTGTGCACACTGAGATGATGATGCAGTCTAACATGAATGTTTGCTATAATCAGAAGTTATTAGCAACTCGAAGTATAGGAGGAAGAGGTATATTACAACACTATTGTCATTAAATTTGACTACATTCATGCTGACAAGATATCTATTGCAGGATCAATGCAGCAATTGCTTTATAATGTGTCAACACCGGCTTGCAGTTTCCAACCAGGACAGGGGTTTTTTCGTTCAACAACAAAAATTAAAGACAAGGTGAATGAATTGAGTGAAGTGACAACCTCTGAGCAGTGTACTATTAACGGCCAAAACGACGGTATGATACAAGTATATTAAACGTTAGTTTGTTTAATAGAATGCCTGAATACTAGAGATGTTCCACTACAAATCTGCATGTTATTAACTCTGAATCAATAAAAATCAATAAATAGCTTAAGGGGTAAAATAAGGTTTTCTGAATGATGCATAGTCATACAGTGCTATCCAATGTAAATTTCTGATATATAATAAACAAACAAAACTAAATCTTTTGTGTTCGTAATGCTAGCTGTAAAAGAAATTGATGTGGCGTATGAAGCGGACAATGATTTTAAAGCAGAAATAGGAACTGATGGTGAAGAACAATATCATGATGCAGATGATGAAGATTCAGATTGCATCATTGATCAACAAGCAGGGATGCAAGGCAGGAGTAATATAGAACAGAATGGAAAGGTTCCAGACAAACAAATGGAGTATGAAATGGTTCCAAAATGATATTATTTGAATTGCAGGGATTTGACTCTCGTTGCAAGAAAAACTCAAAGAGAATGCATTGCAAAGCAATGATAAGGTTGCACCGAACAGAGGACCTGAGTTGGTATATTAGTAAGCATGTATCTCAGCATAACCACCCGCTTTCTGTGTCCTGTGGAGAGAAAAGAGAATGGAATTCCCATAGTAAAATTGAGTCGTGCACAAAGGAAATGATACGCTATCTAAGAGATAACAATGTGACTCTTAGCAAAGTGCATTGCTTCATTGGTAGTATGTATGGCAGAATGCAAGATGTGCCATTCAATCAAAAGGCATTGAGAGCTGTATGTTCAGAAATTGCAAGGGACCAGAAGGATGATGATATAGCAAAGACACTAGAGATATTTAGGAAAATGCGTGCAGATGATCCAGGGTTCCAGTTTAGTGTGGAATTGGATGATGAGAAAAAGGTTAAGACACTACTGTGGACAAGTGGAAGGAGTCGTAGCCAATACCACTTTTTTGGGGATGCAATTACATTTGACACTACTTATTGTACAAACATCTACAAAATGCCATTTGGTATGTTTGTAGGTGTGAACAACCACTTCCAGAGTGTGTTGTTTGCTGGGGTTCTAATGACCAAGGAAGACACCGAAAGTTTCAAATGGGTTTTCAAGGAGTTTATTACATTGATGGGAGGGAAATATCCAGTAACTATACTGACAGGTACGAACATGTTCTCAAGCTTCATAAATATCTATGCCTTTTTTGTAATTACAAATGTAGAAAACTATTCACAATAAAAATCTGATTTGGCATGCAGACCAGTGCAAGGCAATGACAAAGGCAATCAAGGAAATCTTCCCAAGTTCAACGACACATCTATGGTGCAAGTGGCATGTCCTTCATTATGCACCTGAAGAATTGGGGCCAGTTTATCGTCGAAATGGACCGTTCAGAAGAGACTTCCATTATGTTATAAACCAGATGCTGACTGTAGATGAGTTCGAGAAAGCTTGGGAACATTTGTTGGAGTGTTATGATTTAAGAGATAATGAATTCATGCAGAGAACGTATGCAAAGAGAAAGATGTGGGCAAAGCCTTGGGCTAGAGAGACATTCTGTGCCAGGATGGCAAGCACACAAAGATCTGAAAGCGCAAATAGTATTCTAAAGAAAGTGGTCCCAAGAAATTCCTCAATGAATAGGTTTGTTGAACAGTACAACAAAATGTTGTTTCTACGAGCTAGTGCGGAGCAGAAGGCTGAGCACCAGACAAAACAGGTAAGTGCATCTAATTTAAAAAATCTATTCAAATATTTACAGATGTTCAATATGGGAGACAATTTAGAACTAAGTATTAGTAGGAAAAGCTATTAAGTAGATTGGAAGGGGAACAGTGAAGGTAAAAAGAAGTTATTATAAATATAAGATTATTAGTTGTGTACTTAATCTAAATAAAAGAAAGACTACTAATAATCATGTGCAGTTTATTATAACTTGACCTTTGAAAAAATAAACATAATGATGAAACATTCACTTAGTGCATTCTTGAATGTATTAGTAATTGAAGGAAAAAGGATTTGTCAGACAAGATTCTTTTATTGAAAGAAGCTGTGATTGAAACACTGACTTGTATTATGATTTTTTTTTTCAGTTTGAACATCGAGGAACTAGAGTTTATGCCATTGGAAAGCACGCTATTAGCGTGTACACAAAAAATTGCTTCCAGCTATTCAGTGATGAGGTAGACAAGGCAACACAATATGTCGTACACGAAGCAGAAGAAGATAACACATATTATGCAGTCCACAACAATGCAGAAACAAGAAAACAGTGGGCTTGTGTGGTTTTCACTGTTAAAGTTGAAGATGATGGACAGAAATATTCATGTGAATGTGGTCAGTATGAGCATTTTGGAATGCTGTGCTGCCATGCTATCAAGGTACTTCAATTGTATATAAATTATAAGAAATGATGAAATGTGCTTTCGGTGCGTAATGATTTTAATGAACAAAATGTTTGATCTATAGGTGATGATAGATTGTGGAGTAAAGAAGATACCAGAAGCACACATAATGAAGCGGTGGACTAGAGAAGCACGTGATTACCAGTATCCGGATGATGTCTGCACATCACCAGGTGAACAACTAGGACAAAGCTTGTTGTTCGCTAATGCACTTGATGTAGTCAGATCAACAGATAAGAACCCAAAAGCTGGAGAGATTTTGACTAGGTACCTAAATATGGCAAGGAAGGAGATTGAAGGGTTGGAGATGGTAAATGTTAATGAGATTTCTCCTTCAGATGGCAACAATACATCAGGGTACATGTCAGCATCTGGTACTGAGGCACAAAATGATGAACCAGAGTATGACTCTGATGGTCTGCAAGTATTAACAAACACATATGGTGCTTCTGGATCTAGTGCCTACATGAGTGATGCAGATATAAATAGCATCAAGGCACCATTGGTATCAAAGGATACGGGACATAGAAGAGAAAAGAGATTCAAACCATTGTTTGAAAGGAGAAGAAAAGGCAGGAAGAGGTACACAGCAACTACAATGCTCAGTGAAAGTATACAAGAGGAAGGCAATCAGATAACAATGAGAATTGAAAATGAGATGACAAAAGCAAATAAGGGGCCAACGAAAAAAAAGAGAAACATACAAGCAAATGAGAGGCATTATGTCTGCTTCCTTTTGACGCAAAATATGAATTACGGTTGAAGCTTGTGGTGAAAACATTATATGGCAATGTACTAGGTAATTTGTCGAGTGAATGCTCTACTGGTTGTCAGTACCATCAGACTTCTATTTGTTATTTTCTGTAGAAACTACTGTTATGAGATCTGTATTAGTTCAAGAGACATATTTTGTATCAACGATGTTGTACGGAAAACCGATTCGTGAACCTGTACTGCATTTTGTTGTGTTAGTGTGCTACAAACTTCTATGCCATCCTTCATTATATAAGATGCGTATATATTGTGTCGATGAGATCCTTTGGAGTAAAACAAATCAGATAAATAATTTGTGTTTGGGAATCTATCGCTTTCTGTTAGGGGTCGGTGTGTGTGTGTGTGTGTGGGGGGGGGGGGGGGTGAATGTGATACATCTAAGATATTTTCACGGCTGAGGCAAAGATTGGAACATGATGTTCAGACATATGAAATTGTTATGAATACATAATACAAACTTATAGTATGGAAGCTTAAGAATTAGTGATGGACATATATTGTGCCAACAATATGGTTGTGATAAGGATTTCTACGCAATATCTTGTTCGAAGTGAAGTATAGATTTTGGGACACAAACATGAGTTTCATTTATTGGTTTTTTTGGGAAAGCAAATATAATTGGTAAAGGTGATAGAACGTCCTGTTTAATATAATGAAACATCTAAAACGAAACACTATGTTGAATCAAAACTAGAGAAAGTAAGAAAAAAAGGAACTAAGTTCTGATATGTAAAGACGAAGCACACGGTTAATTTTGCTAAAAATTAGAATGCCGACTAATAAAACATTAAAATGGGACAATGGACATATTTTGGCATATGTAATTCAATTTAATGTCTTTGAGATGAAATTGCGTTGGAAAATAACAAATACCTTTCAAAAGCGCATGTGGATCAAAGCGAAACAACCCAAGCTGAGCTTTGATTGCATTGTTCAACTTCCACCACATTATCTTTACATCACCAGCAAGCTCAATGATCTTAGAAACAAGTGCAATGAGCAAATTAAGGTCCTTGAGTGCTTTCTTGCACTCGGAATAGTTAAAATCAACAATCTTGACTCCAAAATGTTTCTCGATGAAAACCAAAGCTGCAAAAGCAGCCTCTTCCTCTGCTTCCTTTGAATTATATGCCTTGCCTGATAATTTCAGCTGCCCACCAAACTGATGCTTCTTCATGTAAGGAAATTTCACCTTCACTGAACTCTTTACCATAGAGGAGAATTGCTATATTCTGCTTCAGCTAGATGAAAGTAATGCATAACATATTCTAAGACATCCTTGGAATCCATACCAACTTCCTTGCGTTGTGCCTGACAAATAAACAGATTTGGAATTGAGCGTTTTACAAAAAACTAGTGGGCAATTACCACCTGTTCAATATTAAGGTAACGGTGGAAAAATAAACTAAAGCTTCAGGATGCAGCGCTTACCAGTGCGCTGACCTTTTGTGCTTTCAGTGCCATCCTCTTCGTGTACTGAATACGATCAACCTCCAAATCAGCCATTTCTGATTGCACAAGATTCATTTGACCATCGATAGTGTTTAGAACAGATGTCATCTTATTCGCAAGCAAGGTGTATATCTTCCCCTGAGGGGAGAGAGGGCCACCAACATTCTTGTCGAATTGCTTCCCCCCAAGGTCTACTGCAAAGTTCTTACAATGACCATAGTTTAACTCCAAGGCAGTAAAGATCTTCTCTAGGGAAGCCATACCATCAACAACAAGAGCATACAGATTAGAAGCCTCATATCTCTGAGCAACACGGCTACTAAAGTCAACTATCTTGATAAGATGATTCTGTTGAAGGTAATTGAAAGCCTTCATCACCGCACTGGTTTCAGCAATAGCAGCTTCAAGGGCTGGCTGACCTTCTAATACTGTATAACTAATCCGGTCACCATTCAATGTACTCAGATCAGCGACATAGAGTTTGATAGACACCTGGACACCATCAGACCCACGATCTAATTCAGAGAAAACAGGTGCTCTCTTAGCACCTAAATATTCCATTATGTGGAAAAGCATTGGCTTCTTTTCCATTCTAACGACCACTTCTACTCCCTACAAATTTTGAAAGGCAAGATCCATATTTCAGAATGCGATATGTATTTGGAAAAGAAATATCTAACTGATAATACAGATCTATTAAGAAAAAAATGAACATACGGACTGTAAACAACTTTGGAATAAGATTATATCTATTGCGAAGCTAGCAAAGGCAAAAACAACTTGAACAGCAATAAAAAGGTTTAAAGGCCACAAAGTGGATTAATTATATGACGCAGGCGAACTTAGATAGGATGAATAGACTTAGTACAGTTCCTTCTCACAAGATATGATAACAGACTTTCCTCTGCAAGCCTAGTATTTAGATTCTATGACTTGATATAAGGGGCTCACACTATGTTTTGCATGAAGAAAAACAAAACTTCAAACCTACAAGCTCAAAAGAGAATGAGAACTAGGAAAGAGGTCGTGAAAGAAGTAGAAATCAAAATATTGAATCAGTTACCTGGGATAGATCTGAAACATTATTGTCGTCCATGTCTACGTCGTTGCTGTTGGTGCCACTGGACAAGGGCTCCAAACCAGCCGACACACCAGCGACGTCTGACTGCATGAGGAAGATCTGAAACTCCGAGACGAGCACCTTTCAAGATCGAAACAAACAATAAGAGAAGAGCACCTTTGAAGAGAGAAATGCTTCAAATGAGATGTTCAAATAAATATATGATAGATGAACAAGAAGGAGAGACGAGCACCTTTGAAGAGCGTAAACAACAATGCGGCGAGAGAAAGGTGAGGTTGAGGCCAAAAGGAAAAAGAGCAGAATAAATATGTCCGTTGCTGCGGGTCCATGCTCCTGGTTCAGTAGAACCAAGGGAAAAGGATAAAATATATAAGGTACAGTAGCAGGTACTCTCTATTATGTCTAATCCTACACCAGACGTGGATTTGATAGGATACAGTACTTAGTTTTGCGAAAACAGGAGAAAGTATAGCATAATATTTTATTCGTGTAAGTATACTATACTGAATAAATTGGTTAAATCTTTTTTTTTACGACGATGATTCATTCTTATGGAAAGATAATAATAGTAACATAATTACCAGACTAGATAACAATTATATATATACCAACTGTCATCAACTCAACATTAAGAAGGCACTTTTCGTCGCGTAACAATATTGAAATAGGAAAACAACAGAAAGTACAGACGACACTGCATTTATATATACCAATCGGCTTCAACAAAACAATGAGAAGCCACATTTCGTCATGTAAAAATATTGAAATAGGAACACAACATAAGGTTCAGACAACACTGATAGTAAATTTTAACAACAGTGCATAGCTAATACAATTCTTAAGAGTTACATAGCAAAATAGAGTTGCCTAAAATGTTTCATACATGGAAACAACACAGCCGCCAACATGCGTAGTGCTGAGATAACAAAAGCAATAAGAAGGCTCATGAAATAAATATGCGGACCAGAAACAATAAGAAGTCCTACAAACTAATTAAGGGCAACATCGTTCTGGATGACAGTAAGCTTCCAGCTTAGATTGTTCAGCGACTCAAAATGTGGTGCACAGGCAACATAGCAACTGACTGCATACTCATCAACCTCTTTTAGTGAATTGGCATTAAAAAGATAAGCATCAATCTGCCCTGCTGCCATAGGACCAGAGAAATAAGAACTTGGATCCACGATGAACTGCCAACGCTTCAATTCAATTGCATTGATCAACTCCCCAAACATCATCTTCAAAGAATCAGCAAGCTCAAGGGTCTGTGTGAGCATTGATATCAGGGTATTCATCTTCTTCGTTGCTTTCTTGCGCTGGTTATAATTGTAATCAACAACCTTTGTCATGAAATTTTTTTCAATGAACAGCAAACCTTGATAGGCAGCATCCTCCTCTGATTCAACAGAGGTATAAGCATACCCTGGAATGCCTATCTTCCCACCAAATTCGAATTTGTCCATGAAAGGAAACTCGAACCAAACTGTACTCTTGACAATTCCCACGCCGCCATCCGGTGTCCACGGCCGAGCACCCAGCCGCCCCGTCCCGCAGACCTCCGCGCCGTGCCCAGAGAAGCAGTACGGCCTTGCACCGTGCCTGCGGCCGCACGGCTCGTCCCTGCGGTTGGCCGGCGAGGCCTACGCGCGAGGGCAGCGCGCCGCAGCGGCAGGCCACCGCCCCAGCCGGCCATCTCCTCCCTGTGGCTGGAGCTCCTCTCTTCCACATCGTATGCAGTAAGCTGTCATGGCTGTGTCCGTACAGGAGCCCAAGGAAGAAGGTGAAGGTAATTACAGTTTTGCCACCGAACGAGATTAGGCCTAGTTTAATCGTTTTAACTCCGATTCGATTAGTTCAAGTTGCGTTAGTTTCGTAACGTCACGCTCTATGTAGTAACAGTAGTGTTCATCATGTTGTTCAATTATGAATTTATTTATGGATTTAAATATTAACTTGATTAATATTTATTTAATAGCTTTTTAATTAAAAGAATACCTAGGGTTGTAACTCCGTTCTTGTTATGTCGCGATCGTGCCAACATAAGTTATGCGCTAGCAGCGACGTTTACCATGTTCTACGCTTTCGATTTCCAACATAAATGTTAAGTTGATTAATATTTATTCAATGCTCTTTTTAATTAAAAAAAACAACAGTTTTATATATAGACCTTTCATAAATAAATGCTAATATGATTAACATCAAGATTAATGTATTTTTAGTTATAACCTGACTAGATCAACCTCGAAACATGGAATGATTCGATTAGTGGCTTTCACATGTCCCATGTTTTCTAAATTATAAATGTTTGAATGACTTAAATAATATATAATATTTTACAATTAAAATATGACTAAGGTCTAATTCCGGCTTTATAATTAAATGTAATTTGACGTAGTCTATGGTTTAGCATAGACGTTCTTCCTATCGCACGATTATGTGTTTATAATTAAATATTAATTTGATTAATCCATATGTAACTAGTTTTCTAATCTAAAAGCAATATAGGTGTTACACTACGGTATTTCATATTAAAATAAATAAATAAATATGATTAACTACTACACGAGTATGTTTTCTTTATTTATAGTTTGATTAGTTAAACCACGTTGCATATATTAAAAACATAGGTGCTGTCACATGCTACTTTATTTTGTAAAGTTACTGTTTAATTTGCTCAACTTATACGGCAACATTTATGAAGAAATTATGATTAGGTTTAACTTGGTTTTTAAATAAAAATATAAATTGATTAATCCTAACTCGACTTTTGAATCAAAACATGATTTGACTAATCTGAATTAATATGCTTCACATGGTTTTGCTTAGCTAAAATAAATTAAGCACGAAGGCTTTTCTTTTCTTTTATAATATAAAATTCTTGGTAGTCATTTAAAAATTTATAGTATAAAGTTTTCGATAGTCGTTTCTTTTCAAACAAACGTAGCTTTGTTTTCGGCGATGCTTGCGTTCTCCTGATAGTAGAAACGAGCCCTCTTTTAGCACATTGTTTAAAAAGCTTTTGCTATAATTAGTGTAACGTGCTTAGTTGTCTTTGCTTTGCCTGTTTGTATGTTTCTTTGTGCTTGGTGTCTGCTACGAGTAGAAGTGAACCCTACGTAAGCACTGAAGATCAGAAGGTGATGACTAGAAGCAAAGTATGAGAAAGTTTGAGAAAGTGTTAAGGCAAGTATAATATGAGGCTCTCCTTGTTACCTATTCACCATTTACGCCACTACATTCATGCATGTGTCTAATTTGATTAACCAATAAGAATGATCCTAGCAATTGTTTATCTTGATCCTAGCAATTGTTTATCTTGATCCTTGATACCTATGGTTAATGCATATGGGTAGTTTTGCTAGTTGCTCCACTTAATGATGAAGACTCCTTAATAATGACTAATGGCATATGCAATGATGTTTAAAATATGCTTTTTATCAACATGGAATCCCTAAGGACTTGTCTGTTGGCAAAAGCTGGGACTGACAGTACAACCGGGAGTGCTACATGGCTCTGGCTTTAGTTAAGTATGAGTAATTTTTCTAGCTTGTTAGAGGTTACCCGAAAGGGCGCAATAGGAGTTTGATGAATCGGGTATAGCGTGGCTCCTGTCCCTATGAGTATAGGCTGCGCGTCATTGTGCCATCTGGAAGGGGGATTCTATACTTGTTTGCTATTGAAACCTAGCGGCCCTGACTTGTTAGACAAACCTTTGAAGGGCTTCATAGTGTTCCCTGCCTGCTCACCTTGGAAGTGTTTTGGGAGTAATTAACCCGGGCATATGGGTAACACGGCTCACAGTGAAAGTGTACAACCTCTGCAGAGTGTAAAACTGATATATTAGTCGTGCTCACGGTCACGAGTGGCCCGAAAAACTGACAGAATAATTGGTTCTTATTGTTATTCTATGATGTTGATGCTCATGTTTAATCATTACTGTCATATGGCCATTGTTTATGATTATGTGGGAATTGAAGCTTAAGCATAATTAGCAACTCAGATTCTTATGATAAAATTTGATCTAATAAAATTGCTTACCGCGGTTCAGCCGTGTCGAACCTTTTGAGCCTACATCCCCTCATATTATGCTTGTTAAGCGGTGGTTTGCTTACGCTTGCTTTACTTTTCAATTACTTAGATAAAAATCCCGGATGGGTACCAGATGGTGGAGCTAGTGAGTTTTATGAGGAGTGCTAGGATGAGGATACGGAGAAGTTCCTAGAGGACTGACAGAAGTGCTTGGCATACGGAGCCCCCAGTCAGCCGTCCCTGTGAAGAATGGAGCCTGAAGATTAGTTATCATTCCGCGATACTCTGATGTAAGTGTTAATATAGTTATATATACGTTATTATAACATTGTTTATGATATTATTCATTCTGTTGTTGTATGTGTGGACTTTCTGGACACACATATGGCTAGCCTGGTTTTGTTTTTAAAACCGGGTGTGACACGTGCAAGTGCAAACGAACGGCAGCGACGTTGGCACAGTTAATAGGGGTAGCGACCGCCATACACTATTTAGCTCACTCATCTTTCAGTCCCTACTCCCTAGAATCCACAAATGCAGCGCCCAAAGTATCAACGTACAAGAAGATGATTCAATCTATCCTGCGGAGAAATTGAAGAACAGTGTAAAAGAAGAAGATCCAGTGCGATGGGTAGAAAAGAGGTGAGACAAAACATATTTCAAAATACAGATTCCCCTACTTTGTATCAAACCCTGGGTCTTTCAGTGAATGATTCATTAGCATTTTTCACTCAACGAGAAACACAGAGTTAGGTACCGAGGATAGCGGAATCATGGAGCGGAGGAATTCATTAAAGTTTCAAGAAGGGGCACAAAGTTCGTCGGATGCAAGAACTCCGATAAACACGGAGCGAAGATTCACCAGAATGGCGACTAGATCTGGAGGTGAGTACTCTAGGACAGAGAATGCCTTAAGAAAAAAAATTTTAATTGGTAAAGTGAGTGTCCAACTAAATACTTATTTCTGTACTATTTCTACAATATAAACGCAGGAACGGCTGCTAGTTTTACAAGCAAGCATAGATCCAAAAAATTGAATGATGAAAGCTGTGTATCAGAGGCTACCAAACTCACAACTGCTAATTCAGTTCCTGAACAAAGGATAGCAACTTCGTTCTCCATAACAAATCTATGCAGTATCTTAGCAGGATTCAGTTTGGAGAAGCAAGAAATAGTTAAATCAATAGGATTTGGACAGTTGTTGAGGTTGTTACCACAACCCAAATTCCCTAGAAAACTGGCATTCTGGGTGTTGAGGAAAGTGGACATTAACACTGGGCAAATTACATTTTCCAAGGATGGGAACCTGATGGTTAATGAGTATGATGTGGAGCTAGTCATTGGCATTCCTAGAAAGTTTAGGACTGTAAGCTGTAGCTTGCAAATCTCAGACGCCAACGTGACAAGGATTAGGAAATTATTGCTATTGAAGAATGACGCAGAAATCACATTGGAAATTGTTGAGGAGATATTGAAACGTGAATACAAAAATAAAATGAGCTTCAGAGAGCAAGAGGCATTCAAGGTGGCTTTTGTGTTGTGTGCTGATGCTTATTTTTTGGGTCCAAGAGGACCAAAACCTAGGATTAACCAGGAAATGTACATAAACTTAGTTAACACAGCAATGATTCCTGAGTTTAATTGGTGCGAATATGTGCTGTGTTGTTTCATTCAGTCATCAAAAAGAGTTCAACAATCAATATCCTGTGGACTGAAGACAGTGACATTAGATGGTTGCTTGTTATTCCCCGTGGTAAGAGAAAACTGGTACATAACATGTGAGAGAATAACAAAATTGTCATCATGCATTGAAATAATTGGAAAAAATTTTCTTTGAGTCCATACAGGTTTTCTACCTAGACAATATGAACTTTGGGGACTTGACTCCGACAAAAAGACTGAGGCCTCGAATTCTAGACTATCCAAACCGTCTACTAAAAACACTTGAGAAAGAAGATAGGCAACACCTTGCTACAACATTTGTGGGAGAATATGGAAGGCATGAGGTGAGAACAAAGATTGATAACCAATTGTGAATTTTAGCAAAGTTATCGGTTATGCTGACATGCGCTACATAACAGCTGCTTGCAGATGATGAAGTGATATACAGTCGGAACAAATTTCTTATTCACAACAAACTTCCAGCTAATGATAAGGTATATGCTAAGATACAAATCTTTTAGATAAAAAGTGCGTCACAAGAAAACACAGTACAACTCATGCTGGGCATCAAAATTTTGTCAGAAGTTTGAAATTTTCTGCATTAATTACAGGAGAAAAAGCCAAAGGAAGATACATGGAGTGCAAGCAAGTTAGAAGAATTGAAATGTATATTGGACAGCTGGGCAATCAATGTCATGAACATCACAAACAATACACATTCAGCATTGGTGGAATGTTCCAGAAAAAGCTATGCTGATGCAAATGCAAATCCAGGTAACAACGGAGATTTGAAGAAGAATACAAAGTTCATCTTAATAGACCGCATAGAGCACAATTCAACTACGTACAAATAATTGAAAAGAAAATGTTGAATAAATACATGTTATATTTGTAATGCAGGAAGTTTCAGCAGGGCTGTAAACTCAGCAAGTTCAGAATTTAAAAAAAAATGGCTGGTCAGGAAACTGAAGGACACAGTACAACAAAAGTTGTTGCAGAGGGCGAATCAAATAGAAAACATGAAAATGATGCTGTGGAGACTAAATGCCTGCAACTTGATAGTCCAAAGCTATCACAATCAGTTATAGATCTAAAATCATCCTTGTATAAACAGAAAAACATTACAATTGACAAATGCTAGGAAAATTGGTTCAACAATCAAAACACCCAAGGTAATATTTTAGTGTTCTCCATTGGGTTATATGTAATAATACCATTGCATGTTAGAATAAAATAAAAATTTCTGCAGGTGACTTCTCCTTAGGTAGCGAACTGCCGTCAGCTGATAAAGAAATAAGCAGTGGATTGAAACGTGGACTTCTGAAGAAATTAGAAGAGATGGGATTGTCAACAGAGGGTAAAAAATGTTTAAAATTTTTCGCTCTTCAAGAAATACAAATGCAATCTAAAGGTATTCTTACTATTATAACATTTTTTTAATGGAAGTTTCATCGGAGACAGATGAATGCGAAGAAAGCGATGGGAGTGCTACTGATGAGTTCGAGTGCCCAACGCCACTGCTCAAAGAAACACCAGCAGTCCAACAAGGAATTATATGTCGTATGGACGATCGAGACATGAAAAGGTACGGTTTGGTTATATATTTATGAATTAAAATATTGGAATAAACCTAACAGTATTTATAAGTATGGTGGTCACCTGTAGCTGAAAAACTGTAATTTTGATTACTAACTGCAGTATCTGGTACATGCACATGTCCCCAAAACAAATTCAAATTGATGGAAATCTTATTGAAGCGTCGTTCCAAGGAAAAGTGGACTTTGTTCCTAATATTATGGACGCAATGGTCAGGTTGTACCTACAAATGGACAGCAAGTTGTATTTGAGATGGAATGAAAAAAGGTGGAGACATTTCCTACCTACGGATTTTGCGGTGAGATCAGGGAAAACTAAAAATGTTCAGCAAAATATATAATAGTACTGCTCTGTCGTTGTTGTGTCCTGTGTTTAATAGAACATATATTGTTTTGTAAATTTCTGTGTGTTCCGCGTATGGTTTATTGATTACGGGCACGTGGCTTATAACAGGTTTGGGCACTCAACAAACAGAGGGGGGGTCCATCTCTACTGGTTCAGGAAATATTCTTGGGAGAACACATACCATACAACTTCGAAGACTGCAGACTTGTAAGTTTTTTTAAAAAACTGTTAAGAACACATGGAATGAACATTAAGGACACAGAGAAACACAAATGTGATAGGAACGTCTTTTTTTTAAATGACTACTCAAAATAATTAATATACCTGCAGTTCCTGGCACCGCTACTGATAGACTGGCATTGGTGCCTTTATATGTGGGATTTTGAGATGGAGAAGATAATGGTGCTAGATCCAAAACGAATGAAACAACGGAAGACAATATTACAAGATAGTCACAAGAGTTACCTGATGCTCATGAATGCTGGTATAAATGATTGCTGGGACAAATTTTCAAACAAAAAAATCAACAAAATTGACAATTGGGAGTGTGAATACATAGATGTCATTGGTGGCGAATCGAACAGGTACTGCAAAGAACTTTCCATTTATATATAACATGTGTTGCACAAAATATTAATAAATAGTAAATGATACAAACAGCATGAACACTGGTCTGTATACAATATTCTATGCAAGATACTTCAATGGGCAAGTAATGACAAGGGTATTGACTAAGGTAAGACAGAACTAACAACAAAACTATAAAGTCTTGACTGGAACATTTATTGTGAAACTCCTTGCTAACAGAATGAAAAATTTTAGGAGGCCACTCAGCTGCAAAGGATGAACCTAATGTACCAGCTACTGACAATGGATGGCAACATGGGCAAACCACCAGAATCATTAAGGAATGCATTGTTCGATTGGGCATAGGACTGCCACTGACATACCTCTTTTGAGTATACATTTTGGGTACTTGTACTGTAAGGGTGGTGATCTGATGTTTACTCCTATTTAGAATTCAATGTAAACGCAGATAATTGTGCAAAATGACATGAAGCTTTTGGGTCTAGGTTTTGTGTACTATTACTATGTGCATGATGATCAGATGTTCGATGCTACGTTTTGCGTACTTGTACTGAACGATGTGAATGTAAAGTAGCACGTTGTGATGCAAAATTATTCTGAAAAAAAGCACAGTATATGAAAATATATACAGACGTATAACGAAAAGTCCAATCCATAGCTAAACCAAGGTATGGTAGAACGTGGACTGTACTTTTAATAGATCAATGTAATACTGTCTTGCAAGAATCGAAAAAATGTATTAACCAGATGAAACTCCAAATCACTAAAATCTGTGAATGCAAGAAAAACAGTTGGAATAGACACTGATATTATCTCATACATTAAACAGGATACAAATGTCGCGAATAGAAATGGCAGCCGAAGAACATAAGACAATGAGTTTTTCTAAAAAGCTGTTACATAATGTTAGTTACATTCCATTAGATTACATCACAGTGCAATTGACCGATCTAATCGGAGCAAACGCTTCACAGACAGATGGTTTCATGGCACTGATGAATTTATATCTGATATTGCACTATGCTGCTTATTCCAAATTTGATAAAGAGCTTGCTCCATTTCAGACGCACAAGAAATTAAAGCAGCATAATCTGATGATTGCTCGGTGGACCAGAAAACACCTAAAGAAATGTCATATTGATCATCTATAAATGACTGCAGGGACTTTGCAAAATCAGACCAGGCCCTAGAAGCGTCAGAAAGCACAGCGTCATAATTCAAACGAATCTGGAGAAGATTATCATACTTCTGCCTCAACAGAACAAGAGTATCATAGTTGAAATCAACGACTTCAAAATTTTGTGAACGTTCCAAGAACCGGATTGCTTCGGCCGCTGCACTTGACTCAGCATCAAAAGGACTAAGCTTGGGTTCACATTGTATGTTGGTTGGGCCACTATCAGTTGAGCCATAACAGCTGCCAACATATAAACTACAGCTACCAGTAAATAGGTCATTCTCAGTTACATCAATGCTATAGTTGGCAGGTGGGAGATCAAGATAATCCAATATATCTGAAAGAAGGTCCTTCTCGAATATTTTGCAGACAAGTGGAGGAGTCTGGAATAGAAACAAGAAGTGAAATCAAAAAAGAAGCAAAGAGAAGGAACAGAGGTAAGTTCATTTGTTCGTGTATGTAAACATTACCTTAGGTGTATTGTTCGATGTAGAAGCAGAACCACTGCAGCAATATAGTATCAGCTCACGGTCAAGGCTAAGTAATTGCTCCTCGATTCGGGCGATGGATGACTGAGAATCATGGCACAGATCAGAGAAAGATTCCGATATCGAAATGAAAATAGGACTTGAATTCTGGGAGGCAGATGACAAGATTGGTCCCAAAAGATTGAGGGATGACTAATATTCCTTCATAAAGGAGCCAAACTGACTGCTGAATGCCTTAATGCTAGAGACTGCATGAGCAACATTGGATTGAAATGTGAGAATCTTTGAGTGGCTAATGTCATGGATCTGGACAGCAAAGTTTTCTTCAAGGAAGTCCTTCACTGACATTATTGCTTTGTGTTCAGCAAGTGATGAATTGTGAGCATCATCACCAGAGAATAAATGGTGATCCTTGGTAAACCAGAAACAGTGGGATGACGAATATTGGTAACATCCAACAAGATGATGAACTTGGTCTTCCCAGGAGTCAAATCTTTCAAAACAACTTCAGGTGCAGGACCTCCAAGTAGTTCAATCAGCTTCTCGAGGTGACTAAACAATCTAATTGGCAGCTTCATTGCGGCTACAACAATAACATAAAACAAAACAAGATATGTGGTGGAAAGGATGAAAACAATAAGTCAACATCAATGTTCAAAAACAAGGGCTGTTTATAAGGCTAAAAGATAGAACCAAAAGTGCATAGACTATAACAAAAGAAAACAACATCAATGTTAGTATTCTTACGACAAAAAAATATTTAGTGCAGTATAACAAAAAAACGCTCTGTTGAACCAAGTGGAATTAAGAACAAACAAGATAATAACATGTGGTACTAAGAAGGTGACAGGTACTATTAACTAATATTAAAGAAAGAACTAATGGATTCAAAAATGTATAAAGCATTTAGTGAAATAGTGCTAAAGGAATATATCTACCAAACTGCAAACAAATACATTAGTAAAATGATGCAACAAAGGTTAAGTTCAAAATTAATAACGACTGCTGCACAGAGAATAAAGCTAAATTCATGGATCAATGTGGATATAATAAAGGGGACATGGACATGTCTAAACTATATGTTCAGAAACTTTATCTATTAAAAACATATATAAATAATGCTTCTGGAACTAGTAAATAAAATATCAACAAGGGATTAACAAGACATTCATATAAACACATGGGCAGTGTTAATGTGAAATGAAACGCACATGCTTCCTCCTAATGTGACCTAGAGGAGGTTTGTTAACTGCAAAGATTGCTCACAGTAAACTATAAAGTATAATATAGGACAACAATATCTGTTTTGTCACTACAGGAAGAGGAAACAGATCAAGCTAGGTAAAATACCAGCTTCAGATTGAACAATTAAAGAAACCAGGACAAAACTGTAGGCATAGCAAATGCAGGTTAGCAGAAGGAAATAACCAAAATAAATGTTAGAGAAATAAAAAACATGGGATCTGGTAAATATCAAGTAGCAGGCAACAAATTCCAGGAGGATATATCAGAGCGGACGAAGAATTTGGGAAGATAATATAAAAGAGCTGTAAAGGGGTTTCTGTATATGCGAAAATGAAATCTGAAAGAAGATGAATAGAGGGTCAAAAAACAAAATCACAAAGCGAGTCACATGGTACAAAGATTAAAACCTGAACACCTGCTTCTAGTCTCGTGGATCTGAAAATGATATGGAAGACCAGAGCATACGCAGCCAGGAAGGGGAAAGCGAAATATGGCTGGACTTCAAAGGAAATTGAACTAACGATTGATAAAGATGGGCAAAGTCCGGCTGCCAATAAAACCAGGCGCGAACATTGGCACAGGCGCGAGGCAAGTTTCGGAGGTTCCAGGCAAAAGTATGGTTGACTACGTGGGGCCACCAACTGAAAAAGGTCTGACACAGACCAGGTACCACAGCTAAAAGCAACCAATGGCAAGCGCATGATAAGCTGAACGACCGACCGAGGATGCTTGTGGCGTTGCATTTCAGCATTAATAACCGTTTGATCTAGACTCCGTGTCATATGAGTCTTTCATCGTCCGAGATCTTGCATCGCCTAAACCGACCCCCATCCCACGCCCCCCACACATGTAATCACAAGCGTTAAAACCAATCTACAATCGCATGGCTCAACGAGTCCGGAAGCTGCCCAAGAACTCGTCCGTCTCCCGCTGGTACAGCAGCGTGAACCCAAGGCGCGCATGGTCGTCGGCCCGCTCGGCCGATCTCCGGCTACGCCCGCCTGCAAAACCCAAGGCACGCATGCAGCGAGCGACTGCAAGGACCTGAGAGAGAACCTCTACGCGTTCGACCTCGCTACTGAGGACGACGACAGCGCCGGTGGAACCAACGACCAATCCATGCGAGGGAGCAGCTGGACAGTACATCGGCCGGCGATACATGAAAGGGGCCAATACATGTGAGGGAGCACCACATGCGAGCGATAAGCAGGCTAATCCATGCGAGGGAGCAGCTGGCCAAATACATGCTTGTTCTACCTGGAGGACGAAGGATCTGCCAGCAATGCCAGCTACACACACGTACGTGGGGTTCGGCATGAAGCTCAGGGGCTCGGCCTGACCACGGGAATCATCCCCTCGCTCAACGTCTCCGCTGACCTGCCTGCCTGCTGCCCCCTGTGCAGAAAAAAATCATGTGAGACCAAATTTTGATTTTTTTGAAGTGGAATATTAGAAACTCTTGGAGAAGGCCTTATTTATTCCTCCCAAAATCTTTTTAGGAGTTGAAAAACACCATATTTTTTGAAAGAAAAAATAGGGTATTCTTGAGATGCTCTTAGCGATGGCGGTGGCAAGCAGTTCGCCCCCGGCACTCGTCGGACTAACCCTCCTCCCATGGTGGCCGGTTCACGTAGTCAGGGCGGTATGTCTGGCCGACCACGCCGTCAACGTCGCCGGTGAGCGCGTCGAACTTGAAGGCCAGGTGAAGGTGCGCGAGGTAGTCATCGGCCGTGACACCGTACCGGTGCACCCACGACTCCTCCTTGGTGATGGGCATGGCGTTGGCCCTGATCACGAACCTGCCGTCGAGCGTGACCTGCACGCCGTTGGCCGCCTTGGTGCGGGTTATGGACAGCGCCGGCACGGCGCCGGACGTCCACGTGGCATTGTCGGTTACCTCCGGGAGGCGCACGGGCTCGCCGTCCAGGGTGAGCTCCATGCGGTCGACGTCATCGTCCCACACAGCGACGGCGGTCTTTCTGAGCTTCATGTGCACTCCTTCAAGTTGATATATGGAAGTTTCAAACTTAATTTTAATTAAGACGTATCAAATTAAATCCTAGGTCCACCATTGATGATAGAACATACTATGTATGACGACGAACTAAGGGCCTATAACAAGGCTACAACCAACTGGCTGTTTGCGTCTATGCGGGCTCTCGATCGATCGCTTAATCAATCATCATAAAATCAAATTAATAAAGCACGACTTGGTGAAGGTTAGGTATTTTCTTTTTGATTCGTATCCAACCTTCATAATATTGCTAATAGGTTAGGGATCTTTGCTCATACATAGACACAAAAAAAATTTATCCTAATTAAGCTCCTGAACACTATTGATCTCTTAAGAAGTAAGGAATGGATATTCATGGAGTTCAAATTTTATTGAAAGGTAATGATTTAGTCTTTCTAGCATAATATTCATTGTGTAAACATGTTTGATAAACACGTGTGTACCGCACGTGCATATTTGCTAGTAGTTTAAATACATATATGTATAATAATTATATCAAATGGGAAGAGTCATAATTAAAAGTAATTTGTTAAGGTAAAAAAATTGGTAATTTGCGAACTGATCATAAATCGATTGGTTGGGTTCCTTGCACTATTGGAAAAACTAAGATTCCCCTGTCGGTTTAACTTACACTGATAGGGTAAATTAATTTCTCTGTCGGTTTTTATGTCCCCGACTGAAAAAATAGCTAATTTTCCCATGTGTTTAGGTCTCATCAACAGAAAAATTCATTTCGACGAGGTCTAGCGACTGAATCGTGGAGTGAACTTGGGCCAGGGCTACGCTGGTGGCCTTTCAGCCGTCCCAAAAACGCACATGTTGTTCTGTGGACATATAAAACCAGAGCCTCCAAACCCTAGCTGCCCACACTCCGTCGCTTTCTCTGCCGCCAGTTCTCCATTTCCCGCACTCCACGACAATGGCGGATCTGGATCCCTTGCCCAGCAGCGCGACCCTCAAGTGGCAGCGCTCCCTTCGGTCCCCAGGCGGCGGCGCCCTCCCTCCCTCGGCCCCAAAGTCGTGGCGCGCGACGCTAGGCCGGTGATGGCGGCGGATCTACCTCTCCCTGCGGCAGCGCTCTCTTCGGTCTCTAGGCGGCACGTACACTGTTTCTAAGAATTTTCTGGTGGAGAAGCCACTAGAATACTCTGGTGCCCCTGAAGGGGAGCACCGGAGAAAGTTATGGCAAGGGGTCACTTATAGCCTGTTTGGTTGCCCACATGGGGTCGAACCAGGCTCGTGGGATGCAAGGATTGCATGTTTGGTTGCCCGCACGGCCTCTTGGGCCAGGCTCAGTGCATGCAAAAGCAACCCCGTAGCCAGGCTCTAGGCGTGCAAGCAAATCGGCCGTGTCCGCGGAGCCAGGCCCGCCGCATGCAGGCAGGAGCGCATGGCAGTGGAAAAACATACGGCACAGACGCAAAGTCAGGCAACCAAACAGCCGCGCTCCCCGGCCAGCTGCAAACGTACACGAACCAATCACCGTGGCTTTGCATGTTGCTAGCCTGGCCAGCTCGGGCCTGGCCCTCGTGTGCGAGACAGGCTGTGCGGATACACAAACCAAACATGCCCTTAATGGTTGGAGGCGTGTATGCGGGAGTTGATAAACAATCATTTGTCGAGGTGCGCGCACAGGTTCAAAGCTGACGACACTTCCGATTATGGACCCCTATATCTATAGGGGCGTGGGCGCGTGCACGTCATGGAGACGGTGGCACCAGAGTTCAGGTCGAATGTGATGTTAGGTGTGTTGCACATTGGTTCGATGTCCGAACGAGAGAAGTTGGGACACGAGGGGCAAGCGACAGATGAAGGACAAGAATATTTTGAGAATGAAAAAATAGATTGAAATAAACATTTTGCTCTTAATATTAAGTAGAAATAGATATTTCTGTTTTTTAAAAGGACCGGTGGAAAACAGAATCCAAAACAATTCGGCTTCTAAAGGAATAACTTCTTTTTTTTTGCGACGAGGAATAACTTCATGTTGGGGCCCTGAAATTTCAGCTCGAGAGAAACCGAAGGAACAGCCCATGGCTCAGCACCAGCGCAGCAGCCTCCGCCTAACTATTGGGCCCTACTGGAGGAAATAAATGGAGAAAATTTTCTATTTAGTCCTGAAAATAATGCTTCTTTCCTATTTAGCACCGAAACTGAAAATCTTTCCTATATGTCCTCAACTCGAGTTTTCTTTTTCTGTTTGACACTTCCGTTAGTTTGGGTAGCTAATGGCGTTAAGTCCTATATGAAAAGTTATTTTACCCCTGGAATCCTATGCGATCAAGTCAACAGGACCAACATGTACCTAAAGAATTAATTTTGAGCTGAATATAATTATAAGTAATTATTTAAGATGATGTTTGTTCCTTTTTTTTTATTTAACACAAGCAAAAAAGTGAAACATTGCAGTTTGAGATAAAAATATTCATAAAAGATAGCAGTATCAACCATGAAATATCAGGACTGGTAAAAAAATTCCAGGAGTAAAATAGACTTTTCACACAGGACTTAACACCGCTAGCTATCCAAACTAACGGAAATGTCAAATAGGAAAAGAAAACTCGAGTTGAGGATATATAGGAAAGATTTTCAGTTTCGGTGCCAAATAGGAAAGAAGCATTATTTTCAGGGTCAAATAGAAAATTTTCTCAAATAAATGTGCACGTCCGGTTGGGAGATTAATTAGGCAGAGTTCCTTTTAGTACCACATTGTCCGCTAAAATGAAAGCAAACCAAATAATAAACGATTACCGAGATCCTTGACTCACCACGTGGTAAACGTGGAGAGCAACTACACAATTGTTTATGAGAAATCTTAGGATCGGAGGCGCTACCACACTACATCGTGTGTATAGCATTTTGCCGCTACCCACTATCATACACAAATAAATAGAAATCTGCTACCTACGATCATACACAGATGAAAATAAATCTACTATACAGATTGCAAATACGAGTACATCTCTACAATTAAAAAATACGAAAAGGTCTGCCGTCACCGTGGTGAAGCCGGCTACCATTCCACGCTCCCGCGATCTTTTTACCGCGCCGACACGTGGGCCCTGCGACGCTATGCCCGGCCTCGTCTCGCAAGTGCTCCGTCACGGCCCCCAATCAGCGCACCTTAGACATCACGATTCACGAGCAGCCCTCTCGCTCCACCCTCCCGCGCCGCCCGCACCATCGCAGGACGGCCCACGTCGCCGGTCATCTCCCTCACGCGCAACTCGGGCAGCCGCCGGGGTGTCGCCGTGCTTGGCGAGGAGAATGAGGTGGACCCGCGCGCCGCCCGCACCATCGCAGGCCGGCACACGTCGCCGGTCATCTCCCTCACGCGCAACTCGGGCAGCCGCAGCCGTTGCTGAGGTGTCGCCGTGCCTGGCGAGGAGAATGAGGCGGACCCGCCGTCAATCCACGAGGCCTTCGTCTTCGCGGGCTTGTGACATGTCCATCCGCGAGCGCTTCGTCCGCAGATCTGCGACAACGGCAGTTCGCTGCTTCTCTTTGTCCATATGCCACTTCGATCCGATGGCGTCGGCCGCCACCGCGTTGGTGGACGCCCGAACAGGAGCGGAAGCGGGGGCGGTGAATCTGGAGCCCGGGAATTGGGCAAGATCGCAAGTGCAGGCAGTGAATCTCTCCCCTTCGTGTTCGTCGGTCTCATATTTTTCCTCTCCATAGTCTACATGCTCTTCGTGCAGGGACACCTGCTGTGCTGGCAGCGGTCAGCGGGTCCTCCACACTGGGTACTAGCGGATCCCCGCGACGGCGGCCAGCAGCGCCTTTTGGTCATGTCCAGTTCCGGCCAGCAGATCTCCAGCACGGCCCTCTCCTCAACAATGGCTGTGGCGACGGTTTTTTTTATCCGTAGCTCATCTCTGATGCTGTGACTTGTGTGCTAACTCGTGTGGGGAGACAGGGAGTTAAGCAATTGGTGCCAAGATAAAAATTTCTATACTTCCATGTAAAATTCGTTGCTTATACGGCATGTCTGATGGGAAACATTGTTTCTTTACTTCTGATAGAGCATATATGTCATGTCTGATGTTATTCCTAAACATAGGAAATGTTAAAACGATCTTGTGTCTTAGTGTTGTGGAAAGAGGGTCAAAAACTGATGACATATTTGAAAATATTGCTATTAAAATCAATGCAAAGGTTAATCCGACTAGGTTTCTTCATGTGTTCTTTCATAATTTTTTTTCATCATGATGATATGATATGCCCACAAGAATGTAGAAAGGTGTTCTCATATTTGATTCACAACTGGTTGAGGTTGCTGGAGAGGGGTTTGCTCTGCTACACACAGGTGCGTCCAGGAGTTGTTGCGGACTGACAACACAGTTTGCTGCAAGGATAACAGTTAGTGCTGTCCTAACGATTATCCAATTTATGGATTCTAAAAATGATGTGGTTCGTGTGAATATATATATATTTTTTTTCTCGAATATGCAAGAGCATTGTGAATATATATTTTGGCATTGGCATTTCAGATGATCAACTTAAGTCAGTGCAATAGGTATGCAACTCCAGTTAATTACATGATCCATTTTTAATTACATCATCAGGCACGCCAGAAGAGCCATGTACCCCATCAGGCAATGCCACAGATTGTGGATGTTAGATTTTGACATGCAAAAGCTAAAACGCCTCCTGTCCAGCAAAAGCTCCGTTTGTGTTCGGATTTGGGTTCAGTTTTTTTTTTTGGCCATGTAGATTTTTTTTTCAGTAAGCTTTTGTCTGAACAAGTTTCTGCTGTCTGACTTCTCTGCAGGTGCTTATTGCAGCTTTGAGTTTCACCCTTCATAAATTGTTTTGATCAGAGATAAGGAACAGACTGCGTTGTGTTCACTAGGTTTTCAATCTGAGTGAAGACTGACGGACAAGAACCGACATCTTGTAGGTGCTAATGATAGGAACACTAAACGGGACATCAGGAAAGAGCTCAAAACCCTTGCAAAAGAGGAGAGAAAGGGCAGCAGCTTGCAGCCACTGATGTACTGAAAACGATCTTGTGTTGACAACTTTGACTGGTGCTCCTTTCAAAAACTAAACAGAATGACATTTGATTTGGTTGTTATCGACTTCTCAGGCACTCGAGGTGGCATTGCGGATAGCCTTGTTCAAAGTAAGTATAAGATTGAAGCACAAATAAAAGTTCTTGTGATGCACTCTGTATGGATGTAATTTGAATCTATTGACAACATCACAAATATTGCCCACTGGGTAAATCCGGCTATAGAGTGGTCACTATTATAAACAGCTATTAGGGTGTCCCGGAGAACAAGATCAGCTTGCAGAAACCTCAGAGCTGATTTGCATTTCATTGTTGACACAGCTGCAGGGAGCAATTTTACAAAGAGGCAATTGATATTGTAATATATATTTTCTATAAGAAAACATGGCTATAACTATGTAAGATGATATAATGTCTGCATGTAGACACATGAAGTTAGTCAATCTTTTTATTCAATAAATCTGACAAGCTGGTAGTACAATAATAAATATGTGGGACTATGCTGTGAGCATGTACTGATTGTTGTAGAAACATATACTTTGCCTCAACCCATATGTTCAAACTACTGTGTCAAGTGCAAAGTTGGAGTACCATGATGATTTTGATTTTTGCTTGGCTACTAGATATTTTTTTATGGATTTTTTTTGTCATTCCTGTTGCAATATTTTGATGTAATTTGTTGATGTTCCCGTTGCAACACACGGGCAATAACCTAGTACATACAACAAGAAATAGAGAACATATCTATACCTGGCATAAAACAGTCAAAATTTCATCTTTATTTTTTAATAAATATATTATATAGATTGCAACTACGAGTACATACAAGAAATAAAATATATCTATACCTAACATTAAAGAGTTAAAATTTCATCTTTGTTTTTTATCCACATAGCTCCTTTTCAAGGGAATTGCTATTTTCAGGCGCCTAAAATTTGGATGTTGTTCAAGCGACAGATCTCCACCGTCGGATCTTCATCCAATGGCCCAGCTGACGGCCCTGTTCATCTTCCTCCCGCAGCTCTTACCCCCGCCGCCAGCCACCACCCCCGCCACCTGAACCCTATACCAGAGGAGGAGGACATACCCTAGATCCGGCTGAAGCCTCCATGCCGCCGTCGGCTCCAGGCTCGCCGGAGTTGGGGAGGTCGCGCGGATCTGCGGTGGGGTGCGGGGACGAGCTGGATGAGGTCGTCAGGCGCCGGGGAGAGAGAGGAGCCGCCGCCGCCGAAGGGAGAGAGGGAGGAGCCGCGGCGGCGCAGGCGTGGTGGGTGCGGCGTGGGGAGAGAGAGGGAGCGCGTGGGAAAGGGCGTCGCCTGAAGCCACGGGTGTTTTTCAGTCACCTGGTTTATAGGAAATGTGCCTTTTAAATGACTACTTGTATGGTACTGGTTTATCATCTCTCGCTTAGCTTGAGAGTTGCAAAACTTTATTGGCATTATCTGCACCACTCATGTCCTAGCCTAGCCGTCGGTCAAGAGTCCAAATCTATGCGCGTCACAACTTGCTCCGTATATGTAGCTAGCTTTGCATCTTTTTTCTAACCTCACGATGTATATATAGACACTAGTCACCTATTTAAATTGAGCCAATCTCCATATATTATTTCGTACGAGATTAGTCTTTTATTGTAGGAAGCATTTATTATGGGCCTTATAATTTTGAGCCAGTTTTGCAAGAGCTCCGCTCCTATCTTGCAAAAGACTTAGAATGCAACTGGACTCTTGTGGGGAGCTGACGACAATCTCTTATCTATTTACACTATCAGCTACAAGCTAAAAACCCTCGCTCTCCTCGTTCAATCACTTCTATAATCACTTCAGATCGAATTGATTCTCACCTGCTCCCCCGTCATAATCACTCCATTGAAATAAGTGAAGCTCAAGAGTTAAGGAGAGCTCTACCAAAACCCTGATGAATTGCCATCTAATTTGTGTGACCTCCGTTGCATACGTATAGAAATGGGTGCACTACCCATGCATCCAACAGCTATGGGTATGCGGGCTCGTAAAAAATTGCGTCTGAAAAAAGGGGCCAAACAACGCCCCCCCCCCCCCCCCCCCCCCCCCCCCCTTCTCCTGTCAAGTCCATCAAGGCAGCACTAACAGGCGTGTGAGCATGATTACATGTACCTGTGCTGTGCTCGTAATCGCTCTCCCCCTACATATAGGTTCTTTGGGAAATAAAAAAGTGTCTGAATCTACAAAATCTCTATAAGACGAAATGAGGGCCAAGCTCAGGCCTCTCATTAGGCCACGTCGCTCTTTTTAACTCAGCAGTCAGAATTTTGATCGGGCGTTAGAAAAAGCAAGCAATGCAGCCGGTGTTTCTAGGTTTCGTCTCTCGCCCGAGCCACCAACTTGGAACGTCGCGAATCCTCACGAACCCACCAAAGCGAGAGACCTCGATCCTGACCTCTTCCTGCCGCGCCGCCCGACGCTCTGCAGCCGGTTGGCCTCCGCCCTTCGCCTGCCCCGTCGCCCTCGCCTGTCTCTCCAACACCGCTTATTGCCATCCTCGGCAATTGTTAATTCCTACAGTGCAGGTGAAGCTGAACTATACACTAGTCCAACTTGTGCAGCTGGCCAATGCTGATGCATCATTGCAATGCATTGGCATGTGCAGGGGGCTGGCGCGCACGAGGAGTCCGTCCCCATTGACCGACCTCAGCTTCCTGCCTGCTGCTACACAGTACACACATCATGAGGAGATAATCGACGCGTGCCGCGTGCGGAGTGCGGCCTGCCATGGTCAGAATCTTGAGTAGACCAATGCAGAACGCGGTGGACATGGAGAGCGAAGCGGCAAACCGTGGAGACGGTACATACAGTGCGCTCGCCTGGCCTCAACAGGTTCAATTCCTCACGCAGGTGCATGCTCTCCTCCTCAAGAGCATCTCTTACCAGCTGGTGAGGTGAAGACAAACTCGATCTTGTTGTCGATCGTTTTCTTGAGAACCATCCATGTCATCAACACTCCAAGAAAATGCTAATTTCGTTCGTTCGTTCGTGCTGGACCTGCACTGTGACTGCACTGGCTCTCGGCTTGCAGGCGGGGCAGGTAATTACCGCAATCCGCTAAACCCGCCCCGCAAAATCATCTTCGTGGTTCATGCGGACCAGCCGCAATTGCTTAGCGGGCCAATATGCTAAGCCCGCGGGAGGGTCCGCGAGAGACCGCAGCGCTAGAGTGTGGCTACCGCGAAGGGACGGGCGCGAACCCCGTCGCAGCGAGGCGGATATGGTCGTGCGCTGGACTCGGCCGGTGAGGAGGTGCTTCCTCGCCCCGTCTTCTCCATGGTGGGTGCCGTGCCGCCGTGGACCATAGTAGCGTGCATCCTTTGTTGCTGCACTGCACTGTCGCTTGCTGCATGCTACCATGGTGGGCGCGGCTGGATTAGACGGCGTGCCTGTGAGAGATACAGGAAGGAGAGAGGGAGAGGGCATTGGACAGGCTCGGCTGCATCTGCATGCTGTGCTTTGGCCGACGCTGGTGCATGCATGGTCACTGCCGTGATGGCGTCCATGGCTGTGGTGGCGTGGATGTGAGGATAGGTGACGACGTGATGTTCATCACTTATTTTCCTCATAAAAATAATAGAATAGATATGAGTATATAGGATGCTTAGTGAGCTTAATGATGTATTGATGTATCAAACGAGACAATATGATGCGGGCTGCAGGCGGACTATCGCAAAACCCGCAAAATGGTAGCTCCATGCGGGACTGCCGCAAAGCCCGCGAGAGTTCTTGCGGCTTGTGCGGACGCTTCGCGGACAGCCGCAACCCGCCCCGCTTGCAAGCGGAACTGGCTCACACACGGCGAAGGAACGCGCTAGCCAACGCGACGCTCGCCTCGTCCCCTGGTGTTCGTGTGCGTGCTCCTCGTCGTGACGCAGGACGTGGTGGACAGCGAGCTCGGCAAGCCCCAGTTCCGGTGCAGCTGCGCCTGCGTGCGCCGGGACGCCCCCACCGGTGCCTGCGCCGCGACGGAGTGCGCGGCATCCAATTCTCCACGCTCACGCAGGCGCCGAGCTGCGCCGTGCCCGCGCCGCACAAGTGGCCGCCTCTGGTTCAGGTGCCGGACGCCGCGGCGCGCGCCCCGACGAGACGGTGCAGCTCGTCGGAGAACTGCCCCGTCACCGTGCTTCTCACCGGGCAAGACCGCTAGCTTGCCCAAGGTTACAAGTTTGCATGCAAACCCGCTCATATTTGGGTGCTAAAGACTTTAGTATACAATATAAATGAAGATTATTTTAGTATAACTCGGCTTAAACTGTTTAAGTGTTATCTCTATGGCTAATATGTCTAATCATAAAGGTTGAAGGATATTTCAAAATCTATTTTTATGATAATTTAAAACTACTAAAACTTATACAAATGATAATTTTAATATTATAATTAATGATATATATATAAAGGTTTAGTTTCATTAACTTTACGACTTTACTACGGCCCACAAGTGCAGGTGTGGAGAGCACTGCTCGCACATCTCCTTCTTCCTCCCACACGTGTCCACTTCCTCCCGTACTCCCCCGCCACCTCCGGCGATGTCCATGTTGTCTCTGCCGCAGCCCTCGACCACGATCAACCCTAACCTAAACCCTATGCTTCAGCTGGCTGTTCGGCTTATAGTTTTTGCGGCTGATAAACCGGCTGATGCTATTTTTTTTTGCGAGAGAAAACACTGTATCATAACTGATAAGCCAGGCTAATAAGTTCAAGAGAATAGGGCACAAATATGTTACGAGTACCTCTGCCTCGACCCCTCCCCTACTCCGTCGGTGAATTGCCGCCTCTGCCACCTCACTAATTTTAGTCTTCTTCTTCTTCTTCTTCTTCTCCTCCTCCTCCTCCTCCCCCTTTCATCGTCCCAGCTACTGGCACCGCCCAACTAGCCACTTCCACTGCCCAACGGGCAGCGCCCCTCACCGCCTTACGCCACCGTCTCGACCACCACCGTCACCGGTCCGGCGTCTTCCCCGGAGAGCAAGGAAACCTCTTAACCCTAAGGCCACGACCTTCTCTTCATCTCCGACGGCTATGGCGACAGGTGAGTTGGCCTGCAAATTTTTTTTTGCCTTCTTGTGTGTGCACATGGAAGCGTATCGCCGTATCCGCACGCACACGTGGAAGAAACATTTGGGTTAACTTTAATATAACTAATCATATTGATTTAAGTAATTTGGTTTATTTATATATTTAAATTCATGTATAGATAAATGT
This sequence comes from Saccharum officinarum, assembly GCA_020631735.1. Lineage (NCBI taxonomy): Eukaryota > Viridiplantae > Streptophyta > Magnoliopsida > Poales > Poaceae > Saccharum > Saccharum officinarum. Next base: position 13,695,222 of record CM036191.1, on the reverse strand, counting down.
TTTTTTTTGGTATTGAAGTATTTATGTACATTTTTATTATGTTTTACATATTTGATTATTGAAATATTTATTAATATTTATGTTAGTTGTCTTTATCTACCGCTGCTATACAGCCATATTTTAAATCCCTACATGTATGCTAGTTTTGTTTTACTATAAAACCATCTATAAGCAACTGTAAATATTATCTTCAAAATCAAGTATACATCCGAATGCAAATTCGAATTCAAGATATTCATTTTGTATTCGTATCCAAAAATATTTGTATCCATATTCAGATTTAAATTAAGTATACTTTTGCCATCCCAAAATTAATGTATATTTCGTTTCCTGAGGTGTCAATTTTTTTTAAAAAATAATTAAGTATATAGAAAATAGTATTGACATTTGTATCTCTAGATATGTTTATTATGAAAATATATTTCATGCTCAATCTATGTTTATTATATTTTCATGCTCAATCTAGTGACACTTATTATTCATCATAAACATTAATACATTTCTATATATATGTAGCTAAATTTTTAAATATTTTGACTTTTTGAAAAATGAGATACACGTATTTTGGACAGGAAGTAATATCCACAATCCGATTCCAATTCGACCGCATCCCCACACCTTTCTCTCTCGTATTTGCGCATTTGCCATTTCTGGTCACGCTTTCCTCTCCGGCCTTTCCACCACCGCCACCACCTCGCACCTCCTCCACACCGGCAAGCAGCTTCGCCTCGCATGGTCCCGCGGGAGCGCTCGAGGATATGCAAATGGCGGCCGCGGCGGCGTCAATGCGCGGCACCGAGACGGTTGGCGCGAAGCCTGCTGCGCCTGCGCGGCGGCTGGGCCGCGTGCTGGTCGGGCGCCGGCGGCGGGCCGCCGCGCTGCTCCTCGCGCTGGCGTACGCAGCGGCGATGCTCATGCTCACCATGGGCGGCAGCGAGGGGTTTGGATCCAGCGGCGTGGTGGCAGGGGCGCTGGGGCGGTGCGCGCAACCGGCGCCCCCCGGGTCCGTGTACCGCAGCCACCTCGTGTTCGAACGGCTCCTCCCGGAAATGCGCGCCGCCGCCTCGCGGCCGAACCCGGTGAGCGTCCCTAAGTTGGCATTTTTTGCCCCCTCTTAGGATCTTGTGGCTTGATTTCGTTGGGGGGCGAATTGAGTTCTTGCATGCCAAAGTTCCTGGTTTGTCTCCAGAGGGGGACGAATGATTGCCTCCCTGCTTGGTTAAATGTGTCATCTAAGGTTTCGGAATTGCAATGTAGGGGCTCGATTTGATTAAAATTGTCATCCTATATGATTGATCTTATTCTGCGATCTTTTCTTGTCCTTCCATATTTTTTTCAATCATTTCCCCTTTTGCTAAAAGGACGACAAATTTACCTCCAGTCACTTGAATTCAACAAAGTTTGGCTTGAACCCTCAAAATTAGGCTCATTCTACAAGAAAATAGGGGATTTGGACAATCTGTGAGTCACGTTTCATGAGGCAAAAGAAACATGTTTTGCCACCTTAAATTAAATGTAGTAATTTACTTGTAAAATTGTAGCATGTGCTGCTTTTCGTTTCATGTTTGAATGCCAGAAAGGTGATGAGCCTTCATAAATGGCAGGCATACAACTTGGTGATGCTAGATGAGAGGATAAAGTAATCAAAAGAAGGCACAATTTTGCAAAAGAAGGTTGTTAACCAGTACCAAAGAGTCACTACGTAGACAGTCCATGGATGCAGTTTTTATGACACATTCCATTTCCATATTCTGTAGTTTAAATTTGAAAAGATTTGTGAAGCACATTTTTGGTGATCACAAGTCTAAGCAGTGAGCAGAGCACAACCACCTGTCCCAACACAAGGTTTCAATGTTTCATAGCAAGGGACCTTAGCTACCGCTATCCCATTATCTGCCAGTCTGCCACTTCTTACATGTTATCAAAAACCCTTCTGCTTATTCTCACATATCATTATCAGCTACAACATTGCCCTATAATATGTAGTATTCCCGTGCCTTATTTGTGTGACCTAAGTGAAAAACAGTTTTTTTGTGTGTGTGTTTGACCTGATTTATTTTATCCTGTTGATGTGGTGTCTCTGGTTTCATATCTATTAATGTGAACTCTCAGTGCTATTGATTCCAAAAAAAAAACTCTCAGGGCTATGTGCTAGTCTTTTTTTTTTATGTTCTAAACTTTGAAAGGCTCGGAACAAGTCTTTGTGACTTTGGCTCATGTTGAGCATGACAATGCTGATCTTGTCTTGATGAGTTATACTATGCTAATACTCTCAATAACCTTTGGAGTTCAACTGTGAATCTTTTTAAATTTCTTTAATCATAAGGACCATGAAACTCTTGTTCTTTATGCTAGGAAATTAGGATATCTTACATGTATGTGACATAGTTCCTTTTTGTCTTGCCATTGCACAGTTAGTGGCTTCTCATTACAAAAAGTCTGGAAAGCAATGGGAACCTTGTATCAGCAAGGGGTTGATACACTCAGGTAAGGGAACATTAAGAGTGTAGTTTGCATACCAAACATCCAAGTGATAACTCAAAAACCAATTCTTCTTGGTTTACCTCTATGTCAATATAAGCTGGGAAAGGCAACATAACTTGGTGGCTGACATTGATGGCACACATTTATGCTTTTCAGAATTACCGCCTTCAAATGGTTTCCTCATAGTTGAGGCAAATGGTGGCTTGAATCAACAACGTATTTCAGTAAGTTGTACTATCATTTCCGACTAGATTTGAATAGTCAAATTCTATATGTTGACTTTATCATTTTGATCTAGAAGCTAAATTTTATCATTATTTGCATGCACTGCTAAAATCCATTGGTATTAAAATGTTTTTTAACAGTCCATCCTCAAAATACAATGAGATTTCACGGAGCCGTATTAGCTCTCTTATTCAGTTTAAAATAATTGTCCGGTACTCCGGTAATTAGCAGTTACTAGATGGCTGCTTTTTTTAGATAGGGTCCAATCTCAGCCAAGAATGTCCTGGTATCTTTGTTTTTTTATAATCAGCAAGGTGTCAAGTTTGCTGATAGTTGATTCTGTGGTCCAAATCATAAATTGGCAGTTCTATACACGTGTTCAACTTTACTCTTCTATAAATATGATAGTTGGTATTTTATTGCATGTCTGCACCTTATCTTCCATGGAAGTCACAATAGAAAATGGAGTTTTATGTGCTTACCAATCTTAATCGATGGTTTTTTTTTGTTTTTGTTTTTTTTTTTGATATAGCACCTCAAGTTCAAGTTAGGTTTCCTCTTTTCAGGATGCATTTTTGGTGGTTATCTGATTGAGATTTCTTAATACAGATTTGTGATGCTATTGCTGTGGCCAAAATTCTTAATGCAACTCTTGTGACGCCAGCATTTCATTTGAATAGCGTTTGGCGTGATTCTAGGTAAAAGTTTATGTTTACATAATAATCAGAGATGTATTTTGAGTAACTGAAATATGGTACATGCCTTCCTTTTTTTCCTTTCTTGGAAGCTAGTTTTGTAAAATACTAGTGCTTTACTAAGTTGGGAAACCTACTTCTGTTAGTAGTCTCCTTTTGCAAGTGTTTTTCTGGTTAATCTTTCATAACGAGGCTGGAGTTAAGTTAAATGAATTATGATCCCTATTGCACGCAGCCTTTTTTGTTGCACGCCAGCCTTTTTTTTGTTGCTGCTACCCTGCTACCTGTGAGGCTATATTTGCTCTTACGTAGTTATGCATTTTTGACAACTTAGTTTTGGTTATTGTCAAGAATATGGTCCTATAAGCTCCCATGTATCCTCTCAGCTGCCTTTCCTTTTAGAATATAAAGTTTTCCCTTAATTATTTAAATATGCTGATTCTACATGTTCCGTACCTTTGGGAATTAAAACTGTAATACCTAAAATATATGTTAGTTTTCTTCTCGCTGTTTCATGAGGATGTCTTTTCAAGTTTTCAGCAAATTTGGTGATATCTTTGACGAGGATCACTTCATTGAGTCACTTAGAAAATATGGAAGGGTTGTGAAAGATCTTCCTGAAGATGTTTTTCTGCGATTCAACCATAATATCAGCATAATACTAAATATGAGAACCAAAGCTTTCTCACCCCCAAGTTACTACCTACAACAGGTGCTTCCAAAATTGTTGGAGCTAGGGTACGTGCTCCCTTCCATTTTTCCCCCTTGCCTCGATGTAGAGTCAGATCTTTGCACTGAGCATCCCGTAGTACCATGTCTTCACTTATTTCTTGTTCCAGGACACAGGGCTGTGCATATTGCCCCTTTCTCAAATAGACTGGCCCATTCTGTTCCTATGAATATCCAGGCATTGAGATGTTTGACAAACTATGAGGCATTAAGATTTTCTGAACCAATAAGAATTCTTGCAGATAATATGGTTGACCGAATGATTAAGAGGAGTTTTTTAACTGGTGGGAAGTATGTCTCGGTGCATCTTCGCTTTGAAGAGGTTTTACTGAAGTTTATCTTGTGTAGACTAATATTACTACTTTTCTCAAGTTGTGATGACACTGTGTTCTATGTTTAGGACATGGTAGCTTTTTCATGCTGCAAATATGATGGTGATTCGAAGGAAAATAATGCAATGGAAAATGCTTGCGAAAGGAGCTGGAGAGGGAAATTCCACCGACCTGGTCGAGTGATAAATCCTGAGGCTAACCGAAGGAATGGGAGATGCCCTTTGACACCTTTGGAGGTTGAAACATTTGTTCCTTGCAATCTTGTTTTTTCCTGAATTGCTTCGTCGTTTTTGGAGCCCATGCCATGTTTCTGAGGTGCTGCTATCTACTAATGGACAGTTACATCACAGACAGAGTGCCAGGTCATATTGGCAGATCATTTCTAGATTGTCTTGTCTTACTCCTTGAATAGAATAATTATCCTCACCTATTTTATAAGATTGGACTTTATCTCTGAGCAAAATTTAGAGGAACTGTATTTGCTTCGTTTTATAAGGTATTATTATGTAACTTCTATTTTCTTACTAGTTCAGTTTATACAAGATTGGAATGATGTTGCGAGGAATGGATTTGACAACACTACTTCCCTTTATGTTGCATCCGGTAAATTATATAATGCTGAAAAGTACATGACCCCTCTTCGACAGTTGTTTCCATTTCTACAAACAAAACAAAGTCTAGTTACACCTGAGGAGCTTGCACAGTTCAAGGTACCTTTTTCCTTGATTATTCCAGTCCTCTAATAAATATTAGAAAGTATGCCTCCCTTCTCTACCCCGTTTGTTTTGCATCAAGAAATGGAAGCCAGGTATCAAAGGATAAGTTTGCCTGCTGACACTATATGTAGGGACATTCATCAAGACTAGCAGCACTGGACTATACTGTCTGTCTTCACAGTGAAGTGTTTGTGATGACACAAGGAAGCAATTTCCCTCACTTTCTGATGGGGCACAGACGTTATATGTATGGAGGACATGCAAAGACAATAAATCCAGATAAACAGAAACTAGTTCAACTCTTTGACAATCCAAATATCAGGTAAATTTTTGGTTATCCTCGTCAACTATCAATGAATTTGGCCTGAAATTCGTTCACCTGTAGCCATTTTTGTGTCCAAGATGACCCTTGTTTCATAAACGTTTCACCAAACATGATTGCCTCAAAGAAGCTCGGTTTATTCAATCTAATTACAGTATAGCAAATGCTTTATGTGTATGCTGACATACATTTAAGTCTTCTGTAACTGGTTACTCTCTTTTAGTTTGAACACCTGCAATGGGCAGAACATACAAGATCTTACTTATGCTTTCTTTTTCATACTCATCATGTAATTGAGGATATCTAAGTTAATTTTGTATATATGTAGATGGGAATTGGGATCGATTCAAGCACCACATGCAAGACATGCGTCGGCACAGTGAGATGAAAGGTTTCAGATTAAGGAAACCACAGGAATCCATGTACAACCTTCCCATGCCTGACTGCATGTGTCAGCAAAGCTGAAGCACGATCAAGGTACACGGCAAGGAACTAGGCATGTTCCACCCTTGTAACTCGTAAGTAGCCACACCATATAACAGTTAGCAAAGGAAAAATAAATATTGGTTCCAGCATAGAAGAGGATATAGAGATTTCAAATTATATAGCTGTTGATATGAATCCCTTCCCCAAAAAAACAGAGATTCGTCAGTGAGTGTATATGTGTGAAGAAGGCACTCCGCAGTTTATTGTACTTGTACATAAAGACTTCATTATTTATTTGTTCTGGATAAATTGTAAAGATCTGTTTTTTTTTTTGTTTGAGATTTATCTCTAGCATGGGATCAAACATTTTGATTGTGTAAATTTAGAGCTGTCCACAAAGTTTGGCTGTCCATCGTCTGTAGCATGGGCTCATTCTGTCCATATTCCAAATCGCATAAAATGGTTGCAATGGAACTGGAAATTGAGGGAAATAGCTTCCTCTAGGCAGTACATGGGGGAAAAAGTGCTGTTCATATGAGATGTGAAATAAGCCTTTTTCTTCAATGTAATCAGAACAGCTCTGTATAATTATTATAAGTAACCAACCAATCTGAATAATTACATAAATCAATGTTGATGTTTGATATTCATCAGAAAGGCTAGGTCGTTTTTTTTTTGATAATTAGGTCGTATTATTGCTAGTATGCGAGCGCCTCTACTCATTACCGCCGTCGCGGTACTCATCGTTAACGCTGTTATCTCCGATGTTGAAACGGTACGGTAGTCGCCGACACTGCCGTCACCCTCGTACTGGTAGTAGCCGGAGCCCGGAGCCGTCGTTCATGTAGCTGTCGCCATCGTCGTCGACGAAGTAGGCAGCCATCTCCGCCATGACACTGCCATTATCATCGCCTAGGTAGACAACCAATCTGAATAGATACATAAATCAATGACAATGCTTGATATTCAGAAAGACGACTAAGCACGATCAAGGTACTCATGGTTAACGTTGTTGTCTCCGACGGTGAAACAGTAGTCGCCGCTGCTGCCGTCGCCCTGGTATTGGTAGTAGCCGGCCGGAGCCGTCGTTCAAGTAGCTGTTGCCATCGTCGACGAAGTAGGCAGCCATCTCCTCCATTACACTGCCGTTACCATAGCCTAGGTAGACAACCTCTGACCGCTCGCTGCCGCTCAACCCAAGGGCATTTCCGTCGTCGTTGTCATGGACGAAGTCGTCGTAGTTGCTCGGGCCGGGCTGGTCTGGGTCCGGAACAACAACCTGCTGCGGACCACCGCCGGCGTCCTTCAGTCGCTGCTTGCCCCTGTCGGTGATCTTGACGCGCGACAGCACGGTGCTGGAGAGCCGCGGCGGCACGGTGATCTGGTACTCGTGCATGACCCACCCGCTGGTGCTGGGCTCGTCGCCGTGGTAGTACGACAGGTTGCAGCGCTTGTACTTGATGGGAATCATCTGGGCGCCGCCCCGCGGGCCGCCGCCGCGCACGAGGACGACGGAGGTCTCCGTGCTCTTCTGCGCGTCCCACCTGCCGCCGACGCCGTCCTCCCCTGGGCCTGGGGAGACCACGCGGACGGCCCGCTTCCCGCGCGCGCGCGGGGGCGCGAAGAAGAAGGCGTGGTCGCTGTCGGCGTGGCCGTTGCGGCGCATGAACTCCCACGGCGGGCAGCTGCAGGGGTCGCCGTCGATGACGGCGTGCTCGTGCGGGTTGGGGAGGCCCAGGGCGCGCGGGAGGAGGTAGTGCACCACGATGTCGGTGTCGGTGGGATCGAACTTGTACGCCGGCGGCAATGACGACGGGTCGAAGCCGAACCGCCACGCCTCCATTGCTAACACTCTCGCAGGCGCGGCGCCGGGAGCCAGCCTGCTGGTTCTTTCTTGGTCGGATCCGCTCGTTCTTCCCTTGGTCGGATCCAAGCTAAGCTTCCCTTCCTTCTTTTCCCGACGAGTTATGGTCGAATTCATCACCGGCTTTTCCTTTCCTTTCCTTTCCTTTCCTGATATATATGTACTAGCGCGCAGCCGCGCAGGAGCGGCAGGAGCGCGGCGACGCGACTCGGAGTCGGTTTCGGCTCTCCTGTTCGAACATGCTTCAGCTCGTTTCCTGCAAAAAGTTCACGCCGCACAGGCTGTTGTTGGGCCGAATCCTCCCACCGGCCCGCCGCGTCTCGAAAAAGGCCTTCACTAGGTGGCCCGTTTAGATTTTTTTTTTCTTTTGTAAACATGGTATTTAGTGTTCTCTTGCAATTTCTATGCCCTTATCATCTCTCATAGAATTGCGAATAAATTCATACTAAATGTGCAGTGGAGTATCAATCATCATAGGTAGGGTTATTTGAATCAGGTTTGGCGTGATTATAGGTAAAAAATTTATTTACCACAGAGTAAATAAGGATCTGTTTGGAACAAGTGAACTATGGCATATTCTCCTTTTAAAAGGCATTTCTGTTAGTAATTTCTCCTTTTACATCAAGTCATCCTTTGTCCAAACTTTCATGAGGAGGCTGCAGCCAATAAGTAGAATGAAATACTATCATTTTCTACAAAAAAAAATGAGAAACTAAATGTTTGTCTCTACCCTTTATTTGTTGTTTGGTTGATGTATGAAAGCATTATTTTCTTTTGTATATCTCACTTTGCCGTTTCCATTGTATGAGTGTATTTTGACAGCTTAGTTTTCCTCATTGTTATGCATATACTTCTATCAGCTAGCAGTCTTTGCATTTTTCTCATACAAACTTTGCCCTTAATCATGTATAGGTATGCTGGTCTTACATGCTCCATCCCCTATAAACATAAAAGGCTTCGTTAAATAAAAAACAAATATTTTGACAAATACCTTTTGGGTGTGTTAGTTTCTTTATCGCAATTTCAGGATCAGTAGACTGTGTTTTCTTACTTGCAGTAAATCCAGTGATAGTTTTTCTTGTGTGTTTTCACCATAATATCAGCAGTCTAAAAAACTATGAAAACCAAAGCCTTATCATCCCCAGGCTACTACTGCCTACAGTAAGTCCTTCCAAAAAAAAGGGAGCTTCAGGATATACCGTACACCCGCCATACCAAATGTTTTCATGATCATCAGGTTTCAAACACCTAGGATGATTAGAATTTGCATAATACGATCCTATGTTTGCATAAACCAGTTGCTTGACAGTTGACATACATATATAACATTGTTCTTTACTGTAAGATGGGACCAATTCAAGTGCCACATGCAGGACAAACATCAGCACAGTGAGATGAAAGGTTTCAGATGAAGGAACATGACCTCACCAAAGCTGAAGCATGGATAGCATGTACACAGGAAGGAACCAAGCATGTTCCCCCTTGTAAGCAGTCACAACATACCAACAGTAAGAATAGGAAATCCATTGCATTTTGGCATCCAGGAAGAAAGTATCGACATGCCAAATCATGTGTGGTTGTCAATATGGTTCAGTTCTGCATTTTCATCTCAGTGATTGATACTCCATATCAGTTTCACAAATAGAAGAATCAATCATTTGTTATCCATATCTTGAACGCCAATGAAGCCTAATGAGCATTGCATCGTATCAGCTTTTCATTCTAGCCTAGTACCACTGTTGTTGAGTTGGGTCAGTTTACTTATCTCTATCACAGCCCAATCTTCTTCTTTTTTCAAATTTCCGTGGCCGCTAATTCTGTCCAAGTGGTAGTCCAGATATGCATATAATTGTGGCAGTAATCAGCATACGATGGAAGAAAACTTACTGTATCATACAGGTGAATCTAAAATAGCTTTTACTTCCTCTTTTGAAAGAACTCCTGTTACTCACATCAGAACACCAAATCATACTATTCAAGCGATCCCAGTGATTGATAGTTCACAAATAGAAAAATCAATTAGTTGTTAACCATATCTTGAACGCCAATGAGGCCTAGTGTACATACTATTCTAGCAGAGAATTGCATCGAATCCGCTTTTCATTTCAATCTCCATTGCCGCGGTCGTCTTGGGCGAAATAGTTGCCGCCGCCGTCTTCTTGGAGGAAATTGTCGCCGCTACCTTCGCCCTCGTTGAAGCAGAAGTTGTCGCCGAAGCCCTCGCTGAAGTAGCTGTTGCTGAAGCCCTCGCCAACAACGCTCGCCGCGAAGGCGTTCCCGGCGGCATGGCCGTCGTCGGACTCGGAGACGAAGGGATTGCTGGGGCCCGGCTGGTTTGGTCCCGGAACGAGGGCGGCCGCCCCCGCCCTGGCGATAACGGCGTCCTCCTCCTGCAGCTGCCGCTTCCTCTTTCCCATCTTCTTGGCCCTCTCGGTGATCTTGATGCGCGCGACCACGGCGCCGGGGCGCAGCTCCGGGTGGACGACATGGTACTCGTGCATGACCCACCCGCTGGTCCTCCGGTCACCCTTCCTGTAGTACGTCAGGTTGTACCGCCGGAACCTGACCGTCAGCTCGGGGCCGCCGGCGTCGCCGCGCACGATGACGAGCGCCTTGTCCTCGCCGGTTTGTGTCGCGCGGGGGCACGAAGAAGAAGGCCTGGTCGCTCTTGCCGTGGCCGTGGCGCCGCAGCAGCTCCCACGGCGGGCAGCTATACGGGTCGTCGTCGATGACGGCGTGCGCGTGCGCGTTGGGCACGGCGGCGGCGCGCGGGAGGAGGTACTGCGCCACGATGTCCTCGTCCGTCGGGTCGAACTTGTTCGCCGGCGGCATGGACGCGCCGAAACCGAACCGCCGCGCCTCCATTGCTCTCGTCGAGCTTCCCTTGATTTCTTGGCCAAATCGAATCCGGATCGCCCTCTTGGTTTCTTGGCCGGAATCAGATCGGTGAACCTCTAGTTCTTGGTTTCTTGGTGGGTTCGATCACCGCCTCTTTTTTTTTTTTGTTCTTGGTTGGATCGTGCCGGAATGGAAGCGCCGCCGCCACACCCTCCCGTGCTTGTATATATAGCACTCGCGCTCGGAATTTCGGATGCAGGAGGATTTTTTTTATTTCTTTTATTTTTGTGTGTGTAACTGTCACTTTCGCTAGCTCTCATGTTAAATGATTATAACTTGATCTCTAAAGAAACACTTATAGTAGGCCTAAAGCCCAAAGGATGATGCATGTCTTTTCGTTTATGTGCTACATTAGGCAACTTTGTGTGGCACATTTGGCTGCGACGAATTTCATGTTTTTGTCTAGTTCTTCGGTTTTTTCACAACTTCATCTCCAATGGTGTCATTGTGTGATTGTGTCATGTATTCTACTTGGGATTCTAGTTCCCTTTGGTCGGGTCCTCCTGTTCTAAATCTTCCTTTCCTTTTAGCTTTCTTCCTTTTTTTTTTGAAGGTCAGATTTCTTCCTTTTGTAATCTAATCTTATTATTCAGATTATAACTTGCTGTTTTCAATGACTTTCATTTTAGTATTTTCGAATTCCACATGAGTGTTTTTCTTTTGAATTTTCTTATTTTCAGTTCTTTTAATTACACACTCATCTTTATGTCATTTTATCAAGATAGATACAAGCGGAATTTAGAAAGAATCCAGGCTCGAGGTTGTTATCATGGGTACGATTAAGGTGGGAGAAATGGTGTTTTAAGCATTCGTAATGAAGATCGGATATCAAAATGCAATAAGTTTTTGGATGATTGATACCGTACAAAACAATATCATTCTCTCAAACAGTATAAGGCTTATATCAAAGGAACGGGCGCCCTAACCAGTTACAGAGCGACAGCCGCCTAAGCTGTATGATTTGGCCAGGCTAGGCATGTGGTTAACGAATAAACACTGAATATTTCACAAACCAGAGCATACACATGCTTTGCAATTATGAGCTGAAAGGATTCCAAATCGTGATAGCTGCTGGAAGAACAATAGATTGAAGCAAATTCCAAGAATTCCAAACAGGCTTCAAACAATTAAGAAGACCTATGGGCTATGGCAATAAATATAACAAATCTCTTCGTCATAATAAGCTTACACAAAATTCATTTCCTACCTGCAACTGTTGCTAGAAAATTCAAAGGACAAAAATGTGTGATGCTACAGCCCTTTTGGGAAAAGTCAAAAAACAGCGCCTTTGGATACAGATTATTGTTATTTTTCTCCCTATAATGATACAACAGTGATGGATAATTTGTATCCCTTTCTTCACACTATCTTCTCCCATCACCTCTCTTTTATCTCCGATCTGAAGAAAGAAAGCCATATGGATACTTCCGAGCAAAACTGATGGCATCAAGATGCCAACAATGCTGACAGGTTACAGGCGGCGTAGTGACTTCATAAATAAATCTGAGGATCACTTCCAGTTTCCATTAGTTGACAACTCGCCATTATGTGATGTGCCAGATTCTCAACCGGCAATTTTGCTGCACTAGCTCAGTTGCTTCTATTTACCAGCCGAAAGCATCTTTTGGAGTTCAATCACCTGCTGCTGTTGCTCTGGTGGCAACGAACTCAGCTGCTCAGGTGTCAGCTGCAAGACTTGCTGCAGAAGAGCTGACTCCACATCAGGCGTAAGCTGCAGAAGAGACAAAAGCACATATTTCAGTGCAAGGAAATTACAATGCTTCTTCAGAAACTTTGCACAACGATTCTATTCAACTCCATAGAAACTTTGCTCCATAGAATGTTTAGACTGGTTAAGAATCTCCAAAGTTACCAATCTCCCACATTGGAAACTCGAACCTAAACAGGTTGAACATAACAAATCCTCAGAAATCTGCTATAAATGGTTTGTACCTGCCCTTCATTCCCTGGCTGCTGTAAGCTAACAGCACCAGCACCATAGCCCCCTGATGGTCCACTAGGGCCCACTGCTTGCAGTGGAGCTGTATAAACAGCATGGCTGCTGTTCACAATTCCAGGCACCGAGGTTCCATCCTCCAATTTTCTCAATTTTGAAGGATGGGTAAACTCTGCCAATTGACTTGCTTGATCAGCAACCCTTATTTCATTTGGTAGAGTCTCAGGTACAGGAGCTACCTGCAATTGGGACATTGTTGAGTTAGCCTATGTGACTGGTAAGATAAAATGGACAATTCAGTTAATCTGTGGCCATTAGTGCATTGCGAATACATAGCAAGATGACTCATCATGAACATTGATTTGATATTTTGATACATATAAACTAACAAACCACTAGTGAATTACATAAATTCCTTTACAAGTCAAGAAAACTACCTGAGCAAGATGAGGGTGGGTCAAAGGTAGCACACTTGTAGGCATGACAGGTGGTCCAGGGTGCTGTGGCACAAATGGAGGCTGAACTTGTGAGATTAAGCCTACTGAGGTCACAAGAGATTGAGTAGGAACACTGGAAGAACCACCAAGGGGCTGATGTAGCATTGGAGATTGTGCTGCGATCCCAGACTGATGTCCATGTGGGAACATTTTGACTGGGGGCTGAGATGCATGTTGATGCTGAGGAAAATTATGTAGTGTTGCAGTTTGTTCCTGTAAGACAGTTGGGTTTGGTAGTATGTTAGTTGGCAAACTTGATGGTCTTGAGACTACTGGAATCATAGCATCTGGCTGTGGGTATGGTTCATTGAGGTGAGATGAAGATTGTGCTAAGGCGCTCGAGGGCTGTTGGCTCTTTGCCATCTGCATCTGCAATTTGTATAGAACATACATCCATTATATCAAGACACAGAAAACAATGGGTGGCTAAAGCTCAAAGACAAATAAGAACTAACCATCTGTGGTGTCACCATTCCAAGCATTATTTGTGCCTGCATTACAACAAGGCAAAAATTGAAGTCACTTTCATTCTTATGATAGAGAATGGCTTAATGATATGCTTTTCCCAAATAAGGAAACAAGCTTATTTCATTGCATATACAAAAAAATAAAATAAAGAAATAGGGAGTCAAGTCTCAACTTTTCTTAACAGTCAAGCCACAAGTAAGCATGCCAATTTTTTTGTTACGTCCAAACATGCACATAAACCAAACTATTCAGTGTTTAATAAGATCAAGGAATATAACTTTTTCTTCCACCCAGGATCGCAAGATAATCATGAATGATATCAGAGTTCTATGGACAATCCTAAAAAGAAAAGTAGGAAAACATAAACAACAAAAGTTCAATATAAATATAGTAGCACCGAATCATGTAAGATTATCAATATAAAATAAATAGAAGCAAATAGATTCAGTAAACAATTGAAAACTTTATACCAAAGGCTAAAATAAAAAGTTTGAATCAAGTATAAAATGACATTAAGAGTACACAATTGACAAGTACAATAACTATTAGAAAAAAAAACTAACCTGAAATAGGGCCTTTGGCAGCTGTGGAACTCCTTGCAGCAAAGTTTTGGAATGTTCCTTATTTTGAGTAGTTAGGAACTGCGAATTTTTTTAAAAAAAAAAAGACATAAAAAACTACGATCAGCACTTGTTCACTTGTAAATGTCAAGTAATTGAAGTGCATAAAAGACTACAAGTTAACCTTCAATTCAGCCATGACTTCATGCAACTGATGCCTTGACATTCTGGCCAAATAATGAGTAAGAGGGTCATTTCCAAGTCCATACTGGACAGGTAAACCGTTTTGAACATTTGCAGTCTGAGCTCCACCAAGGACACCAGCCATCACAGACGCAGCATGTATTGCTGGTGGGAGACCAACAGGCTGATGAAGGTTTGTCTCTCCAACAACAGAAGTCCCAGCTAACTGTTTCTGACTGTCTGTGCCAGTCCATCAAGAAATCAGTGTTAGCATCTATGAACATAAAATATGCATAGAAATTGAAAGCATATACATAAACTAAATGGTGAATCAAAAAAAAAGGAAACCAACCAACATTAGATGCCATTCCTGGTCCACCACGACCCTGAAATGCATAAATGTATCCAGCATAAGTCAACAAGTTGTTCTAATTTAAGCTAAATCAACTTCAGTTAGTTGAGGTGTTCTATATTTTTCATTCATATAATGAACATTTGCCAACTCCATCTCCACAGTGAAGCTACTTAATTTCCAAAAAGCAAAATTCACAAATAGATACAGATTCTTCTGTGTACAGTTACATCATGCTAGATCATTTCACATGTCTCAAAGATAGTTCGAGAAAAACATGTCTCGAAGATGAGTTAGTATTAAAAAACTGTGTCCTTATATAAATCAACTCATCTAGTTCAGAACTTGTGAGTAGTCACAGTATCTGTCATGTAAACTCGACATTTTGGCAACAAAAACTGGCACATATGTATCAGCATCAGACACTCTCATTGGTAGAGATATACAAAGCCAGCTGGCAGAAGCTACAGTGAGGGCAAATATTAACACAACGCCGAAAGAAAACTGCGAATCCTTATGCACATATATAAAGGCCGATTGGGTATATACTATTTTTCAGCAATCAATTTACCAATAGTGGCAATCATCTTGCTGGCGCATACATCTTCCATAAGACTATAGTACTTACTTATTTTGCTATTTGAAGAAAGTAAACCTCATGTTCAGCAGTCAGCAAACTTCTGAAGAGGCTCTTTCGACCATAACATATATTATATTAAGCCAATAGCTTTGCCAGACTATAATCCAACCTCTTTGGCACACTACTTCATGAAGGGGAAAGGTCAAGATAACAGAGGCATTTTTCCAACCGCAAAGCATTGGCACATGGCACCACACCAGAACAATATAATTCAATGAAGGAATTGGACGGGAAAGCAGGTGTGTGTGTATGTACAGTCAAGCAGCTGTACATACACAAACATGCTTGTAAGAAACTGAAACAGGAGACACAAGGTGGTTGGAGAAGGCGCAACTATTATCATTCACAGGAACGGAGACTATACAACTTCTCATATTAACATAGAACACCAAAGGTGGTAGGAAAGGCTCTTCTACAGTAAAAATTTGAGAATCGTCGACCTTTTCTCTATTTCTGTCAGTATTCCTCCCATTTTCAGCAAAATCAACACGTAACTGACGACCATTAATCTCGTAACCCTGAAGGTTCCGGCGTGCACTTAGAGCAGTTTCCTCATCCTTGTACTCGCAAAAGCCATAGCCTTTTGGCTTGCCAGTCTCTTTGTCAATCACCAATCTGCAAGCAATTTGTAGCAGTCAGTTGCCAAAAAGGCTATAGCTCAACAGCATTTTATCAAATTCACAAGTTGAAAAAACGAAACAGTAGTAGTAAACATGTTACTCAGTGTTACCAAAAGAAAATCAGTTTCAGCAAATATTCACTTAGGGGGAATGTGATCAACAAAAGGCACATGTGTATATGCCAGACATATCAGATACCAGTGCTGCTTTAGATTTACTGAGATTTATGATTCAGCATCAGTCAACACTCAAAATATCACCTGTGATAATCTTTATAAGAAAATTGTGGTTTTACAGTATGCCAGGCATGCCCAGCAGAATTTGATAAGTTCCATATTGCTAAATTAGTTTATACATAAATGGTCTATATTGTTAGGATTCCTAAAGGTAAATTTGCACGAGCCATAAGGAGGCCCCCCTGTATGAGAGAGAGAGAGAGAGATGTAATCTTTGGAAGCAAAGCAACCTAATGAGACAGCATCTACTTTTCTAGTCCGCCCTGTTCTGCTCAGCATTCAATCTGTTTCAAAGAAAACAACATATAAAGCTTTTCTGCCATGTTTGCTCAAAAATACATGCTGCACAAACACAAATTAGCCATGAAACTTGTGTAGTTGATTTATAGTGAGTTAGTATTCTGGCTGTGGTGAGGCAACATGGATTATTTTTTTTTCCATTTGTAGGTGTAATGCCAAAACCTGAACATATTCCTTGTTTACAGACAGAATAAACAAGGCAAAACACACATCTTGACAGTAAGGGTTAGCTCGCTCTAGT
Organism: Saccharum officinarum; assembly: GCA_020631735.1. Taxonomy (NCBI): domain Eukaryota; kingdom Viridiplantae; phylum Streptophyta; class Magnoliopsida; order Poales; family Poaceae; genus Saccharum; species Saccharum officinarum. The sequence continues at coordinate 13,678,477 of CM036191.1, read as the reverse complement.
TTCTACAACCCATCAGGTACGCATATTCAAAAATCAAGTATTGTTGCATAAGATGCGGAGTAAACCAGCAATTTTACATGCTAGCGCCGCACAACAGTGTTGCAGTGTTGATGCAGGTGAGCAGAAGCACACCTGAAGGATACGACAGGGCCGACTTCTTCGCAAATCTGCACGAGCTGCTCCTCCGTAGCATCATATGGTATGTTGCCGACTGCAATTAAGATTGACAAACACAACTATGAGTGTCCCTAAACCACCTGCTTATCATCTCCAGATCCGGAAACAACAAAACCAAACAAAAAAAACACATCTTGTGCGCCCAATGAAGCATTAGTGCGGTAAACCTAAACCCTAGCCAAGCTAAAGTTGGACCGAACGGAACTGAGCTCCCAATCCAACACCAGAGCCGACCAAGAGGGCTCCCATTCTCCAGGACAGCATCAACTAGAGAAGGAGAGGGAGGGGGGAAATCAGCGCCAAATCGGAAGAACTCGGCGGCAGTCGGTCGGACCCAAATTAACCCGAACTGAAAAGGGGCTGCCCTGGGTGACTCCAGCCGAGCGGACACGCCAGGCGGCTCCCCCCGAATCGAGTCAAAGCCTCCGAGCTTCCGGATCACGCCGGCCAGGGGTAAGGTAACCGAGGGTGGCGGGGGCGGGGGCGTACCGAAGACGCAGCGGTTCTGGGCGCCCGCGGGAGCGGCGGCCATGCTCAGCGACAGCGGCGGCGGCGGCGGTCGGCGGCAGGGCGGGGCGGCGCCGCATCCGCCGCTGGCTGGCGCGGGGCGCGGCGGCCGCGGGACCGGGACGGGGGGCGCCCGGCCGGCTGCTTGGCTGCTTCCGCCGTGAGATGCCGGTGGCCGAGTGGCCAAGTCCCGGGAGGATATTGCCTCGCTCGCCTCGCGGGCCGCGCGGCTGTGGCGTGCGTGGCGCCCGTTTGTTACAGGGGAGACCGGGCGGGAGAGAGTTGCTGTGCGGTGCTCTCCTTCTCCTCTGACCGGGCTCGGTCTCGGTGAGTGTCCTTTCCCTTCTTCAGACGGGAGGCTGCGGGCTCTGTTCGCATGTTCCCGACTCTGCTCAGCTCGCCGTCCACATTTTCCTGCCGCCGTTTTTCTTTTCCAGCCGCGGGATTTATTGCGCCGATTTGCGTTGATTGGCCAGGGATTCTCGTTCTTCAATCTGCATGCGTTTCTTCGCTCTCGACCATGCTACTCGCATTCACCGTTCCGGTTTTTTTTTTTTTTTGCCCCATGCCGTTCGCGTTCCTATATATACAGAAGAAAGACAGGCGTTTTAATAGGAGCACGTGCGCGTGACTGACCACCGGATTGTCGTGTCGATGCTTGTTGTGCTTCAAACTAGCAGTTGATTCTAATTTCTGAATTTTGTTTTGGGGCGGCTTGTGTTCGGTAATGATTCCGACTCATCGTGCTGAACCTCCGTGTTTCGTTCGGGTTCCGAACATGTCCTATTTGGCTCTGTTTCCTGGGGTGTTTTTCGTGTGAAAATAAAATGATTCCTATGAAATTTCTATCAATTTCTATAAAATTACTGTATTCTAAATAGCTCCTAAAGCTTCGTTTGTGGTCAGCTACTTAACACCACAAGTGCATATACATATCTGATTCCAATAACGAGAATTGTTAGTGCCACGGAATAAAAGGAACAGGTAATGCCAGCTTGAAACGTAGGAATTTCACAGAAAGAAATACGAGATTTATGAAAAAAAAATCTCGCAATCTTGGAAGTTTTGTGCAAGCCCGCATCCCAAAAAATATGAGTAGTTTTAACTTTATGGTAAGTCAAGCTATTTTTAATATAAACAAGTTCAAAAGTATAATAATTATTACAATTTATTTTTTTCACAATTGGTAGTCCTAGTGGGCCTTAATATTTACTGCAAAATTGGAGTTTTTTTTTCACATGCTATAATCTAGGATTTCCTTTGCCACGTTTTCTGGGATATGTGAGGCTTCCCTATGCTCTTATAGCACTGCTCTTGTAACACAAGGACATAAATTGCGTGCCGGTTTGGGAAGTAGATACAAAACAAACGCAGAACATTTTGATTCCACATCTCCTGCAAACCAAATATTGTAACATGTCGCAAGAGCATGCAAAATTAAAGCGCTCCAAGATCAAATTTGACTAAGGTTCCACATCTCGTGCAAACCACTCTGAAGCATGAACCTACTAAACCCAGCATTGCCTAAACAGATGACGGGACACAAACTTGTGATGTTTAGGAAATTGGATAAATACAGGAAATTATTTCTGAATTGCTGTATCAAATATAAACATAGCGTTTACAGCAGTTACTATGTACCCCAACAAAAACCAAATATTGCTTCTGAGTGAGGAAAAAAATTACCGTCATGATGCAGGAATCCATTGGTTGCCCACCCTCAGGGGTAACATGACTTACACCAAAAATGGGTACACTCTACAACTACAACAAAGTTATAAAAGAAAAAAACAAATAATATCAAACCAGTAAGCTTGTAATATTTCATCTTACGGCAATGTCTGTATATGTACAGGAGCAAGTTCCATTATTTTCTTTCGCCAACATAGATGGCAACAATGACACTTCTGTAACTATAGACGTCGCCGATGAAGCAGGAAAAGAAAATAGTTAGCAAAAATGCTAGCAAAGCTTCTTCAATCCTTCCTGCCAGCCTCCCCAAGCTACTCCGCTCCATTTAACCTCAGGTTAGTGACAAAAGAGAGATGAATGGCCATGACCAAGCGAGCATGATAAAAATGCTAGCTTAGCCTCTTCAATCATGTGAAAAGAACAGATGGCGGTTGCTTGAAGCTGGAGCTGGAAGCACCTGCTTTATTTGACGATGTTAACATCTTATCCTTAGCAGTGGCACTGCCTACAACCTGTTCAGAAGAATCCGGCTGCTGGTTGTTTTCGCTATGGATGGGTCGGGCCCAAATTTTTATTAGCCCCTCGCGGCATATAGTGAGGATTGATTCACTAGTGAATTCCAGACCGGAGAGGGGATCTACATGTACCCGGTGTGCAACAAGAGGCGAGAGCTTTGGCACATCTCGCATCCGTGGAGAAGGCTGGAGAACACCGGTTGGAAGGCATGCATTGTCCCAGTGTGCAGAAGGGCTTCCACTACTGAATGTCGGTGAGCCACTGGAAGGATGGCGTAGAGGGACAGCAATCTCCTCCAATGCCAGATCCCAGAGAAGCAGTTGGGTATCCTGAGTGCAAGCAAAGTGAAAAGGTATCATTGCCAGTATTAATTCTGTCCAACAATCAATACCAGGTAAAGGCTATAGCACATCATATATGTTCAAGAAACGATCACAATATCAAGTTATACCACAAATTAATTAATCAAGGAAAAATAGTTTGAAACCCAATTTTACAACAAATACAGAGAAGGAATAGGCACCAAGCAACCAAAAGGGCATGCTCTCTTTCTAGCACCAAGTGCAACACAAACTGCTAAGAGTCCAACAAATAGCAAGAGCCAATAATTCTAGATACTAGTAGCATTTTCAGTTCTTATCAGTATTCAGAAGCTCAGAAAGTAAGAGGACAAAAATTGTGACTAGTACTTCTTGTCATGATTCAGAGCTACTATAGTAAAAACCCACAAGAAAAACTCCAGATAAAAAAAATCTTATATCAACTTCTAGGTACCTGTCCAACTGACCCAAAGCGATACATGACATTTTCTTCTGTTTCATCTGAATTTGGTGGGGACCAATACGGATCAAAAGAAACTGCACTCACCTGTATGATTGCAAATTAACTTGACTCAAAATGCAAGTTTCAATTAAAAATGCCTATGTGATAATAAACAAAGACAATTGTAATGATAATATCACCCATGAATTATGCCCTTCGCCCCATGCAACTATCTTTCTTTCATCCATGCTCCATACTTGCACAAGATCATCTTCACCACCTGATAACAAATATTTGCCATCCGCACTGTAACAGGACATACAACAAACTAATTAGCACCTTCTAGATTCCAATTCACAGAAGTGCAGAGAGAATAAAACAAGATTCAAACAAGCAATGGTTGTATGCATAAATTAGTCAATCCATTCGAAAGCTAAGATGTTAGCGGGAAAGGTTTGAGAACAGAACTCGTTGAACAATTAGGCATGTATCAAATATTGAGAACCGAGCAGTAGCTTGGTTTGTTAGTACTCCAGTTGAGATGACAGCTACTGGGCTCAACCAGAGGATCGCCAACTTGTGGGTACCTCCCTGAGAAACCAGGTTTCAGTGACTTCATGGCTAGCAAAGCTTCACTCCACCTGCTACCACCCTATCACAAATCCCACTCAACCCCACCGCATTGCAAGTCCTTCTTTCCTATTCATTCCATCCGACACCAAAGCCTTCAACTTCAAGGGCACAACTGAAACTGAATTAAGCACTGTCCCCTACCCTAGCCATGCACAGGATGATTTCCAACCCCCCCCCCCCCCCCCCCCAAAAAAAAAACACCTGGCTAACCGAGTATCTTATGTGGCTATGTAGTCCACCTTTACACTGAGCTGAGAATATTGTTTGTTAATGCAGTATATCATATTAAGCAATGGCTGTTGTCAGCTGAGATGGAAGCCATGGTCCTGTGTCATTGTACCAGCTGCTACAAGCCAATAGCCTATACAAGTACATTTCCACCATGTACCACACTTCAAATTTGTACATTGTACTAGATGAGCCTTCATCCTTTCATATTCCTTCATCTTCGACTTATAATTACTCTGTTATTTACCTGTTCCCATCTTGCCATTTCTATTTTTTCTCCAAGAATTTCAGATTTTCCATTAAGATTCTTGTAATCATGAATTCTTCAAATAACAGAAAACTTGCATCTGATATATTGTATGGGATTCTATATTGTAATATTGTTTCCTTTAAGATTTATTAATTCCATATGTTAGGAAGAGGAAAAGCCGAGCAGTGCACCAACTATCTTGCCCCTAGCCTGCTACACTATCCATTCTAAAACTGCATACATTATGCCCATGTAATTTTATATGCAAAAATTAGCCAACAGTACTAATTTTGAGTTTTGACAAACATCTCAGAACTAAGAAGTTTCACAAGGTAAATGACTCGATTACCAAAAGAATGGAATAGGTTTGCTATATAGTGATTCACATATTACTCATCAGTCATCAGGACTACACAAGTTAAAAACGTATACAACCTAAAAATCCAACCATAATACAACTGATGCAATACATCATTAGTGGAACTATGGTCCTGTTTTCATATCTGTCAGACTTGGACATGCAAAAATACTTCAGTTCTGTGAAACCTATGGCAGGTGGCAAACCATATCTAAGCAGCAAAACATGCCATTGGCAGCTTACCTCCAAGAGCAACACAACAGTGCACCATAGTAACTTTTCCCACCAAATATTAGTTGTTCTTTCGCAAAGTCAAATACTCTTAAATAACCTGCATAAGATCAGATTGTTTTAGTGCAATATACAACTTTTCCAACAACTAAACCTTTTCTGCACAAAGCTGTCAATTCTCATTCCTGGGCAGAGAAATTTACCATCTCGCCCAACAGTTGCCAAGTAAGCACCATCTGGTGAAAAGGAAATGCCATTGATTGCACCTTGACAGATGTGCCACCTTGCAATTGGATTACCCTGCAGTGTAATTTTAAACCGCAGAATGAATTATAGCAGTTGCAACATTAGGACTTAATGATGTTATCCCATTAAGGGCATGTTTAATTCTCTTGACCACCCCTGCCTAGCCTTGCCTAGCAAGGTAGAGGAGAAAAACGCATGAAGCTTTGTTTGGTTTGAATTTGGGCAAGGTGGGGATTCCCTTGCTTTTGAGGGGGAGCCAGATTGGCTCTCCTCGCCTAGCAAGATGTGCCTTGCCTAACCTTGCCAAGCAAGGAAAGTGGGCAAGTCTGTGCAACACAACCAAACATACCCTAACTCTCATAGGTACTTTGCAAATTTTGTCATAATGACGACAATGATAAATGTTTCCACATTTATATATTTCCAGTATGACCTGCTGGAATGGTTTCAGTACTATCTGGTACAGAAGTTGGTATTAACTGATATCATAGAAGTAAAGACCACTGATAGAAAGGTCAGGCCAAGGATACACAAGTTTATGCTTTAATGTCAACTACCAAGAGGCAAGAATGCAGCCAACACCAGCACACACTTGTAATTCCATCAGGTACTTATGATAGATATTTTGGTACATTATGTCAGCTACGAAGGAAGGGCAATAGAGTGTTGCAGGAAGTCCAGGCACTTGTCTCCATTAAATTTCCAGAAAAGAACATTTTACTAATACCCTGAAGTAAATTATGAAACATACATAGCCATCTCAATGCAATTTTTAGTAAAAGAGATATCATGTGGCTTGAGATACCTTACTCGACTTTGCATGTGAAATCAGCACCTGGCTTTGATCCTTTACAGTTGGAAATGTCCAATCAGTATTTCCATCCTTGGACTGAATGTAGAAAAGGAAACTTATCAGCAAAGTAAACTTAACAAAGTTTGATTACTTCATACAAAGTTCCATGAGCATTAAGGGCTCACTTTGTCATACACGTACAGATTCCCATCAGCATGACTAACAACAAAAATTCCTTCACGCTCTGGAACCCATGCAACACAAGTGCACCGACTGCAATAGGTTGGTGTCCAAAGATCAATATATATACTTACAATTTAATAACTGTGTAAAGAAAAGCATCCACCTACACCACAGAAATAGTATCTTCTCTTTTAACTGCAGCTTTGTAGTTGCCTTTGAACTAAGAAAATACGTTCAAGTAAACTCTCCCAAAAAAAAATGATAGGAAAAAAATTCATTCAAATATCCTAGACAGCAGCAGGCCCAGCACATAATCAAGATTATCATCCTTCAGTAGTTCAATCGCCACAGTGATTTCAATCTAGCGGATCCCTATACAAGTATACATGCATGCTAACCTTTAGATCTTACTCCCTCCGTTCTCTTTTACAAGGCCCAATTTAATACTCCCTCCATCCCCAAATAAATCAATTCCTAGAATCCGTGCCAGTCAAATTTTTTTAAGTTTGACTAACTTTATAGAAAAGAGTAACAACATCTGTGCCATAAAATGAGCACCTTATGAAAATATATTCTGTGATAAATCTAATGATACTAATATGATACGTCTTAACGTTTTTTTCTAGAAATTCGGTCAAAGTTTAAAAAGTTTGACTTAAGACAACTCTAGGAATCTATTCATTCAGGGACAAAGGGAGTATGACAAAGTCTCCCAAATCACACTTTCGCCATTTATTTATTTTATTTTATATTGTTTATACTTATAAACTTATGATAATTGGATAGTACATTTAATTGCATTGCAACTCTAACGGTATCAAGTTTGTATTACAATAATTAAAAATTATTAACCAAACTATTGGTCAAAGTTTATTAAGTTTGAAATTTGATATGTGTGTGTGTGCCTTATAAAAGAGAATGGAGGAAGTAACTAGGAAAGGAAGTTACAACACCTTTTGACTTCAGCATTTCATGCAGTAAGAAAAACAATCTAATATGCAAGCTATCCAAGGAACTGCATCAAGATACTTACAACCATAATGTGGTAACCTTTCGAGCTAAAATCCCCTCAACAATTCCAGGATTGAGGGTCCTGACAACTGTTGGAAATATCAATCCCCCACTCTGTCATAAAAGGACATTCTGGGGTTTTTATTTTAAAAAAGGTGGCCACGGAAACCACAATTCCACATCGTATCATTAGAGGACATTCTAAGCCAATCTAAAATGGCAGCAGCCTAGCCCGCCTAGGTGGCACATTGGTGCTCCACACCAACCATCCTGCCTGGTCAGTTGAGGAACAAGTGCTAAGTGGACAGAGACCTAGCGGTTTTTAAAACGCTGACAAGATAAAGAGGATCAGGATATCCCAGGTCACAGCTTTCCCATATTATCCAATATATAAAGCAGGCAGCATGGAGAAAGATCATGCATTACGATTCAGATGATGAAGGATAAATGTTTTGCTGATGTTGATTGATGCTTAGTCAAAAGCAGCTAATTAAATAGACATGTAAATACCTTTCATTATCCACCAATATTATTTGCAGTATCTTACAACTGAAGAGTGATAACGCAAAGATAAAAGATCGTTTGAAACCAGCAACAAAAGATACCCCAAACAAACTATAGTGGCATGATTTCACGAAATCCAAAATAAAAAGGCCTATAGATGTGTGTTGTCATCACAAACCGCCGAATGAAAAATCATAACCATTACTGAGACTACCCCATAAATTGTACCGTATGCATGCAAGCTCCTCCCACTTTTAGGTGATCACATTCTAACCTCTAAAGATAATGGGCGGTTCAGTAATAAATTTGGGACCTTCTTGAAACTGTCTAATCTCACAGGAAAAATACAAATTTCAAACATTTAAAATGAATGATAACTTGTTAGGCCACGTACAAGATGACCTAAAGCTTCCAAGTATTTGACCATCACTGATTTCAAGAACTTTCTGAATTATGTTGTAGATATGTTTCTACGCAGTGATGGTCCACGTTCAAATTTTGATCAACTTCATAATTGAAACTTTACACAGTGATCACCCAGGTTTAAATTGTGATCAACTTCATAAATGACAGTTTCCACACAAAAAATAACCCACAATACAATGAAGTTGTCACTTCACATCTAGCATGTTATGTTCGTCTTCACTGATGCATGCACTACAAGTTATAAGTCGAGAACTTAGTATCTTCCATGCATATGGGTCATCATTACTTTTGCCAGTATCTCAGAAAATTGTAACGGATCGCATCGTACTGCATGTCAGACATACTTGCATCGTACATTATACTGATGCTACCCAGCTTCAGTTTTTATCGACTTGTATAACTTGCAGGACCACTACCATATGAAGAAATAAATATTTAAAACTTGTGGTAACGGTGAGACAAATTTGCCAAGCTTATTAAGGGGAAAATTGACACGTCACTTTTAAATTAAACAGTAAAATTAAAACATGCCTGCTGGCAGCGCCACCTTGACTTGGATCTTTGTCTTTGTCTTTGTCTTTATTAACAAAATGCTGATATGAAATGGGCTTCTTTCCAGGATCTTGCAACTGCTGCCTCAATGACATTGAATAGACTGTAGAACGAATAAAAGAACTTATGCATGATTCTTTAACTAATATAAGCATAAAGCTTTCCTAATTGTGAAGCATTTGACATACCATCTCCTGAGAACACCCCAACGAGTAGATCGTGCCCATCCTTGGCCTCTGGGTCAAATGCATGGCAAAGCGGGTTTGAGCTGCTGAAGTGGATGGACTTTATTGGATCCTGATGCAATTAGCATGTGATCAGAGAACCAAAGGATACCAAAGCTACAAGCAACTTAACATGCATGCATGCAACAAGAGAAAAGAAAAATACTTTGTCATGTGAGTTGAGATCACTGATGAAGAGCGTATCCGCAGTATTGAATATGATGTACGTGCCCTTTCCATCATAGTTCGCCATGCCTTGCGATCCACTTGCACTAGTCGACACACCAATGCCTCCACCCATGCGGCTGTTTCCTGAAACAGGCCTGCTGGTACCATTGCTCCCAAAGCTAAGTGCCCGGCTCCCATTCCCAGTGCCAAGCAGCCTTGCAGCTGCAGACCGCATTCCACTACCAGCACTAGGTGTTGAAGGCGTGGAACCCTGCCCTGCTGGCTTCTCCTTCAAATATGCCACCGTCATCTGGCACCATCACAACAAATAATTGATAACTGCATAAAGGATTTGCAATGCACACAACACAACAGAACCGGAAATCACAAAGCCCTGAAAACACTTAAGCAAATATTTGGTCTATGCTATAAGAGATTTAGAATCAGCAAACAGAAACCTGTGTCATTTGTTTTTTTTCCCCCTCTATAGAATGGTAACTCGTAATATATACAAAGGACTATCCGAACATGAGACATCACACTAATCTATGGTGCGCCTGATCCAATCTATGATGCGCCTAGTAGAACCTTCTGAATATCTTCCGCGTGACCAATCGAATTTCCAGCGCATCTACAAGGACTCATCCAGATACCGCACCTGATCAGGCCAAGTCAACACACATCCCAGCCCAATCCAACCCCGCCATCCAATTCCCCATCCATCCAGCAGAGTGATACATCGATAACCCCATATGGCGCATCGAACCCCCTCGCTACCCAGACCCGAACGACGGCGCCCTTGCTACCTGGGAGACGGTCTTGCCGCTGTGGTTGTAGTGCACGACGGCGGGGGAGTGCGTCTTCTCGTACTGCAGCTTGTGCCGCCCCTCGGGGGTCTTGAAGTAGGTCTTCAGCCCGCCGGCCCCCGCGCCGGCCCCGCCGCCCGACCCCGCCGCCGACGCCATGGCCCCCCGCGGGCGATCGCGGACCGCCGCAATGCTCACTCGCCGACCCCGCGCGCGCGCGTGCGCAGACAGACGAGACCGCGTGAGAGCGGTCACCGGCTGATGCCCCCGCTGGTCACGCGAGGGGTAGGGTTTTGGAGGCGAGGGGAGGCGGGCGGTGGTCGGATTGGGGATGAGACGGCGGTGGATGCGGGAGAGGAGAACGGAGCAGAGAGAGAGAGAGAAGAAACGAGTTGATTATTTTTGCGGACTCTTCTTCCTGTGTCGATAGAGAAATCCATATGGCATTGGCCTCGGGGGGAAAGGGAAAGAAAACCCTTTCGGGTCGAGACAAAGCATTGATTTTGAGAAAATAAAAAAAATGGAAAATAAGTAAAAAAATGCTTATAAAAGTTGACTTTCACAATCGCCAAACATGCCATCAGCTCACTCATGTGAGCATCTCTGCAAGTCTTTCGAGAGGTAAAGCTCTATATTATTATTTGGAGAGCCATTTAAGTAAACAATATTTTATATATACTTTTGTATCTGCAAAAAATCCAAAACACCGAAGAAGTTGTTGAAGATTGTTTTTTCACCAAAATCTATGTTCCTATAAATTAGAAATGATACAAAATTACATTCTAAATAATTAGGTCCATATCTCATTATAATTGGCACTTTCTCCATCATGACTCATAGGAAGAGACATTGACAATAATTCATCTTGGACAATTTATTTGTAAAAAATTATGTCTATTTAAATCACACGTAAAAATTTTGGTCAAATTTTCATTGTTAATATGGACTCCTTTGTTCTAAGAGCAGCTAACCCTTATTTGGCCACTATAGGCGCAACTATTCATGGTCATTATGGAAAAATCGTTTACGAAAGAGATAGGTTAGTTACGTTTATATATGAAAAATCGAGATCCATGTGACATAATGCGCGGTCTTCCAAAAGTAGAACAAATCTGTGAAGCTTACCATTACTATATTCCTAATAGAAACCGTATTGTCCTTCTATTTGAAATATGTCACTACATACACTCACGGTACACCCACACTGTCTTAAGGCCCACGTACACAAGTATGGATATCTCTTACTTTTTGTATGCATGATTTTGCTCTAGCTACTCTTCCTCAGCCCCGGCAAGTCCCTCTCCAACACCACTGACCTCCTAACACCGCCATGCCAGTCGAGAGCCCCTATCCTACTTTCCCTCCGGGCAGCTTGAGTGCATTGTTGTCGCTCAACACTATTCCCGGTGCACACCGCGCTCCCACGCGCCTCCGCCCTGCACGCATGTCATTGCAGTGCAACTACCGCACGTCAACACTACTATCGCCATGCCTTACAAGTGTGTCATCGATGCATGCATAAACGACGCTAGCCACCCTCGCCGTCCCTGACCAGTCGCCAGGCAAGCCCCTTCTCCCCCCTACACACCTGGCAATTGAGTGCAGGTTGCATGCATAATGATTGGAGTATATGGAGCGTGGGTGCGCGCAATAGAGGGGCATGTTAGACATTTGATCGGCTGGCTTCAAGCACATCGAGGTAGGAAACAAGGTTGTTATATAATTTAATTTGTCAAATGCTATCTTAGGCATGATGCTAATGCTTGCTTCAAGGTCACCTTGTTCAAAGTTTTGTGTCCTGATTGAATATGTGATTGTGGGACATCTAGATCTTTCTTCTCCTCAGGCAATTTGTTGAGTATAGTTGCGCTACACCCATCAACTTTACTTACTCCATGGTGGATATAGGTCTTTTACTGTTTAAGATGTCTTTGAGGTATTTTGCATTGGTGGATACCTGTATTGCATCAAGCACTGGTATATGCACATATAATTTTTGTTTTACCTAAACGAACTTTTCAAATTGTTCATCTACAGATGGCTTCTAGTTGTGGATGGGAAGCAACATTGTCGTAGAAATTAGCGTTCGACTAGTAATTCGGCATTTTGTGCGTGGGGAATCTGAGGGGTAGCACATGAAACATAGATGTATACTAGTTTGCGTAAGAGGTTGTTGTGGAATCAATTCTGTGGCAGTAATCTAGTGATCCAAATGTGGGTCGATGTGTGTGTCTTCGGTGGTTTGGCACTCAAGACATAAAAGGGTTTATCTTTGTTCGGGTGTCTAAGCCCTATGTCCGGTAGTGGTGTTCTTCATGTTAGATTGCTCCATCGAGTTCTTGCAGTCAAGAGAGAGAGTGGTAGGAGAGCACTATGTTACTGATCAAGCTAGGGTTTGATCGATTGATCTAGCTAGGATATGGTCATTTTTATAGGAGCCCATGCTCAGACTTATATACTAGAGGGCAATGGGTGGTATTTGTGACTTGCTCAACACCATAACTAGGGTAACGCTTGGTGATCGGGAGCACATTTAGCGGCAAGTGTGAGCTGAATACTGGGATCGTCTTTGCATAGTTCTCTTTTTGTTGCACACTTAATTAAGTGCTCCATCCATTCTAAATTATAAGTTATTCTGACTTTTATAAATATATAGCTTTTACGATGTATGTAGACATAATATAGGTGCGTTGAAAAAACTATATATCTAGAAAAGTTAAAACGATTTACAATTTGAAATAGAGAGTAGAAGATTAGAGTAAATAATCATATATAAGGAAGATACATATTAGTAACAATTCTATATATACAACTACGCAAATTATTGAAAACATTTCAAAGTAAATTGGTTCGTGCTTATGATGTCTCTTGTGCTGTACGTAGAATTCCTCAATGTGACACTGTGATAAACTCCCAATCCTATTTGTTAATTGTGATAATTTCAAACTCAGAAAGTGTGATAATTTGATTAAATATATATGCGATAAAAATTACACATTCGATGGCATGGTACGGTGCAGTGACTCCTGATGACTCCTCCCTCTATCCCATTAAAAGTGACTTTTTGACTTTTGGGTACTGTGTTTGATCATTCGTTTTATTCAATTTTTTTGCAAATTATAAAATAAGTAGATCATTATTAAAGTATCTCTAATAATAAAATAAGTCATAACAAAAATAGATGATATTGATATAAAAAATTTGAATAAGACGAACGATCAAACAATATGGCATGGATTCCAAAACGTCACTTTTAATGGGACGGAGGGAGTACACTCTTGTCTCGAGCTATTAGAATTATTGTAATTATTTTTATTGTAAATTTATCTAGTCACTAATAATAATTGGTTTCTCAGAACAACTTTGATATCAAATTATATATAGATTAAGTTTGTATCCTAATAATTATCATGTCGAGCCTTTTGAATTGTTGTAAATAGAACATGGGAAGTTCATTTTGTTATTATATTACATTACATGGTTCTATGTGACAACCTTTCGGTGTTTTTTTTTTCGACCATGCATGAGCACCTATTCTATTAAGAAGTAGCAAACACAATGTTTCAAAAAAATAAAAGGAAGTAGCAAACACAATACATAGATGAAAAACATTAAGAAAACATCGAAACACCAACACGAACAAGAACAATTTATCATCCGGAACCATTTGAATTGACATAATAAACTGGTAATAGTAAGTGTATCTTGCGCTTTTAGTAATCAACATGTTTATCGTACAGCTTGACGTCAAATTGTGCTACCTCCGATCGGATCGTACTAGAATCAGTAATTCAGTATGAAAGTTTAAGAAATTGTTACCACGATGTAATTAATAAATAACACAGCTCACGCATACCTACACTATTCCTTCTTCTTCTCGTAATAAAAGAGATTGCAAAGGAAATTCGATCCCTTCGGACAAAAAAAAGAACACGTTCATCACAATCTCCGCAGCCAATGGCCCACGCACGATTTAGGGCCTGTTTAGCACAGCTTAAAACAGCTTCCTGAGCTGTTGTGAGCTGTTTTTTTTTTGCCAAACATCAATTTTCAAAATAACTTTACGGGTAAAGCTGTTTTTATTTCCCTTAAAAAAATGAGTTGAGATAGAGCTAAAAGAAGTAGTTTATCCTAGCTTCATCTTGCATGCGTAGACCCCACTGTGCACAAAAGACAGCTCTTGCCCCAGGAGAGATCGCACGCTCGCAGGGGAGGGAGACGACGGAGCATGGTTGGCCAGGGCACCGTCGCCGGAGTGCGGCCGCCGGGAGCACGGCTCGTCGGGGCACCGCCCGCTGGGAGCGCAGCCGCCGAGGACGCGGCTCGCCGGGGCGCGGCGCCGGGGCTCGAAACCGTGGATGAGCAGCAGCGGAGGGAGAGAGATGGTGTGCGAGGTGCCGCCGGGGAGAGAGATGGTCTACAACGCGAGGTTCCGCCGCCGCCGGGCCGGGGCACGGGCGCCGCTGCCGCCGAGGCAGCGCGAGCGGACCGCCGGGGCACGGGAGAGCGCGGTCATTGGGGCGCGCCTGAACGCGGCTGCCGGAGCGCGGGCGAGCTGACATATTCTTGTTTAATTGGAATGTTAGTTTTCGATCTCTTGCAAAATAATAGTCACTGGCCACAAGATTATTGGTACGATGCATGAGCTATACAGATTGCGTAGAAATTTTGCCGTTTGCAACTGCAGCGCCATCTACGGCTATTTCGATATTTCTACCAGTAATTCATTCTGTTAATGAAAAAACTATTTGGTACGTACAGCTAGTTTTGAAGTTGTTGGCTGTTTGCAACTGCTCGTTGATGGTTGGTCAGTATATAATACCTGCTAGTCAATTTTAGCTAGCATGATGCGATCTTAGATACATCTTTGTATCCATTTATATTTTCTTGCCCTTTCTGTCATAAACCACAATGTATATGTGATGTATGTCTGCTCCCTGCTATGTACAACAGGAGGCTAAAGCTAGAGCAGCTGCAAAGCAAAGTGAAGTTCCCAAGATCATCGCTGAGCTGTGGGTCCCTGAAAACATCACTAGTGCTGTCCATCCAATTCAAATCTTCGATGCCTAAGCACGTCATTTTTCTTCTGTTTCAGTACCTAATAAGCAGCATTATGACTTGTATTAATATAATCACCTGTGCCATGGATGCTCACGGCTGGAAAGCTAAAATTTTCTGACGGTGCAGTTATCGTCAGGAAAATTAGAAAAACCATCAGTAAAATAGAAATCTAATTTCCCTGACAGTACACCGCCAAGGAATAACCATCAGGGCTAGCTCAATAGAGAAATTAGAATTTCCCTGACAGTAACCCGCCAGTGAAATTAAATTTAATTTGCCTGACGGTCGCCAACCGTCAGGGAAATTGGAGACGGTTAAGTATTTTATTCTGACGGTAAAACCCGTCAAAAAAATCAAATATCGCCGTCAGAAAAATTAATTGTGCTGATGGTGAGATTCCCATAGGATAAAAGAACAAATTTCCTACCGCTAGGCTCTAAGGCATACTCCCTTCGTCCATAAATGTTTATCGTTTTCGCGTCCCGAGAAACAACTTTGACTAAATATATATTAAAAAATAAATATTTGTGATACGTAATTAGTACCATTTCATAGATATCTGAATCTAGTTTTTTAATAAATTTATTTAAAGATAGAAATAATACACGTATTTTCTATAAATCTAGCCGCCAGTCTCGGTATTCTTGTATGGACTAGATGTTTTGGCTGCTCCCTCTGCGTCTACAACTCGTTCAAGCTTGAGGTACATACTGAGGCTGTCAAATCAATTGTGCTGACATTCTTGTTTAATTGGACTGCTAGTTTTCTCTGCAATTATGAGGGTGTTTAGTTCTAAAAAAATTTCACCTTAAAGTATCACATCGAATCTTGTGGCACATACATGAAGCATTAAATGTAGACGAAAACAAAAAATAATTACACAGTTTGGTTGAAAATCGTGAGACGAATCTTTTAAGCCTAATTAGTCTATGATTAGACACTAATTGCCAAATAAAAATAAAAGTACTACAGTATCCAAATTCAAAATTTTTCACCAACTAAACACGCCCTGTGGCCACAAGCTTATTGGTTCCATGCATATGCACTGTGTTTGTCTGATGGGACCTGAGTACAAATTTTGCATTTTGCAGCTGCACATCCACCGATGTTTCTATTAATTGATTCTGTTAATTCAAAAGCTATTTTTTTTGGGATGCTAGTTGTGAACCTGTTGGCTTTTTTAGCTGCTCGTTGTCTGATCACTGTAATAGCTAGCTAGTCAATTTAGTATGATACGAACCTAGATACATCTTTTTTGCATCTTTGTATCCATTTATATTTGTTTGCCCTTTCTGTCATAAACGGTAAACCACAAACATATCTGTGATGTATGTCTACTCCTTGCTATATGTACAACAGGAGGCTAAAGCTAGGGCAGCTGCAAAGCAAAGTGAAGTTGCCAAGACCATCGCTACATAAGCAGTGGATTCTGATGTGAGAAGCGACAATAGTTGCCAAGCCTTGAACGATGCTAGTACATTTAGTTTATTTCTCTTAAGCTAGTTTTAATGGTAGTTTTTATGAGAGTTCTATTTATTGTATTAAATGCGAGGTGACAACTCTACCAATGTGATGACATGACACTATTTAATGATGCGCGGGTGGGTGGGTGCGGGGTAGTGCGCGTCCAACTCGCACCACGATGAGTTTTAGCTTAATTTTGGGCCTCCTGGGTGGCAAATAGACTACTCCTTACCTTCCTGGATTTGTTGTTTTTTAGCCCACCTGTTTGGTTCCATTTGCTGCTAAAATGGGCTAAAAGTGTATGGCAAAAGTTTTGCCAAGGGAAACGAACAGGCCCTAAACATTTTCCACGTCAAGGAAGCTAGATGAAACCTGCACTGAGAACCTATTGTTTCATCTGCGTACTTTTTCTAGATATTTTTTGGCCCTTCTCTCCCCCATGTGGCCCCATCTCCCTGCCTTTTGTAGGTCCCTGTCTAGGCATCTCCCCCCTTCCATCCTCAAGTAGATCATTCGAACCATCGAGGCACTCAAACCAACTAATGAGGCATGGCTCCTGTCGGGTACCTAAACCAGGGGTACCCAACCGAAGACAGTAAATAACGTGTCTATCTAAGCTTGACTACGACACAGAGGTAATCTCTGTCTCGCCCGGGCGTAACCTCACAGTCTCAGACAAATCCGGACCCTTTGACACAATTTCTGCTTTGCCCGAGCCCAACCGCAAGGCCTCGGGAAAAGCATGTTCCTCGGGTATGACCTTCGCCTCGTCCGAGCCCAACCGCGGGGTCTCGGGCAGGGGAGCCCCTCGGGAACAAAGCTCCGCCTCACCAGACCCTCATGACGTCATCATGGGGGATTTGGCCCCAGCGACCACCTTCCGCCTTGTCCGAGAATTACGCTGAGTTCTCAGACCGGACCAGGAGCCGTACGGGTCTCCATCACGATATCCACTCCCCACAACAGGATGCGCATGACCAAGCATGACGTACGGGGACGTGGAGTCAGGGTATGGCCTGACATGACTCCGGTCATCCCGCCACGACCCAGGCCACGCCTCCACAGCAATAGGAATGGCGGTAACTATGCTGCTTAATCCACTTTTCACTACACCGGCGTCCATGCCTCTATAGTAACAGGGGTTGCGGCAACTGTGTTGCCTAACCCCCTCTCCGCACAAATCTGGGCACACGATCGCCCATCTCTGATGGTACGAAGAAGCATAGGTCAAAACAATGGACTGGACACGGTACGCTGTGCCAGCGGGCGGAGAGGCTATGACTTGACACCCGCCACGTCCTACAGGGTCAACTACCCACCGCGTCCTGCGCTATAAAATCGATTGCTCACAACAGGAAGGGAAAGGACGGCCACGACCAAGGCCACCTTTTTCGTTTTTCTCTTTCATCATTTTCCCTTTATCATTTACCACGAATGTAACCCGAGCCCTCCCCTTCAGAGCTATAAAAGGGGAGGTAGGGACCCCATCCGAGGGGAGGAACATGTTCGAAACACAACTCACCCATCCATTGCTCGAACACACACAAAAGAGACTTGGGATCTGCTCCCTCTCTCGGCCGCTTGTAACCCCCTACTATAAGCATTTCGGTGCAAAGCAATACGAGCAGCAGCAGTACCACTGGACGTAGGGACATTCAGCCCAAACCAGTATACATCTTTGTATCCGCTTTGCACACCATCGAGGCCTAGACGCGCAGATACATTTCCTCGTCGTCATGTCTAGGGCGCGGTTCTAGACACCGACAGTTGGCACGCGAGGTAGGGGCCTTCTGCGCGTCATGATCTACTTCACCAGGCTTCGATGGCCGATTGCCGCATCTACTTCACTCTGGGCTCCCATACCCGGTTTGGGAGCCTAGACTTCATCTGCATGGGGGTGGATTATGACTTGGTCCTACTCCCTCCCTCCGTGCCGGATGACTCTGCGTCATCTTCGAGTTCCACTGACAACGTCAGCGACCTGGACTCCGACGGCACGGAGGAGGGAGAGTGCGTTCTGCCACCCCTTGCGGGGTCGTTCGACCCGCCCACGGACATCGACTCCATCACCGAGTCAATGGCCGGCTCTAGCTTGCATGCCAACGAGGCGCGGGCTTCTGGGGGTGCTCAACCCCACGTCTTCGACTACCCGAGGCGGGAGCGTTAGCGTGATGCCACTTGGGAACCACGCCCATCTTAGGGGGATCTCCATCACCTCCCCACCACCTTCGTCAATGCCTTGTTGCAGCACACGGGGGGACCATCACTCTTCCCGGAGCTGGGCGCTGCGCCGGTGCAGCGGGCGCGGCCCTATGAATTGCACAACGCCGCGAAGGTCCACAGTTGCCTCGCACAACCTGCGGAAGGCACGTCTGCAGGTCTGCCTGACCACCACCTGCGGTCCTTCTTAGAGCTCCTCGCCAACCCCACAATGGCTTTAAGCGACGACTCCGATGAGGACGGCGGCGGCTGGGCCAGTGCAGACTTCTTCGGGCTTGATGACCCGGGGGCTCTACGCTGTTTCCTCGGCAACTGCAAATTATATAGTAACACATGGTTATTCCCATGTTGATTCACTATCGTCATCCCGCCCGGTCCGGTCTCAAATTATATATTAACACATGGTTATTCCCACGATAGCACATATAGCCAACCGTGACCAAATATTCCCTAAATCTCGCAGGTGACAGGGAATCACCCGACTTCTACTGTTAAAAGCATGGCTAAGCATCTAAACGAGCCTGTACCTAAATAGGATTCCAGGTATATATTTATTGGACAAGGAAGGATATATGTGCAGCAAGTGTTTTCAATCAACTCCTATAACTTAATGCATCAAACAACATAAAGTACACAAATTGCATTTTAGAAAACATGGGAGACTTAGAATGCTCCGGGGCTTGCCTGAGATCCGACACAAAGTCAATTAGTTAGCTTGCACTGTCTTGGTGACATCTCCGGTCCTAGCACTTGCGTAGTTCTTCCATCTTCGGGATAAGTCCACCAAACACCATCTTCGGGTTCAGCTCCCACATCATGTCCTTTACGGGGTTCATCTAGCGTACTAAATGAGATGCAAGTGCATGAATATGAAGAATGGTAATATAAGATGCATCACACAAGATTATTTGAGACAAACACAAGATTACGCAAGACAAAGGCACCTAGAGCTATGTACTATCATCACTCAAGCATAACATAAAATATAGCAAGTATATCAAGCATGATACACAAGGCAAACACACTTAAGTTGCTGCAAGCATTCATCAATCATGAACTACCCAAACATATTAACCAAGTATGAGTAAGCTAAAACAATCAACTTAGCACATGTAGTTCTAGATAGCAGCAACTTGTACTGGTCATAAATAGAGATCCAAAGATCCAACAAAGATGATGCTGGACTTTCTGGAAATATAATGAAAAGTACTAAAACTTTGTTATTAACATAATCAGGTGATTCAGCATTTATATGACCTTAATCACACCAAACAACAATTCTGTCCAGAACATGAACAGAACCTGACATGCATCTTCAGATATCAATAACATGAGTTCTAGAGTTCACACAAAGGTGGTTCTAGAATTTTTAGAAAGCTTAGAAAAATATGCAGAACTTTGTTATAAACACCAAAATATAATTCCCCAGTTAACTAGGGCAAACAAGTCAATGTTCTAGGTCTGCACAAACACTAGACAGAAAACTGATGTGAACTTCAGAGATGTATGTCTGGAGTTCTATCCATGAAACTAACATGATCTTTAGCTTTCTGGAAAGCTTATTAAGTTCTCTATGACTTTATTATTATCATCATAGGATGATTCTATAGTTAACAAAGTCAAACAACACCACAAAGACATCTCTGCCCAGATTTGGACAGAAATTGTCATTCTACTTTACACAGCAATAACTAGAGTTCTAGACCACCAAAAGTAGTGATCTTAGACATTTAGAAAGCTTATAAAAAGTACTAAAACTCTTCTAATATCACCAAAAGATTATTTAAAGCTTAGCTATGCCAAACATGACAGACAAACATTTCTGTCCAGACTTGGACAGATTCTGCCATTGAAATTTAGACAGCCATATCTGGAGATTTATATCACCAAAATGTGTGATATTTAACAATTTGGAAAGCTTAACAAAATTACTACAACTCTTATGTTATCACCAAGGCATGATTCCACACTTAAATAAGCCAAACAATTCCATCATTCAAATCTGTCCGGAGCTCATGCAAAAGCTGACAGCAGACTTGCAAAATCTAAAAATCTTAAACCATTAGTCCTAAAATTATGAAACTTTAATACAGGCTAGAACACAAAGTTTCCTACAACTTTTGTCTTCACCACATTCACAGGAAACATCATTTGGATACCCAATTTAGCCATAACTCAAATTAAAGCATTTATCATGCACTTAAGCAAGGTGAATCAATTACTACACCATACTACATCCAATGACCATGAAATTTTTACCATAGCACCACTAGTTTACCATAAAAATTTTACATCATTTGGAGCACTACAACTATAGTTATGAAAAAGACAAGTACAACTAGGGTTAACAACCTAATCTACATAATCTATTTTTACAGCAAAAACATTAAACTAAAACATGCCATATTATAGATCCACTGCATAGATAATTTCACAAGGATTCCAAAAGGTCCTCATTTACCTTTTTACGATTTTTCTATGAATTACTATGATTTTTCAAAGTTCAGCACAGAAATCTGCCATTATATGCATAAAAGAAAAAGGGAAAAAGAAACACTGCACTATGCGGCACTATTCATATGAGTCTATGACTTCACATCTGGACCCCTCCCTTTCTTTCAATTCTTGCGCGAGGTCCTTGGTCGCGATTTTTAACAGAGAAGGCGACGGAGCTCGCGGTTCCGGCCAGAGGAGGCTCGTCGGCGACGATTGGAGTGGTGGGGGAGCATGAGCGGGCCCACGCGCACGTGCTGGTGGTTGCGGCTTGCCCCACGGTGGCTCGTGGTGGCTCGGCCACGCACGTGCGCGGGCTGCCCGCGGCGGCTTCGCCGGCGGCGGTGGAGATGGCCGGAGGAGGGGTGCTACGAGCTCAGAGCCGTGTGGCGAAGGCATTGACGGTAGTGGCTTGGCCAGGCGTAGCCAGCTGCGGTGGGAACGGCGGGCGGCTTAGAGCTTCGTTCGCCGGCCATGGCGGCTCTGTGCGAGCGGCAAGGAGCGGGGTGGAGAGAGTGAGGGCGAGTGAATAGGAGAGGAGAGGGGTCGGGCGCAGCTCTCCTCAACAGGCAGCAGGGCTGGCAAGAAGGTGGGGCGCATGTCACCCATGGTGGGGACGCGAACACTGCATGGTCACCACGTCCCAGACACACGGCGAGTGACGAAGTGGTGAAGGTGGGCGCCAGTTTGGGCCGAATCTGGGCCGACTTGGACCTTGGACCCAAAACGAGAATTGATCTATACTTGATGCTCTCCAATTTTTATCAAGAGTACACTGTCATTGGAGTTATGGATTAGGAGATAATTAGCCTCTAATTAGATGCTGTCAGCGAGTTAAAAGTGATTAGGAACAACTATCAAAACCTTGTCAAACTGAGTCCAAATGATGCCATCTCTTGACATGCTCTACTCCAAGTAATTATCTTCAACTTTCATTTTGGGACCAACTCAAGTTGCTTAACAAATTCATGAGAACGCGGCATGTCAACTGTGATTGACACTAATCCCAGACTTAATATTTCTAAGTCTGAAATCAGCAGCAGATTCAATATTGAGTCCTCTGTTTGACTTACTTCCAAGTTGATTTGGCTCTCGAGCCTTAAACAAAGTTTCTTATACACAATTGAAACTTCAACTTTGCTTTAAGGTCAAACCTCATATCAAGGACAGAAGTCATTGTTTTACTCTGGTCAAAGTAACAACTTGATAAACCATGGAATTAGGGTTTTTGATCAATTGAAGCATTTTCTTGGCATTTGCTCAACATGAACCCTTCATGACTTTTGTTGTAGAGTTCATTTAGAGTCATTTGGGCAAAGTTGCAAGGTTTGGTTGAGCTCACATATTCTCATTCACTTAATGAGGCAATTCAAGCAAGAATATGACTTATCATTTCATGTGACTTTTTGATTCCAAACTTCATGAAACTTTTCCAGTAGTCACAATAGATGGAGATGGATGTGAGACACATGAAGGAGACTCCATTAACACCATTCAGGTATACATCTTGAAATGGGTCAACATATAAGCAAAAGAATGTCATCCAAGTCAAAGTTGGGTTTATTTGCATAGAGTTGATCTTCCACCATGGTGATCACGTGACATATCATGTTTGAGCTCAAACCCACTACTTGACTGGTGACTAACACCTGGGGTGTTACAGCAGCCACCACCGTTCGCTCGAGCGAGCCAGAACATTGCCGCCGTGGCAATTCTCCTCCGGTCGATGCCCGAACCATCGACTCCAGAGGGGTGGCGAGCCCACAAGGAGCTGCGCACCCTTCTCGAGCGGGCCATGGTGCAGAAGTCGAGAGCTCCATGTCTCAGCAATGTGGGCCCGCACCCTTGGCGCCACACGAGAAGGAGGCTTCGGTCTACCCCAAACAGTAGAAAGCGGGAAACAAGCCCCTATCTATCCATAACCGTGTCGGCAACAAGTACGATGTGCGTGACGTCCTCAACGTGCGCAAGAAGCACAAGGAGGACGACACTAGCCGTGGCTACCACCCTCACCGGAATGGCCGCTACAACAGCGGGGAAGACCGGAGCCCGTCCCCCTAGCCTTCAGGTCCACGGGTCTTTAGCCGAGACATCCGCAACGCGCCGCTCCCAGCACGGTTTTTGCCACCCACCAATGCCGCCAAGTACTCCAGGGAAACGAACCCTAGGATTTGGCTTGACGACTACCACCTCTCTTGCTAGGCAGGCGGCGCGGTTGATGACCTCTTCATCATCCGTAATCTCCCGTTGTTCCTGGCTGACTCAGCGAGAGCCTAGTTGGAACACCTCCCGGCCGGTCTCATCCACGACTGGGACGACCTAGAGAAGGTCTTCGTGGGAAACTTCCAGGGCACCTATGTGCACCCTGGCAACCCTTAGGACCTCAGGAGCTACCGGCAGAAGCCGGATGAGACTCTTCGCGAGTACATCTGGCGCTTCTCCCGGCAGTGCATTGAGCTTCCCAATGCTGCTGACGCGGATGTCATCAGAGCGTTCCTTGCAGGAACCACCTGCAAGGAGTTGGTCCATGAGCTAGGACACAAGGGTCCATGCACTGCCAAGGAG
Organism: Saccharum officinarum; assembly: GCA_020631735.1. Classification (NCBI taxonomy): domain Eukaryota; kingdom Viridiplantae; phylum Streptophyta; class Magnoliopsida; order Poales; family Poaceae; genus Saccharum; species Saccharum officinarum. The sequence goes on along the minus strand of CM036191.1, from coordinate 13,654,407 downwards.
CTCTTGGATATTGCCACCAACTTTGCCTCCGGCGAGGAGGCGGTAGGGGCCATTTTCCGCGACACCCATAGCAAGGGGAAGCGGCAGGAGGACGCTGGCGAGGGCAGCTCCGGCCATAACTCCAAGAAGAAGAAGGACAAGATGGTCATGTGGGAACACCCTCGTGGCCGCCGTCGAGCACATGAACCCCCGAGCCCCTCCCGAGGGCGGCCCGGGAGTTTTTGACGAGATGCTCGAAAAGCCGTGCCCATACCATCGGGGCCCGGTCAAACACACCCTCAAGGAGTGCGGCATGATGAAACGTTACTTCTCCAGGGGTGCACATGGGAAGGGCGACCCGGGCAAGAGGCCTGAGGAGGATAAGGGCAATGGCAAGAAGAAGGACAATGGCTTCCCCGTCGTCGGCAACTGCTTCATGATCTTCGGTGGTCCTGCGGCCTATGACTCCAAGCGCCAGCGCAAGCTAGAGCGTTGAGAGGTCTACACCGCCAAGCCAGCCACACCTGTCTTCCTCGACTGGTCCGGGTCTACCATCACCTTTGACCGCGATGACCACCCAGATCGCATTCCGCAGCCGGGTCGATACCCGCTCGTTGTCGACCCCATCATCGGCAACACGCGGTTTACCAAGGTTCTGATGGACAGAGGCAGCGGCCTCAACATCATCTACATCGAGACCCTCGACGCCATGGGGATCAACTGGTCCGAGCTCTGCTTGAATGGAGCACCGTTTCACGGCATTGTTTCAGGGAAGCGGGCCATGCCCCTCGGGCAGATCGACCTGCCCATCACTTTTGGGGATCCATCCAACTTCAGGAAGGAGACCCTTACCTTCAAGGTGGTCAGGTTCTGCGGCACCTACCATGCCTTGCTAGGGTGGCCGTGCTACGTGAAGTTCATGGCCATCCCGAACTATACCTACCTCAGACTCAAGATGCCGGGACCCAACGGGGTCATCACCATCCGCACCACCTATCAGCACGCCTACGAATACGATGTCGAGTGCTGCAAGTACGCCGAGGCCATCATCGAGGCTGAGGCACTTGTAATTGACCTGGAGGCATGTGCCCAGGAGGTTCCCGACCCCAAGCGGTCCACTGGCTCCTTTGAGCCCATTGAGGGGGTCAAGGAGGTCCCTCTCGATCCCAGCAGTTCCGATGGCAAGACAGTGCACGTCAGCACCGCCCTCGACCCCAAATAGGAAGTAGTGCTCATCGACTTTCTCCATGTGAATAGCGACATGTTCACATGGAGTCCCTCAGATATGCCTGGCATCCCGAGGGATGTCGCCGAGCACTCCTTGTACATCGGGCCGGCTCCAAACCAGTGAAGCAACGACTGCGCCGCTTCGATGAGGAAAAGCGCAGGGAAATCGGGGAAGAGATCCATAAGCTACTGGCGGCCGGGTTCATCAAAGAGGTATTCCATCTCGAGTGGTTAGCTAATCCTGTGCTCATGAAAAAGAAAAGTGGTAAATGAAGAATGTGTGTAGATTATACTGGTCTCAATAAGGCATGTCCTAAAGTTCCATTTCTTTTACCACGTATCGATCAAATAGTTGACTCTACTTCGGGATGTGAGGCTCTTTCCTTCCTTGATGCTTACTCCGGTTACCATCAGATCGTGATGAAAGAGTCCGACCAGCTCGCGACTTCTTTCATCACTCCGTTCGGAACTTACTACTATGTAACCATGCCTTTTGGCCTCAAAAACGCGGGGGCCACATACCAGCACTGTATGCTCACCATTTTTGGGGACCTCATCGGGCGGACCATTGAGGCTTACATAGATGACATCGTAGTCAAAACTAAATGAGCGGATAATTTGGTAGCTGACCTCGATCAAGCCTTCAGAGCGCTCTGAGCCAAGAACATCAAACTGAACCCCGAGAAATGCATCTTCGGGGTCCCGAGGGGCATGCTTCTTGGCTTTATTATCTTTGGGCATGGCATCGAAGCCAATCCAGAGAAGAATTCCGCCATCACAAATCATGGGTCCAATTTGAAATCTAAAAGGGGTGCAGCGAGTCGCTTGATGTCTTGCGGCGTTAAGCCGCTTCATCTTGCGCCTCGGCGAACGAGGGCTGCCCCTCTACCGGCTTCTGAAAAAGACTGACCGCTTTACATGGAATCCTGAGGCCCAGGAGGCACTTGACAAGCTCAAGACGCTTCTGACAAAGGCCCTGATCCTTGTGCCGCCGACCGAGAAGGAACTGCTCCTGCTGCATGTCACAACCACCACTCAGGTGGTGAGCGCCGCCATCGTGGTGGAACGGCAGGAGGAGGGCCATGCCCTCAAAGTCTGGCGACCGGTTTACTTCATCAGCGAAGTCTTGTCTGACACCAAAATGTGCTATCCCCAGATCCAAGAGCTCTTGTATGCTGTCCTCATCACTAGGAGAAAGTTGCGCCACTACTTTGAGTCGCACCCGATCACGGCTGTGTCCTCCTTCCTCCTCGGGGAAGTGATCCAGAGCCAAGAAGTGAAGGGAAGAATTTCCAAGTGGGCAGCCGAGCTCATGGGAGAGGGCATCACCTACACTCCATGGATGGCCATCAAGTCCCAGGTGCTAGCGGACTTTGTGGCAGAATGGACCAAGACCCTGATGCCACCGGCCTCGGGGGCAATAGGAGTACTAGACGATGTATTTTGATGGATCGTTGATGAAGAGCGAAGCTAGAGCAGGACTCGTCTTTGTCTCCCCCTCAGCGTACGTATGAGGTATATGATTCGAATTCATTTTCTGGTCTCTAACAATGTGGCTGAGTATGAGGCACTTGTCAATGGTCTACACATCGCCACCGAGCTTGGGATCTGGTGGCTCGACGTTCGAGGTGACTCACAGTTGATCGTAGATCAAGTCATGAAGGAGTAATGCTATCACAACCCTAAGATGGCGGCATACTGCCAGGCGGTCTGCCTCCAGGAAGACAAGTTTGACGGCCTCGAACTCAACCACATCGCAAGGCGATTCAATGAGGCAGCAGACGAGCCAAGATGGCGTCCGACCGAGAATCCGTTCCCGTCGGCGTTTTTGCCAGTGATCTGCATAAGCCCTCTGTCGCTTGCGAGGGGCCGACGCAGGGTGGCAGCGAGCCACCCGAACCAGCCTCGGGGGCTGGCCTGATCCCAGTCCCTTCCGAGCTTGAGGTTATGGAGATTGAAGAAGACCTGGCGATGGGGTCCGACCCCATGCCGGATTGGAGGATCCCATACCTCGACCGCCTAGTCAACGGAGTCCTCCCTTCCAACAGGACCAAGGCCCGTCGCCTCGTGCGCTGAGCCAAGACATTCATCCTGGTGGATCAGGAACTCTACAGGCGGTGCCCCACTGGAGTCCTGCAGTGCTGCATTCCCATCGAGCAAGGGAGAAAGCTGCTTCAGGACATCCACGGAGGCGTGTGCGGCCATCATGCTGCACCACGCACCCTTGTTGGAAATGCGTTCCGGCAAGGCTTCTACTGGCCCACTGCCGTAGCTGACGCCACCGAGGTAGTACGCTCCTGTGAAGGGTGCCAGTACTACGCTCGGCAAAATGATTTGCCAACCCAAGTGCTCCAAACGATCCCCATCACATGGCCTTTCACGGTCTGGGGTTTGGACCTTGTGGGGCCCTTCGATAGGGCGCTGTGGGGGTATAAACCCATATACCCTCATGGCTCTACATAGGCCGCACCAGAGTAGGAGGCCCAATCTGCAAGAACAGCCCGTGCGGTCCACGTTACTGGTCGGCGTACCGCGCGAAGATGCTCGATGATCAAGAAAGATCTAGTCGGATATGTTAGATATCTTATCCAATACAGATACTTGCCTTGTAACCGATCAGGTTTAGATCTAACCGACTTGTAACCCTACCCCCCGTACTATATAAGGCAAGTAGGGACCCCCTCGAATCAACTAATCTCATATCAATACAATGCACAAAGGCGCAGGACGTAGGGTATTACGTCGCCTTGACGGACCAAACCTGGATAAATCCTCATGTTCGTCTTGCGTCACCATCTAGTTCGTTGTCTCACGCACCTCCACCGATTCATCTATTACCGTGGGTATACCCCTCGGTAGACTGCCGCCGATATTTTGTCGATAGTGGCGCGCCAGGTAGGGGGTGTGTGTGCAGATCCCATGGCGAGCCAAATGGTCACCTTCCCAAGATCCATGGCCCCGGCGCTTCTGGGCCAGACGTTTACGTTCGGGTCTCTAACCTAGACCGGCAGCGTCGATGGCAATGCCGAGATCGTGGAGACGGTGCAGAGCACTCCAGCGCTGATTGAGCCTACACCAACACCGACGGATTCGATCTCGAAGTCGTCTTTGGGGTCATTTGCTCTGGCAACTCGTCGCCCACTTCCTCTCTACCAAGGAAGATTGGTCGACAACTCCGATCTGATCAAGTCCATCGATCGGGTCACCACCAGCCTAGCCAAAACCCTAACTTTGGTGGAATCGGTCAGAGATCGATCTACCACTGAAGACGACAACGGCTCCTCTGACCACCACCAGACCGAGTGTCCTGATCAAAAATAGGAGCCTAAGGCCCCTAGATTCAGATCTGGTGATCACGACGACTCTTGAAGGACGTACGGTTCGCTGCCGACCACTTCCCGCAACTGGTCTGCGGCTAGGGGATTACGAGGCCTGGACGGAGGAATCTTGAAGTGCTTGCCTCTACGAGTTAGCTGATGAGATGCATGGAGCGCAAACCGCATCTGCTCGAGGTATCCTCAGAGCGAGGTCACGTCAGCGATCTCTACTTCATATATCTGCCTGAGGCCGATCACCCCGCACCCATCGTGAACATGGTAGAGATCAAACAGTTCCACGGGTCATCTCTCTCTACCATACCGGAGGAGCATACCTGGTCCCTTGTCGGAACCCACACCACAACCGTCTCGGATGACGAGGACTTTCCCCCGTTCCCGCCTGGTTTTGGGGGGCGATCTTCCAGATCAGTGCTGACAGCCCTCCCTGAGACGGCGAGACCACCCAGGAACGCATTGAATAAGAAGAAAGAAACATCCTTCGCGCACACTACAGAGTGGCAGCAGAAGACGCAGAAGATGCAGCCGCAGACGCAGCAGGCCGACGTCCTCTCCAGCGCGATCTTGCTGAGGAATTCGATCTGGTAGGTAACCAGAGGGTGCACAAAACCCCAAGCGCCAACATCACGGTCGCGCTCAACGAGCTCAGAAAGATACTGCCATCCCCGGCTCTCGAGATCATTAGTAACAACCTAAAGGCCGCTCAAGTCCAAGTCTTCTAGAACCGGATGGCAGCGCTAGCACAGTCGTCTGCGTCGACTCACAGCCATCGTTCCCGTAGCTCCCAACACAATCAGCGACATCAGGAGGCGCACGGGCATCAACATCGCTAGGGGGGCAGGCGTGCTCCAAACCAAGGGGGCGGCTACGGTGGCAATGAGGAGGTGGATCAGCCAATCCAAGGTGATCTCCATGAACACCTAAGTGCCAATGTGTCCTTGAGAGACCGTATCGAAAGCAGCAGAGAAGTGCGACACGCAGCTAAGCTGCGACGCAGGAACAACTACGACCAAGCTCATGGGGCACCTCTCCCACCGCGGGCTCTGGCTGGAGGCAACAATTCTGGCCTTTGCCCTTTCTCTAACCTATTACATGCCATCTGCTGGCCCAAAAACTTCAAAATCCACAAGGTGGATACGTACGATGGAAGGACCAATCGAGAGCTGTGGTTGTCACTCTACGAAATCGCCGTCCGAGCAGCAGGAGGCAGCGAAGATGTTATGGCCAACTACCTACCAGTGGTCATCAACCAATCAACGAACCAATGGCTCCTCAGCTTAAAGGAAGGTTCCATCGACACCTGGGCTCAGCTCAGGCAAGCAGTCATCGAAAATTACATGGCCACGTGCCAGCAGCGTGGCACCAAGTACAATCTGAAGAGAATCAGAGATTCTGCCAACAAGCCGCTGTGCAACTACATCTGCCGTTTCTCCGAAACACAGATCTCCATCCCCAACATTAGCGATGGAGAGGCCATCAATGCCTTCACTGATGGGCTACGCCACCACGACACTCTCTGAAAAAAGATGCTCTGCAAATGCCCAAAGAAGGTCCATGAGTTGCTCAGAGTTGCACAATCTTATGCAGATGCAGATGAGGTGGATCAGCACCTCGATGAGGCCACCGGGCGATCCTCCCACCCTGATCTTTAGACTAGACGCTACGACGATCGTCGTGATGATCGGCATCGCGACGATCGCCGCGATGACCAGCGCAACGACAACTGTGACTGCCATAGTGACAATCGTGACTGACGTCGTGGTGATTGACAAGATGACTCCTAGGGGCGGCAGAGCCGCAACCGCCAACAAGACAACGTCATCAACACCATCAAGCCCGGTGCCAACCGCAACTATGACGACGCTTACTCCAAACTCCTCTAAGGTCCCTGCCCGGCTCATCCAAAAGCCGACCACACAATGGGGAATTGCAGAGGCCTGAGGTCTGTATACCATGTCGATCCTCACAAGCGGCAACGCGGCAAGGAAAACCAGAAGGATGATGAGGAGAAGGAAGAAGATGACACTAACAAGAACCCCCGTCACACTTACAGGGAGCCCAAGAAGTCTTGTCATACCATATTAGGCGGTAGGGCAGCCATCGAGACCGGGCAGGAGTGGAAGCTAACTGCCCGAGCAATCGTGGCCATCTCCAACTTGGACAGAAAGATCGCTGATCCTAAGTTTCAGAACTGGTCGCACCAGGCCATCACTTTTAGCAGAGCTGATCAATGGGCCAAGATCCCGAAGCCAGGTCGTTTTCCTCTGGTTCTGGATCTAGTCATCAAGAACGTGCGATTCGAGAAGGTGCTCATTGATGGGGGCAGCGCCCTCAACATCCTGTTTCGCAGCACCCTAACTAAGTTAGGCCTCAAGCCAGAAGACCTCGAACCCTACGATGCTCCTTTTTGGGGGTAGTCCCTGGGCATTAGCCGTCCCGCATTATGTCTATCTGCTCTTGAAGATGCCTACCGGGCAGGGTATCCTCACCCTCAGGGGCAACATCCACGTCGCCTACGCCTGTGAGAACCACCCGAGCAGCTACGGAGTCCAAGGAGATGAAGAAGGTAGAGCTAGTGCCGGGTGACAAGACCAAGGTGGCCCGCATCGGGGCCAATCTCGATCCCAAATAGGAAGACGCGCTCATCAGCTTCCTGAGGAAGAGCGTCAGCGTGCTTGCATGGAAACGTGCGGATATGCCCGGTGTACCTTGGAGGCTGATCGAGCACTCCTTGAACGTCTCACCGACCGCCAAGCCAATCAAGCAGAAGCTTCGCCGATTCTCGGAGGACAAAAAGGAGGCCATTAGGGTAGAAGTAACCCGGCTCTTAGCCGCTGGTTTTATTAAAGAGGTGTACCATCCGGAATGGTTAGCCAATCCGGTTCTTGTTCGAAAGAAGAATAAAGAATAGAGGATGTGCGTTGATTACACCGATCTCAACAAACACTGCTCTAAAGTCCCCCTTCGGCTTACCTCGCATTGATGAGGTCGTAGATTCTATAGCCAGTTGCGAGCTCCTATCTTTTCTAGATTGCTATTCTGGTTATCACCAGATCTCTCTGAGAGGAGAAGACCAGATTAAGACATCCTTCATCACGCCCTTCGGCGCCTATTGCTACACGACTATGTCGTTTAGGCTCAAGAACGCGGGAGCCACTTATCAGCATGCCATCCAGCGATGCCTCAAAGATTAGATCAGAGATCAGCTCATTGAGGCGTACGTTGACGATGTAGTAGTTAAGACTAAGACGGCCACTAGTCTCGTTGACGATCTCGACCAGACCTTCATGGCCCTCAATGAGTTCCAATGGAAGTTGAATCCTAACAAGTGCATATTCGATGTCCCGTCTGGCACACTGCTCGGCAACATAGTCAGTCGTCACGACATCGAAGAAAACTAAAAGAAAATCCAAGCAATCATGAAGATGAAACCGCCTGAGTCCGTCAAGGACATCTAGAAGCTAACCGGGTGCATGGCTGCTCTGAGTCGTTTCATATCATGACTCAGAGAAAAGGGGCTGCCGTTCTTCAAGCTACTCAAAGCTAGCGAGAAGTTTGTGTGGTCAGAGGAGGCCGACACCGCCTTTGCTAAGCTCAAGCATTTTCTGACATCTCGCCCGGTCATGATGGCGCCCAAGGACGGTGAAACATTACTACTCTACATTGCAGCAACTAACTGGGTAGTCAGCATGGCCATCGTGGTCAAGCGCGAGGAAGCCGGACGCATCTACAAGGTCTAGCGACTTGTCTACTTCATCAGCGAGGTCCTCAACAAATCCAAAGCTCGTTACCCGCAAGTTCAAAAGCTGCTTTACGCTATATTGATCACATCCCAGAAGCTGCGCCATTACTTCGATGCTTACCCTATAGCAGTGGTTACTGAGTACTCACTAGGCGATATCCTGCGTAACAAAGAAGCTAACGAGCGCATCGTCAGGTGGGCACTTGAGCTCGGTTCCTATACGCTGGATTTCAGGAGCCGCCAAACAATCAAGTCACAGGCACTCGCTGATTTCATCGTGGAGTGGACTGACATGAACACACCGGTTCCGGAGAGCAGCCCTGAGCACTAGAAGATGTACTTTGATGGCTTGCTCAACATCGATGGTGCCAGGGCAGGAGTATATTTTGTCTTGCCATCCAGAGACAAGCTGAGATATGTTCTCCGAATCCACTTCAAGGCCTCCAACAACACTGCTGAGTATGAGGCGGCGCTTCATGTCTACACATCACCATCGAGCTCGGCGTTCAACGCCTCATGGTCTACGGTGATTCTGCCCTTGTCATCAACCAGGTGAACAAAGATTGGGATCGCAACAGTGAGAAGATGGACGCTTACTGCGCTCAGATAAGAAAACTGGAGAACAAGTTTTACGGCTTGGAGTTTCATCACGTGGTTCGGGCTGATAATCAAGCGGCAGATGAGCTATCGAAGCTAGGATCAACTCGAGCCGAAATTTCGGCCGGTGTTTTTGTGCAAGACCTCCTCAAGCCCTCTATTGAAGAAGAGAAGGTAGGTGCCAAGCAGCCTCCTACAGACCAGTTAGTCGCTACGGCCCTTGCCACAAACGACGATTGGAGAGAGCCTTTCATAAGGTATCTTACCAACGCAGACGTTCCCTCCGACAGAGTCGAGATGGAGCACCTCATCCGCCGCAGTAAGCACTACGTGCTCGTCGAGGGGAAACTTATGCGCAAAAACACAAAGGAGTTGCTGCAGAAGTGCATGTCACAGGAGGAAGGTTTAAAGATTTTGAGAGAGATCCACGCTGGCACTTGTGGCAACCATACTGCCTTTAGGACTCTGGTCGGTAAGGCCTTCCAAGCAGGTTTCTACTGGCCTTCGGCCGTCGCCGACGCAGAAAAGCAGGTCCGCCATAGTGAGGGGTGTCAATTCTTCACCAAATAGACTCTCGTTCCGGCCCACGAACTCCAGACCATTCCTACGTCCTAGCCTTTCGCATGCTGGGGACTAGACATGATCGGGCCATTTAAACCGGCCCCAGGAGGTTTTCGCTGGGTCTACGTGATCATCGACAAGTTTTCAAAGTGGATAGAATACAAGCCTTTAGTCAAAGCAACAGCAAAGAAAGCAGCATAGCTGCTTGATGAGATAATTCACCGTTTTGGTCTGCCCAACAGTATTATTACTAACCTAGGGTCTACATTTATCGGAAGTGATTTCTGGGACTTCTATGATGACAGAGGCATAGTAGTAAAGTATGTTTCGGTGGCACATCCCAGAGCTAACGGGCAGGTCGAACGGGCCAATGGCATGATCCTCGATGCCTTGAAGCAGAGATTGTATCAGAAAGAGGAGAAGCATCCGGGCAGGTTGATGAAGGAGCTACTGGCCGTGGTCTGGGGACTGAGTACCCAGCCCAGTCGCAATACAAGCGTCTCCCCATACTTTTATGGTGTTCGGATCTGAAGCCGTGCTACCGGCTGATATCGCCTTCCGATCACCAAGGGTTGAGAACTATAGCAAGGAGAAGTTTGACGAGGCCTAGATGTTAGATGTTAATTGTGCCAAAGAGCAGTGCCTTGACGCTTACATCTGAACAGCCAAGTACGTAGAAGGCCTGCGAAGGTATTACAACCGCAACATCAAGGACACGTTCTTTGTGGTCAGCGATTTGGTTCTGCGAAGGAAACAGAAGACAGAAGGCCTACACAAGCTAGCGTCGCACTGGGAGGGTCCCTACATGGTGAAGGCGGTCACTAGACTAGGACATGCAGGCTCTGTGATCTTAGTGAAGTCGACATCCCCAACTCCTGGCACATTGACCTCCTAAGGCGTTTCTATCCTTGAAACGTTCCATCTCAAAGATATGTAACCTTTATGTATTCAGAGCATTCCATAAAGTATCTTTCATATGTATTTGCTCCTTGCTCGCAAGTTTTAAAGATCTGCATCTTTTTTGAAAAGAGTTAGTCGAATAGTTCTTTCTCCTACTTGAGTCTCTCAGAGCTGGCTCTGTCTCTAACTCCTCCCCACACGTGAAAGGGATCCACTCTCTGCGTCTCGAGTGGTCAGCAGTTGCTCCCGAGCAAGGACAGTACTCTTATGTGTGCCTAGGCTCCGTGCCTCACGCTCTGGGGTCGCTAGCCAAACCAGGGCTGATGGTCTCTAGACGGATTAACTACTCGCGCTAACGATTAAAACATACCAGCTGAAAACTAAGTTTTTCGCTCTAATTAATCATTCAACGCATTATACAGAGTATAATACACATAAACAAAAGAACACAGAGTGTTCACTTTCCCGATTCACAGTCAACATTTATATTACATCACAAGTTTTTCAAACTAACCTACTGACTGGTCTATCTAGTCTTGTTGAACAGGTCTACATCTGCGGCTAAGCTCTTTGCCGCGGCTTCTGAAGTTTCTCGGAGCTCCTCGGCCCTCCTTTCGCTAGTTCCACTTGCCCACCCAGTGGCCACCTTCTCAAGCCAGACCCCAGGGTAGTGCGAGCGCACTAGCACAAGTATGTGGGCACCAATTGACTCCGCGGCGTCGCGGGAGAACTATTTGAAGTTCTCCCACGACGCCCTGCACCTGTCGATGATGGGGTCCGGACGAGGAGGTCGCGTGCCAGTCCCAGGCAGCAGTTCCAGGGGTCCATCCAGGTCGATCAAGTCCAACACAGGTAGGACTCCCTTGACAACAGTGTTAAGCCTCCCTTCTGCGTGCTAGGTGTCGAAGTCCTTGAATTGCGCATGCGCGTTGTACCGTGTAGCTGCAACAAAGAAAGGAGTCAGACAAGTGAACAATGGTGATAATTCGGTTCACTGAGTCACTGATACTCACTCTGTAGATCCTGGGCAAGCTTCTCTACCCTCCTCACAGCCTTATCCTTCTCTTCTACCTGGCGGGCGAGCTCTTCACGGAGCAGTAGCAGCTCGGACTCTAGCGCTGCACTTGAATTGTTGAGACAGTGCACCAAAACAATGATCGGGGCTTCAGCACACGACACTTACCATTCTTTTGGCTCTCGGCCTGTGTGAGCCGCTCTTCCACGGCTGTCCTCTCCGCCTCCATCCGGTCACGATCCTCCTGGGCCGCTTTGATCCCGGCCTCCAGGTTGGCCACTGACGCCTTAAGGACCTTGTTCTCCGCGATGGTGGGCGCAATGGAGTCAACCATCCGTTTTCGATACTCCGCGGTGGTCGATATGCTCTGAAGAGAATTCCACAATTATAATATAACTGAAGCAAAGCATTCAGAAGTATGAAGACTGTATACCTTCACTTGCCGCATTGCGTCGGCCATGGTGGCCTCAAGCTTGAGCACCGCCCTCTCGGTGTGCTCCTCCTCATAGACGACCCACTCGTCGCCTCGTCTTCGCATAACCCGCACACATTGGGGTGCCACAGGCTCCTATGCTGCGCGCGGGGTCTCCATGATGTCCGGGGACTCCTCTCGAGTTTTAGCGCTCCTATCCCCTTCTGACGAGTGGCTTGGTCTCCCAAGGTTCAGGCCCACAGGCGGTACCTGTGGATCTTCGACCGGTGCTACGCCAGAGGAAGCTCTGGTCTGCTCGCGTGGCTCCCTTGGACGGCCTTGGTAGTGACCTGTTCAGCTTCCGGGGCAGCTGCCTTGACCTCTGGAGCGGTCGCCTCGACCTCCGGCGCGGATCCCTCAGCCGTTGCCTCGCCTGTTGGTGGCACCTCAGGCGTGGCCTGGTCCGTCGCCTCCGGGGCGCCCTGGTTCGCCCTGCTTCCGCTTTGCTCAGCGTCTGCCGATGCACCCCTATGCTCGACATCATCGGGAGACGTCGGCCTGCATTATAGAATGCCCTATCAGTCTCGGCAAAGTTACCAGCACAAGAAGGAAATCCAAAGTCAAGTACTTACATGTCGAGACACGGAACGTCGAATGGAAGCGACCTCTGCCGCTCCTACCGCCGTGGTCTCGTGATGATACCGTTGGGGACCGGCCTTCTCCCCCACCGGCCGAGCATGCGGTGAGTGGCGGGCTATTTCTAGCTCTTCCCGACTCCTGGGTTGTCCACAGTGGCGAACTCCTGGTCGGTGTTGGTGGCCGTGGTGCCCTGGTGGCCGACGTGGGGGTGTCCCGGCAGCCAGCAACGCAGGAGAAGTCTGCTCCAGCTGCAACGGTTCTCCGTCATCGCTCCCTTCGTCCGACCACTCCATCAGCGCCCTTCGACGCTTCCCTGACTCATCGCCACCAATCGACACTGGGCCCTCATGATGCGAGGCCCAGGCTAACATCTCCGCCATGGATGGTGGTCTCTCGCTCGAGGGCCTCTTGATGAGAACTTTCGCCCTGACACGGGCCCTTTCATCCCTCGAGCCGGCAACTCTGCCCTGTTCTACGCTTGGCGGTGACTCTGACGCATCCTCTGGGCTGGGCTGACGACCACGGTGATCATAGCGGGTGTCAACGCCACTTGGCCAGTCCACGGTTGGCACGTCTGAGAAGTACACTGCGCGATCCTGTCCACGGACCTTCCAACAACTAAGTCACAAACATAGTTCATCGCATGACGATTAATAGCAATAGGGAAAAGGAGGAAACTGCTTACCACAGGCGGTGGATTGCCAAGGTTGTAAACTTTCTGCTACTCCCGGGGTGCTCTCCAACCCTGAGTCTGGAATATCAGGTCCAGGCGTCTGAGGACCTCATCACGATTAATCTTTTCGGGGACCTCTCTGGTCGGGTCCTGGTCTCCCCGCCACTCGTAGTCGGGATGTATCCTATCCTTGCAGGCCTGGACTTGCCCGAGCATGACGTTCGAGGCGATAATCATGCCGTCCAGCCTGCGACGATCGGTCAACTCCATAAGCTCGTTGACCTGCACCATCTCACTTGGGCATGGCTTGTCTGTCCAGCTCATCTTCTGCACAGGGACATAGTCCACATCGCTGCGGACATACGGCCTGCTCTCCTACCTGATGATGAACCACTTCCTTTGCCAGTCCTTCACTGATGTGATCAAAGGTACATCAATATACCTATCCTTCATCCCGTCCCACAGCTGCAGGTAGACGCCGCCACACACCTGGAGCCAGGCCCTCCTCTCTTTCTCAGGCAAAAGAGGTGGCGGAAGAGATTGAAGTGCGGCTTGATCCAAAGGTATGGTTCACAGAAATGGATGAAGATGGAAAGATGCAGGACGGATTTGGGACCGAGGTTGCAAAGACTAATCTTATAATAATCCAAGATCTTCTGCACGAAAGGATGCATGGGAACCCTAAATCTGCGGATGAAATAGTCTTCAAAAACAACTAAATCGGCGGTGTCGGGGACTGGGTACCTTGAGCCGGCGGCTAGCGTCCACCCTCCGGTTTCGCGATCTGGCAGTACCCCCATCACCACCAACTTGTTGATGTCAACCTCCGTACTTGTCGATGCCACCCACTCGTTAGCACGGTGGAACTCCCGAGCACCGCTGCCATGGTTCAAGCGTTGTGCCATGGGTCAGATCTAGATCTGGAAGCTGGATCTGGGAAGACTGGAACCCTAGTGATGGCGGCAGTTGCTGCGAGGCATGGAGGCAAGCGCATAGTGCAAGGAGGCAAGGAAGACGAATGAACGCTTGGGCGCTGTGGGGGTATAGACCCATATACCCTCATGGCTACACATGGGCCATCTTGGAGAAGGTGGCCCAGCTTGCAAGACTAAGGCTGCGTGGACAAGCCTAGCCGGATAGCTTTTTGCGCAAGTCTCGGGATCAACTTGGAGATCAAGGCAAATCTAGTCGGATAGGAAATACATCTCGTCTTGTACAGATATGGCAATTGTATCCGACCAGGATTAGGGTCCTTAGATCTGTAACCTTGCCCCCTGGATATATAAGGCGGGCAAGGACCCCCCCTCAAAAATAACATACGCACCAATACAATCCACAAAAAACACAGGACGTAAGGTATTACGTCAAGTTGACGGCCTCAACCTAGATAAATCCTCGTGTTCGTCTTGCGTCAACATCTGGATCGTCATCTCGCGCACCTCCACCGACTAATCTACCATCGTGGGTACCCTCCTCGGTGGACTGCCGACCATATTTCGTCGATAGTGGCGCGCCAGGTAGGGGGTGTGCGTGCAGATCCTATGGCAACCCAGATGGTCACCTTCCCGGCTTCCATGGTCCTCGAGGCAGGCCGAACCTTCACCGTTGGTGCGTTCACCTGGACCACCGGCGTCAATGGCACCGCGGCGATCATGGAGGCAACGCGGGTCTCCCCCGCACCAAACGAATCTACACCAATGCCGGCAGATCCGATCTCAAGATCACCTGTCCTGGCATCACGTCATCCACCTCCTCGGCGCTAGAGGAGGCAGCTCGACAACTCTGACCTGGTTGAATCCATCAACCGGGTCACTGAGGGCTTTACCGAAACTCTCACCCTGGTGGAATCGGTCAGAGGTCGACCCACCAGGGTCGGCCGCAAGTCCACCTACCATCGTGGGACCAAGCGCCCCGCTCGCCCCAGCTGCCAGAGGCATCCTGACTTAGATCTGACGATCACAGCGACTCCAAAGGGGCGAACAGTCTATTACCGACCTATCTCATCGGCCGACCTGAGGTTGGAAACCCCGACGGACCAACTTCATGCTCCAGGCCTCGACTCCCCCGACCTGCTAGAGGCAGGCCGACCAGCGCCTATCGTCAACATGGTGTGAATCGAAGAGGTCGGAGGAAGCTGACTACCCCCGATTCCGGAGGAGAGTTCTGGATCTACCCAGACCCGAACAGAGGACTATGAAGAGGTCTTCCCACCGTTTCCGCCCGGCTTCGGCGGCATGATCTTCAATATTAGTGCCGATGAGCCAACCGTCGATGGTGAGACGGAACAAGACAGGGATGCGAGAGTGTCAAGAAACACCAACCGACACGAGCGCAGAGCCCGCACAGACGCAGTGCAGGACGTGGGTGGTCGACATCAAATTCACCACGATCTCTCCAACGCGTTCGACACGTGCGGCAACCATCAGGTCCACAGGACCCCTGCCGCTAATATCGCCATCGTCATGAACAAGCTCTCAAAGCTCCCTCCCTCTCCGGCGGTCGAGTACTTGGAGGCTCACTTGAAGGCCGCTACGATACAAGTCAACGAGAACCTGCTCAGAGCGCACACCTCGACGGTCTCCGTATCGTCCATTCGCAGCCGTCGCCCTCGCACCCCACGACGTGGCCAGAGCCACCACCAGCCAT
This sequence comes from Saccharum officinarum, assembly GCA_020631735.1. NCBI lineage: Eukaryota > Viridiplantae > Streptophyta > Magnoliopsida > Poales > Poaceae > Saccharum > Saccharum officinarum. The sequence continues at coordinate 13,638,681 of CM036191.1, read as the reverse complement.
CTAGAGCTCAGGGCGGAGATGGCAACCAGGGCGGCGGCGGTAATTGCGACCCGGGCAACGACTACGGAGCACATCAGGGAGGCACTCGCGGAGGGGCCCTCAGCGTCAACCAGCCGGAATCCACCGACCTCCGCAAGCACCTCAGCCAGCGCATCAGTCTCAGAGAGCGCTTGGAAAATAGCAAAGACGCAAGGCACACCTTCGAGCTACGACGCCGAGAAGATTATGATCGCATTCACGGGGCGCCTCGCCCTCGCCACGTGAATGCACCGGGTCTCAACCCCTTCACCCACCGGCTTCGGAACGTCGTCTGGCCCAAGAACTTCAAGTTCCACGACCTCCCCACCTACGATGGTAAGGCTAATCCGAGCAATGGCTAATTCTTTATGAGATCGCCGTCCGAGCAACAGGTGGGAGCGAAGACGTCATGGCCAACTATCTGCTGGTGGTTATCGACCAATCAGCGAACCAATGGCTCCTCGGTTTGGAAGAAGGCTCCATCGACTCCTGGGCTGAGCTCAGGAGCTCTTTCGTCAAGAACTTCATGGCCACCTGCCAGCAGCCCGGCACCAAATACGACCTGGAGAAAGTCATAGACTACTCAGGCGAGCCGTTGCGGGAGTACATCCGACGATACTCGGAAACGCGGCTATCGATCCCAAGCGTCTCAAACGAGGAGGCGGTCTCTGCATTCATCAAGGGGCTACGCTACCACGATGACTTCAGGAACAAGCTCCTCCGCAAAAGGCCGACCACCGTCCACGACCTTTTGCAGGTAGCAAAGAAGTGGGCGGATGCTGAGGACGCTGACCTGCAGTTGAAAGAAGACACCGGACGACTCCCACGCTCCGACCACGCCGCTCGCCACAGCGATGATCGCCGCGACGACCGGCGGCGCGACGAGCACCACGATGATCGACGCTCCGACGACCCCAGCCGCCGGGACGACAACCGCGACTGTCGCGACGATGGCCGCAACCGACGTCGCGGCCGGCGCGATGATTTCAGGAGGCGAGATCGGGGACAGCGCGATGACAACACTATCAACAATGTTAGGTCCGGGGGCAAACAGAACTACGACGACGCGTACGCCAAGACCCTCCAAGGGCCTTGCCCTGCTCACCCGCGTGCTAGCCACACCATGGGGCAGTGCAACGGCTTCAGGTCCATCTTCTGCGGAGACGGCAAAAGGTGGCGCGGCGACGCTAGCGACGACAAACAAGACGACAAGCAGGAAGGCAAGAAGCCGCTAGTCGTAGAAGAAGAAAAGGAAGACGACGGCGAAGACAAAAACCCACACCACAGCTACCAGAACCCCGACAGGACCGTCCAGACCATCTTCGGTGGTAGGGTGGCAACGGAGACTGGGCGACAAAGGAAGCTTACCGCCCGAGCTGTCATGGCCGTCACCAAGGCCGACGACAAGATCGCCGACGTCCGGGTCCCGGACTGGTCACACCAGGTGATTACGTTCAGCAGAGCTGACATGTGGGCAAAGTTACCACAGCCTGGTCGCTTCCCGCTGGTTCTGGACCCAGTGATCCGCAACGTTCGATTTGAGAAGGTTCTCATCGACGAAGGAAGCGCACTCGACATCCTGTTCCACAATGCCCTAACTGAGCTAGGGCTAAAGCAAGAGGACCTCGAGCCATATGACGCACCTTTCTAGGGGGTGCTCCCGGGGCAGGCCTCCCAGCCTTTAGGGCAGATCACGCTCCCAGTACAGTTCGGCACCGCCGACCACTTCCGTGTTGAGTTCATCAGCTTCATCATCGTGGACTTTGAGGGCACCTACCACGCCATCCTCGGGTGACCAGCCCTTGCCAAGTTCATGGCGGTTCCGCACTACGTCTACCTGATGCTGAAGATGCCTACCCAACACAGTGTTCTCTCCCTGCGCGGCAACGTGCTAGTCGCGTACAACTGCGAGAGAGACAGTTTTGACACCGTTGAGGCGTTCGAGCTTTCTACCCGCATGGAACAGACCATCGCCGAAGCCAAGATGATCCCTCCAGAGGAGGTCGAGATCCCGAGGAACGAGCCCAAGCGCAAGGCGACCAAGTCTGGAGAACACAAGGAGGCGGAGCTCGTTCCCGGCGACAAATCCAAGACGGCCCTCATCGGGGCCTAGTTGGATCCTAAATAGGAAGACGCGCTCGTCAGCTTCTTGAGGGAGAACGTAAGCGTGTTCGCATGGAAACCTGCCGACATGCCCGGCGTACCTCGAGAGCTGATTGAGCACTCCTTAGACGTATCAAAGACTGCCAAGCCAATCAAGCAGAAGCTGCGTCGTTTCTCACACGAGAAAAAGGAGGCGATTAGGGTAGAAGTAACCCGGCTTTTAGCTACCGGCTTTATTAAAGAGGTGTATCACCCGGAGTGGCTTGCCAACCCGGTTCTTGTTAGAAAGAAGAATAAAGAATGGAGAATGTGCGTTGATTACACCGATCTCAACAAACACTGCCCTAAAGACCCCTTCGGCTTACCTCGCATAGATGAAGTTGTGGACTCCACAGCCAGTTGCGAACTCCTATCTTTCCTTGATTGTTATTCTGGCTATCATCAGATCTACTTGAAGGAGGAAGACCAGATCAAGACATCTTTCATCACGTCCTACGGCGCCTATTGCTACAAGACTATGTCTTTCGGGCTCAAGAACGCCAGGGCGACCTATCAGAGGGCAATTCAGATGTGCCTCAGCGACCAGATCAGAGATCAGCTCGTCGAGGCATACGTCGATGACATGGTGGTGAAGACGAAAGTAGCATCTAGTCTGGTCGGAGACCTAGATCAGACCTTCAAGGCCCTCAACGCTTTTCAATGGAAGCTAAACCCGAAGAAATGCATATTCGGCGTCCCTTCAGGCATACTACTCGGCAATATCGTCAGCCGCAATGGCATAAGACCCAATCCCGAGAAGGTCGAGGCCATCCTGAGGATGAAGCCTCCCAAGAGCGTGAAGGACATCCAGAAGCTCACCAGCTGCATGGCTGCTCTAAGCCGTTTCATATCTCGCCTTGGTGATAAGGGTTTGCCTTTCTTCAAACTTCTCAAAGCATCTGAGAAATTTGTGTGGTCTGAGGAGGCCGACAACGCTTTTGCAGAGCTCAAGCGATTCCTCACGACTCCTCCGGTTCTCACGGCGCCCAACGAGGGCGAAACTCTGCTGCTCTACATCACGGCAACCAATAGGGTGGTTAGCACGGCCATCGTCGTCGAATGACCTGAGGTCGGACGAGCATACGCGGTCCAGCGGCCAGTTTATTTCATCAGCGAAGTACTCAACGACTCCAAAGCCCGCTACCCACACCTGCAGAAGCTGCTCTACGCTGTCTTGATCACATCGCGGAAGTTATGACATTATTTCAAAACCTACGCCATTGAGGTGGTCATCGAGTACCCCCTGGGGGACATCATCCACAACAAAGACGCCAACGGGCGCATCATCAAATGGGCAATGGAGCTCTGCCCATACACTCTGGGATTCCGAAGTCGCTCAACGATAAAGTCCCAAGCACTGGTTGACTTCATTGTTGAATGGACAAACATGAACACGCCGACCACGCCGACCAGTGCAGAGCACTGGACCATGTACTTCGACGGTTCTCTCAACATTGATGGAGCCGGGGCTGGCGTATACTTCATCTCACCGTCCGGAGACAAGCTGAGCTATGTCCTCCGGATCCACTTTAAGGCCTCCAACAACGCCGCCGAGTATGAAGCGGCAGTTCACGGCCTTTGTATTGCCATAGAGCTCGGCATCAAACGACTCATGGTATACGGCGATTCAGCCCTAGTTATTCGACAAGTTAATAAAGATTGGGACTGTAACAACGAGAAGATGGATGCTTATGTCACTACTATAAGGAAGCTGGAGAACAAATTCTATGGTCTGGAATTCCATCACGTGCTACGGGCTGATAATCAAGCAGCCGATGCGCTGTCAAAGCTAGGATCAACCCGAGCAGAGATTCCCCATGGAGTTTTTGTTGAAGACCTCTTGAAGCCCTCCATTGAGGAAGAAGACAAGCCAGAGATCGCCATGCCGCCTGCAGACCAGCTCATCGCTTCCATCTCTCCCCAAGAAGATGACTGGAGAGAACCCTTCATAAGGTACCTCACTTCTGCAGACGTTCCCCGTGACAAAATCGAATCAGAGCGCCTGATTAGGCGCAGTAAGCAGTACGTACTTGTCGACGGGAAGCTTATGCGCAAGAACGCAAGTGGAGAATTGCTACAAAAATGTGTTTCCCAAGAAGAAGGTTTGAAGATTTTATACGAAATCCACGCTGGCACCTGCGGCAACCATGCTGCTTCCAGAACTCTTGTCGGGAAGGCTTTTCGAGCAGGTTTCTACTGGCCCTCGGCAGTCACCGACGCTGAGAAATTGGTTTGTCACTGTGCAGGGTGTCAGTTCTTCGCCAAACAGATCCACATCCCGTCCCATGAGCTCCAGACAATTCCGGCATCTTGGCACTTCGCATGCTGGGGACTGGACATGATTGGGCCCTTCAAGCCGGCCCCGGGAGGATTCCGTTGGGTCTACGTGATAATCAATAAGTTCTCTAAGTGGATTGAGTATAAGCCTTTGGCAAAACCCACGGCAAAGAAGGCAGCCGAGCTCCTCAACGATATCATCCATCGCTTTGGCCTGCCTAACTGCATCATTACCGACCTGGGGTCTACATTCACCGGCAACGACTTCTGGGACTTCTGCGATGACAGAGGCATAGTTGTCAAGTACGTTTCAGTGGCCCACCTCAGAGCAAACGGACAGGTCGAGCGGGCCAACAGCATGATTCTAGACGCTCTCAAGAAAAGGCTATACAGGGAAAACGACCAACACCCCGGCGGATGGCTAAAAGAACTTCCGGCTATGGTCTGGGGACTGAGGACCCAACCCAGCAGGAACACGGGTGTTTCCCCCTACTTCATGATCTTTGGCTCAGAGGCGGTTTTACCAGCCGATATTGCTTTCCGATCACCCAGGGTTGAAAACTACGAAGACGAGAAGGCCAATGAAGCTCGGCAGCTCGAAGTTGATTGCGCCGAGGAGCGGCGCCTGGTAGCTTGTGTACGCACGACCAAGTACATTGAAGGCTTGCGTCGTTATTACAACCGCAACGTCAATTGCAGATTGTTCATGGTCGGAGACCTGGTGCTACGAAGGAAACAGAAGACAGAAGGCCTCCACAAGCTGGCGTCCCACTGGGAAGGTCCGTTCATGGTCAAGGAAGTTACGAGGCCGACCTCGTACAGGCTCTGCGACCTCGACGGCAACGACATCAAAAACTCGTGGCACATCGATCTTCTCAGACGATTCTACGCCTAATCCGTAACATCATAAAGATATGTACTTCTATCTGCCCTTGTGCATTCAATAAAGCTTTCATCGAAGTTCTGTCCCTCATCGCTAATAAGTTTCCAAGTTATCTTAATTTTTTCTACAATCATGGCTAGCCGATATCTCCCCCACACTCGAGTTTTCCAAAAACGGCGCTGTCTCCGGCTCCACCCTACGCGTGCATGAGAACCCGCCCTCTGCGCTACGGGTAGCCGGCAGTTGCTCCCTGGAAAGGTCGGCGCTCTACGCGTGGTAGAGCTCCGTGCCTCACACTATGGGTCGTCGGTCGGACGAGGGCTGGCGATTCTCTAAGGCCGGGTTCTCGTATCGAGCGACGCCTTTAAAACTTGGCTAAAACAACAGAGTTGTTGCTAGCTACATTTTTATGCAAGCAGTGGACACTGAATGCTCCGCAATACCAATGAAATATATACATATAGTATTAACAGCTTCCTACATAACAGTTGTTTCATTTCCAGCAAGACATTTGATGACTTAAAACAAATTTAGATCTGCCACCATAGTCTTCGCCATTTCCAGGGACGAGTCTCGCAGGTCTTCAGCTCGCTCTTCTGAAGTGTTCGCCGCAACACCCGCCGCCAGCCGCCTCAGATCAATCCCGGGGTAGTGCGACCGCACTACGCCCAGGATGTGAGCACCGACGTATTCGCAGGCCTCCCCGACGTATTGTTTGAATGCCGACAAGGAGTACCTGCATCTTTCAACCACGGCGTACGGGTGGACTGGTCGGCCGGCTTTGGTCGGCTGTGCCGCTTCTGCTCCAATCAGGTCCAGGACAGGTGTGATGCCTTGTTCCATGGCGTCGCACTTATCCTGGTACCACTTGATCTGTTTCCCGAACTCGGCGAACTGGGCCTTATTGCCTATCCGAATAGCTGTAAGTTCAACAGTCATGCTGAGCATGACAACTTGGACCAAACAGAAGACAGCTAAGTTGTCCGTCACTTACCTTCGAGCTCGCTGGCGAGTGTCTCTGCGCGCTTCTTGGCCTCGTCACTTGCGGTAGTAAGATGGGCTACCTCTTCAAGCATCAGAGTTCTCTCCGCTTCCGCCTCTGTGGATACAAGCGTCAATAACAAGCACGACCGATAAGAAAAAGTTTGCGGGCGATACTTACCAGCCCTCTGCCGTTCAAGCTGAGTGCATTTCTCGTCCCGAGCAGCCCTCTTGGCGGCGGAGGCTGCCTCCTGCTCCTCGAGCTCCTTGATCCGACCTCGGAGGAATGTCACCTCAGCTTTTAGCGCCTCATTTTCCTTGATAGTTGGCTCTATTGTATTGAGGCACCGTTGGAGGTACTCCGAGGTCTTCTCTAGCTCCTGCGGCCATACCGACAGTCCATCAACACACGCAGGAATATCATCATCACCAACAATGGGAAATCGACATCAAGGTACCTGTACTTGGCTGTACAATTTCTCCAGGGTGCGCCTAATCTGGCGAGAGGACGCTCCACTCCAATCCTCCTCGTGGAACACCCACTCGTTATTACGCTGCCTCGCCACCCGAATACGTTGAGGCTGCACCTCTTCCTCTTCGGGTGGACGAGGAATTTCTTCAATTTCCTCGGTGTCCTCCTCCACCGGGTTCTGGGCCGCTCCGGTCGCCCCCGACCCGCTTGCTTGGGCACCAAGCACGGGCCCCATCTCTGTGCCCGAGGCACCGAGAGAAGGGTCAGCGCTAGCACCCGCGCCGCTCCTTCCCTGCTCACCTCCGCCGAGCTGCTCCCCAGTGACCTCAGGGCGCTCGGATCGGGCTTCCCGCTCTTGGGCCTCTCCCTCTATCACAGGGGCCTGGTCGGGGGCAGCCTGCCCCTCTGTATCAGGAGCAGGGGCAGGGGCGCCTTGCTCCATGTCTTCGGTGGACGGTGGTCTGCAATGCCAATTCATCAGTAACAAGATCATTACTGTACAGAAATAAAGCTTTGAGTTAAGACACCTTACATGTCTGACCGCCGGAACGACGATCTAAAGCGGCGTCCGGCCCCGCCCCTGCCCTCGGCAGAGCCGCTGCCGTCCTGCGTCCTCCCCTCCGCCGAGGTCTGTCGTCGCTCGGGGACTCCGCTGTTTGCCTCGCCAGTCCTTGACGGCGCGACGTCCACCCATGCGCGCGGCGACGTCGGCGACCGCGGCAAGGGCCCCTGGGGCGACGCCCGCCGACCAGCCCGCGTCGTCTCTAGCGCTGTGGTACGCGACGGTGACGTCTCACGCGGCGGTGTCGGTGCCCCCGGAGGAGGTCCCCGAGGCGACGCCGGCCGACCAGTTCGCGCCGTATCCGACGCCGCCCGCGTCGTCTCCGGCGCTGAAGTCTGTGGCGGGGTCGCCCTGCACGGCGGCGCCTGCTCCGGGGAAGATCGCCGTACCCAGAACACCCAGGATATCGGCACTTGGTCCTCCTCATCAGAGTCCAGGATCGCCCGCTGCCGTTTGTGGGTCGTCTCCTCGGCTCTGATGTTTAAGGCGCCGCCCGTGCGTAGGCGGCTGCCTTGTCCTTCCCGTTGGGAAGCCCCTTCGTCCAGAGGGCGCTTCCCGGCGGCCTTGCTGCTGCTCCAGGCCGCAAGTCGCTCCGGGCTTTCTTCGTCATCGTCGCTGTCGCCGAACCGCTCCGCGCTGCCCTCCGCCTCAGCTCGGCGGCGCACGGAGCGTCCCTGGCTGTCGACCCCGGTCGACCAAGCGTCATCAGGTACGTCTGAGACGTACACCTCTACTCGAATCTGTCCACGGACCTTAAACGTATAGTGGTCAGTAACACTATCACCTACCAACATATCTAGACAACGAACGCCGATTCACACTCGTACCTATGGAGGTGGCATCGAGAGCTGAAAGAATCTGGGTGCACCTCTGGGGATCTGATACCCCCGTATGTTGAACACGAGGTCGAGCCGTCTGTCCAACTCTCCCTTGGGCAGCTCCACACCCACCTCTCTGGTCGGATCAGCACGGCCCGTGTATTCAAACATCTGGTGCACCCTGTCCTTGCACGACTGCACCCTCCTATGCATAAAATTAGCGGCCACGAAGGGACCGTCAATAATGTCCTTGTTGATGAGACTGAGCAGCTCTCGCACCTGCTCCATGTCCGTGGCGCGGGGGGCCTCCGACCAGCTATCTTGCTGCTCGGGGACTTGGGCAACGTCGCAGGGCATCGGGACGTCGCCGACCTCCATCTGGACGTAGAACCACCTCTTGTACCAATCTTTCAAAGAGGTGTTCAGCGGGATGTTGAGGTAACGGGCCTTCATGTGATCCCGCAGCATGAAATACGCCCCGCCGACGATCTGAGAACCGCCGGTACCCCCTTTCTTCTTCAGGCAATAAAAATGCCCCCATAGATTGAAATGGGGATAAATCCCTAGGTACCCCTCACAGAAATTGATGAAAATAGACACCGCCAGAATAGAATTCGGATGAAGATTGCAAAGGTAAATCTTGTAGTAACTGAGTAACTTCCGGAGGAAGGGATGCACCGGCGTACCGAACCCGCGAAGGTAGAAATCTTCGAAGACAACCAACTCGCCATCGCGGGGGTTTGGGAACCGGTCCCCAGAAGTCCGCCATCCACCAATGGCGGCGTCGGGCAGAAGGCCCATTTCGACGAGCTTGGAGACGGTGGCTCAGGTGCTTACTGACTTCGTCCACTCCTCTTTCAGCAGCACCTCCCGCGGATCCTGCCTCCTCCCGCGCGCCATTGATCCGCTGCCAATCCTCCTCCTACACCCCGGCTACGGTCGCGGCGGATCTAGAGGTGGCGGAAAAAGATCGGATTTTGAGTGGATTCGCAGATGCGGCGGTGGCGAGGAAGGTGGTGCGGTTGCTACAGTAGCAAGAGGAAGGGCGACGGGTGCGAGGAAGACGAAGCGGTGGCTACAGTACTGGGCGACGGATGTGGGAAGTTGAAGCGGTGCGACAAAAGCGGGAAGTGGAGTAGCAGCGGTTTCCGCAAGTATTTATAGTATGCGGCGGGACCCTTCGGCTTCCAAGGGTTTTTTGGAAATGGCGCTCTTTGGGCCGTTCCCTTCTCGCTTACTGGGCCGCCAGCTACGGCCCATAGTGCTCAATCTGGGCCTCATATACTTCTCCGAGGATACTTTAGGCCCTCTGCACGCTCCACCCCTCTCTGTCATTCACAAAGGGGCCCACAGATGATCTGGAGCCTATCTTCATAATAGAGTCACGGACAGCTACGTGGCAGAGCCACGTGGCCTCTTCAAGGCATGGCACTGGGTTACATAGCAGAGCTAGGGACTCAGCACTACGGCAAAGCTATAGGCAGCCCCAAGAGCAGAGCTCGGGGACTGCATCAAAAGGCCTGTTTTCCACTTCTGAGTCAGGAATTTTATATTTTTTAGAGCTTGGCACCACGTGACAGAGTCACCTACTGTCAGGCTCGGGGACTAAGTGGGCACACTTCACCTAGCGGTGAGTGTGCTCGATGTCTTGCAACAGAGTTGTGAGCTATCGCCAGAGGCATGACCCCTACCATACTTAAGCTGATCCTGAGGATCATGATTCTCATTGATTGAGTCAATACTACAAATTTCATTTTCCTCCGGCAATAAAAAGTGGGCACACTTCACCGGAGGAAGATCGGTTTTTTCTTTTTTCTTGGAGCACTATGCACTTTTCGGATAAGTCATTTATCTGACAAGATGAAGTGAAAGAACACCAAGAAGGCCGGTCAGAAGACCCGATGACTTGGTGTCTCCCAGTACTGTTCGGACGACAACAGGGCTGGTCGGACGCCTGTAGACCTGGTCGGACGACAGCTCTGGTCAGACGCCTGCAGACCTGGTCAGAGATCAGCAGTACTGGTCGGAAGTTGCGCTGGTCGGAAAAAGGCCGGATCGTCCCTCAAAATACATAGTGCTCGGGGACTAGCTGTGGGGGTATAGACCCATATACCCTCATGGCTACACATGGGCTGTCTTGGAGAAGGTGGCCCAGCTCGCAAGACTAAGGCTGCGTGGACAAGCCTAGCCGGATAGCTTTCTGCGCAAGTCTCGGGATTAACTTGGAGATCAAGGCAAATCTAGTCGGATAGGAAATACATCTCATCTTGTACAGATATGGCAATTGTATTCGACCAGGATTAGGGTCCTTAGATCTGTAACCTTGCCCCCTGGATATATAAGGCGGGCAAGGACCCCCCTCAAAAATAACATACACACCAATACAATCCACAAAAAACGCAGGACGTAAGGTATTACGTCAAGTTGACGGCCTGAACCTGGATAAATCCTCGTGTTCGTCTTGCGTCAACATCTGGATCGTCGTCTCGCGCACCTCCACCGACTAATCTACCATCGTGGGTACCCCCCTCGGTGGACTGCCGACCATATTTCGTCGACAGGCGTGGGGAAGACAAAGTGGTGAAAGTGGGGAGCAGAGTCGCCGAAGTGAGCGGCAGTATTTATAGCTTCAGCACCCGACTTTCCCCCTTCAGGGTTTTTCGGGAATTGTAACGGTTCAACCCTTCTAGTTACCCACGCCACGCCCGCACACATTTGCCTGGGCTTTACCTTGGGCCATGTCTTTTCAAATAGGCCTTAAGGTTAGTCTCTGGGCAAGTAAGCCAAATTTTGAGTGTTGAGTGCATGCCGCCTTTTTCTGTCCTGGTTTTTTCCTAAATGGCTTTTCATTGCTACTATAACTTTTTACACGACGATATCACACTGGACCGGAGACTGACCATGCCAGTTCAAGTAAACAAGCAATGGCGATGTTCTTGTATCCCTAGGCAGAGCTGGGGACTGGGCTGCAGCTGAGCTGAGGCCTGTGTCAAAGCAGAGCTATGCGTTGACTCTTAGCTAAGCTGAAGATCTTTTTCTGACCCTGACACCACATGCCTAGTCACCTACTATCAGGCTCGGGGACTAAGTGGGCACACTTCACCTAGCGGTGAATGTGCTATCCTTTAAGGAATTCTATTAACTCTGGTTCGTAGCAGAGCTGGGGACTGGATCCGCAGCAGAGCTAGGGACTGGGTCATAGCAGAGCTATGCGTTAACTCTTAGCTAAGCTAGAGAACTTTTTCTGACCCTGACACCACATGTCCAGTCACCTGCTGTCAAGCACGGGGACTAAGTGGGCACACTTCACCTGGCAGTGAATGTGCTTGCCATCATCGGCAACTTAGTTGTCACAATTCTTGGCAACAGAGTTGTCAAAAGGTGCCAAAGGCACGATCCCTACCTCATTTATGCTGTTCCTGAGGATCAAGCTTTCTCATTTTGGCCAAGCCAATGATGTAGAGCATCAAAACTTCTCCACAACGAAACTTAAGTGGGCACACTTCACCAGAGGTGATGTGTTTTTTGTTTTTTCTCAGAGCTCCATGCATTCTTTGGATAAGTCATCCTCTCCGATTAAAATAGTGGTCTGTCATCAGTTAAACTGGTCGGACAAAGCAACGAAGCTCTTCGGTCACCATCAAAACTGGTCGGACACGTCAGGAACGATGATCTCCTTCAGTTAGACCGGTCGGATGAGCAGCAGAGTTCTTTGACTCCTAGTTGAACTGGTTGGATGCCTCGATCACATCGTTTTGCTTCAGATTTTACTAGTCGGAGGAGTTCGAGACGACGTTTTCCATCAGGATACATGGCGCTCGGGGACTAGCTGTGGGGTTATAAACCTGTATACCCTCATGGCTCTACATGGGCTGCACCAGAGGAGGAGGCCCAATCTACAAGAACGGCCCACGCGGCCCACGTTACTGGTCGGCGTACCGCACGAAGATGCTTGATGATCAAGAAAGATCTGGTCGAATATGTTAGATATCATATCCAATATGGATACTTGCCTTATAACCGATCAGGTTTAGATCTAACTGACTTGTAACCCTACCCCCCATACTATATAAGGCGGGTAGGGACCCTCCTCGATTCAACTGATCTCATATCAATACAATCCACAAAGACGCAGGACGTAGGGTATTACGTCGCCTTGAAGGCCCGAACCTGGATAAATCCTCGTGTTCGTCTTGCATCACCATCTAGTTTGTTGTCTCGTGCACCTCCACCGATTCATCTACTACCGTGGGTATACCCTCGGTAGACTGCCGCCGATATTTCATCTACAGGCACCCGGGGGCTTCACCCACTTACTTGTCGCCGTCGACAAGTTCTCAAAGTGGATCGAGGCTCGGCCACTCGCACAAATCATGTCCGAGCAGGCGGTACTCTTCTTCACCGACATCATTCATCACTTTGGGGTCTCCAACTCCATCATCACCGACAATGGCACGTAGTTCACCGGCAAAAGTTCCTGAGATTCTACGATGCGGTTTTAAGAAACAAAACCAAGTATAAGTTTACATGTGCGCCCAGAGATCAATCACACACATGCAAGACAAATTACTAGAAGTACCATGCTCAACGCTTTATTACATTCCGAATAACATCCATAACAAATGTAAAAGAGTCATTATAAGCGATTAAGATAACTAGCTCTCCGAAAAACATCTCCATAAGCCATAGGGACACCGACTGGTTGACATCAAGCCTAAAAGTCCTCAGGAAAATCCTCATAACCTTGATATTCTGTTACCCATCCGGGATTTTTATCCAAAAGAGAAAGTAAAGCAAGCGTAAGTACATATCGTACTCAGCAATACAACATGGGGTTCATGTGGCTCCAAAAAGATAGACACTGGTTTAACTTGCTTGTAGCTTTTAGCATTTGACAAATTTTAAGCAATAGAATAGCATCAGGTTATCCCAAAACCATAAACACATGATCAGGTAGACATGATTAACGAATAGCATAAACAATTAACATAAAGTGTTCAAAACCATTATTCCATAAGGAGTCGACGGCCGCTCGTGACCGTGAGCACGGCTGATATACCAGTTTTACACTCTGCAGAGGTTGTACACTTTCACTGTGGATCGTGAATGCCCAAGGCCCGGGGTAGCTACTCCCCAAAACAATACCAAGGTGAGCGAGCAGGGTACACTATGAGGTTTTTCAGAGTTTCGTCTAACAAGTTAGGGCCGCTAGGTTTCTGTGCCCTGTGAATGTAGAGCCCCCCTTCCAAAATGGCACAATAACACACAGTCTATACTCATAAGGACAGAGGTCGCACCACACCCATCCCGAAACACACCCCTCTTGCGCCATAAAGGGAACCTCTAGCAAGCTAGAAAAAGTACTCATACTTGACCAAAGCCAGAGCCATGTAGCTCCCATAGTTGTACTTTAAGTCCCAGATGATCTCTTATAGATAAGTCCTTATGGGGAGGAATCTGGAGCACCTAGAAAGTAGCTAAGAACTCTAGCCCCCTTAATTTAAGTTGCTAAAAAGTCATCTTTTAGAGTTTATTGCATATACTATTAGTCAAGTTACAAGATCATGGTTTAAGTATAGCACTAGCAATAATACTACCCAATGCATAATCCCAAAGGTGACAAGGTATAAGATCAAGTCTAGGTAATCCTTATGTTAACAAGGAGACACATGCAATATGAGATTAAATGATTAAGGTGAATAGGACAACAAGGATGATCCCATGCTATACTTGCCTTGCTCAACGAAGTCCTGAGGATCCTAGTTGTCAAAGAACTCCTGATCACCCACGAACTGCTCACCGTCTATACTCGATCAACAGAGCACCACACAAACATCCACGCATTCATACACGAAGCAAACAAGTAGATACAATTAGAATAGTACTCCAACAGAAATAAAAGAAATTAAAAAGTTTGTAAAACTAATCTACGCATTACTACGATCACACAGACGCGAAAATCACAAAAACCGGAGCTAAAATGTAGAAGTTATGGCCTAAAGAAGGTAGTGGCAGTTTTGTAAATATGTGAAACTTGATTTTCGAAATAAAATAAAACAAATCCGATTTTAACTGCTGGCTGGACTGCGGGTTGATATATGAAAAGCTCAGGGTCTCTTTAGTAAAAACGCTGGCGAAGGGGTATCGGCCAATCTTGACCGTTGGATCTGATTTGGATGATCCAAATTAGATCGGAGAGGAAGGGACCGTGGGTTCTATATTAAATAACTGAGGGGGTTTTCTGCAAAACTACAGCGAAGAGGTATGGTGCACTGTCGGTCGTCGGATCTGGTCTCAACGGTCGAGATCAGAAGATGGGGATGGTGAAGACCAGCCGGAGCAAACGCCGGCGCGGCGGCGACATTGCCGACGGCGAGGAGTTCGCCGGAGTAACTGGATAGGGCGCTAGGATGCACCAAACGACTCGGAATTGAATCCAAAAGAAAAGGAGGGGAGAGGGGATCCCACCGGAGGCGATTGTAGCGACGGAGGTCGGATGGAGGCGACGCGCGGCTCGGGATGGCAGCTAGGGTTTCAGTGGTGGCGGATTAGGGCTCGGGAGGCAGCTACGACTTCGAGATAGGGTTCGAGGGGGTGGCGGTGCATGTTGGGCGGCTTATATAGGGGCTAGGACGTGGAAAACACGCCAAATCCCAGAGGTCGCGCGACGGCGTTGCGGTTTGGCGCGCGCGAGCTAGTGTCCGACGCGGACACGACGAGAGGAGGGAGAACGCGCTGACGTGTGGGCCCAAAGCGTTAGCGACTCAGAGAGGAAGGAGCGGCTGCGCTGCGCGCTGGCCAACTGGGCCGTGGCCTTCGGCCCAAGAAGAAACAAGAGGGCGGTTGAGCCGAGAGAAGAGAGGGAGGGAAAGCCGAGTGGGCCGGCTCTGCTGCAGGGCTGCGCGAAAGGGAGAAGAGAGAGCTGGGCCGAGAGAGAAAAGGCTGAGCGGGAGAGAGGGAGTGGGCCATCGGGCCGAAAACCAGAATGAGTGAAAGAGAGGTGAGGTTTTCTTTTTATTTTTTTTTCCAATTCTTTTCAAATCATTTTGAAATGATTTTGAAACCATTTGACTTTTGTTCCAAAAACCAAACATCACATGGAAACAAATGCACCAACACGTATGCACATTCATGTTACTAACCCTAGGTTAAGTTTTAACTGAACGAAAATTTTTATTTTGCTATGTTTTCATGAGCACAAAATTCTAAATTAAATCATTTTCCATCTATTTTAAAAAGAGCAAATTTTAGGGTGTTACAGATTACCATATCCACGTGGATTGGGTAGCCGTGGTGCACCCCTGGACGAACAGGCAGGTCGAGCGTGCGAACAGCATGATCTTGCAGGGTCTCAAGGCAAGGATCTTCAATAAACTCAACAAGTTCAGACACCGGTGGATAACAGAACTCCCTGCGGTCCTCTGGAGCCTAAGGACAACACCGAGTAGAGCAATGGGTTTCATGCCCTTCTTCATGGTCTATGGATCCGAGGCCATCCTCCCCACTGACTTGGAGTATGGGGCACCGAGGATCAAAGCGTTCGATGAGCCAAAGAACAAAATCTTCCTCGAAGATGCCGTGGACCAGCTGGAAGAAGCGTGTGACGTCGCCTTGCTCCACTCCACCAAGTATCAACAGGCCCTGTGACTGTACCATGACCGCCGTATATGGGGTCCGGCGTTCAGCGTCGGGGACTTGGTGCTTCGGCTCAGGCAAAGCAACATAGGTCGACGCAAGCTGACCCCACCATGGGAGGGCCCATTCGTCATCGCAGAGGTACTCCGACCCGGCACTTACAAGCTGGCCACTACGGAGGGCAAAGTCTTTACCAATGCTTGGAACATCGAACAGCTACGTCGCTTCTACCCTTAGATTTCCAAGCTAGTTACATGCCTATGTACATATTCACTCACTATCGTCTACTGTGTCTAACTCTGAGTGAGATCCAAGCTAGTTACATGCCTATGTACATATTCACTCACTATCGTCTACTGTGTCTAACTTTGAGTGAGACCCGACCCTAACCACTGTTAGGGTCGGGCCTCCCTCAGGGGCTGAGGGGGGGGGAACCCCCAGCCGTTCTGAAATTTTCACAACACTTTGAGAAATTTTTTTGTGCCTGACTCCTCCCAGCGTCGTTTAACTAAATGGACTATTAGAAATGCGAAAAACTCTTCAGGCAGGATTGGTCGTATTGCGAGAAGCCTACACCTCGGCGGTTACGGTGCCTTTGCTCACCAATCTTAGCCTAAGGAGTCAATTTGCAGCTCTAAAAATCCGCAAACTTAAGCGCGATGTGAGGATCAAGCAACCGCGAAAAAGCTTTGCGAAAAATTTTAGTACCCGAGCCCTCCTGTGGCAACTAGGAACATGGGCATTTTAGGCCATGAAGAACCTCCTGGGTCGGGCTAGTTGGGCTGAGAAAGGCCTACGCCTCCGTGGCTACGGTACTCTCACTAACTAGCCTCGATCCAGGGGATCAGCCAAGAACCTCTCGGCTCGCGCTAGTTGGGCTAAGAAAGGCCTATGCCTCTGCGGCTACGGTACTCTCACTAACTAAGCCCCGAACCAGGGGGTCGGTCTTAAACCTAAAATACCGCAGACCTAAGCACACTACGAGGATCGGGCGAACATGAAAAAACTTTGCGAAAAAGTTTAGCACCCAAGCCCTCCAGTGGCAACTAGGAACATGGGCATTTTATGCCACAAAGAACCTCCCGGGTCAAGCTAGTTGGGCTGAGAAAGGCCTATGCCTTCGCGGCTACGGTACTCTCACTAACTAGCCCCGATCCAGGGGGTCAACCAAGAACCTCCTGGCTTGGGCTAGTTGGGCTGAGAAAGGCCTACGCCTCCGTGGTTACGGTACTCTCACTAACTAGCCCCGAACCAGGGGGTCAGACCTAAAATACCACAGACCTAAACACGTGACAGGGAACGGGCAAACGCAAAAAAAACTTAACGAAAAGATAGATACAAGTTTTCAAATGGCCCCGAGGGCCACAAACTTGTCCAAGATATCTTACATAAGTTTTTCATGGGCACTTGACCCGACACTGCCTTTACAGGTCAAGGGGCGGGGGGATGCCAAGGTCGCCGCCGATGCTAGCACTTCATCATCAATGGCCTCATGCTCCTCGTCGGGGGCCTCGACATAGCCGCTGCTCAGCGCCTCCAAGTCAATCTGGTCGTAGTGAGACCTGAAGATGCCAAATGCGTGCCACAACCCGAGGTGGAGCGCCTCCCTCGTGAGGATGCGAACCCACTCGAAGACCATGACGAGACGGCTCCGCATCGAGCTCACCCCGGGGCCTGCCGAGCCCAGCCCAAGGATGCTGCACACCCGTTCGACGACGGTGCGTAGCTCAGAGTGCTCGCATCACTCTGTCGCCAAAGCCTCCCACGCCGACGTGAGCTCTGCGTCCACCTCGGTGAGCTTGGTTTTTAATCTTGATCAACACGAAATATAAGGAACAAGCCTCAAAAAAACACGCCACAAGTAGGTAAAAGCACTTACCTTCAATTTCTTGGCCTTGGGCGACATCCCGCTCGCGCCCCTAGTCCACCGAGGCCTAGAGGGACTGCAGTGCGGTCTTCATCTGGCAGTTCTCTTCGCCGAACCACTCGGCTGCACATGCGGCCTCTTTTCTTTGGTCCTCTGTGGTGTCACACTCCTTTCGAGCAATAATGCACTCCTGACGAGCTTCGTCGTGCTCCCCAAGAGTGTGTTTAAGATCACGGTGGGCGGCGCCGAGGTCGGACTAGAGCCGCTTTACGGTTCGCAACAGCTCGTCACGTTCTGCCTTCACCTTCTGGGCCACTTCCTCGTCCTTGTGGCTATGATCAAGCAAGGCTAGCAGTTTCTCCCCCACCTCCTTGGCATTGGCAGCCGCCTCCTTGTTTTGGATGCAGAGGTCCACCACCTCGCCGCAGAGCTTGGCCACCTGCTGCCGGGTCTCCGCAAGCCATGCTTCGGCTGCGGCGGTCTTCTGCATCTCCTCCGCCAGGCGCCTCCACGCTTTCTGCTCGCAGCGGATCTGCTCCAACTTCTCCTTGCTATGGTTGTAGAGCGTCTGCATGGGAAAGCATGTCAAAATCGATGGGAAAAAGGGGAGAAAGCCAATCCAAAATTAAGACGCCTTACATACCTGGGCAGCCGGGCCAACGACTTCACCGAGGGTGTTCAACGCAAGTGCAGGGAAGCATTAAAACCCTAGAGTCCTTCATCTAGCCGGTCCCAATCTCCTTGCCAATCATCGTCGTCCAGCACGAAAAGCAGAGGCGCCCCTAGTTGGTTCGGGTCCTCCCAGCGAACGCGTGGGCCACCCCATCCATGGGGTTCACGTCTCGCCCTGCGGGCCCTAAATCCCCCAGCATGGGTGGACGGGGTCGCCCCGGCCACGCGAGACGGCTCCTCGGCATGGGTAGACACCGCCTTCGCCTCAGCGACTTCAGGCCCTCGCGACAACGCCTCTTCCTCTACCCGGGATCCGCCCCCCGTGGCAGCTCCCACCTGGGCTGGAGGGTCTTGAGACGCAGCATCCGTCGCTGCCGTTCGAGCCTTGGCACCCGTGTCTGCCCTCGCATTTGGGCCCGACGTCTCCGCCACCGAAGGTGGGGACGCCGCGATGGCGTCCTCCTCACAGAACGCCTCCTCAGGGATGACATCCGGCCCGGACCGCAGCAAGCTCTCTGCCACCATGCGCGCCGTCTCTAGGGCTCTTTCCACCTCCGCCTGCGTGACATCCACCTCAGCGGATGGGGAGGACCTAGCCGGAGGCGGAACGGGGGTGGCTGGTGTCTCCTGTCCTCCTGCGGTGGGAGGTGTTGGAGTAGCGCCACCGGCCACACCCGAAGCGGAGCCGTCCGAGCCCGGTACGCCACCACCCGAAGCCTGAATCCGCACCTTCAGCACCTTCCGCTGCGAAAGTGGAAGGGCGGTGACCCGAGCTCTCCTGCGGAACCACAAGCTTTAGCATTCTGCAAATACGAAATTATTTCCCATGAATAACCGAAGGGAGGGGATATAGGCCTTACCTCTGCGCTATGGGGCGCGGGCACTTCGGCGCCGGGTCACCAGATCCCGACCCTACCATGGAGGGGTAGGGCCTCTTCCTTGCTGCTCTCTCGGCCACGCTAGACCGAGGGAGTGGCTGCGACACCTCCACCACTTCTAGGGGATCGGGGTTTCTCGTCTCCTCCTTAGGGCGGGCTGGCTCCCGTGGTTGTAGGAGCCCTTTTTCTTCGCACAACACCATCGCGTCTCTCCCAAGGCCGGAGTCCTCTGGCTCATCGATCAGGAGCTGTCCCTGCGGCGCTCGCCCCTCGGTCCACAGAGACTGCTCTGCAGGCTGCTCCCCTTCATCGATGAATGGGCCCTTCCAATCATATGGATCGGCCCCCTTGTTGCTATTATCCCCCTCGGTCTCCTCCTCGTTCGACTCCTCCTTCGGCTCTTTGGCAGCCCGCTACTACCGATGGCGCTTTGCGCGCTCCTCCCTCCTCCTGGCCTTATCGCCAGTCTTCTTCTTCTTCTTCTTGTCCTTCCGCTTCTTCTGCTTCTCGGGGTGAGCCTAATTCCTCGCCCTCCATTCCGTGTCCAAAGGGAGCGGACGGTCGATATCGGGGACAAGGCAGAGATTCCCCTACAATTTTTCAAGCGCTGAGTCAGGCAATGGAGAACATAGGAATGACAAATCCAAGAGGAAGAGAGAGGGACGAGCACGCTCACCATCTCGATGAAACCATCATCGGGGCGCATCGCCGGGTGGAGATCGAGGACGTCATCGTCCGAGACGATCCCGAGTGCCGCCCGGACATGCCTCTTGATCTCGGCGTGGTCGAGCTCCGCCGTCACAAGCACCGTCCCCCCAAGAGATGCGCCTGGCACCATCTCATCCAAACGGCGCAACCGCTTCATCAGCGGCAGTACCTGCCGCTTGTGAAATGCGGCAATCACCCTGGTCCCGGTGACGCCTGCGTTCACTAGGCACCAAACCACCTGGAGAAGAGAGGGGATCTTCTTCCTCTCATCCTCGTTGGGCCCCCAGTTCTAGAACTCTGGCGCTACTCTGAAGAAGCGCTCGGAGTACCGAGGCAGCGGCGCGTTGGGATCGCTCTGGAGGTAGAACCACTTTGGGTGCCACCCCTTGTGGGATGACAACCCTTTCATGGGGATGTACTGGTTCATCCTGCTTTGTCGGATCTGGAGACGACGAGAAACCTCCCGGAGCCGCGCCAAGCTCTGGGGAGGGGCGACGCCGGCCGACGACGGAGATGACGAGGATCTGACGCTCAGAAGGTGCACCCACGTTTGCATGGAGTACACCCTTGGCCCATGGCTGCGGTGGCGGTTAGGCCACTCCTCCTCCGGGGCGTCACCAGCGGGCCTTTTGGACTCCATGGCGCTCGGAGGAAAGGGGGAAGTTGGTTTGGTTCTCAAAATCGCAGGAGCAGGGTAAGAACGTGTCGCACCCAATTTTGCATAGCAAAACCAAGTACTCATACATGTGCGCCCAGGATGTCCAAACACACATATAATCTCAAATTGTAATAATATCAGAGTAAAGTACTTTATTACATCGCATATCTCATCACATAGTTGTTACATTGTCTTGCACATCGGCAATCATTATTACATAGACGACTTAAGATAATAGCCACAGGGACTCCAACTGGGGGACATCATCTAGTAGTCCTGGACATCCTCTGGGAACTCCTCAAAACTAACATCTGTTACCCATCCGGGATTTTCATTGAATATGAAACAAGTGTAAGCGCACCATGCTTAGCAAGCATAACAAAGGGATCTATGAGGCTCAGAGGCTTGACACGGTTTGACTGCGGTTAGCAATTTTAGTTGGTCACATTTATTAAACTTAATACACTACTTTAGTGATGTAAACCGACCCAAGTTGTGGTAATAATTAGTCAAGTTTATAGCATACCCCAAACCATCCAAGTAACCACTAAACATGAAGGGTCCAGGCCGCTCGTGTCCGTGAGCCCGGCTGTTATAACAGGTTAATTAATTCTGCAGAATTTGTACAACTTTACCCACCGAGCCGTGATTCCCATAAGCCGGGGTTTGCAAAGCCCACACCGCCTCTTCCAAAGAAACGTGGCAGGGTCTCACTACATAACCTTTCACTAGACACCCTAACAAGTTAGTAACCGCTAAGGCTTCGGATTGACCAAGCAGATATAGATGCTCTCCTCCGAGAGTGGCACACTAAAGACACGCAGCCCAGCACACACCGTGGCAGGACAAGAGCCATACCCGACTTGGCACCCCCCTCTTGCGCCTTTCGGTAACCACTAACAAGCTAGAGACGCACTAGTTATATGATTAAAGTCAGAGCCATTTGACACTCGGGGTTGTACGAATACTCCTGGATGGCCACTTCAAAAATTTAAGTCCTTACGGAGAGAAACCAAGGCACTCAAACCCAGTACCTTAGCCCTCTAAGTCTTGTTGCTAAAGAGCATTCATTTTAACAACATTTGCATAATACCATTAGTTCAATTAAAATATTTACTTTGGTTATGCGCAGCAGCATCTATCCAAACATGCATCCCAACCCATAGGTATCAAGGATATATGGTACAAGAAATAATCTAGGTAAAGTCCTTAAAGGCATTTCAATTTAGTCACATGCAAATGTATGAAGTATAAAGTTCATAGGTGCAAGGGGCCTTTGTTACACTTGCCTTCCTCAAGGTTGTTCTCCTGGTACTGCTGCTGGTCACCAACCTGCTCCTCAACGTACTCGAACTGCTCACCTTCTAAACGTATTTCACATCACCATACAAGCATCCATTCCAGTCATCACATGCATACAAATAGATTTCTATTAGAACAGTACACCAAACATTGTAAACAGAGGCTAAAAAGCTTATAAATCTATTCTACGTACTGCTACGAACACATGAGCGCAAGAATCACTCTAATCGGATTTAAAACGTGGAAGTTATGCATAAAACAAGGTTGCAATGGCATTTCTGTAAATAAACCAAACTCATTTTTGATTTAAAACAAATAAAACCTAATTCCTACCGCTGGCTGGACGGCGCGCCCTATTATTCAAAAAGTCGAGGGCTAAAACGAATAAAAACAGGATCCAAACGAAAATACTTTGAATACAGATGGACTGCGGGTTGATTCACTAAAAACAGAGGGGCTAAAGTGTAAAAGACGCGCGGCCGGCGGCGTTGACCGCGTCGTCGGCTGACTGGGTTGCCACGTGGCTGTGCGTGACTGGTGCGGTGCACCATGTGTGTCTGGACAGGCGGGCGGCGTGGCCGTGAGCCGCGTCCACAGTCCGCCTGGTGGACCGGTTACACCCCGAAGGGGTATAGCCTAATCTTGGCCGCCCAAATCAGATCGGACGGTGCTCGTGAGAAGGGGATGAACCCGCCGGCGGTACAGTGACCACGGCGACGGCGCCATGGCCGACGACGAGCCGAGCACGCCGGCGTTCACCAAAATGGTGATTCCGACCACCTCGTCCAAGACTGAATACACAGAGATGATGCACGAGATCTCGCGAACACGATGTGACCAAAATAAAGAACGGGTAGCTCGTCGAGACAACGGCCCCCGCGGTGGCGCCATGGCCGGCGATTGTCGGAGCTCGCCTAAACGGCGCTCCGGTGCGTGAAACTCGAAACAAAAGGGACGAGGAGGGAGAGGGGTATACTGCGGACACGATGGAGGTGTTTGCGACGCCGGGGAAAGACTGCAGGGATTGGCGACAAGCGGAAACGGACTGGAGAGAGAGAAATTCGCCGGTGAGCACGAATTCATGGAAACCGAGATCGAAATGAGAGGTAAAGGGAACCTACGGCCGCGGTGAACCCTCGCGAAGCTCCTGGACACGGTCACGTCGACGGAGGGGCTTCGGAACCTAGAGATTGCGAGCGAGCTGTGCGTGCGTGCGAGAAGTGGCCTAAGAACAGAGAGAGAGCCTCGGCGGAGAGCTTTATAGGCCAAAAGGAGCGGTAGATGTGGAAGCGTTTCCACTCGGAGCTTCAAGGCCGGCTTGATGGCCTCCTTGGAAAGCTCGAGTAACCGGGGAGTGAAGAGGGGCGATGATGGCGGGCAGGATCTCCGGCTCGGCGAGGAAGAAAGGTAGGATGGTCGGCTGACATGTGGGCCCTGTTGCACAGCGAAAGAAGGAGGGAGGGGGCGTGCGGGAGCGGGCCGCTCCACTCATCAACCGAGTGGGCCGCATGATGGGCCGGTGCGCTCGACGCCGAGCTGGGCCGCGTGCGCGAGGTGGAGATGGGAGGGGGAGGCCGGGCCGGCTTTGGCTGCAGGCCAGAAAGAGAGAGGGAAGAAGAGTAGGAAAAAGAAATCCTTTTCTTTTTTTTGTTCTTTTGCAAACTTGCCTCAAATTCAAACAAGGTTTGAATTCAAAGCCACTCAACTCTAGCCCTACACTCAAGCAAAAACCAAATGTTTCGGTATGAATGCAGCAAACATGTTTCTAGGCCTTATATTGGATTTTAATTTCTCAAAATTCTTATTTGCCCTAGATTACAATGCATAGAAAAAATTGAATGGAAGCTTAAATTAATTACTAAATTATAAATAAATTTTTAGGGTGTTACAGAACGCCCAAGGGACTGGGGTGATTTATAAAGGCAACGCGGCCGCCACCGGCCCTTAACCAGCATTAGCCGCCCTACCAAAAGTAGCCAATCCCTGCGTCTGTCCCGCACGATCCCCAAGAGGGCATAATGGTGCTCATCTTGAGCTATCCATCGCGCGAAAACTACCAAGAAGGCAAAGCGTTCGCCCACGATCAATGCGATAGGACGGGGACTGAACCACCCCCTCGAACGGGGTAGACGTGTCCCACCTAGCATCCCATCGTGCCACTGTTGGCACCGGCCACGCGTGCACGCGCACCGTCAGCACTAGCCCTTCGATTCCCGTGCAGAGCCTTAGCTCGGCCACCTCGCTGGCACTGCAATAACGGGCCAGGCCAAGACACGGCCACAGCCCTATGGCCCATCAAGGGCCCAGGGTTCGAAGGCCAGCGCATTAGCAAAAAACGCTCGTCGCTGCGAAGCGCTTTTTGTGTAAAGATTAAAACAGAGACAGGCCCACAAGTGGCCTGCACCTCGCAATTAGGCGTGGGTTGGATAAGGCATAATTTCACCAAGTTCTAATTCTCTCATCAACCGTTAAGTGCCACGGGTCTGCCCAGGCACCTACGACGCAGCCCTTTCCCTTCGGCTCCCCAAAAGAGCTCAAACGGGAAAGAGCGATCCCCTAGTTGGGCCCCACAATACGCTCGGGGGCTTAAGTCTCCAACGAAGGGATAACAAACAACTATGAAATAAGCCTCTGAAGGAATCTCACGATTCCTCCACAGGCTCGGGGGCTACACCCGGCGGGTGCGCTCATGCGCCCCCACCGGATAACTCCTCTCCAAGTACAATTGGCTAACGTGTGCCCTGCCATGAGTACAACGTGCACTAAATCCTCAAGCCTCTAAAGGATTGCCTCACTCCTTCATAGGCTTGGGGGCTACTATCGGGTACCTAAACCAGGGGTACCCAACCGAAGATAGTAAATAATGCGTCTACCTAAGCTTGACTACGACACAGAGGTAATCTCCGTCTCGCCCGGGAGTAACCTCATAGTCTCAGGCAAATCCGGACCCTCTGACATAATTTTCGCTTCGCCCGAGCCCAACCACAAGGCCTCGGGAAAAGCCTGTTCCTCGGGTATAACCTCCGCCTCACCCGAGCCCAACCGCGGGGTCTTGGGCAGGGGAGCCCCTCAGGAACATAGCTCCGCCTCGCCCGACCTCCATGATGTCATCACGGGGGATTCGGCCCTTGCGACCACCTTCCGCCTCGCCTGAGAATTACGCTGAGTTCTCAGGCCGGGCCAGGGGCCATATGGGTCTCCATCACGATATCCACTCCCCACAACAGGATGCGCACGACCAAGCATGACGTATGGGGACGTGGAGTCAGGGTACGGCCTAACATGACTCCGGTCATCCTGCCACGACCGAGGCCACTCCTCCACAGCAATAGGAATGGCAGTAACTATATTGCCTAATCCACTTTTCACCACACCGGCGTCGATGCCTCTACAGTAACAGGGGTTGCGGCAACTGTGCTACCTAACCCCCTCTCTGCACAAATCCGGGCACACGACCGCCCATCTCTGACGGTACGAAGAAGCACAGGTCAAAACAATGGACTGGACACGGTACGCGGCGCCAGCGGGCGAAGAGGCTATGACTTGACACCCGCCACGTCCTACAGGGTCAACTGCCCACCACGTCCTACGCTACAGAATCGACTGCTCACAAAAGGAAGGGAAAGGACGGCCACGACCAAGGCCACCTTTTTCGTTTTTCTCTTTCTTCTTTTCCCTTTATCATTTACCACGGTCGTAACTCGAGCCCTCCCCTTCAGAGCTATAAAAGGGGAGGTAGGGACCCCATCCGAGGGGAGGAACATGTTTGAAACACAACTCACCCATCCATCGCTCGAACACACAAAAAAGAGACTTGGGATCCGCTACCTCTCTCGACCGCTTGTAACCCCATACTATAAGCACTTCGGTGCAAAGCAATACGAGCAGCAGCAGTACCACTGGACGTAGGGACATTCAGCCCGAACCAGTATACATCTTCGTGTCCGCTTTGCACACCATCAAGGTCTAGACGCGCAGATACATTTACTCGTCGTTGTGTCTAGGGCGCGGTTCTAGACACCGACAGATCCCCTCAAGTTTGGCGGTGCAACTCCACGTTTCCATCACTGAGGCTTGTTTGGATGCACTCGTATCCATCTCGATCCACATGTGTTGGAAGTGGATTGGGATATGAAAATTGAACTAACTTAGACTTAATTCCACCTCGAGACATTTGAATTGAGGTGGATACAAGTGCAACTAAACAAGCCCTGAATGGTAGAAGAAGGACGCCTTAGCATTCCCATCATCTTCACAATTTTGTCAATGGTAAATTTCTTGTTCCCTTGTATCTGATTTGCATCGGCTCAATTCAATTAGCATGATTTCTATATGTTCCTACTTATGGATGCTGCCTATGCTGTTAGGGTGAGGTGAATACTGGTATTGTTTTTTTGTAAGCATAGTTTCTCTTTTTGCCGCACACTTAATTAAGTACTCAATCCATTCTAAATTATAAGTTATTTTGACTTTTCTAGATACATAGCTTTTATAATGTATTTAAACATAATGTAGACTGTATATAGAAAAGTTAAAAATGATTTATAATTTGGAATGAATGGAGTATAAGATTAGAGTAAATAAATCATATATAAGGAAGATAGAGATTAGTACCAATTCTATGTATACAGCCACTCAAATTATCGAAAACATATTTCAAAGTAAATTGGTTCCTGCTTATGGAACCATTTGAATGAACATAACTGGTAATGGTAAGTGTATTTATCATACTACTTGACGTCAAATTGTGCTGATTCTGGAACCTATTAGGCTCCGTTTAGGCCCTTAGAATTGAATCCTTGTAATAAACTATAGTGGTGGAAGAAAAATCAATAGAATTCGTTAAGTAAAGTCTCCATTTACTTAAGTTGAGAAAAAAAGTCCATAGAATCCATTTCTCATCTCTCACCTTATGAATTTGAGATGGGTTTATATGTGAACTTTGAAAAGTTGTGGAATCTCAAATTCCAAGCCAAATAGCCTAATTTCTTAAGTGATTCCAATTCCTCCAAAATAAAGGGATCCAAACGGCACATAAAAGTTTAAGAAATTGCCGATTAACACAGCTCATGCATGCCTATACTCGCTAGTGTAGTTTTGCTTCTTCTCGTAAAAGAGATTGCAAAGGAAATTCGATACCTCAAAATAAGGAACTAGACTAGTATGTTATTATTATCGATAACAAGCACGTTATTATATCGTCAAAAAAAATCCACCCTAAGACAAAATTGATACATGTTCCATATCCAAGCCCGATTCCAGATCCATAATTAATAACGCTAATCAGGGAAGAGGGAACGCACGCGTACGCCGCACGGGGCCGCGCATTGAGAAAATGGAAACCGGCAGTCCTGTGCCGCAGCCGCAGCAGCCCGCAGCCTCCGATCCCCGATCACACGTCCACCAAAACCCTAGTCCTCCTGCCGCTGCCGCGAGGCTCCCCAACATGGATCGCGTCCAGCAGGATAAGGAGGAGGAGAAGCAGAGGTGGATGGAGGAGAAGATCCGCCTAGCCAAGAACGCATTCATCTTCCTGTCCGTGCTGGTGGTGGCCGCGGTGCCGGTGGTGTGGTGCTCCGTCGGCCAGCCGGTGCTCGTTGTGTGGCGGTTCTCGCTCCTGCTATGCTGCTCTTTTTTCATCTGCTCCCGCCTGCTCGACGACGACGAGACCGTGAGCGCGCAGACCATGTTCTCCGGATTCATGGCGGCCCTCTTCGCCGACGCCGTGCTGGACCCCAAGATCGGGGTTCTCATAGCCCATCTTAACTCCCACCTCGCCGCCGGCATGCTGGGGTACGCTCTCGCCGGGCACCGCCAGCGCAACGGCCTGGAGGTGACCCGTGACCCCCGCCACTGCAACTCCCAAGAATCTATCCGAGAAGCGGGCAAACGAGATTTTCTACTTGCAGATACTCGCTGGCTTTTTAATTGGCGTGGTCACGATTGTGATCGCTGCTGGCATCGCCTGGGTGCTGTGGGAGTCGGACTGGGCGGACTATCCTACGGAGGATCTTGTTCTTCTTATTTTTGGTCCAATGTCTTTCGCGCTCCTGTTATGGTCCATATTTTTGGGGGCGTTGCTACGAGGCGTGTTCATTGGAGAGACAGGGCTCCATTTCCTGTTTGGGCACTTCGTATTGGTTGAGTTTCTCTTTCTGTTGTCTTATTTGGTTCTGGGTGACACTGGCGCCATGATAGTCACCTGGCTTGGTATTCTTGTCTGGAATGGATTTTTTGGCTACTCAGGGCTACTAGTTTGGAAGCACAAGCAAATTAACCTAGGGAAGAAAAACCGGCAAGGGGATTTTTATTAGATTTTATATATAGAACGGTCGAATCCCTCTTTACCTCCACATGGTGGAATTTCCCCACTGCTGTTTGGAAGCAGCGACAGTGCCTGCGAACCTTTCACCCAGTGTTCAAAATAGCCGGCTAAGGCGTTTAGTTGTTGGGTCCTTAAGCATCATCTATGATCAGCTGTAGCTCATTGGCGTTGTAGCTAAGCCATTAGCGGGTTTGAAAAAAACATATACAAATGTACATAAATATTGTAGTACATAGGACAACTCAGGTCCAAATCTGAGTTCTAAGACCATAACTTAAGTACTTAACATACATCATCATAATCATCATAGTACAGGTCAAAGGACACTTAATATAAGTCTGTGGAATCATAGTTCACACTTCAGACATAGGATCGTTCTTGAAATAAATAGTTCATCAAAAGAACAAAACTGTTACTTAACAAAACAACAACATCAAGCAGCACACTTAAATACTTAATAGAATAGTGCACTCTACTTTTTTGAGTTTAAGGGTGATGCCCCTGTCTTAGGATTAAGCAAAGACAACTGTTGGTGATTTGACTTCTCTAGAAATACCACTTCGTAACTTTGGAGTTAAACAACTAATTTTTTTTATCAAAGGTGACGCCCCGTCGACAACGAGGCGCCTGTGGTAACTTCGTGAATCTTAAGATCTGTCGGCTCAGTCCTTCGGAGGTGCTCATAAGGGTAGGGTTTGCGTACATGTGTTCATAGTGGTGACTGTGCATGTTGTGGGCGACAACGTTGTACTGTGTAATTCTCAAAAAGAAGTTTGCTTACAGGACTTAGAAGCAAAGGAGATAATTTGACTTCGCCCAAGAAGATAGAGATGCGGAGATAGAAGACTGTCAAGAGGATTCTGGGCAAAGTCGACCAAGCACGAGAGTGCAAAAGCGTGATCAGCGAAGTTAACTTCAGACTGATGCAAGGGCATAAAGAATGAAGTCCCGAAGATAAACCCTAAACATATTACAAACATCAAATTTTGAATTACTAAGCCACATGTGCCCTATTGACAAAACAATCCAAGCCAATCTCTCTACCCAGCAACTCAGACAAGGTACACCAGAGTTGTCTGGCTACAACACGCTAAAAAAAAAGATGATGACTAGTTTTAGCTTCAAAGCAAAAACATGCAGGATTTATCCTCAAGCGCTTTGCTAATGCTCAGGTTATCCCTAGTTAGTAATTTATTCTTAGAGGGAAGCCACAAGAAGAAATGAACTCTAGGATGGACTTTCAAGCTCCACACAATAGGGGTATACACTGGTATGACCCCCTATAGTTAATGACCTTTATAAAGAGACTGTGAGGAATAAAGACCATTAGAAGAAAACTGCCAGATTAGTGCATCTATCCTCTTCGAAGATAATAATAGTGGATGCAAGCTATTTGATCTCCATCCAAAGTTGAAAAAGTCTATCATCTACACATCTTCTAAAGGTGCATCTTAAATCTGTCCCATCCCAAAGCTCATGGACAATCTTATTTTGTTCTTGCACCAAAACATAGATACCCTAGTATTGGATAGCCAAACTCCTATCTTCCATCTATATCCCATTTTAGCAGCAGTAGCAGCCCACATGATATTACCTTTAAAGAAAGGAGAAGCACCAAAATGTAGAATCCCTCCGGCTCAATGTGAGATTGTGATAAACTCCCAATCCTATTTCCTAATTGTGATAACTTGGTGGAACTAAAAGTTAGGAAGTGTTATAATTTGATTATATATATCTGATAAATTACACATCCGATGGCATGGTGCAGTTTACACACTATATGGACTCCAGTAAGATGACTACACTACTCTTGTCTCAGAGCTATTAAAATTATTGTAATTATTTTTATTGTAAATTTGTCTCGTCACTATTTAGTAACGGGTTTCTAAGAACAACTTGACATCAAATTATATTATGTTTGTATCCTAATAATTATGGGCTCGAGCCTTTTGAGTTGTCATGAATAAAACATGGGAAATTTAGTTTGTTATTGTATTACATGGTTTCCATGTGTGACAACCTTTCGGTTTTCCTTTTTCGTGACTGTGCACGAGCACGTATTTCATTAAGAAGATAGCAAACACAATACACAGATGATAATCTTACACTCACCAAAGGCACTAAGGTTAAATTTTAGAGAAAACATTAAAAAAGACGTAGAAACACCAACAGAAACAAGAACAATTTATCGTCTAGAACCATTTGAATGAACATAACTGGTAGTGGTAAGTGTATCGTGTGCCTTTAGTAACATGTTTATTGTACTAGCTTGACGTCAAATTGTGCTACCTCCAGATCCTACTACAATCACTTATGTATATACAGTTTGCCAAGGAGCAAGGCCACAATATCGCTTTATTTCATTTTAGACCTTTTTGTTTCCATGTTCTCTACAGAATAAGTTTACAGCATACAAGTGCCATGAAAACATACTAAAAGACAACGATGAAGATTATGAATGCCCATATACCAGATAGGATAAACTAATTTACAATACAGTGGCAATTAATTAACCAACATTTTGTTCCTAGTTTGCATTGTTGTATAGGTTACTTGGCCTAGTTTGCCGTTGTGCACACAATAAAAGAGGTGATTGTTGTTTCCACAACAGCTACCAACATTGCAAGCAATAAGCCTGGTTTTGCGAACGACTTCGCCAACGAAGCGGTGCATGGGAGATTTTCAGCCCAAGCCGGCCTATTAACCGGCCCAGAGTCACCGAAACGGTCCGACCCATTTCCCACCTCCCGCATCACTACTAACCAAAATCTCCCAAGCAAAGCCCGGTCCTTCTCAGACTCACTCGTCTTCCTCAGATCTAAGCCACACCGCCCCCTGCCCCAGCTCCGGCGATCGCCGGAGCCCCTCGGCCTCGGGGGCGCGATGGACCTCCTCATCGCGCAGATCACCACCGACCTTCGCTCCTCGGACGCGCTCCGGCAGTCGTCGGCGCTGCTGCAGGCCCTGCAGCAGTGCGCCGCGGGGCGGGACGTCTCCGCGCTCGCCCGCACCGCGGCCACCGAGATCCTGTCGGCGCCCTCCTCCGCCGTCTGCAAGCGCCTGGCGCTCGACCTCCTCCGCGCGCTCCCGCTGCCGCCAGACCTCCTCGACCCGCTCCTCCTCTCCTCCCTCCGCACCGACCTCTCCTTCCCGGACCCCGACGTCGCCGCCTCCTCCATCGCCTCGTTCCCGTCCCTGCCCTCCCACCTTCTCCCCTCGCTCCTCTCCTCCGCCCACGCCGAGATCGCTGGCGCGCTCTCCTCGCCCGCTGAGTCGCTGCGCCTAGCCGCCGTCACATCTCTGTCCTCGCTCCTCCCGCGCGATGACCTCGCGCTCATGTGCTCCACAAACCCCTCCCTCATGGCGCACGCCACCACGTGGTGGGGCCGCCTGGCCGAGCTTGCGCTGGACTCTGCAGACGCGGTTTCCGCCAGTGCGTTTGAGGCCCTTGCACGGCTGTTCCAGGAGCTAGAGGGGCGCCGCATGAGCCGGCTAGCTGGTGACAAGCTTGTTGATGGAGAAGGTGCGCTTGCAGTGCGTGCCCAGTGGGCCGCTGATGCCATTGATTTCATTTGGTCAAGGCGCAACATGCTGATTGCGCGCTCTATGGTGATGCCTGTGGAGAGCTTTCGAGTTACTGTGTACCCTCTAGTGCACGCAGCAAAAATGGTTGCTTCTGGCGTGATTAACACTCTGCGGCGGATTGCCAAGCCAGGGGACGCTACCATTGCTGATAGTGTGGAGTCGAGTGCAGAGAAATTGGTAGGAGTGTCAGACATCGTCTCACACTTGCTGCCATTCCTTAGTTCACTTGACCCACCACTGGTGTTTGAGGTGGGGATCAATATGCTGGCGCTTGCAGATGTCCCTGGAGGCAAGCCAGAGTGGGCTTCAGCTGCCATTATTGCAATCCTGACACTATGGGACCGGCAAGAGTTTTCGTCGATGAGGGAGACGATTGTAAGGGCTGTTGTGACCAATCTTCATTTGCTGGATCTTGGAATGCAGGTACTGAATCAATCACTATAATGGCTTACTTTCATAACTTTTAGCTGATCTAACCTGTAAGTTAATCATAGCCTGTCCTTGGATGATAATAGAGTCCTATTTATTAAAATTTTGCAAACTTATTCCAATAACATGTAGTTCTGTCCATTTACTGTTTGTTTGAGTGTGCCTGGACAAAAATACATGGGCTTGAAATGAACGCAAATTTATAGGTTAGAACCATTCGGGTTCAGTGTATTTCTAGGTTCTTGCTTGAAGCTACCAAATTTATTCAATGAAATACCTTTGGTTAGAATTTGCAGATGCAAGTCATTAGGACAACGACACAGTCTCCAAGGTGGTAGTTTAACTAGTGATTTCTGTGGAAATACCTTGATTCAAAGAAGGGAACATATCTAGGAAGTGTTTTTAGCAATGAATTTAGTAGTATTAGTTCTATGATCTTAGGGCCTGGTTGGTTAATGGACAAAATTGCGTTACCAAAATGTGGGTAAGCCAGGACTTTGGCAACCATTTGGTTTGCTACCGAAGTTTGCCAATATCTCACATTTGGCTTGCCAAATCTTTGACAAACTTTTTTGCCCAATTTTTTGTTTGCCATGTCTTTGCCGAGGAGAAGGGCAGGCCTGGTGCAGTTGGTGAGTGCTAGCTCGCCGAGTCACCAGGTCCTGGGTTCGAAGCCGTCTCTCTGCAGAATTTCTGCAGGGGTAAGACTTTACTTCGGTTATTCCCTTCCCCAGACCCCACTCGTGTGGGAGCCTCTGGCACTGGGTCTGCCCATGTCTTTGCCGAGGCAAATTTTGGTAACAAACCAAGCAGGCTCTTAATCTAAATAGTTATTCATATATTGGTGGATACAATGTAGATTTTGGACTAACTCATATCAATCGACTTAATTGTAACTGGATGAGTATTATCTCAACATTTTAAAACCAATTACCCTTTTTTTCAGCAGTGTATAAAATAAAATTATCTAGAACTCCCTGTCCTTATTGTTGTCCATCTACATTAACTAGAACTTGATTTCCTGCAATGTTGTTAAATTCTTCTTCTTTTCTATTTAGTTCAATCAAATGTGTGTTAGCTAGTGATTGTCTTTCAGACTAAGACATTAAGAGTAAAATACAAGGGGTCCATGTCTTATCTTGGTGTCCAAACTCTATACGACCAAATAAAGTATTTCCCACACATAAACTAATGATTTATGTACTGTATGCATATCATAACTTTTTTTATTGTGTTTATTTCTGATTTTTCATTGTAATTGCAATATCATAACCATAGCTAGAGTCCCCTGCACTTATATATTCTTATAGGTTGTGCAATGATCTCTAATTTGCTCATTTTGTGCTAGATAAGTCCTTCAACTTGAGACCATAAATGATACAATGTTGTACGCTTGGTATCGAATTGAATTTACGTATTTGACAGTTAGATCTCATAATTTAGATTATTCCCTCGCTGGGGCATTTTATGATTGGATTTGACTGTCCAAAGATAAAGCTATTGACGAATTCTACAGTTTCTTTACTTCCCTGCATCACCTCCGGATAGATATGTTGCCGTGTTTGGAGCAATAACTTCTAATATAGTGGATAATATTGCGAATTTATGTTCAAGATGTATTTACTTGAGCATGTGCTATGACACAGGTCTCTCTGTTCAAAAGACTGCTTCAGATGGTGAGAAACTTGAGAGCAGAATCAGATCGTATGCATGCTTTGGCATGTATTTGTCGGACTGCTCTTTGTGTTGATCTTTTTGCAAAGGAGAGTGTCCGAAGAGGTCAGAAGCCTGTTCCAGGAACAGATGTGATATCGCTCTTTGAGGATGTGAGGGTGAAGGAAGATCTAAACAGCGTAACAAGCAAAAACTTGTTCAGAGAAGAGCTAGTGGCTTCCCTAGTCGAAAGTTGTTTCCAGCTATCTCTTCCACTACCAGAGTTGAAGAATTCTGGGACAGAGAGCAGAGTTATAGGAGCGTTAGCCTATGGAACTGGTTATGGTGCCCTGAATTGGACAGAACCTGCTTTGGATGTGGTGGAAGTTTGCAGGCCATGTGTTCTTTGGGACTGTGATGGTCGTACCTATGCAATTGATTGCTATCTAAAGTTGCTTGTGAGGCTTTGTCATATATATGACACCAGAGGTGGTGTGAAGACAATTAAAGCTGGTGCATCTCAAGATCAAATTCTGAATGAGACGCGACTTAGAAATTTGCAGCTACAGCTTATCAGGGACCTTCGTGAGGTTGCTATCCTTCTTATTATTCTTGAATGTTAAATTTTAAGTATACATTCCTGTGTTCCTAAATACTAGTTGAAATCTAAGGAGACTGTTTATTCATTGCTATCACAACTTAGTGGTGTGAGTGACTCTGTTTTTCTCATGATGTCACATAGTTCTTTATTTGTTCTTGCTTGAGTTATCAACTAAACAATGTTTTAGAATTAAATTAGTGTTCTTTACTCTTAGCATAGCACATATGGCATCTCTTCCCCCCATATGGTTTCTACTTTTTCCTTATTACATATTATCTGACTCTTGTAAAACTTGAACCATAGACACATTTTTATGAACAAGTCTTTGAATCTTATTTAGGATGGAAATAGATAGATGCTTCTGCTTTGCCAAAGCTTTATCTTTGTTTAGATCTGATTATGCCTGTTTTTGCTATGTTTCATCTTTCCTGGTAAACACTAAAACTGCATCATTTCTTAAAGCTGCTTTCCTAATAAAAGCAGTGTTTCAAAAAGCACTTGGTGCTAGGTGGGTAGTCAGCGGGCACCTACTTGCGCCTAGGCACTGACTAAGCAGGCTAGTGCTGACTCTTTAAACAGCGAATAAAATCAAAATCCATGCTCTTCGTTTTCTTTTCCAGAATGGTCTAAGATTATTAATTTGATTAACTGTATCTTACCAGGTTCACACTCCACGTATATCTTCACGCTTGATATGGGCAATTTCTGAACACTTTGATCTTGAAGGTCTGGATCCCCTTTTAGCTGATGACCCAGAGGATCCACTGAATATTATCATATCTAACATGCACAAGATATTATTCAACACCGATTCATCTGCTACTACATCAAATAGGATACAAGATGTGCAGGCTGTCCTAATTTGCGCTCAACGTTTGGGAGCAAGAAATGCAAGAGCAGGCCAACTTCTCACTAAAGAACTGGAAGAATTTAGGGCAAGTACTTCAGCTGATTCTGTCACCAAGCATCAATCACGTTATGTGTTGCAAGTAATAAAATACGTAACAAACCATCCCGATAACAGGTGAGTGCATTTCTATACTTAGGTTGCTAATCTGGTCACTTGTGTGCCATAGTGTTTGCATAGATGTGTAAAAATGGTATACCTGAATGAAAGTTCCACAGAGAAATGACAATGTTAACTTTCCGTTGTTTCAGGTGGGTTGGTGTAGGTGATGCTACAGGGGATTATCCATTTAGTCACCACAAGCTTACTGTTCAATTTTCAGAGGCGTCTGCTGCCCAAGATAGGAAATTGGAGGGATTAGTCCATAAGGCCATTCGGGAGCTTTGGAGGCCGAATCCCAGTCAATTAACTCTCCTACAAACAAAGGGAATTGGTGCCTTGCATAAAGAGCTTCCAAAAGCGTGTACTTTGACTGGCAGCAGTGATCCATGCTACATCGAAGCATATCATTTGGCAGATCCAACTGATGGCAGAATCACCCTACATCTAAAGGCATGGCTTGATTGATGCATCTTTCTCTATACTATTAATTTGAAATATACTTTTGAGTCACGGTTACTGCTAATACTGCTTTGGGACCTCACATTCTAATTCTGAATTTAATTATTCTAATGTTCGTGTTTAATGGGACCTCACATTCTAATTCTGAATTTAATTATTCTAATGTTCGTGTTTAAAATTAAAGGATTTTTAATAAAAAAGTTTTGAACACTTGTTGCTGCATTAGTTTTACTAGGAATGAATGTTCTTATACAAATAGACAAGTACTGAAACTAGTTGATATGATTACTGTTCACATACAAGAAGACAGACATCAAAAGAAAGTGGCCCTGATGTCCCGCATCTGATATAGTATTAACTAAAACAACTATGAATGATTCCTTTGCTTTGCTCAAAGGTCGAATTATTTGATTAGGAACTATATTATCATATCTTTTGACTAGTGTGTGCTTTGCAGATTTTAAATTTGACTGAGCTGGAACTCAACAGGGTGGACATCCGTGTTGGCCTCTCTGGAGCACTGTATTATATGGATGGTTTCTCTCGCACTGTTCGTCACCTTCGGAATCTTGTTTCCCAGGTGCCTTACAATTTCTTTTCTGAAGGAAGAACTTCAACAATTTTTTGTCTACCGATTACAGTTTCCTATGAAAATATGATTTGAATATAGTTTATTGTGAGATATTTTTTGTTAGTTAGTAAACTTACAACCTTTTTCTGCCTTAATTTGTAATACCGGAACAACCCAATGTATCTGACCATCCAGAATCCAGTCGAAAACTCAATATCTCTACAGTGGGGCCCCTGCTGTATGTTACGTTAAAAAAAAAATGAAAGCTCAATATTTTGTAATCGACTGGGGAAAATATGTCAGTTAAGACTGAAATCCAGCGCTGTTTACATTGATTTTTAATATTTGATTTCTGATCTTTGTTTCTCTCTGTTGCCTTCTATTTACCACTATTGCCTGTAATAACCAGCAGACAGAATGGGTTTCATATCTTGTTTCTAGATAGATTATGTCCAACATGAAACAAATATGGGTCTATTTACAAACTAAAAACTTACTGTAGAATTGTATGCTTGGGTAAACACGGGCATTACTGATCACCTAATGCCTTTTTAACTCTCCAGGATCCGGTCCAAAGTAGTGTGACTGTTGGAGTTTCGCATTTTGAGAGATGCTCGCTCTGGGTTCAAGTTTTGTATTACCCATTTTATGGAAGTGGTGGATCTGCAGACTATGAAGGAGATTATGCAGAAGAGGATTCACAGATGATGAGGCAGAAGCGCTCACTTCGGCCTGAGCTTGGGGAACCTGTTGTTCTGCGGTGCCAACCCTACAAGTTCCCTCTCGCTGAGCTTCTACTACCATTAGAATGCTCTCCAGTTGAGTATTTCAGGCTATGGCCTAGCCTGCCAGCCATGGTGGAGTGCACTGGCACATACACATACGAAGGCAGTGGTTTCAAGGCCACCGCTGCTCAGCAGTATGACAGCTCTCCCTTCCTCAGTGGATTAAAGTCAATCTCTTCTAAGCCCTTCCATCAAGTCTGCTCGCATTTCATCCGAACAGTAGCTGGATTCCAGGTAATTGTTGATATGCTGTATTACTTAAAAGACACTAAATGGTGCATTATTTATTTCCTATTCATAGCTTGTAAACATTTTGATTGATGACTAACAACTTATACATCTCCTACAGCTATGTTATGCAGCAAAGACATGGTTTGGTGGGTTTGTGGGCATGATGATATTTGGGGCAAGTGAAGTCAGCAGGAACGTTGATTTGGGTGATGAGACCACCACAATGATCTGCAAATTTGTCATGTGTGCATCCGATGAATCCATCACGAAAGAGATCGAATCTGATCTCCAGGGCTGGCTGGATGACATCACCGACGGTGCTGTGGAATACATGCCCGAGGATGAGGTGAAGAGTGCGGCCGCCGAGCGGCTGAAGATCTCCATGGAGAGGATCGCCCTGCTCAAGGCGGCCAAGCCAAAGGTCCCGCCCGCGAAGACCGAGCAAGAGGAGGAAGAGGAGCGAAAGCAGAGCCAGGAACTCGATGGGTTTGGAAACCCCAAGGGCCCCTCGACGCTCTCCAAGCTCACTGCGGAGGAAGCCGAGCACCGCGCTCTCCAGGCTGCCGTGCTGCAGGAGTGGCACCAGCTGTGCAAGGAGAAAGCCATGAAAGCGCAGTGAGGTCGATTTGGACCGTGTGGATCTTATGCGCCTGTATAATTTTGTATTTTTCTTTCGTCTTCCATTTTTTTTTGCGTACCTATGCTGCTGATTTCACTCACTGTATACCGTCGCCGATTTGTTCATTGTATTCGCAGATATTTGTTGTCACGAACAAACTTGTTTTGTAACATAGTAGCATTTTTAAGCTTTGGTGTGAAGATCAATTGTACAAGAGAATCCAGATATCATTGTTGTCGTCCCAATTTTTTTTATATGAAAGAAATGTACTGTGATTAAAGGATTCTCTCGAAAATGTCATGAAAAGAGATGTGGACTAGGCATAATGATGTACAGTGAAGATTATTACTCCTAGTC
The DNA here is from genome assembly GCA_020631735.1 of Saccharum officinarum. Lineage (NCBI taxonomy): Eukaryota > Viridiplantae > Streptophyta > Magnoliopsida > Poales > Poaceae > Saccharum > Saccharum officinarum. The sequence continues at coordinate 13,600,184 of CM036191.1, read as the reverse complement.
TCTACTACACACTGACAGGTAGGGCACAGCAGTTCTGCTTACTTTCAATGACACGCGGGACCCACTACAGCCATTCCCTCTCTCTCGCGCGCGGTCTGCGCATTCCCCAGTTTACCACCCGGCGGCGGCGCCACCGAGTCAGAGTCACCTTCACGCCGCCGCGTGCAGTTTCTCCATGACAAGGCGTCCGCCTTGCTCGTAGCGAACCAGCAAACAGCCAGGGAGCTGTATGGGAGTCGAGGTAGCAAGCGGAGCGCAGCCGAGCCCGGAAGAGAGTCTCGCGGCGGCGGGGGAAAGGAGGGAGCGGAACCATGGTCCGGTCCCGGGCGCAGCTGGCCCTGTCCACGCGGCTGCTGAACGTCGGCCTCGCTGCGCTCTGCCGGGGCGGCTGGCTCGACCGCGCGGAGTCCGTCCTTGTCGACGCCATCCGCCTTGGCCTGCCCCCGGATGTCGTCACCTACAACACCCTCCTCGCCGCGCACTGCCGGGTCGCCGGACTCGACGCGGGGCTAGCCGTCGTGCACCGGATGCGGGAGGCCGGGGTGAGACCCGACGCCGTCACCTACAACTCCCTCATCACGGGCGCCGACCGCAGCGGGCTCACGGTGCGCGCCCTCGACCTGTTCGACGAAATGCTGAGGTCGGGGGTCGCCCCCGATTCGTGGAGCTACAACGCCCTCATGCACTGCCTGTTCCGGTCCGGCCACCCGGAGCACGCCTACCGGGTGTTTGCCGATATGGTTGAGAAGGGCGTGGCACCATGTGCCACGACGTACAACACGCTTCTGGACGGGCTGTTCAGGGCTGGCCACGCGACCAATGCGTACAGGATGTTCAGGTACCTGCAGAGGGTGGGGCTTCCCGTGGGCATTGTGACTTACAATACAATGATCAACGGGCTGTGCAAGTCAGGCAAGGTGGGCTATGCTCGCATGGTCCTTAAGGAGCTGGGGAGGACAGAGCATGCCCCGAACGCTGTCACGTACACAACAGTTATGAAGTGCTGCTTTAGGTATGGCAGGTTTGAGCAAGGGTTGGAGACATTCTTGTCCCTGCTTGAAGGAGGGTACATTTCAGATGCCTTCCCATACACAACAGTGATCAGTGCGCTTGTCAAAAAGGGCCGGATGCAAGAAGCCAATACCTATTGTGAGCTCATGATACAAAGTGGTTCCACGCTTGACAATGCATGCTACAACACGCTGATTCACCTGCGATGCCAAGAAGGGAAGATTGATGATGCATTTGAGCTGTTGAACATGATGGAAGAAGGTGGTCTGGAGAGCGATGAGTACACGTTCTCAATTTTGGTCAATGGTCTATGCAAGATGGGGCAAATCGAGGCCGCTGAAAAGCAGATATGGTCCATGGAGATGATGGGCATGCAATCAAATGTGGTAGCATATAATTGCTTGATTGATGCGCTATGCAAATGTCATGAGGTTGACGCATCCATCAAAATATTGCACAGCATGAAGCTAAAAGATGATTTTACTTACACATCACTAGTCCATGGTCTGTGTAAGGTGGGTAGATACCATATGGCATCCAAATTCTTGCGGATCTGCTTGCATGAAGGAAACAACGTTCTTGCATCTGCAAAGCGTGCCGTCATTTCTGGGCTTCGTAGTGCAGGGTTTAAAAATGATTTGAGGAAAGTCCGATCAGCATTATATATGGCTAGGTTGTTGCGGTCTTAATCCAAGGAGAAAAGATCTACCCTTTCAAAAAAAAGGGAGAAAAGATCTGCAATCTGACTGTATGATCCTGTGAAATGGACAATGAAGTGTGATTGAGTAGACGATCCTTTATGGAGATGTATGATGAAGCACCTAACCACTGTATCGATGCGTCAAGCTCCACAGGAAGGAAACCAAAACTATGTTGTCTTGAGAAAGGAGCTACCCTATACATCAGTTCCCTGAGGCTCCTGTCGATATTAAAGTGCACATCAAGCCGTGTCACTATGAAGCTTCAAATGTTTATTGAACGTCAATGAACAAGAAGGGCTGATGCACACATGGTCACTACTTGGCAGTCTGCTGCATTCATGACCTTTAGTTGCCAGATGGTACCAGCCCAAAATGCGCAGGAGTGATCCCTCCATAACTTCCATGGTTTAAAACTTCACCGTTCATCGTATTAGTTTGAGGTGTTACAATGAACTCTTGGTGACTACAAGTATTCCAAATTTCCAACAGAAGGTAATTACAGCTGTAGTGATTTCATGTAAATTGCCTGTGTGCTATGTATAGAACATTTGGAAAAGTTAAATTGACTGTCTTCTTTTGGACTGTTGGTGGTTATTGATTTTGTTCAGAACAGGGATGCCCCCGGTTAGATGGACATACAGTATGCAGTCACAAAATGAAGGTGTTGCAGCATACTTCAGAGCAATCTGATTGTTAATATTTTTTGTTTCGTCCATTAATTCTTTCTGAGTGGTTGAGAAATGAATCTTATTTTCTTTGGGTGATACCTTATCTCACAATATTTATCTCTCTGAAGCAAATTCTATACCAACGAAAGACTACACAACACCTAATAACATAGCCATGTCGATAGACAGGCATGATGCTGTAAAGAAGTTCTGTATTTTTGGTCTAAAACTCTGGCAGTCAGCTGATGATATGCAATTAAAATAGACGTCACCATGATTGAGTCAATCATTGATCTTTTGTATTTGCATTTGTTTCATACAAGCAATCTACTGTTCCTCACAAGACAGTAGAAGTTTATGTTGTACCGTAAGGCTAACCTTCATTTATTTGTTCTTCAATTGGTGGAATCAATAGTATGTGTTTGTTTGTTTTGAGCCCTCTGGCTGGATTAATTTCAGGTGTAGCGTGTGGCTGGGTTTTGTGTTTTTGTTTAGTGGGACAGATGTAGTTCTGTTGTTATGGTGGGTCTGATCCTCCCTTTACAGGGAGGCTTGTACTTGGGACATTCTTTTCTTTCTTATATAAATACAAAGATACACAGCTCTCTTGCAAGTTACAGAAAAAAATAGTGTGTTTGTGCAAGTATAAACTAATTTTACATAGCATGCACCATGTTGATTCTGGTATATTTTCATGATTATCATGATTCATCATACAGGATTCAAATGATCAGTGAATTTGTTTTGTGCCAACCGAAAGTTGCTGCCCTGTATGATTGATGGTATATGTGGGATTTGCTTGTCAGTTTTTTTTTTCTTCCTGAGGTTGCAGGCCTGCAGGGGCTGCTGTCTCAGGTGCTTTCTCTGGTGTCTGATGGACTGCGGTTGTTAGGCCTGCCATCTGTTATCTGTGGGTTTGCCTCAGGTTTCTGTGCCGTGCTTCCTGCTGATCAAGGTATTGCTTTCATCACTTCTATTTTATACATGTGTGGTTTTGGATTGCTTGGTTTCTGCTCCTATGCATGATGTGCAGTGTGCAATTAGTTTATTCAGTTTGGTACATGGATTCAAAACTGGAAACATAAAAAACACTGTACCTAGGCTGGCATAAAAAACCACCCAGTTGCTGGTGGCTGGTCAGAACTTACAAGTTACCAGCTGGTTACCGCTGAGCAGGCAAGCAAGTGTTGGTTAGATTATTCCAAATCCTTGGTTATTAGTTTATCTATTGGTAACATACCTAGCAAATGTTCAATATGACATGGCATGATGAGTTGAGTGCTTATTGGGGCATTCAGTGCTGGGAATATTGATGGCTGATTACACTGTCCTCATCTGAAACACTGAAAGGACAACATCATGGAACTGAAACTATCAGTTTCCTTTTTTACCTGTTAGATTTGAATCCCTGATTTAGTGTGGTATATCTTTTACCTGTATATAAATTACTTACAATGGGGGTGGTAGTTGAGATTTATTGAGCATGTTTATCTCAATTTTGTGGAATCAATCCCATCGGCTAGTGGTGCCGCCATAAATGGTAGGCCGCCATGTCGCTTATTTCTGGTAGTGGGCACACATCTGTATCTATGCATGCCAGATAAGGAAGGAGCTTTCCCATATATGTACCAATGACTGTTGCATAAACAAACCACAGATCGTTTATTTATTTAAAGACATATAGGATGAGTAACAATAGTGACAAAATATAATTCAAACATAGGATGGCAACAGTCAGCCCACACAACAACAACAACAACAACAACAACAACAAAGCCTTTCAGTCCCAAGCAAGTTGGGGTAGGCAACAGTCAGCCCACACACACCACACGAGACAGACTGAAGCTCGGCAGCACCTAGCAGCTTTAGCATGCACGAGGTGAGGCTGGCAGGCTCAAACTCAAGCCATAGCTGCTACTGTAACTCAGTTGAGAAAGTTTGAACAAAATGTAGTTCAAATTTCACAAGTGTGTGACGTAGTTTTAGAAAGTCTATATGAGATTTAAGAATTTGTGACTAGTGTTTGATAAAACTTTCTCAAATGGGAAAATAATCTATGTAACAATTGTAGATCTTGCTGAGATGATCAAACTTGGTATTCGGAGTTTTTTCATCTGAGGTCATTTAGTGTCTCATTTGAGCAAGTTTGAACAAGTCAAATTTGGTCAAATGAAAAACAACACTTTGACTCTAGTATTATGAACTCTAAATGACTTCAAATTGAAAAGTTTTGAATACCAAGTTTGTTTAACTCATCACAATCTATAATTGTTGTTTTGGTCAACTTTCCATTCGAGATAGCTTGGAGGGTTCAAATTTATGATTTTTAAATTTCGATGCCTACAAACTAGTTTTCGGAACCCTAGATTGTCTCAAATTGAAAAGTTTTGAATACCAAGTTTGTTCAGCTCGTCAAGATCTACAATCCTTATATAGGCTATTTTTTCATTTGAGAAAGTTTGAACAAAATGTAGTTCAAATTTCACAAGTGTGTGACATAGTTTTAGAAAGTCTATATGAGATTCAAGAATTTGTAACTAGTGTTTGATAAAAATTTCTCAAATGGGAAAATCAGCTATGTAACAATTGTAGATCTTTCTAAGATGATCAAACTTGGTATTTAAAGTTTTTTCATCTGAGGTCATTTAGTTTCTCATTTGAGCAAGTTTGACCAAGTCAAATTTGGTCAAATGAAAAAACAACACTTTGACTCTAGTATTATGAACTCTAAATGACTTCAAATTGAAAAGTTTTGAATACCAAGTTTGTTCAACTCATCAAGATCTACAATTGTTGTTTTGGTCAACTTTCCATTTGAGATAGTTTGGACGGTTCAAATTTATGATTTTTAAATTTTGACGCCTACAAACTAGTTTTCGGAACCCTAGATTGTCTCAAATTGAAAATTTTTGAATACCAAGTTTGTTCAGCTCTTCAAGATCTACAATCATTATATAGGCTATTTTTTCAGTTGAGAAAGTTTGAACAAAATGTAGTTCAAATTTCACAAGTGTGTGACGTAGTTTTAGAAAGTCTATATGAGATTTAAGAATTTGTGACTAGTGTTTGATAAAACTTTCTCAAATGGGAAAATAATCTATGTAACAATTGTAGATCTTGCTGAGATGATCAAACTTGGTATTCGGAGTTTTTCATCTGAGGTCATTTAGTGTCTCATTTGAGCAAGTTTGAACAAGTCAAATTTGGTCAAATGAAAAACAACACTTTGACTCTAGTATTATGAACTCTAAATGACTTCAAATTGAAAAGTTTTGAATACCAAGTTTGTTCAACTCATCACGATCTATAATTGTTGTTTTGGTCAACTTTCCATTCGAGATAGCTTGGAGGGTTCAACCAAACTAGTTTTCGGAACCCTAGATTGTCTCAAATTGAAAAGTTTTGAATACCAAGTTTGTTCAGCTCGTCAAGATCTACAATCCTTATATAGGCTATTTTTTCATTTGAGAAAGTTTGAACAAAATGTAGTTCAAATTTCACAAGTGTGTGACATAATTTTAGAAAGTCTATATGAGACTCAAGAATTTGTAACTAGTGTTTGATAAAAATTTCTCAAATGGGAAAATCAGCTATGTAACAATTGTAGATCTTTCTGAGATGATCAAACTTAGTATTCAGAGTTTTTTCATCTGAGGTCATTTAGTGTCTCATTTGAGCAAGTTTGAACAAGTCAAATTTGGTCAAATGAAAAACAACACTTTGACTCTAGTATTATGAACTCTAAATGACTTCAAATTGAAAAGTTTTGAATACCAAGTTTGTTCAACTCATCACAATCTATAATTGTTGTTTTGGTCAACTTTCCATTCGAGATAGCTTGGAGGGTTCAAATTTATGATTTTTAAATTTCGATGCCTACAAACTAGTTTTCGGAACCCTAGATTGTCTCAAATTGAAAAGTTTTGAATACCAAGTTTGTTCAGCTCGTCAAGATCTACAATCCTTATATAGGCTATTTTTTTATTTGAGAAAGTTTGAACAAAATGTAGTTCAAATTTCACAAGTGTGTGACATAGTTTTAGAAAGTCTATATAAGATTCAAGAATTTGTGACTAGTGTTTGATAAAAATTTCTCAAATGGGAAAATCAGTTATGTAACAATTGTAGATCTTTCTAAGATGATCAAACTTGGTATTCAAAGTTTTTTCATCTGAGGTCATTTAGTTTCTCATTTGAGCAAGTTTGACCAAGTCAAATTTGGTCAAATGAAAAAAAACAACACTTTGACTCTAGTATTATGAACTCTAAATGACTTCAAATTGAAAAGTTTTGAATACCAAGTTTATTCAACTCATCAAGATCTACAATTGTTGTTTTGGTCAACTTTCCATTTGAGATAGTTTGTAGGGTTCAAATTTATGATTTTTAAATTTTGACGCCTACAAACTAGTTTTCGGAACCCTAGATTGTCTCAAATTGAAAATTTTTGAATACCAAGTTTGTTCAGCTCATCAAGATCTACAATCATTATATAGACCATTTTTTCATTTGAGAAAGTTTGAACAAAATGTAGTTTAAATTTCACAAGTGTGTGACATAGTTTTAGAAAGTCTATATGAGATTCAAGAATTTGTGACTAGTGTTTGATAAAACTTTCTCAAATGGGAAAATGATCTATGTAACAATTGTAGATCTTGCTGAGATGATCAAACTTGGTATTCAGAGTTTTTTCATCTGAGGTCATTTAGTGTCTCATTTGAGCAAGTTTGACCAAGTCAAATTTGGTCAAATGAAAAACAACACTTTGACTCTAGTATTATGAACTCTAAATGACTTCAAATTGAAAAGTTTTGAATACCAAGTTTGTTCAACTCATCACGATCTATAATTGTTGTTTTGGTCAACTTTCCATTCGAGATAGTTTGGAGGGTTCAAATTTATGATTTTTAAATTTTGATGCCTACAAACTAGTTTTCGGAACCCTAGATTGTCTCAAATTGAAAAGTTTTGAATACCAAGTTTGTTCAGCTCGTCAAGATCTACAATCCTTATATAGGCTATTTTTTTATTTGAGAAAGTTTGAACAAAATGTAGTTCAAATTTCACAAGTGTGTGACATAGTTTTAGAAAGTCTATATGCGATTCAAGAATTTGTGACTAGTGTTTGATAAAAATTTCTCAAATGGGAAAATCAGTTATGTAACAATTGTAGATCTTTCTAAGATGATCAAACTTGGTATTCAAAGTTTTTTCATCTGAGGTCATTTAGTTTCTCATTTGAGCAAGTTTGACCAAGTCAAATTTGGTCAAATGAAAAAACAACACTTTGACTCTAGTATTATGAACTCTAAATGACTTTAAATTGAAAAGTTTTGAATACCAAGTTTGTTCAACTCATCAAGATCTACAATTGTTGTTTTGGTCAACTTTCTATTTGAGATAGTTTGGATGGTTCAAATTTATGATTTTTAAATTTTAACGCCTACAAACTAGTTTTCGGAACCCTAGATTGTCTCAAATTGAAAATTTTTGAATACCAAGTTTGTTCAGCTCATCAAGATCTACAATCATTATATAGGCCATTTTTTCATTTGAGAAAGTTTGAACAAAATATAGTTTAAATTTCACAAGTGTGTGACATAGTTTTAGAAAGTCTATATGAGATTCAAGAATTTGTGACTAGTGTTTGATAAAACTTTCTCAAATCAGAAAATGATCTATGTAACAATTGTAGATCTTGCTGAGATGATCAAACTTGGTATTCAGAGTTTTTTCATCTGAGGTCATTTAGTGTCTCATTTGAGCAAGTTTGACCAAGTCAAATTTGGTCAAATGAAAAACAACACTTTGACTCTAGTATTATGAACTCTAAATGACTTCAAATTGAAAAGGTTTGAATACCAAGTTTGTTCAACTCATCACGATCTATAATTGTTGTTTTGGTCAACTTTCCATTCGAGACAGTTTGGAGGGTTCAAATTTATGATTTTTAAATTTCGATGCCTATAAACTAGTTTTCGGAACCCTAGATTGTCTCAAATTGAAAAGTTTTGAATACCATGTTTGTTCAGCTCGTCAAGATCTACAATCCTTATATATGCTATTTTTTCATTTGAGAAAGTTTGAGCAAAATTTAGTTCAAATTTCACAAGTGTGCGACATAGTTTTAGAAAGTCTATATGAGATTCAAGAATTTGTGACTAGTGTTTGATAAAACTTTCTCAAATCAGAAAATGATCTATGTAACAATTGTAGATCTTGCTGAGATGATCAAACTTGGTATTCAGAGTTTTTTCATCTGAGGTCATTTAGTGTCTCATTTGAGCAAGTTTGACCAAGTCAAATTTGGTCAAATGAAAAACAACACTTTGACTCTAGTATTATGAACTCTAAATGACTTCAAATTGAAAAGGTTTGAATACCAAGTTTGTTCAACTCATCACGATCTATAATTGTTGTTTTGGTCAACTTTCCATTCGAGACAGTTTGGAGGGTTCAAATTTATGATTTTTAAATTTCGATGCCTATAAACTAGTTTTCGGAACCCTAGATTGTCTCAAATTGAAAAGTTTTGAATACCATGTTTGTTCAGCTCGTCAAGATCTACAATCCTTATATATGCTATTTTTTCATTTGAGAAAGTTTGAGCAAAATTTAGTTCAAATTTCACAAGTGTGCGACATAGTTTTAGAAAGTCTATATGAGATTCAAGAATTTGTAACTAGGGTTTGATAAAAATTTCTCAAATGAGAAAATCAGCTATGTAACAATTGTATATCTTTCTAAGATGATCAAACTTGGTATTCAAAGTTTTTTCATCTGAGGTCATTTAGTTTCTCATTTGAGCAAGTTTGACCAAGTCAAATTTGGTCAAATGAAAAAACAACACTTTGACTCTAGTATTATGAACTCTAAATGACTTCAAATTGAAAAGTTTTGAATACCAAGTTTATTCAACTCATCAAGATCTATAATTGTTGTTTTGGTCAACTTTCCATTTGAGATAGTTTGTAGGGTTCAAATTTATGATTTTTAAATTTTGACGCCCACAAACTAGTTTTCGGAACCCTAGATTGTCTCAAATTGAAAATTTTTGAATACCAAGTTTGTTCAGCTCATTAAGATCTACAATCATTATATAGGCCATTTTTTCATTTGAGAAAGTTTGAACAAAATATAGTTTAAATTTCACAAGTGTGTGACATAGTTTTAGAAAGTCTATATGAGATTCAAGAATTTGTGACTAGTGTTTGATAAAACTTTCTCAAATGGGAAAATGATCTATGTAACAATTGTAGATCTCGCTGAGATGATCAAACTTGGTATTCAGAGTTTTTTCATCTGAGGTCATTTAGTGTCTCATTTGAGCAAGTTTGACCAAGTCAAATTTGGTCAAATGAAAAACAACACTTTGACTCTAGTATTATGAACTCTAAATGACTTCAAATTGAAAAGTTTTGAATACCAAGTTTGTTCAACTCATCACGATCTATAATTGTTGTTTTGGTCAACTTTTCATTCGAGATAGTTTGGAGGGTTCAAATTTATGATTTTTAAATTTCGATGCCTACAAACTAGTTTTCGGAACCCTAGATTGTCTCAAATTGAAAAGTTTTGAATACCAAGTTTGTTCAGCTCGTCAAGATCTACAATCCTTATATAGGCTATTTTTTATTTGAGAAAGTTTGAACAAAATGTAGTTCAAATTTCACAAGTGTGTGACATAGTTTTAGAAAGTCTATATAAGATTCAAGAATTTGTGACTAGTGTTTGATAAAAATTTCTCAAATGGGAAAATCAGTTATGTAACAATTGTAGATCTTTCTAAGATGATCAAACTTGGTATTCAAAGTTTTTTCATCTGAGGTCATTTAGTTTCTCATTTGAGCAAGTTTGACCAAGTCAAATTTGGTCAAATGAAAAAACAACACTTTGACTCTAGTATTATGAACTCTAAATGACTTCAAATTGAAAAGTTTTGAATACCAAGTTTGTTCAACTCATCAAGATCTACAATTGTTGTTTTAGTCAACTTTCTATTTGAGATAGTTTGGATGGTTCAAATTTATGATTTTTAAATTTTAACGCCTACAAACTAGTTTTCGGAACCCTAGATTGTCTCAAATTGAAAATTTTTGAATACCAAGTTTGTTCAGCTCATCAAGATCTACAATCATTATATAGGCCATTTTTTCATTTGAGAAAGTTTGAACAAAATATAGTTTAAATTTCACAAGTGTGTGACATAGTTTTAGAAAGTCTATATGAGATTCAAGAATTTGTGACTAGTGTTTGATAAAACTTTCTCAAATGAGAAAATGATCTATGTAACAATTGTAGATCTTGCTGAGATGATCAAACTTGGTATTCAGAGTTTTTTCATCTGAGGTCATTTAGTGTCTCATTTGAGCAAGTTTGACCAAGTCAAATTTGGTCAAATGAAAAACAACACTTTGACTCTAGTATTATGAACTCTAAATGACTTCAAATTGAAAAGGTTTGAATACCAAGTTTGTTCAACTCATCACGATCTATAATTGTTGTTTTGGTCAACTTTCCATTCGAGACAGTTTGGAGGGTTCAAATTTATGATTTTTAAATTTCGATGCCTATAAACTAGTTTTCGGAACCCTAGATTGTCTCAAATTGAAAAGTTTTGAATACCAAGTTTGTTCAGCTCGTCAAGATCTACAATCCTTATATAGGCTATTTTTTCATTTGAGAAAGTTTGAGCAAAATTTAGTTCAAATTTCACAAGTGTGCGACAGTTTTAGAAAGTCTATATGAGATTCAAGAATTTCTAACTAGGGTTTGATAAAAATTTCTCAAATGAGAAAATCAGCTATGTAACAATTGTATATCTTTCTAAGATGATCAAACTTGGTATTCAAAGTTTTTTCATCTGAGGTCATTTAGTTTCTCATTTGAGCAAGTTTGACCAAGTCAAATTTGGTCAAATGAAAAAACAACACTTTGACTCTAGTATTATGAACTCTAAATGACTTCAAATTGAAAAGTTTTGAATACCAAGTTTATTCAACTCATCAAGATCTACAGTTGTTGTTTTGGTCAACTTTCCATTTGAGATAGTTTGGATGGTTTAAATTTATGATTTTTAAATTTTGACGCCTACAAACTAGTTTTCGGAACCCTAGATTTTCTCAAATTGAAAATTTTTGAATATCAAGTTTGTTCAGCTCATCATCAAGTCTACAGTTGTTGTTTTGGTCAACTTTCCATTTGAGATAGTTTGGACGGTTCAAATTTATGATTTTTAAATTTTGACGCCTACAAACTAGTTTTCGGAACCCTAGATTGTCTCAAATTGAAAATTTTTGAATATCAAGTTTGTTCAGCTCATCAAGATCTACAATCCTTATATAGGCTATTTTTTTATTAAGAAAGTTTGAACAAAATGTAGTTCAAATTTCACAAGTGTGTGACATAGTTTTAGAAAGTCTATATGAGATTCAAGAATTTGTGACTAGTGTTTGATAAAAATTTCTCAAATGGGAAAATAATCTATGTAACAATTGTAGATTTTGCTGAGATCATCAAACTTGGTATTCAAAGTTTTTTCATCTGAGGTCATTTAGTTTCTCATTTGAGCAAGTTTGACCAAGTCAAATTTGGTCAAATGAAAAAACAACACTTTGACTCTAGTATTATGAACTCTAAATGACTTCAAATTGAAAAGTTTTGAATACCAAGTTTGTTCAACTCATCAAGATCTACAATTGTTGTTTTGGTCAACTTTCCATTTGAGATAGTTTGGAGGGTTCAAATTTATGATTTTTAAATTTTGACGCCTACAAACTAGTTTTCGGAACCCTAGATTGTCTCAAATTGAAAATTTTTGAATACCAAGTTTGTTCAGCTCATCAAGATCTACAATCATTATATAGGCCATTTTTTCATTTGAGAAAGTTTGAACAAAAATGTAGTTCAAATTTCACAAGTGTGTGACATAGTTTTAGAAAGTCTATATGCGATTCAAGAATTTGTGACTAGTGTTTGATAAAACTTTCTCAAATGGGAAAATGATCTATGTAACAATTGTAGATCTTGCTGAGATGATCAAACTTGGTATTCAGAGTTTTTTCATCTGAGGTCATTTAGTGTCTCATTTGAGCAAGTTTGACCATGTCAAATTTGGTCAAATGAAAAAACAACACTTTGACTCTAGTATTATGAACTCTAAATGACTTCAAATTGAAAAGTTTTGAATACCAAGTTTGTTCAACTCATCACGATCTATAATTGTTGTTTTGGTCAACTTTCCATTCGAGATAGTTTGGAGGGTTCAAATTTATGATTTTTAAATTTCGATGCCTACAAACTAGTTTTCGGAACCCTAGATTGTCTCAAATTGAAAAGTTTTGAATACCAAGTTTGTTCAGCTCGTCAAGATCTACAATCCTTATATAGGCTATTTTTTTCATTTGAGAAAGTTTGAACAAAATGTAGTTCAAATTTCACAAGTGTGTGACATAGTTTTAGAAAGTCTATATGAGATTCAAGAATTTGTGACTAGTGTTTGATAAAAATTTCTCAAATGGGAAAATCAGTATGAACTCTAAAATGACTTCAAATTGAAAAGTTTTGAAATAACCAAGTTTGTTCAACTCATCACGATCTACAATTGTTGTTTTGGTCAACTTTCCATTCGAGATAGTTTGGAGGGTTCAAATTTATGATTTTTAAATTTCGATGCCTACAAACTAGTTTTCGGAACCCTAGATTGTCTCAAATTGAAAAGTTTTGAATACCAAGTTTGTTCAGCTCGTCAAGATCTACAATCCTTATATAGGCTATTTTTCATTTGAGAAAGTTTGAACAAAATGTAGTTCAAATTTCACAAGTGTGTGACATAGTTTTAGAAAGTCTATATGAGATTCAAGAATTTGTAACTAGTGTTTGATAAAAATTTCTCAAATGGAAAATCAGCTATGTAACAATTGTATATCTTTCTAAGATGATCAAACTTGGTATTCAAAGTTTTTTCATCTGAGGTCATTTAGTTTCTCATTTGAGCAAGTTTGACCAAGTCAAATTTGGTCAAATGAAAAAACAACACTTTGACTCTAGTATTATGAACTCTAAATGACTTCAAATTGAAAAGTTTTGAATACCAAGTTTGTTCAACTCATCAAGATCTACAATTGTTGTTTTGGTCAACTTTCCATTTGAGATAGTTTGAACGGTTCAAATTTATGATTTTTAAATTTTGACGCCTACAAACTAGTTTTCGGAACCCTAGATTGTCTCAAATTGAAAAGTTTTGAATACCACGTTTGTTCAGCTCGTCAAGATCTACAATCCTTATATAGGCTATTTTTCATTTGAGAAAGTTTGAACAAAATGTAGTTCAAATTTCACAAGTGTGTGACATAGTTTTAGAAAGTCTATATGAGATTCAAGAATTTGTAACTAGTGTTTGATAAAAATTTCTCAAATGAGAAAATCAGCTATGTAACAATTGTAGATCTTTCTAAGATGATCAAACTTGGTATTCAAAGTTTTTTCATCTGAGGTCATTTAGTTTCTCATTTGAGCAAGTTTGACCAAGTCAAATTTGGTCAAATGAAAAAACAACACTTTGACTCTAGTATTATGAACTCTAAATGACTTCAAATTGAAAAGTTTTGAATACCAAGTTTGTTCAACTCATCAAGATCTACAATTGTTGTTTTGGTCAACTTTCCTTTGAGATAGTTTGGAGGGTTCAAATTTATGATTTTTAAATTTTGACGCCTACAAACTAGTTTTCGGAACCCTAGATTGTCTCAAATTGAAAATTTTGAATACCAAGTTTGTTCAGCTCATCAAGATCTACAATCATTATATAGGCCATTTTTTCATTTGAGAAAGTTTGAACAAAATGTAGTTTAAATTTCACAAGTGTGTGACATAGTTTTAGAAAGTCTATATGCGATTCAAGAATTTGTGACTAGTGTTTGATAAAACTTTCTCAAATGGGAAAATGATCTATGTAACAATTGTAGATCTTGCTGAGATGATCAAACTTGGTATTCAGAGTTTTTTCATCTGAGGTCATTTAGTGTCTCATTTGAGCAAGTTTGACCATGTCAAATTTGGTCAAATGAAAAAACAACACTTTGACTCTAGTATTATGAACTCTAAATGACTTCAAATTGAAAAGTTTTGAATACCAAGTTTGTTCAACTCATCACGATCTATAATTGTTGTTTTGGTCAACTTTCCATTCGAGATAGTTTGGAGGGTTCAAATTTATGATTTTTAAATTTCGATGCCTACAAACTAGTTTTCGGAACCCTAGATTGTCTCAAATTGAAAAGTTTTGAATACCAAGTTTGTTCAGCTCGTCAAGATCTACAATCCTTATATAGGCTATTTTTTTATTTGAGAAAGTTTGAGCAAAATGTAGTTCAAATTTCACAAGTGTGTGACATAGTTTTAGAAAGTCTATATGAGATTCAAGAATTTGTGACTAGTGTTTAATAAAACTTTCTCAAATGGGAAAATAATCTATGTAACAATTGTAGATCTTGCTGAGATCATCAAACTTGGTATTCAAAGTTTTTTCATCTGAGGTCATTTAGTTTCTCATTTGAGCAAGTTTGACCAAGTCAAATTTGGTCAAATGAAAAAACAACACTTTGATTCTAGTATTATGAACTCTAAATGACTTCAAATTGAAAAGTTTTGAATACCAAGTTTGTTCAACTCATCACGATCTACAATTGTTGTTTTGGTCAACTTTCCATTCGAGACAGTTTGGAGGGTTCAAATTTATGGTTTTTAAATTTCGATGCCTATAAACTAGTTTTCGGAACCCTAGATTGTCTCAAATTGAAAAGTTTTGAATACCAAGTTTGTTCAGCTCGTCAAGATTTACAATCCTTATATAGGCTATTTTTCATTTGAGAAAGTTTGAGCAAAATGTAGTTCAAATTTCACAAGTGTGTGACATAGTTTTAGAAAGTCTATATGAGATTCAAGAATTTGTAACTAGGGTTTGATAAAAACTTTCTCAAATGGGAAAATGATCTATGTAACAATTGTAGATCTTGCTGAGATGATCAAACTTGGTATTCAGAGTTTTTTCATCTGAGGTCATTTAGTGTCTCATTTGAGCAAGTTTGACCATGTCAAATTTGGTCAAATGAAAAAACAACACTTTGACTCTAGTATTATGAACTCTAAATGACTTCAAATTGAAAAGTTTTGAATACCAAGTTTGTTCAACTCATCAAGATCTACAATTGTTGTTTTGGTCAACTTTCCATTTGAGATAGTTGGACGGTTAAAATTTATGATTTTTAAATTTTGACGCCTACAAACTAGTTTTCGGAACCCTAGATTGTCTCAAATTGAAAATTTTTGAATACCAAGTTTGTTCAGCTCTTCAAGATCTACAATCATTATATAGGCTATTTTTTCAGTTGAGAAAGTTTGAACAAAATGTAGTTCAAATTTCACAAGTGTGTGACATAGTTTTAGAAAGTCTATATGAGATTTAAGAATTTGTGACTAGTGTTTGATAAAACTTTCTCAAATGGGAAAATAATCTATGTAACAATTGTAGATCTTGCTGAGATGATCAAACTTGGTATTCAGAGTTTTTTCATCTGAGGTCATTTAGTGTCTCATTTGAGCAAGTTTGAACAAGTCAAATTTGGTCAAATGAAAAACAACACCTTGACTCTAGTATTATGAACTCTAAATGACTTCAAATTGAAAAGTTTTGAATACCAAGTTTGTTCAACTCATCACGATCTACAATTGTTGTTTTGGTCAACTTTCCATTCGAGATAGCTTGGAGGGTTCAAATTTATGATTTTTAAATTTCGATGCCGACAAACTAGTTTTCGGAACCCTAGATTGTCTCAAATTGAAAAGTTTTGAATACCAAGTTTGTTCAGCTCGTCAAGATCTACAATCCTTATATAGGCTATTTTTTCATTTGAGAAAGTTTGAACAAAATGTAGTTCAAATTTCACAAGTGTGTGACATAGTTTTAGAAAGTCTATATGAGATTCAAGAATTTGTAACTAGTGTTTGATAAAAATTTCTCAAATGGGAAAATCAGTTATGTAACAATTGTAGATCTTTCTAAGATGATCAAACTTGGTATTCAAAGTTTTTTCATCTGAGGTCATTTAGTTTCTCATTTGAGCAAGTTTGACCAAGTCAAATTTGGTCAAATGAAAAAACAACACTTTGACTCTAGTATTATGAACTCTAAATGACTTCAAATTGAAAAGTTTTGAATACCAAGTTTATTCAACTCATCAAGATCTACAATTGTTGTTTTGGTCAACTTTCCATTTGAGATAGTTTGTAGGGTTCAAATTTATGATTTTTAAATTTTGACGCCTACAAACTAGTTTTCGGAACCCTAGATTGTCTCAAATTGAAAATTTTTGAATACCAAGTTTGTTCAGCTCATCAAGATCTACAATCATTATATAGGCCATTTTTTCATTTGAGAAAGTTTGAACAAAATATAGTTTAAATTTCACAAGTGTGTGACATAGTTTTAGAAAGTCTATATGCGATTCAAGAATTTGTGACTAGTGTTTGATAAAACTTTCTCAAATGGGAAAATGATCTATGTAACAATTGTAGATCTTGCTGAGATGATCAAACTTGGTATTCAGAGTTTTTTCATCTGAGGTCATTTAGTGTCTCATTTGAGCAAGTTTGACCAAGTCAAATTTGGTCAAATGAAAAAACAACACTTTGACTCTAGTATTATGAACTCTAAATGACTTCAAATTGAAAAGTTTTGAATACCAAGTTTGTTCAACTCATCACGATCTATAATTGTTGTTTTGGTCAACTTTCCATTCGAGATAGTTTGGAGGGTTCAAATTTATGATTTTTAAATTTCGATGCCTACAAACTAGTTTTCGGAACCCTAGATTGTCTCAAATTGAAAAGTTTTGAATACCAAGTTTGTTCAGCTCGTCAAGATCTACAATCCTTATATAGGCTATTTTTTCATTTGAGAAAGTTTGAACAAAATGTAGTTCAAATTTCACAAGTGTGTGACATAGTTTTAGAAAGTCTATATGAGATTCAAGAATTTGTAACTAGTGTTTGATAAAAATTTCTCAAATGAGAAAATCAGCTATGTAACAATTGTATATCTTTCTAAGATGATCAAACTTGGTATTCAAGTTTTTTCATCTGAGGTCATTTAGTTTCTCATTTGAGCAAGTTTGACCAAGTCAAATTTGGTCAAATGAAAAAACAACACTTTGACTCTAGTATTATGAACTCTAAATGACTTCAAATTGAAAAGTTTTGAATACCAAGTTTGTTCAACTCATCAAGATCTACAATTGTTGTTTTGGTCAACTTTCCATTTGAGATAGTTTGTAGGTTCAAATTTATGATTTTTAAATTTTGACGCCTACAAACTAGTTTTCGGAACCCTAGATTGTCTCAAATTGAAAATTTTGAATACCAAGTTTGTTCAGCTCATCAAGATCTACAATCATTATATAGGCCATTTTTTCATTTGAGAAAGTTTGAACAAAATATAGTTTAAATTTCACAAGTGTGTGACATAGTTTTAGAAAGTCTATATGAGATTCAAGAATTTGTGACTAGTGTTTGATAAAACTTTCTCAAATGGGAAAATGATCTATGTAACAATTGTAGATCTTGCTGAGATGATCAAACTTGGTATTCAGAGTTTTTTCATCTGAGGTCATTTAGTGTCTCATTTGAGCAAGTTTGACCAAGTCAAATTTGGTCAAATGAAAAAACAACTTTGACTCTAGTATTATGAACTCTAAATGACTTCAAATTGAAAAGTTTTGAATACCAAGTTTGTTCAACTCATCACGATCTATAATTGTTGTTTTGGTCAACTTTCCATTCGAGATAGTTTGGAGGGTTCAAATTTATGATTTTTAAATTTCGATGCCTACAAACTAGTTTTCGGAACCCTAGATTGTCTCAAATTGAAAAGTTTTGAATACCAAGTTTGTTCAGCTCGTCAAGATCTACAATCCTTATATAGGCTATTTTTTCATTTGAGAAAGTTTGAACAAAATGTAGTTCAAATTTCACAAGTGTGTGACATAGTTTTAGAAAGTCTATATGAGATTCAAGAATTTGTAACTAGTGTTTGATAAAAATTTCTCAAATGGGAAAATCAGCTATGTAACAATTGTAGATCTTTCTAATATGATCAAACTTGGTATTCAAAGTTTTTTCATCTGAGGTCATTTAGTTTCTCATTTGAGCAAGTTTGACCAAGTCAAATTTGGTCAAATGAAAAAACAACACTTTGACTCTAGTATTATGAACTCTAAATGACTTCAAATTGAAAAGTTTTGAATACCAAGTTTGTTCAACTCATCAAGATCTACAATTGTTTGTTTTGGTCAACTTTCCATTTGAGATAGTTGTAGGGTTCAAATTTATGATTTTTAAATTTTGACGCCTACAAACTAGTTTTCGGAACCCTAGATTGTCTCAAATTGAAAATTTTTGAATACCAAGTTTGTTCAGCTCATCAAGATCTACAATCATTATATAGGCATTTTTTCATTTGAGAAAGTTTGAACAAAATGTAGTTCAAATTTCACAAGTGTGTGACATAGTTTTAGAAAGTCTATATGAGATTCAAGAATTTGTGACTAGTGTTTGATAAAACTTTCTCAAATGGAAAAAATCTATGTAACAATTGTAGATCTTGCTGAGATGATCAAACTTGGTATTCAGAGTTTTTTCATCTGAGGTCATTTAGTGTCTCATTTGAGCAAGTTTGACAAGTCAAATTTGGTCAAATGAAAAACAACACTTTGACTCTAGTATTATGAACTCTAAATGACTTCAAATTGAAAAGTTTTGATACCACCAAGTTTGTTCAACTCATCACGATCTACAATTGTTGTTTTGGTCAACTTTCCATTCGAGATAGTTTGGAGGGTTCAAATTTATGATTTTTAAATTTTCGATGCCTACAAACTAGTTTTCGGAACCCTAGATTGTCTCAAATTGAAAAGTTTTGAATACCAAGTTTGTTCAGCTCGTCAAGATCTACAATCCTTATATAGGCTATTTTTTCATTTGAGAAAGTTTGAACAAAATGTAGTTCAAATTTCACAAGTGTGTGAACATAGTTTTAGAAAGTCTATATGAGATTCAAGAATTTGTGACTAGTGTTTGATAAAAATTTCTCAAATGGGAAATGAGTTATGTAACAATTGTAAGATCTTTCTAGAGATGATCAAACTTGGTATTCAAAGTTTTTTCATCTGAGGTCATTTAGTT